>CAUIUS010000004.1:6140000-6800000 GCA_961210405.1 Drosophila mercatorum | reverse complement strand
TGCGACAGATGGCTGGGCGGCGTGCGGCGGCTAAGTGCCGACTCCGGCAGGCCACCCAATCCGCCGGGACCCGCCAAGAGGGCGATGGGACCGCCACCATGGCTCAATCCGGCAATCGAATGCGACAGCAGATGATGGCCTGGATGCGCCAGAGCTGCGTGAGCTGGATGACCTGGCGGCAGGTGTGCCAAGTGCGGATGTATGGGCATCGGATGGCCAATGAGCCCCGACGGATGCGCCAGGCCCGGCAGTGGGGATGTGCGATGCGCATGCGGTGACTGATGTGGCATTGGTCCTGGTCCTTGTCCTGGCCCCGGACCCTGTCCCGGCCCGGAGTTAAGGCTGCTTAGCGAGCCCGTTGGCGCCGTCGAGGTGTGCGAGGCGGGCGGCTCACGGGATGTGGGCAGCGGTTCGTGCATGCTACGCGGCGGCGGCTGCTGCTGCTGCTGCGCCGGCGACGGCGTGCGCACTGTGCCCGCCGGGCTCGGTCCGGGCTGTTGCTGCTGTGGGTGGCCCGGCGCCAGCGGATGCGCATGGCTGTGCGGCGGCGGCGGACCCGGCGCCTGCAGCGACATGGCCATAGGCGCATGGGTATGCATGGGCGAAGGCAGATCGGGATGACGGTGCAGAGCTTGCAGCGACTGCAGATGCGGATGTTGGTGCGGATGCATGTGCGGGTGCATGGGATGCGAGGGCGCCATGGTGGACATCGTGGGCGCGCCCAGCGACGAAACGACGCCCGTCAGCGAATTGGCGATTGATATTTGTGCGTGTGGCCCACCCGGACCCGGTGGCAGTCCGTGCTGCAGGCCTGGCGGTCCCTGGCCGGGCATCGAGCTGCTGATGGGCTGATGCAAGGATGTCGGCGGTTGCGGGCCGCCCGGACCGGAGCCGGCGCCGCCCGCATTCGGCGGTGGTCCATGGCTGTGCGGGGAGATGAGATTTTGTGGATGCATGCCGGGTGGCAGGCCGCCGCCAGCTGGCGAAGGCATGTGCGGCGAGGGATGCGGCGACTGGAACTGCTGCGGCTGCGAGGATGGCGGCTGCGAATTGCTATTGCTATTGCTGCCCTGGCTATCCTGGCCGGGCGTCGAGCGCGCCGAGGCATCAATGGGACTCTCCGGCGGCGGGCCATATGGCGATGCCTTGATCAGGTTCTCCCCGCCGGCTGATGAGACAGGCGGCATCGGATACTTGAGATCCTGCGGCTGTGGCGGCCCGTACTTGGCAGCCAGTGGATCACCGTACTTGAGCATAAGGCCAGTTGGCTCGAACGGTCGCCCCAGCGGCGGCGTCTGCACATCGTGCTGATAGTGAGGCTTGGGCATGGCAATGCCCGGCGGCGGCGTAGCACCAGGCGGCTGCTGATCCAGCGGCGGACCAGGCTGGCCCGGCGGCGCATACTTGTGCGGCGGACCGGGCCCGTCCAGAGACGAGCCAATGTTGTGCGGCAGATGGGCAAAGCCGGGCTTCACATCGGGTATCTTCAGAGCGTCCTGGTAGCCGGGCTTGGGCGGCGCCAGCTCCACCGGATACTTGCCCTGCTGCTCGATCATGTACTTCATGTCGTACTTGCCCACAGCCGCCGCAGCGGCGGCCGCTGCCTGCATTTCCTGGCTGTACTTGAGCGCGTCCAATGGCGCGGGCACCGGATACTTGAGCTCCTGCGGCGCAAATTTGCCAGCATTCGGCTCGAACTTGACGGCCGCCTCGTTGTACTTCATTTCCATATCGCCAGGATATTTCTGAGGCGTTGGCGCCGACACTCCCCCGCTGCCCGGATCGCTGTGCAGCTGTGGCGGTGGCTGCGGGGGCGGCTGACCGGGCGGGCCGTACTTCAGCTGCCCGTCAATGATGTAGCCGGCAGGCGCTTGCGGCGTTGGTCCATGTGGCATATGCTGCAGATGCAGTGGCTCTGGATTGCCACCATCGCCGGCTCCGTGATGCAGTCCACCCAGTTGGGCATTGGGCGGCGGCCCCGCAGAGCTGACTGGTGGCAGTCCGCTGCTGTTGATCTTAAGATCCTCGTTTTTGATTTCGATTTTGACCTTGAGATCTTGTGGCTCGTTGCTGTTTTGATTGCATGTGGCGTCCATGGAGTCCTCCATGGGCTCCTTCTTAATGTAAACGGTTTCCTGCATCGGCCCAGATGCAGCTGACACGGGCGGCACGCCCACCATCTGTTGCTGCTGTTGTTGTTGCTGCTGCTGTTGTTGCTGCTGCTGTGGTTGCTGCTGCTGCTGCTGCTGGGGCATCGCCTCCTGCTTGATGCTGGCCAGCTTCTTGAGCAGCTCGGGATCGCGTGCAGCCGCTTCGTTCTCACATATCTCCATCTTCTCGATGGCTTCCTTGCGATCGCGATCGACGGACGCGTTGAGCGCCTCCACGGTCGCAATGGTGGGCACCTTCATGGCAATCGGTGCCACTGGAACAGCAGCTGGTGGCGCTTCCAAGGAGCTGGACTCTTTCAGCAGACCGTCCACGTGCGCGGGCTTGATGTTGAGCGGCTGTATACTGCTGGGCGCCTGAATGTTGGTCTCCTCGTCCATGTTCTTGATGGTATCCTTGCTGTCTTCCGTGCAGGCAGTTTCGGTTTTGATCGATTTCTCGTTGACTTCCGACTTGGAGTCGACATCGCCGGACAACGTGACAGCGTTCTCCTCCTTGCAGTTAATCTCCTTGCTGTCCTTGCTCGACTGCTGCTCGATGGTGCGGCCATCCGTATCCGTTGTGTTCGACTCGCCATCGTCGAGCACCGAATCGGGTCGACTGTCAGAGTTCATGCTCTCGACAGGACTGTCGGGACGCTTGCGGGGCTTCTCCTTGACATTGTCCTCGCTGTTGTTGTTCGCCTGCTCGCTGCTGTTGCTGTTGTTGGTCTCCGTCTCGGTGCGCTTCTTCTTGTTGGGCGTATCCTGTTTGCCGCCCTTGCGCTTATTGCTCGATCCCTCGGCCACAGACTTGGTGGGCGTCTTCGGGCTATCGCCAGCAGCGGCGGCAGCTGCTGCGGCGTCCGGTGTGTCGGAGCCGCGCTTGGGCCGCTTTCCGTTCGCCACGGCGTTGCTGTTGTTGTTCGCAGAGCCCGAGGATTGGTCCTTGCCGGAGCTGTTGCCGGATGCGTTGACGGAGCCAGCACCAGCTGTGGTGTTGCCACCGCCACCAGCTGCAGCGGCGCTACTGCTGTTGTTGTTATTGTTGTTCTGTTGTTTGTTTCTAGTCCTCATCCTAGATGGTGATTCATCCCTTTTGTTGGTCAGACTCGAATCACTGTCACACTCGCTGACGTCGTCCTCGGTCAGAGAACTGTTCTCCTCCTTGGAGACAGCGGGCGATGAGCGATTCGCCGTCTCTGCAGCCGACGCCGCCGCCGTCGCCGTCGTCGCAGCTTGTGGTTCCGGGGTGTCCTCCTTTTTGGGAGGTGTATTGTTGGCGCGCGTAACACGATTGCGACGCAAGGCGCTCTGTCTGCGTCGCCGATGCGGTCGATTATTGTTGGCGCCGGGCGTCTTCTTCCACAAATAGTAGAACTCGACCAGCTCTGGTGTATCCTTGTGCGGCAGCAGATCCTTGTGGATCCTAAAGAAATTCTTGCCAAATTGTCGCAGACCCTTGATGAACTTTTTCGTTTCGTCCTCGGTCCACTTCTTGTCAATGCCCTTCGAAACGGGGCACTTTACGAGTGCTTGTAGAGCTTTGCCTGGATCGTAGCCAGAATCGTGCAGCTACGAGAACGGAAAACAGGATGAGAAATATTAGTAAACAGCTGCAGGGAGTGACTGGGTGGAGTTTGGAATGGAGTTAGGTCATCATCACTCACCACGTCGAGTGCGTTAATTGTTGTGTCGTCGCGACTGGCAGCCAAACAACCGTCTTCTAAACCGCCATCACACATTCCTTGAAATGCAGCCATGGAGCGTGCCGCACGCAGAAACATTAACAAGTCGCCATCGGCCACAACGCCAGGACTCCATCTTGTTTCCTCTAATTCACGTTCATCGGTTTCCTTGTCAACGGGGAAGCTTGAGATTGGATTATAATCGGGCAGTTTTGCCTTCAGTCACAAGACAAGACAAGACAGAAGAAGTTGCCGGTATTAGTTAATTAAAAAAAAACGGAACGGAACTCCAAAAAAACATTGCATAAGAAGGTCTAGTTTTATGTTTTTTTTTTCGTTTGTTTTTTTTATAAATATTCTTTTTTTTAGTTAGTTACATCACATACACCACAAGACAAAGTCTACAAGCCAAAGAATGCCGCCCAGTGGGAAATACTGTTGCCAAGCATTATCCATGCAGGACACTTTGAACTTTCACTTTTGCTATGACAAATTGGCGGAGTATTTCCAACTGTTTAACTTGTTTATAGATATGTACATATGTATATAGCTAAGTCTGCAATTTGTCTGGTGTCATACGATACGACAATCTACAACTTAAGACTAATGCATGAAATGTATGAACAATGCCTTGATGCGAGGTGTACGTGTATGTATGTATATCGGGGATAGGAGAGTTGGCACGGATAGAGTAGGAGTTTGGGCAGGCGCTCTATGTGTTAGTTATACTCTATATATGTACATATGGCCAATTTGGTAAGCGAATTATTTACAGTTGTTATTTATTGTTTATAAATAATAAATTTTAGATAATTATCAAGCTACAAATCAAAGTTGACTAACAAGTTGCCCACAGCGAGTCGAGGCATGCGATTAGATAGAACACTGTTGAAAACTTTTCATGTTTAATTTATAGCTATAATAAAATATTGTTTGTGTAACTATCTTTGTTCGTTCAATGTCTTTTTGAAAGTTTAGTATATTGAATCATCTTTCAATATTTATATAGCAGTGGAAGAAGGTTGCTTTTTTATCTATAGAGACTCATAAAGTTCTCTAAAAATATTTAAATGAATCAGTCTTCTACGACAGAACTTGGCACCCGATAAAACTTTATTAGTATTTAGCTAGACAAATATAATTTAAGACTCATAACGTGAGCAACTTAATTAGAATTTCGATTAGACTGGGAAGTGGATCGGACTGGGGAAGGGGATTTTTTGTGTTAGTTGGGATTACAATTAGAATTTGCAACATTACGATTACAATACAAAAAGGAAAAAAGTATTTTTTCTTTGTATTTTTTTGATTTTTCATTTTGTTACCGTGAGCTGAATTTCTGAATTGTGAGAGTTATGTACGTACATAGACATCGTTTACCTGGTGGCCGGGACCCACTCGTATTTCTCCTTGAGTGGAGGCCGCCATCACCCTTTAAAAACACGCTTCCGGTCCAGTGTTAAGCCTTTTTATGCCCGCTATGATATGAAAATTCAACTGCAAAAGAAGAACAAAGGGGAAACAATCAGAATGCATCCAATGATTAACATTTGTGACGATAGAAAATACTGCAGTAAGCGTATCATAGAAGTATATGGCTAGCAGATACCCTGCACTTAATATAATCTCAGCTGGAGATATACAAAAAAGGACTTATCTTATTGATAGGTATACTCTACGAGATACTCCATATGAAATTTCATATGGATAACTCTTATACTCCTCGAGAAATTCACAAAAAGAAGTTTATTTTGAAGTAATCCATTTGGAGTATTCAACAGACTGATGAATAGACAATAGCTGAATCAAGAATGCATGTATTTATGCATTATCTTCTGCCTGTTACATAGAACTATTCTACCCCACTTGAAGCATTCGGCATGGCTTCAAGGGTATTGGATATGCTGATATTAACATGCATAAATAAATAAGCCATAAAAAATAATGCCATGTAATAGACGAGGCTAAGTGTAGCGAATCTGGAGGCCAGACGAGTTTAGGGAGTTTTATGCGACCCGAACACTTAATCGTTTGCATATGTTATAATGCGCCTGCTGCCAGCCAGAGAGGGGCCAGAGAGCTGAGCTGAGCTGACGAAGCAGTTACAGCTGCTATATATTCATATCGTGTGTATCTGTGAGCTGTGTGGAGTGTGCGTGTGTGTGTGTGTGCGTTTATCTGTGCCTGGTTTGGGTATTTATTTTTTCTTCTTTTGGCCGCCTCTCAAGTGTGCGTGCAGCTGTTAACAGATTTTCCGCTCAAGTAACTTGGCGAATAACTGTAACGAGCCTGGCCGCCGCCGGGCAGGGCGATCTGTCAGGGGAATTATCATTAAATTTGCTTACGAATCAATATCAGTGCCAATGCACTCACACAGGCAGAGAGACTCTCACACACACACACATACACGCATGCATGCCAGCGGTTGCGGTTGTGTGGCAACGGCACACAAATTATGGCAATTAAAATCAATTAATTAAATGCAGCAGCAGGCAAATAAAAAGAGCATTGCGCCTCGCCTCGCCTCGCCTCGGCTCGGCTCGCCTCAGCTCAGCTCGGCCCGGTTCGCCCCGACGCAAAATGTGTGTAAAAAAAAAAAGAAATTAAATAAAACAGAAAATATTGTCGACAGATTTACACTCAATAAGCCACGACACGCCGCCTAAATGACTGACGACGCGGCAGCGTAGGGTGTCCGTGGCGGACAACCGAAACGGACAAGCTGCTGGGCCTGCACAGTGGGGCAAGGCATGTGGCAAAGGGAGTGATAGGGAGAGGGACAGAGAAGGAGTAGAGGCAGAGAAAAAGAGAGAGGTGTAGTAGAGCAAGCAAGACTTTACAGCATGTCAACAACTTATCGATAAGCATTGTTATCGATAAACGTTCATGCATTCAATAAGCTTTAACTGCTGCAGCTACAGACAGACAGAAGTAGAGGGCGAGAGAGAGGGAGGTGTAGCGCACGTAAGCTGTTAGCCTATAACAACTAATCGATATACATTGTTATCGATAAAATACTTTCTTTCAATAAGCTTTTCCCTAATCTGCCAACATTTATATTAATATAAAGCCCCTCAACTTTCCAGCTACTTTATGCCACTGTGCATTGCTCCACTGCGTTCGGGGCCAACACTTATCAGCGACATCAGCAGCAGCAGCAGCAGCAGCCAGGTTAGCTGGCCTGGTTGGCTAACTGGCTGACTGAACGGCTTGGCTGCTTGGTTAGCGACTTTTTTTATGGCAGGAAAGTCGTGAGTGGAAAAATTTCACATAAAAAAAAGAAGGTGAGTAGCAGCTCCTGGCCTGGTCTACGTGGTCTTTCTCTTTCTCTCTCTCTCTCTCTCTCTATCTCTGTCTCTCTCGCTCTGCCCACTCTGGGCGTTCTGGGCACGCGAATGGCCCAAGTGGCTGCTCTGGCGCTTTGGGCAAAATTGTGTAATAACTGCGAGCAATGTGCTAAGCTGTGTGTACTCAAAGCCCCCTCAGCGCTCACCCTACCTCCCCCCTCCCCTCTCGCCTCTCTCCCTCGCCCTTCTCTTCTTCCTGCCTGCTGTTGCTGCTGCTGCTATTTCTGCGGTGGCTGTTATAAAACAAATGTACTACAAAAAGCGCCGTTGTAACGCACAAAAGCCATAAAATCTAAAAAGGCAAAATGAAAGGCTCGAACAATTTTGCCACCACCGAAAAATGTGTTGCAGAGAGAGAGAGAGAAAGAAAGAGAGGGCCAGAGTGTGTCCTCCCCTGGCCCAGTATGGAGTGTGTGTATGTATGTGTATGTATTAATAGCCGTATCATAATGCCCAGCGCTGAGGTTGCGGCACACAGGCAGCAACAACAACAACAACAACAATAACAGTTCACAGTAAAAGACCACAAATTATGGCAGCAGCAACCGTTGATGGGGCGTTGCTTGTTGTTGCAGCAGTTGCTGTTGCTGTTGCAGCAGTTCTCGCTGCTGCTGCTGTTGTTGTTGTTGTTGCTCTGTACATCGTCGTGGATACGTGACTGACTGTTGGCCAGTTTTGCGAGTGCTTTTGCCGTATTGTGAGTCAGCAGCAGCCCCAAATGCGGTTGGCTGGAGTCGTCTATGGTCAGCCAGTTGGTCGGGTCGGCTAGCTGGCTGGCTGGCTGGTTGGGTCTCAGCTGAACGAACGGGCCACGAAAATTTAAGGTCAATAACGCTGTCAATTTCAAACGGCGCGTTGCCTCCATTAATGTCAACACGCGCTTTATCAACTTACAAAATATAGCCACATGCACAGAGCGAGGGGGCCGGCTGGGTGGGGGGGTGTGTGTGCCGCAAATTGTTTTCTAAACAGCCCATAAACATAAAACGAAACAAAACGAGAAATGTAAATGAAAAATAAAACTTAGCAAGCGAGCGGAGCACTGCCAGAGCCAGAGCCAGAGCCGAGAGGCGCACAAAACATCCAAGAGGAAATCCAATAAACAATTTGTATCATGAGTAGCGGAAAATTGTGTGTACGCACGCAGCTAAACGACGTCGTTGAGTGTGTGTGCGAGTGTATGAATGTGTGTATGAGTGTGTGTGCGTAATTTTGAAATGGAAAAGCTGTCGGCTGTCGACGCTCGGCCTCTGTGTGGTTGGGCTGTCCGTCTGTTCGTCTCTCTGTCTGTATGTTTGCGCTTGTATTTAGCTTGTTTTTCTCTCTGCAATCATCGCTTGCCAATAAGCTGACTAATTGACTGACAAATAGGATACAACAACAACAACAACAACAACAACGAACGTCAGCAGCAGCAGCAGCGGGCAGACAACTTAAAATGCCTTCGCTACTGCCGCTGCATGCGCCGCACAACTGTACATTAGGGTGGTTATTAACTTGATGTTAATAATCTGCCGGCCTGCAGAAGTAGCCGCAGAGCTCGTTAGGTTCGAGCAGGTAACATTAGGCTAAAGCGAATGCCAAATGCGCTACATGGCCAAGAGAAGGGTATATAAAGGAAACTTATATTAATATTTTATATAAATACAATTTAAATTTAAATATTATCAATAATAGAAATAAAATTATTATAAATATAATAAAAATATATATCAAAGAAATGAATTTCTTTAAATAAATTTGATTTCTATATAGAAATAAAATATAAAATGCAAAAATTAATAATAAATATACTATGAATTATATATTTATTATTATAAATATCTAAATATTATTCATAAATTATTATATTCCATACATATTTGCTTAACTTTCGCTAAGTCTTACGCCCAACTATCACAGAATAGCCAAAGACTAAGCACAAATATTTCGGGCCCAGCCAAATTAGCTTCGTCATGAACTCAACCAAATTCTCAAGAGTTTGTGGATGAGAGTGGCTCAATAGCTCGGAATGCCTGAAATCTGTGCGGCTGAGTTGAATTGAGTTGAGTGCCATGTGTCAAGTGCGGAAACCCCATTAAATGCTTGTAGGCAACAAGAGAAGGTGCCCCACACACACACACACAATAGACATATAGCTATATAGCTGGGCCATGTCTACATCAGTTTGTTGTGAAAGCCAAATTTTCACAACAAATCAAAACAGACGCCCGAAAAGTGAAGAAAAAACAGCTAAAACTAGAAACAAGAAGCCAAACGGAGGTAGTTGAGCACTCAACTCGTTGCCCAGAGAGAAGAAATATAAAAAAAAGTAAATAAATAACCAACAAATTTCTCTTTTCTTTTTTAGTCTAGTGTGTGAGTGTATGTAGATGGTATTCGAATGCAGGCAGGCAGGCAGCTTACAGTTGTTATACCCAATACTCAACATCAACAAGAACATTATGCCACATTCTCTTCATTCATGGCCGCAGCCCCTCGCCCTTCGCCTTTGCCCTGTCTCTGTAAGAACTCCCATACGCTGCTCCACTTCATTCAACCGAACGATTGAGCATCTATTCAGGCACTGATGCGGCGCTCAAAAAAGCCAAACCGAAACCAAATAAACGACCCGCAACGACTGCGACGACGTTCACCTCTCACTCTCCCTACCTCCCTCCCACCCGCTCCCTCACTCACTCATTCACTCTCTCGCTCACTCTAACCTGTGTGCATCATTTGGGGCTGTTCGTGTGCAGCCGAACTTCACTTCGTTGTCGTCAGCGTCATCGTCGTCGTCGTTGTTGTTGTTTTTGTTGTTGTCGTTTATACGATTTGTTGGATTTGCTGCTCATGAAGTTGTTAAACAGATTGTCGGTGTAGATACCTTCATCATTCTCTTCATGTCTGACGACCCGCGTCTGCCGCTCTCCCACTCTCTCACACAGCTGCCCAGTCATACAGCCAATTCCCTGCCATCTCACTCGCTCCCTTTCAAACTCTGTCTGCATGTGTGTGTGTGTGTGTGTGTGTGTGATGGCCTGTGCCTGTGCGATTAGTTTTATGTAATTTTATCGAGTATTTTAAGGATTTTGCGGCTTATCCGCGCTTCATTTGGAAATTGTTTCGTGTTACTTATGTCGCCCCACGTTTTGCTTGAAACGGAAGGGCACAAGGCACGGCACACAAAGAAAGAAGGGTAAGACATACATAAATAAGGAGAATAAGGGCATGTAAAAGGAGACCGCTTGCCCTTTCATAGCTCTTGTTGTTGTTAGGCTCTTTTCAAGTGTTTATGGCGCTGTCGTCATTGTTTATTGTTGTTGTTGTTGTTGTTATTGTATGGCAACGAGTGTCGGAGAATGTAAATGAATATTTTGCATGTGAACTCTGTCTCCCTCTCTATCTCTCTCTCCCTCTCTCTCTCTCTCTCGTGCCTAACGCTTATAATCGAATTACACACAATGAGAAAGATTTATGGCAATTCATTGTTGATATTGTTAATTTCTGTTTTAAACACGTTTATGCATTATATTCCCATTGGTTCATTGATTTTACACCGATTAACCTGCGCTTAATTATTTGACTCTTTATTCATGTGTATGTGAATGTGTGTGTATGTATATATATCTATAGATTTAATAGGTGCTTTGTGTGTTAATTATCTTATCGCTAATGGAGTAGAACACCAGCTGGCATTGTTGCTACATACAATAGAGTGTGAGAGACAGAGACAGAGACAGGGGCGGGTCTATAAGCTTTTTCAGCTATAGATGAACAAGGGATTTATGAATTATTATTTATGCATTTTTTGGTGTTTCTGATTTTACATTTTAAATATATCAGAAAAATATATTTTTAAATGTGTACATATTATATATGTATATAGTATATATAGGTATATATTCATTTACCCCATAAAACAGTCCGCTTTTATCTAGTAATCTTATTTAATGAGCATTTTCTGCTGACTTTTCTTTTTCATTTTTCATGAATTTCTCTTATAGAATTATAAATTTATTTTCAGAATTTATAGCACGTGCTTACTGTAACCAAATGACTATAAATTCTGTAGAATATATATTAAATATTTTATTATAATATGCAACTCTTTCAATACATTTCTAAAATGATCTAATTTGGCATGGCTATATAAACATATATACGTATATACATTCGTGTGGGTGTTTCGACGGCCCCTTTTCTAATCGGCGGCAATAAATCGCCACTCGAGAGTCCAAGTGTCTTGCTTTCTCAATCAGATAAGCGTTAATTATAAATTAAAGGCAGCGGCAAACAGATTAATAAAACGTAAACTTTAACAGCGCATTATAAATAAGCCCAAAAATGATTCAAATTTGAAATGAAATCGACAGCGACAACGACATCAAAGGCCGTCGTATATAACCCACAATCCTTTCCTCCTCCTCCCTCCCACCCTGGCCAACTGTTTATCAGCCAAAATAAGAGTGGGTGTGGGCGTGGGCGCTTTCATTTGGTTGCCTTCTGCCATGAATTTCCGCCCGTGGCATTAGCGCGCTTCAAGTTCGCTTTTGTTTTTATTAAATGCATTATTAGCACGTTATTTATTAATTAAACACTTCACGTTTTTATGCCGGCCCGCCTAATCGGGCAGCCTTGCGCTGCCCACTCGCCGCGAGATAAGCTTAAGCTAATGAACAGGGAAATTTCAATGGAAAACTAATAAAAAAAAGAACTTGGATAAAGTTAGCGGGAACTTAAGCTTATATGTATATATATAGACTAACTGTATTAGCTCTCAGAGGTAATTATTTATTTAGAGTTGTTGCGATTGCCCTTTTGAATAGACTCCACACACTCAACTCTAGTCGAGTGTCATTGAATGCTCGTCAAGTAAATAGATTTGTTTGCATTTTAATTATGGTTAACACCAAGTTATCGACCACTCGGCAATTAATCAGCGAACGGCGCGCAAAACTAATTGACAGCTTGTTGTAGATGTTACGCTCTGACAGCTCCACGACGACGACGACGACGACGTCGATTGAGGCAACGGCACATGCAACAACAACAAGAGCAACTGGAATCACAGTTGCGTGAACTTGAACTACTGACTCAGTGAACGGCTTTTTTTTTTAAAGTTCAAATGAACCAGATTTGAATATGTTCGGAGAAATACAGTGAAAGCTGCCTATGACTAAGTTGAAAATATATAATAGATACATATATGTAAGATATAGACAAGGGACCTCAGTGAAAGCTTGTAGCAAACATCTAATATTTGAGCACATTATATATTATGTTGCCACATCTTTATAGATCTTTGTGTGCTCGATAACCCCTTATTACATCTAATGATATCCATGCGGGATATCACTTTACAAATTCCATTTTCTAGTTTTATAAACTTCTATTGAATGCCTTTCTCTCTCTCTCTCTCTCTTGCGCGCTGTGGCACTTGAAGCACTTTGCCTAATTAGTTTATGATGCAGTGAGTGAGCCTGGCAATTTGCTTGTCTATCACAGCGGGTCATAGCGCCTCCCCTAATACCCTACACACACATGCGTATGTAGTTCAATAGTTTTAGCCATGAAAAAGAGAGTTTGGGCTACAGCTCGAGCCCCGAGGGGCTGACACATGAGCCCTCAATGTGTGTGTGCGAGTGTTAAGCAAACAAATAATAATAATTATATATATATATGCTTATATATATGCCTGGTTCAACAGCTGTTCGTCGTGGCGGGCAACTCACCATGAATCCAGTATAGATGTGTGTGTGTGTGTTTGTGCGTGTGTGTTCCAGCAAGCAGCTCGAACTCGAACCCACTTGGCCCGCTGAAATATCTAGTGATGATGCTGTTGCTCCTGTGGCCAGGCCGGAAATGTAGATTTTGGTTAATTTGCACTCGCACAGCTGGAAACGAAGAAATGACGTAGGTGAGAGACGAGCTGATGATTATGATTAAGCAGTAGAAGAACAAGAAGAAGAAGAAGAAGACTAAACTGAAGTTGCAGAGTAGCAGTAGCAGAAGAAAAAGAGCAAACAATGCATAAAATTATAAAGCAAGAAGACGAGTTTAACCAACAGCGTCATACTCTGCTAATTTATAATATATATATTTATCTCTACAGTTCAGTTTATGGACTTTAGTTATGGTCAACTTTTGGCACTAATATGCCCACTTTACACTTTATGTACAGTGTATTAAAAAAAGGCGCGAGCCACACAACAACAACAATAAATTTTTAGCCAACGTCAGCGAAAAAGCAACAAAGCAAAGTTTAAGCAGCAGCAGCGAACGAGCGAGCGGGCAGCGGGTGGGCGTACAGCTTGTCATATGAAGGGTGGTCACAGCAGCAGCAGCAGCAGCAGCTGCGTTGGTGGTGGGTGACGCCGCCGCCGCCGTCGCTGCTGCTGCGCTTTGTGATTCCTTTTCAGCACAAAATTTGTTGAGCCTTTGAGTCGACGTCGTCGTCGTCGTCGTCTCCGTCGTCTTCTTCGTTGTATTGTTCTACCCCAAAAAGTCCATAATAGAAACGTCCCCCGCCTTCAGCCCGCCGCCAACGTCGTCGTCGTCGTCGTCGTCGTCATCATCATCATCGTCGTCGTCTGCCTTTGCCCGCTTTGGCTTTTTCACTTTACTTTGTGTGCAAACACAGTTGCAGCGCCGACGCCAACTAAAACGACGTCGACTGCGGCGCGTTTCATACGTTTTTCACTAATAAATTTTAATGATTTCTACGCTGCGCATTACGACGACGACGACGTCGGCAGCGACAGCGACGCTTCAAATGAAATTAGTGACACACTTAAATAATAATTAATTTTTGCACACTTGTTGTAGTTGTTGCTTACATTTAGAGACTCGAAAAGTTGCTGTCTTTTAACTGTTGTTGCTGTTGTATTTGTTGTTTTTGTGTGTGCTGGCTAACAATACGTTTTTTTAATGCTCTTCTGTTTTGTCTTCTTCTTTTTTGCATACACTTTGCGCACACACACACATGCACACGCAAACGCTCGCCATACACATGCACAAGCAGTTACACGCGCATACAAACATACACACACTCTTACACTTACACACACACTCACGCACTTCGCTTGCTTTGCGTTTTTTTTTTTTTTTATTGCTGCGGAGATTTTGGGCACAATTTTTCGCTGACTTTGAAACGCAATTTGTGTAGACTTTCACACGCGTATTGCAGCGACACTGGCACGTGAAAGTTTTGCACTATAATTTGACTAAATAATATTAGCACAAATGCGTGTTTTTTTTAGTTCTTAATGGTACAACAAAATTTCTCCGCGTATAGCAGAAGCCACCATTTTGCGACTCTCGATGAACAACAAGCAATGCAACGCTGTACAGGGTTGCAAGTCTGGCAGCACTGTCCATTCGATACACACTGATAAAATACCAACATGCCATGCATCAATATCGATAGACAATGTGGGCTCAAGGCATTTATACGCACCCGCCAACTGGTCACACTTGCCTTAGTGTGTTCTATTGTTTAGCGTCGTCGTTTGCGTCTCTCTGCGGCACGCCAATTAAACAACAATTGCAGAGCGAATTAAAAGCCACAAAGACGTAAATTCAACTTTTGTGTGTGAAACTACACTTTAATTTTGATTTAACAATCAACGCCTTGCATTTAAGCATAGCCAGCAGCTACGATGTCCGAGAGCGCCAGCGAAATAGCCGAAGCGCAGTCAGGTAAGCAGCAGCTGAAAGAAAAACTGTTTTTGTTTACCTTCGCTGGGCCGTTGCAATTTGCATGCGAAAATTGAGCGGTCAAAGCGGCCGGCAATAATGTCAAATCGTATTAGAGTTCAATAATGTGTGTGGGTGTGCTTGAATGAATGAATGAATGTGCGTGTGTGAGTGTGTCTGTGTGAGTGCATGTTGCTTGTTATGCATGGGACGCCAGCCCGCCCCCTCCCTCCCGCGCGCAGCCTAGCCAGTGGTTGCCTTGACTATTGCTGTTGTTGTTATGTATTGAGATTTGCGCAAAATGTAAATCAAAATATCGACAACAATTGCTGTTGCTGTCTGATTCGGCCTTGTCTTGTCTTGTCTTTCGCTTTTGCTTTTACCGTTACATTAAATATAATATCTGTATAATACTGCTTCATGGTCACACTTAAGCCAATTGTCAATGCGAGCTGCACTTAGTTCCTGATTTTTGAATTTGTACGTATGTGTGTGTGTGTGTCTATGTGTGTGTGTGTGTGGGTTTTATTTACCAATTCATTTACACAATTTGGTCACATTTTTCTCTTTCTTATCAGAAGTGTCTGCTTATCAGCGCCAAAGCGCTAGGCAAACACTTAATCAAAAAAGAAAACAAAAATGTAGAAAAAATAGAAAAAGAGTCAAAATGTTGTTAACAAATGCTTAACAACATGTAGCAAATTAAAAAGAAAATACAGTTAGAAATATGTCATAGAGATATTTCATAGCACTAAGCTTGATTGGAAAATATAATAGAGAAAAATGGGAATAGGGAATTAAATATTTTTTAAAATTTTATTTTGCATTTGCTTTTAGCGCGTGACTTTTTATATGTAATTATTGAAACTCATTCAACCGGTTCCCTCTAATGCATAGTTATTACTGCTAAATTGTAATTATTTTCATGGGAAACTTTACCTGACTTTGGTTGCCTGATATAGTTGAGATTGTAAATGTGCATTAAAAACTATGCATATGTAAATATTTATATCTAACATCTATTTGTTCGTGTACTAAAGCCGTTAAGCTCTTAACTTATTAGAGATTCATTTGGGTAAACAGCTATAAAACAGTTAAGTAGCTGTTATAAGAGAGCAGTAAATACAGTAAAGACTGCCTAAGCCAGATATTTGGATTTGCCAATCAGTCTATTAGAAATATCAATAACTTTTTCGAAATTGATGTATATCGATCTCTATCTATGCTTATTACTTTGCCTCTGATGATCTTTTGCCCCTTCCCAACTTTCCCTACAGAGCATCTGCTAGTCGTGCATGCCCGTCCAGCACTTTATTTAAACACTTTCATGTGCTTGGGAATGTCGCCACAGATTAGTCGATTTCGATTTCCATTTCTATTTTCAATTTCGCTAATTTATGGCAGTAATGAATTGCGGCCCATAAAGAACAGCTGCAATCGTAGACGCCGTACGCTCGCTCAATCATCCCACACACACATACACATATATAGTTATATATACATATATATGTACATTCATGTCTAGTTGGAAACATGATCTAAGTCAATTATCGCCTCGATTTGCCACCTGCCCATCGCCACCCCGGGGAGGCGCCTTTCAACTTGCCTTTTTAATTAAATTGCACAAAGCGCGGTCTGTCAACAAATGTTTTATTGTTGCACATACGCGCACTCATGCATGCATACGCGCACACATGCACATGCACACATGCCAAATGCCATTCGCATACATATTTGCATGCAACTGCAATAGTTTGTTGACTATTAATGGGTGTTATTGTTGCTGTTGTGTTTGCTATTGCAAACGCCGCTTGAGAGCTTCCCTCTGCTTACACAGTTATTCTACACTTGGCGAAAATGCTGGGGACTTGTGCTTAAAGTCTATACTTAAAGCTAAGCTTCAAATTTTGAGATTGAAAAACTGTTTAAAACTTTACTTGGGCCTACATTTTTGCTTTTAATTTCAAAAATTATAAAGTGTATGAAATTTTAGGAATTTAAAAAATACCAAAAAAAAATATAATTTTGCAAAATTTATAAATTTATCAAAAAATGCAAGAGACTTAAAAAAATTAAGAAAAATTATAACTTTTTAAAAATAAAATAAAAATATATTGAATTTAAAGCATGCAAAAATAAAAAAATATTTAAATTTAAAATATTAAAATTCAAGGATAAAAATATATTTAAATTTAAAAAAACTTATCAAATTAATAAAACTTTATTTTTTTAAATTCTTATTTACAATCCTCATAGATTTATATAATTAAAAAAAATCCATTTGGGATTTCTTTATAAATTTTAAATTTTATTTGGATTTATCTCTTTTTGGGAAAGATTTTTGTAGAGGGTCTGGTTTAAATTCAAGTTCGTTTTTACATTCAAGTCAAGATTTCTCGCAGTGTGGTCATGCAACAGGGGGATGCTGGCATATTCCTGTGCAGCCTTGCGCTTTGATTGACAGGTGTACCGTGACACCTTGACAATTGTTTTGATTTGGAAAAACGCAAACATAAACACACAACTTGCATACGTTATGCAGTTTCTAAACCCAATGATGAGAGGGGAGCGACAGAGAGAGAGGGGGGGGGAGGGGCATACGCTGTGAAGGGCACGTCGTACCACACACACAGCGACAAACATTTGGATGCCTATTTATATGTTGTCGCCGCTGTTGCCTAATTTCTCGTTTGCCCACTCCAAATGACATCACAAACAGCTCAGAGCAGAGCAGCGCAGACCAAAGTGGAGCAGCCCAAAGAGCGACGCACAAGTTGACAAAATGTGTGCCACTCATTGAACAATTTCAATTATTAACTAATATATATGAAATATATATATATATTTATTCAAATTGCTCGTTTGAGTACAGTAAAAACTTGCTAAGGAGCATTGCTGGGAGAAGGCGAGTGCTTAAAGTACTTCAAGTTCGAGTGGAAGTTTGAGGTCTGCGCACTTGAGCGACACTTGAGGAATTTGTTTTGATTATCCGAGTGTGCTGGCTTGAATATTTGATTGACCTGCTTATTGATTGAGTGGTTTATTGTCTGATTGACTGTTTTACATATTGATTGAGTGATTGAACTGTTGTACAATTGCTAATGGAATGGGTTGATAGCTAACTGAATAACATATCTTTTTGATTGGTTGCTGATTGACTTATTGATTGGCTGATTGACTGACTAGATAATAGATTGATTGCAGACTGCTTGGCTGATTGATTGGATATTTGTTTAATTGCCTGACTGCTTCATTGATTGGCTGCAACACTTTTCCTTGGTTGATTAGTTGATTGACAGCTGACTCATTATTGATTGACTGGACTAGATTTACTGACTGAATGTTGCCTGATTGAATGACAGATTGACTGACATAAAGACTGACTGTTACCTGATTGAATTACTGAACGATTGATGGACTAGATAATTGATTTACAGATTGATTGATTGTCTGAGTAACTGATCAATATATAGCTGCTTGATTGATAAAAATTGCCTACTGACTGATTGATTGACTAGTAGATAGTGTAAATGATGACTGATTGACTAATCGATTGTATTTTGGTTGACTGACCGATTGATTAGGTGACTGATTCATTAATTGAATGATTGACTAGCTGATTAGTAGAAATCAATGCTTCTAAAATACTGGAAGATGCCTCTACAGCTCATAAATCTAGCTATCAACTAACTGTACAGTAGTCACTCCAAGTGACAGCTGCACGACTCACTGAACTACCATTTCCAAGCCTTAACTTTTAAGCTCATTTTGCTGCCAATTGAATTGTCGTCCATAAATGTTGTATATAACATTTGCCAATATATAATTGCTGTAAAAACGCATTCAAATCGTGCTCAATTGTAAATTTACAAATTTCTAAGTTAATTTTCGATTTTCATAACAAGCCACAGAAATAATACGTGCCCAAGTGCGCTGGGGGAATCTCTCAGCGGCAGCAGCAGCTGAACAACATGTGACTGTTCGTAAGAACACAAAGCGGCTGCTCGTACGTCAGAGTTTTCGGGGCACTGACAGCCGCCGAGCGGAACGAACGCCGCTGGTAAGTGGAGATCTTTTGTAAAGGTTTTCACTGTGGTCAGCTGCCTGTCCCTGCCCCCGCCCCGGCTTGGGATGTTAATTAAGCTACGGCTCCCCACAAACAAACCAATTGAATAAGTTTTTGTGCTCTGTATGAATAGAGCAAACGTTCATCAATTGCGATCGACTGGCAATCGTTAAATGGGCGTGGCAAAATCAGAACCCAAAATGTACTCAAATGGGGCAGGGTCTACCTCCCTGCCTCTCACTCTCTCTCTGTGATTCTCTCGCACTTTTCAATTTGATCTCTGCACAGAGCTTGACTTTTCTATTGAAGCAAACAAGACTCAATGAAGGCAGTTCGTCCGTCCCTCAATATTGATTCGCTTTTAAGCAGATTTAGCTGGATTAATGTAAATTGAAAGAAAACGTCGAGGCAGTAGAAGAAGAAGAAGAAGAAGAAGAGATTGTTTTCATAAGAATAAAAAGTTGAGCGCGACGGAAAAAGCGTTCAATTTTACATTAGGCAGGCAGAAAATACTCGCTGAGTGGCTTTTCCTGTAAATAATTTCAATTAGAGTCGCATTAAATGCGAATAAATTTCAATCTGTCGCAAAGATATATGCATATATTTGTATATATATTATGATATATATGTATATTGTCTGTGCTGAGCGGGCGATCGGCCAACAAAAAGCAAAGAATTTTTTGTTGTTCGCTGAGACATTCCTCATTTTGTGGCATAGCACAGCAAAATATGAATATCCGTTTATATAGAAAAACAAAATAAATATATATATATAGTATTTATACCTAGAAGATATATAAACAGCAGTTGGGTTCATGCGCAGCACTTATCGTGACAAGGTGTAAAAGCAAAACATTTTGCTCTGCATCAGCTACAAATTTATTTGCATAGCTAAGGCAAACAACTGTATTATTTATAGAACTTTAGATTAAAGCTAATCAAAAGATAAATGGAGGGAAATTATATAGTAATTATATTAATAATACAGCTGAAGAACAGAGCTTAAAATGATATGGAAATCTTGTTACTTTAGAATTGCATTGCATTAAAATAAATTAAAAATATAATAATAAATAATTCATGATTTAATACTAGAAAATAGCATAAATCTCGAGAAATCTAGCATGGATTATATTTATTAATAAACAATTGAAGCTAGAGTGCAGCCTGCTTATAGTTTAGACAGCTTAATGACATAGATTGCTCAAATTATAGTTTACTCTGCCTAGAAACCGCCCAATTTATCAACTTGACTAATGATGCTGCTGAAGACAATATATATATTATATATATATGAACTGTTCTAGTTCAGTTCATAATAAATATTATTAATATATCAGCTCAACTTTAACCTTGCCCTACGCTCCCTTCGCTCGATTACAAATTCCCCCAACGTTTGACGCTCATTCACATCCGATAAACAAGGCCCAATCAACTTTAGTCATATAAACAATTGTTGTTGCAACAAAATGTTGTCTAAAAATATATATGTATATATTTCTACAATTAGCTGCAAGAGCCTGGCCCCGGCCCACAGAATTTCGTTTCATTTGTTCATTGCTCTGTAGACATTTTCTGCCTGTCTCATTTATTTATAGCAAAAAGTTGCAAAACCATGAAATTTTGTTGCTTGAACTACGTCAAGCTATCGATGCCTTGGATATATGTGTAGATATATAGATTGTGAATGAATCGTTCCAAGTTCTATTTCAATATTTGCATAATAATACTCGAAATACAAACAGAAACAGAAAACGCCGAAAAAATTGTTGCTAATTCAATTGTAAAAACGAAACACGCCTCTAAGCGATTAGCGTGCTATAAAAGACTATGTTAATTTTTTTATAGCAATTATATGGGAATGTTAAATGTATATAGAGGGATGTTATAGACATATATATACTTTTGATTTCTAGCCGACTCGACTTCCGCTAAACTATAGAAACAAATTCGTTTCTACAATTAAAAAAGGAAGTAGAGAGGAAGTGCTCGACTTGAAGCTACCCTACAATATATTTATAAACAACTGCTGTGTGCAGTAAGATGAAGCCTGACTAAAAGCTACCCTGTACTTATAGTAAAGTGCTGCTTTAAGCATTCTGGCTCTAACTAGCTATACCTATACTACATATGCAATAAGTAAGGGCAGGGTAGGTAGGATAGTCGGGAGTGTCCGACTAGAAGTTTATATATTTCAAATTTCAAGTTTATTCAACTTTTGTTGTTTGCCAGAGTTGATCAGAAGCACAAAGATCCACATGACTTGCATAATTCAAGTTTAAATCTGGATCAAGTATATATACATTGCATTAATAAGACGTGATATACCCCTCTTAGCCAATCTCAACTTCTACAGCGTATCTAAGTATAACAAGCACAAATCACATAGCTTCCTGCTTAAGTATATAGTAAAACATAAATCTATTATTAAAACACATATATAATATGTGTGCTTTACGGGCTTCGCCTTCGCCTTCGCCTTCGCCGTCGCGTTGTCTTCGATTTCGAATTATGTTTTTTTTAGGGAATTAAATTTCACTTGAGACTTGATTTGTTTTTATGGCTTGCTCGAGTTTAGGTCCCCAATGACCCAATTTTAATGCAATTTAAGCCCTCGTCGGTGCCCAAGTAAATGAATCGCAAGAATCCGGAAGACTTTGTTGCCATTGCGGCTCCTCTCGCTGCCCTTTCTCGGCCCCAACCTGGGTAACCTTGGGCAAACGTGGACGCGTTTAATTGCACGCTTACACGCAATTTCCTCGGCGTCAACAACAACAACATCAACATCATCATCATCATCATCGTCGTCGTCATCTTTAGCTTGATCATCGCCGTCTTCATTGTGGAAGTTTACTTAATTGCCCAACCGCCGAGTCGTTTACTTTGTTTGTTTGCTCCGCTCCGCTTCGCCTCGTGTTTGTTTATCTGCATGGGCGCAGGCTAAATAAGTAAAGCTGGATATTAGACGCGACACACACACCTGCCCATACACCTGATTTCAAATAATTATGTTTGCCCCAGGCAAATATGCAAATTACAAGAGAAAAGAAAAGAAACGAAAAAGCGAGCCACGAGCCAAACTGCAAGCAGCTGTTGCCGGGCAACGCCGGGTCGTAATATTCGCAATGCAAATAGAAAGAATCGAAATTAAATGGAAATGTTAACAATACAAAATAACAAATGATATTGCATCAGAATGTTTACAGCACAGTGGCAAATGCAATCAAGTTCATGTGCAACTGTAGTGCAGTAGCATTCAAACTGTATGGCAATAGTTGTGAACTGGAGGGAATTTTAAATTTATTATTGAATTTTGGCTAAGGTCAGCTGCACTTGGGTAAAGCTAAGCCATAGGCAGTTACTGTCAAACTGTACGATTTGAGTAAGGTCAGCTAATATGTATCAGTCAATGAACTTCAAACTGTAATTGGGAGCGTGTTTAGCTGCAATTAGATATTCTGTCTATAAAGTGTTCTTAAAACTGTATGCATGAGCACGCTTACCCGCAATTACGCATTCTGCAAAGGGCAACTCGAATACAACGACTCCAAAACTGTAAGACAAGGCCAAAGGGACACTCAAAGCATACGTTATATGTAGTTGCGATTTATTGATTCATTGATTTCTGTACAAGTCAATAAGTCACACAGGTTCAGTGGCACTAAAACTGTATGCTTACAACAAATTCAACATTTTGAAATTTGATTTCTTAATCGAAAAAAAAAGCAAAAAAAAAGAAAGAAAAAATGTTCACCTAAACAGAAATGAGCCTGACCAAGTGTGAAATACTAGATGCAATGAGTATGTATGTGTGTAAAGGGTATCTGCTAGTCGATACGTAGAGCCAGAGTCTTTCAATCTTTCCTTGACAAATGACTACAAAATGCTTGTAATTCGCAAGTTGTTCGAGCAGGCGGAGCCAATTAACTTAATTAGTTTAGACTTGAAGCACAGAAATCACGCAATGGTTTATAAGGAAGCTCTTGTCATGTGTGTGTGTGTGTGTGTGATAAGAGCTTTAATGTGTGCTAATTGAGTTGTGTTTGCAACTCGAGTAATCGGGTCATGCAATTGCATTTAGTTACATACTCAAAACTAATCTCTCCCTCTCTGCAGATCATCATGTGCACTTTGATGCGACGACCCTGAAGAACGACGAGTTCGGCTCGGACAGCTGCGTGACGTATCAGCGATCGGGGGATACGATTGTCGTCAGCCTGGGCTTTCTGCAGATCAATCATCGCTACCTGATTGACCTCAATTTGCCCGTGACGCTGTTCGGCAACACCGGAGCACCGGGCACCAAGTTCGAGCCAGCTGTGAGCGCGACGCCGAATCTGCACTGCAGGATCACGGAGTTCACGGGCACCAAGCACGACGAGCACGACTTCTACGAGATGAAGATCGAGTTCTTTGCCTACAAGGAGAAGCTGCTGCGCGAGGTCCTGCACATTGTCAACTCGAACAATGCCAAGGAGGTGCTGCAGCTGGTGATTGCGGCGCGTGTCCTGGGCAAGGGCAAAGGCACGCCGATGCTGCGAACGGGCATCCATTGCATAGGCGTCGAGCGGGACGACGAAGACTCCGAATCCTCCGATTTTGCGGGCTTCGACAAGCCCTAAGCCAATTTCAAGCATATATAAAACTGGCTTTTAGTTTCTGGTTTCTTAGTTATGTGCAGTTATTTGCATAGTATTTAAGTCGAAAATTATATAGAGAACATAATCACTAATGTTAATTTATGAACCATGTACGAGCATGTTGCATGCCAACAACTGTTTGCTCCACAATTGTTCTTCTATTCCAATTTCAATGTCCAAATATTTGTCAACGTATCGTGTATTAATCTCCCAATGTTGATTGACATAACATGTTTTTGCAACGAATTGCCTATTGTCAATTCCATTCGTTGTGACAGCCCGTTTGCTGTCCTTGGTGTTAGGACCTACACACTCGCCTCTGACATGCTATGTACTTATAGAATATCTGAACTAGACAAATGCCTGAAATGCAAATGGCAAATGACAAATTAACATATTTGCTCGATAGTCGTTGCTAAAGTCTGTCACATCAAGGGAATTCGAAGTGTAATTCATGAATGGTGTTAACACTTGGAAGTTTCTCATGATAAATTTGCTCTTTTCAATTCTATACTCTATAAGTTTTAAGAGTTTCGACTACTTACACACATTTGTATATTGTACATTCAAAGTATTTTTGCATTTCTGTTCAAGTTTTGAAAATTGTTATGAAAAATATACATATAAAATATTTAAATATATATATATATATATATACATATATAATAGTAAAATACATGCACCTCCTAACTCAACTCAATGACCAAATTTGCAAGCCTTTATTTTGATAAAATTTAATATAGTATTTTAAAATGTGTATAGAACTAATGCTCAGATCAAAGAATACTTTAACAGTGCGTTAACAGTAGTAGACATGTAATACTTAACAGTCGTTTAACATTGTTCTCCTCAAAATCAATTTTAAGGTGCTCTACGTTTATATGTATTGTAAATGTTTATAACTCAATCAATCAATCAATCAATGGGGCATTTGTTTAACAAAAAAAAAAAAAATATGAAAAAACTATGAAAAGCAATTTTAAAAAGAAAATATATTATTAATATATATACATACACTTATGTATTTGAAAAGTTTATTAATTTGATTATAAATGGAATAATATAGATATTTATACAAATTAATATGTATTATAACAAGCTAAGCGCGAAGTGAGAGTGTCATTTATGTATATAAAATGGTCAAAATTATATGTTATATGCAAAATATCTGTAGATCTATAGATCTGTTTGGAATATATAAGTAATACGAAGTCAAATCACGTAATATGAATTACGTTATTCGAATTACGTAATATGCATTATTTAATATTTCACATTTGATTACGCATTTGTCGCTTATATTTAATCATATGGAATTCATATAGTGTTTAAAAGAATTCGTATTTTATTTTCATATTGAATTTCCGTTTTACGTTATTCGAATTACGTAACTAATAGAACGTAATTCGTATAAAAATATTACGTCTTGCACATTACGTATCGGTACATTACATATTTTACAGCCACTCACTTCGTGCTTAACTCTTAAATGTTGTTTTATTGCGCTCTCAACGAAGCTGACTAATCTTAAGGCGCCATGAGATCAAGCGAGATGTTCCGTGCTCCCATCAGCTCTCACTTTACATAATTTCCATTTGCTGGCACTCTCGGCTGCTAAATTGTACATTGTACATTAGCATTAGTGTGTCTGTATGTGTAGGTTCTGCTGCTCGCTGGCTGGTGTGATCAGGCGAGAGGCCCGCTGATCTCATCATTCAAAATTTCCTTTTGCTTGCACTCACTGCTCTCTTACATATCTGTGTGTGTGTGTGTGTGTGTGTGTGTCTGCTGCAAAATTACAAGTCCATACGCCTCTATATGCTTGTATGCGTCGGTTCTGCTGCTCGTTGGCTGACGGGCTGCTCTGTGTTCTCTCCAAGTTCTCTTGCTCTCACAGCAAAGCTATGCAAGTTGACTAATTCCAAGGCGCCGTATGATCAAGCGAGAGATGCTCCCATCAGCTCTCACTATGCAAAATTTCCTTTCACTCACTAAGCTTGTATGTATGAGTGCTGCGAAATTCCTTGTATTCTTTCCTTAGGCAAGTGTGCGAGACGAGAGAGAGGTTCGCATTCCTTCTGCTTGCACTTGCTGCTCTCTCTTTCTCTCTCTGTTGCTCCAAATTCCATATTCCTCAGAGAGCGGGAGAGAGTATGGCTCCAGAGGTACATATTTACATTTAGCTTACTGATAAATATTTTCTACAATTATTATAAACAATTTCTTAAAATTATTAACTATATCTATTACAATCCAATATATAGTACTTAATATTATTTAACTAAATTCATATTTACCAGACATCAGCAGCAGCAGCAGCAGAAGAAGAGGAGGACCACCACACTGCACGACTGGACACCACACGATCAGGAAACCGACTGACGAACCGCTGTGCAGGCTCCCCTTTATATAGGGGGTCGCGCTGCCCACTCAATTCCTGCTGCGAGCTGAACTCAATTGTTGAGCATTTTCTTTGCTTTAGTTTTTGCACTCGATCATTGGCTGGCAAATGGGAAGGCGGCTCGCTGCTGTCGCTGCTGCTGCTGCATAGCAAAGACTTCTGCTGCTCGTGAGTGCATGCATAGCTGTGTTAGTGCTCAGCAGCGCTGTTTCTTACTGTTGCAGAGGCATGCCTTGCGTATTAACAGAGACTGTAAACAGACAGCGACAGACATACGGGCATGCATACGTATATGGCAGCAGATTGTTACTTATGATATATATATATGCTTGCACCTGTTATATACAAAAATCTTCCGTATTACTTGAGACAGATCAGCAGCAGAGGCAAGGCAATTGAGCCAGAGCAGAGCCAATGCACAGCCAGAGGCAGCGCCAGAGACAGAGCGAGAGTTAAGCAACAACTCAGCCAGAGTGCAGCAGCAGCAGTTGTTGAGTCAGATCAGGAGCAGAGGCAAAACAGTTGAGTCAGAGCACAGCCTGAGGCAGAACCAGAGAGGCGAGAGTTAAGCAAGAACTCAGTCAGAGGCAGAAAGCAAGACGAATTTTCAGAGAAATAATATAATATAATATATAAATATATATATCGTTGTTGGCTTGCGTCTTTTGACTGTAAAAAGCTATATGCAATTGCCATTGTTATAATCTTGTTACGTTATTTCGTAACATCTTCTGATCTGGCCAATAGTCTAATAAAATTTCATGAATATTGGACCATATTTGATATATATTTCGAATTGTAGATCGGAAAAGTCAACCAAAGCAGGCGGCATTTTCTTGATCTAGATTCGGTGCATTAATTTGTCATCATCAAATCAAATATAATGAAAATTCTAGTTAACAATTGAAACTACATCAGACACATCAGATACGATTGATATAACTCTTTCTCTCTCTCTCTCTTCACTGTCTCTCTACACACACACATATATATATTTCTAATTGAAATATGGTGCGAAATAAGCGCAAGGGCACCGCTCGAGCCAAGACTCGCAGAATGGTGAAACGCATCAAGTTGGATGCGGCAGCGGCAGCGCAGGTGAATCTGCTGGACCTGCCAGTGGGCCCATTGCATCTGATCATATCGAAGGTGCATCCGGAAAAGCAGGAGATCTTGCGCAGTGCATCCGACAAGCTGAGGGTCGAGCACTCCGACTGCATGCTGCACTGCTACAAGTCCTTCGCCAATCTGCATCTGCGCAGCCAGCAGCGCAGCGACGACCAGCAGAGGATACACAATGTGATGCTGGTGAGTGCCCGACCGCAATTGCCAGTTGATATTTATGCTGATTGCTGTCCTACTATGCCACTAGGTGCTCGCACAGGCGACCGACTACTTCATCAACTCCGGCTACGATGCGATATTCACGGGCAAGCTAATATACTTCTACAAGCAGCTGACGACGGGCGAGGAGGCCATCGATGCGGCGCAGATGCACAAGTTTCTGCACGAGTTCTACAATAACCTGGAGTGGGCGTCGCTCGAGTGGCCCAATGCAGCGGCGAAGCGCTTGAATCTCAACCAGCGACGCCTGATACACACGATGACATTGCTCAATCTGCTCAGAGTGGGTTAACTCTCTCTCTCTCTCTCTCTCTCTTTATACACGATATATACATATATATATATATACCTTCTCCCATCTCAGCAATTTCGCAAATTTCGCATCGTTAGCTGCGGCATGAACCTGATGCATTGGCAGCTCCAACTCGAGCTGTTGGGCATTAATTTCGGCATACGCGAGAAGGACGCCACTGTGTGCGAGCAGGACAAACTGGTGGACTTTCTGACCATTATAGCCGAGCTGCTAGTCTTTGACAAGTCTCAGATCTATGAAACGTAACAGTTAGCAGCAGAGAGTCGTTTTCATTTGAACTAATTTTCATGCCTGCTGCCCACAGTCGCTTCACCCAAATTGGCAACAGTTTCTATACCTATGGCCTCAAGGAGCACACAAGGCTGAGTCGGCGCTGTTCGAAGCTGACGCTCAAGCTGAGCATTCTGGCGCCGTTGGTTGTGCGCCGCCTGCTGGAGGATGTGCTCCATGGCCGCGTGGACATGGCAAAGCCCGTGCACTGCCCCCTCATCGATACGTTCAGCATCCAGTTGGACGTGAAGAGCCGACAGCCCAGCCAGTGGGAAGGACGCACGCACATGGATATCTGCATAGTGCCGCTCAACTAACTCGCCATATATTAGCTCAAGTTTTAAGTGAATAAACTCGATTGAAAGCGCTCGTACAAAGAGCTGATCACATGGAATCTGCACGAAAATTGTCTTCTATCTTTGGGTATTCTAGTTTTCTTATCGAATATGTAAAACTTTCTTTTATACATATTCCACTTATTCGCGTTCTATATCGCACAACGCTCAGGCATTGTTCATCAGCCCATATATGGTTTTATCAGTAAATCATAGCCAGCAACAGCCACAATCGAATTGCATTCGCATGCATTTCCCAATCAGCTGCCGAGCTGCAACGAATGTAAAACACGAACGCTAAAGACGAAGAAATTCGCGAATTTGAAGCTTGTTGCTCAGTCGCATACTCGTCGCTTGCTCGAGAGGAGCGATCGGTCAGCAATGGGAGTAGAAATCAACATGAAACTCGTCGCCATTAGCAGTTTTGTCTTCGCATTTGCTATTTTTGCATTGGTTTGGGTAAGACGATCGTTTGAAGTTAACAATTCAAGTTCAGAGTTAATCCAATTGTTTTCTCTTCGCAGGCCTATATGCATGACAAAGATGGGAAGTGATCGTCTTGCCATTCATCTGATTGTCTGTTATATTTATGAATTATAATAAAATGTTCAGCTAAAGCAAAGTGTGTCTCATTTCTCTTATACTTATGCCTAGACTGCAGATCGAATAACTTTGCTATATTTGAAATCCAAACAAATGTTCGCTCGTTTCCTAGTACCCATTGCCCAGTGAGCCGGTTCCGCCTCGCTTATTGTGCACATGCAACAATTAAAGCAATCAGTGAACTCGACAACGTCAACCAAACTGTTATGCATTCTGAGTACACACAGACAGATGCACACCTGAGTACAGCGTCTCAAATGGATCAGGTGATATATTATAGTTGAACGACTCAACGACAGCTAAGTGAATCAGAAAATCTTGTCAAAGAGACGACCTCAGGTCTGACTGGGATCAAGGTGAGTGTGGCGTGAGTATGTTTTATGATTATCGAGAAAAGATAAGTCGCATGATAAGATTGACCTGCGCCCAGGTGACGAAGAATTAGTTTAGCTTTTCTCTGAAACTCCGGCATTTGTAGTATAATTTTATAGGTAATAAGCTGAGATATGCGAAATGAAAATAAACAAGAAGCTCATTCCAGTTAGTCGAGAGTCAACGGATCGAATGAGTTGATAGGAAATATGATAAATTTTTAGAGAACTTAAAGTCTTTAGCTTATGGACAGACAGACTTATGAATGATCGTAGTGATCACATTGACTCAGCTTGTCATCCTGACATATAAAGCCTCTTCCTGTTCAGGCCACCTCAAGCTGAATGCCTTCCTGTGCTGAGCAGCTGCAGGTGACTTTGCAGCCTGACAACCGAATGCGACTCTTATGGTTTGGCATCTCCGCTTTAAATGGTAATTAAACAGCGTCAATATACGTGTAGTCGAGTCGAGTCGGTTCGAGTCGCGTTGCTTTTTGAGTCCGTGCAACAATGAGCGCAATAACAGCTATTAATAAATATGCTCAATCAATGCGCTGACCTGCAACAACAACAACAATAACAGTAACAATGATGATGACAACAACAGCAACAACAAAGCCTGGCGCGTGAAAATATTTGCTTAATTAAAGTAATTATGGTTTCATATATCATTCGGGCAGCGCTGCGACCCACAGTCGCTGGACCAGGTCCATTCGTAATTACCTTTTGCAATAAATTATGCATTTATTATACCATTGAAAAATGATTTAACGGGCAGAGAGGGGGCGAGGGGGCATGTCGGCGCATTAAGTATATGGTATATATATATATTGATATATATATATATAATTGTTCTGCTGCAACGGTTGAGTGGATCCACTGTCTGTCCACAATTCTTTCGACTGTTGACTCGCTGAAATCGTGTTTTGACCTTTAAAAAGTAGAAGATTTCATTTTAAGGCCAATGACTCATATTATCGCTTAGCATGCAGCATATTGAACTCGATTTGATTGCCTCATAAGATATATTCAACTTTTTTTTGATATAGAACTGCTTCTAATAATCTCCCTCCTAATTACCTCGATTTAAAATTAAAATTTATGATTATAGATCATGATATAGTAGTATAGTATAGTATAGTATAGTAGTAGAGTAATATAGTATAGTATGCATTTGCTAGTCAGTTTCCCTCCGTTTAGATGCCAACTTCAATTAAAATGTTACTAAGCGTGTGTCAATCATAGACTCCCCTTTAGAGTCAAAGCTTTCCTTCTTCTCTTTTTTGGCATTTCTATTTCTATTTGAATATTTGTTTTGGCTGCTAAACTAGTCGGGTCCAAGCAGCAACGAAATGAGCAGAATACAAATAATAAAAATAAAATATAAAAAAAAATAAAAAGACAAAAGAGACAACAACAAGGGGAACAACAACAGCAGCAGCAACAACGATTACAAATGTGACAAGAGAATCCAACACCGAAATGAATAATGTAAATACGCCAAGTGTACAAAGTTTTAATTGTTATCATGTTTTGTCTGAGCGCTGTTTCCTCATGTGTGCGACAGTATGTGTGTGTGTGTGAGTGTCTCTCTGTGTGTGTGGCATGCACTTATAGCCAAGATGTATCCATTTACGCCTGGCTAAGTTTTACGTTGCGTATACGACACATGCCCCATTCAGCTCGAAGCGTGTCTCTCTGTGACTATTGTGTGTGTGAGTGTGTGAGTGTGAGTGTGTACTGTGCTGTGGTGTACTTTTGTGTATAGCTATGGATTTGGTCGGAGCAAAAGTTTTTTCATTTTGCATATGTATACGGACGGCTGTGCCTTAAAGCTGCACTTTCCCTTTGCACTCTAAATTCAAGTCTGATGAGCGCAGCAAAAAACCCTTTTAAAGGCACTGAGTGGAGTTCATGCTGTAGACAAATATTAAGTATTTGACTACAGATATTAGTTGTATATTTAACCATATGAACTATAGGGTATGAATGTCTATGAAAGTGAGCTTTGGGCGGCTTCCAGCATGGGCAGACAGGAAGGAGAGGATTCTTTTTGATACTTGCAGCCCCTTTTTCTACCAGACCAAAATCAATATAGCCTGATTTCTCATAAATCATAATAAATTTCTATTACTTTTAATAAATATTAATATAACTAAAGCTTTCTAATCTGAAACAAGCAATAAGATCTTAAGAGAGAGAGAGAGAGAGAGAGAGAGAGAGAGAGGAGACTATTATTTCCAATTGATTTGTTGATATTTCATTTTCGAATTTCCCTTCCATTTTCAATCCTTTTATCGTCTTTTTGAACAGACAAAAACTCTAAGCAGACAAAACCCCTTTACTCGCATCTCAAGCCAACTTTGTTTAACCAAAAAACCAAAATACAACTCCAAAATGCACATTTATTTTAAACAATTTAGGTTAAATGTGAAAATTTTCTATTTATTTACTGCTTGAGAAACTTAAATGGAAAATCGTTTAGAAAATATCTCAATTTGCCTTTAAGAGCTGAAAACTTGGGCGTGTGTGCAGTTGATTTGCATAGCGAGCTAAACATATTTATTTTGATTTTCATTTTATTTTTAATGCTTTTGTGTGCGTGTGTGTGTGTGTGTGTGTGGAAGAAGTCAGCCTTGAGCACAGCTCTCAAGCACGCAAATCCCGAATATTTGTGGCTCAGAGTATTTATTTGGCACAAATTTTAAGTGATTTATGCTCGCCTCAATTGCCTCACAGCTCCAGCCGCATAAACCACTGAAAAATACGTATACGCAGTGTGGCACAACAAGATACAGCACACACACACGCGCAGACACAGGCATACGCCTGGACACGCGCATTGCATATGGATATGCATATTTATTTGGCAGGACTTTACTTATGCTACATTTTATGGCAATGTTTGTTTGCCCAACTTCAGCTGCAGACGCTCCAAGAACACGAAGTCCAGTTCCAGTTCGGGTTGGGCGTTATAGATTTGTTAGCCAGCATGAATGTATGTATGACTATATGTATGTCTGTATATTTCGGTGTTTGCTCACACTTATTTATTTGATAATAATTTCTCTCTCCCGCTCTCTCTCTCTTTGTGTGAAAAACAAACTAATTTCGTGCAAACTCTCTTTTGGCCAGCATAAATAATGAAAATGTCATAACACAACTCGAGCTGCGTCTATCGTGCGTATCATATCTCTGCTAGCAGCACAAGGAGCTGCTCGCATTGTGTGCCAGAATGTTTATGCAAATGACATTTTGCTGCCCGCCGCACTGATTACGCATGCAGCCCCAGCCCCAGCTCCAGCTCCAGTCCAAGCCCCACATTTGTGCATCGACTGCAATATAAATATTTTACATAGATTTTACATAGCTGATTGAAGTCGTGCGCATATGCTAAGCCCGCAGCTACAGCCTCGTCTTGGCACTGGCAACGTCTTCTGCCTTGAAATTATCCAGCAACGAAATCAAATCAAATCAATTGCAGAGTGCGCCTCAAACTATGCTACAGTTGCCTCAGCATTTGCATATGTTTCGTAAGCCTAATTGAAGCGCCAGCCAGTTGCCAGCCTGTTTAACACATCTCCTCACTCACACACACACACACACACACACACTCTCTCTCTCTCTCTGTCTCCCACTCTCCCTCTGCAATTAATAGCTAATTTAGAGCGTGCCTGTTAAAAATTTACCATTATTTATGATTATTTGTTTATTGCTTGCGGGTCTGTTCTGCCATCTACCTGACGGCATTCACACCACACAACACACACACATTAACACACACACACACACACACTAACAGCCACAACACATGCAAAAAAAGAACGCCGCCAGCAGCTTTTGGTTGCAATTTTGTGGCGATAAAGTAATCGCCGCTATGCGAGCTTATGGCGTGAAACACACACACCTACACACACATCACACCTGCACACACACACACACACACACACAAAACTGTTTACGACTAGCATTAAATCGCTTTACATTATGAACAAGTTCATTAAAGCATTAACTTTATTGTTAAGTGTCAAAAATAATTTTAGCTTAATTTTAATGTGATTATTGTTGAAGTACATAAAGCACGACAGAATGAACCAGCTCATAAAACAACTAATTGCAATTGAAATGTGCAAAATATTTATATTTAATAACATTTTTACGATAAGTATTGTTTCAAATTTCATTAGCATTGCTGTCCATTAGCCAACGCTGGAAAATACATGGAGTTGGTGGTGCTATGAACTTTTATCTTGTTATGAGGCAGTCGGAACTTTTAAATTGTTCAAATGTTGCTGGATGCAATTTAAAACGTAAACAAAATGAACTAGTTACAGCAGGAACTGGAAATGCACCAGCTACAGCAGGAACTAGTTCATTTTTGTATTCTCTACTTTCGCTTAAGCTTATGTCATTCTATAGTACTACAATTTAGAATTGTGGCATGTGAACCAGTTCAATTGGGAACAAGTTTAGTTCATTTCAGTTTAGATGCTTCACTATGAAGTGAAACTAAAGCAACAGAATTTAGAGGTAATTAAGATTGCATAATACTTCACAGGCTTGTTCAATCGATGGAACTAGAACCAGTTCCGCTGCCAGCTGCAGAGGCACAGAGTAACATTTCCTCTCTCCCTCTCTCTCTCTTTTTTACTTCAAAGTCGAAGGGGCAAGGCGTCATTTAGTCTGTGGTTAGATGCACGTACGTTTTACAGGTTTTTTCCTACCTACACAAATACACACACATATATTCATATATATCTATATATATCTATATATATCTGTATATGTGCTTAATACATACATATAAACACATCTATTTAGTTGTTTTTCCGCTCGTTTTTCGCTTCGTTTTCATATTCTTCTATCTCTTCTTCTATCTTTTTTTTTAACGCGTTGTTTCGCTAACGTTGTTCGCGTTGTTGCGGTTGCAGCACGTCCGTACGTGTTTATGGCGCGCATATCCGCAAATATGCAATCAGACTATAATCTACTTAATGTCTTTTTCCAGCAACCACAACAACAACGGGCGCAGCAGCAGCGGCATAAAAAGCAGAGAAAAATGCGCATGGAAAATGAAGTAATGCAGTTGGCCGAAAATTCGACCTAACAGCCTACGAGGCGTATGTGTGATGTGAGTGTGTGTGTGTGTGTGTGTCTTGAAACGGCACGGACATGGCACATTAACGGAAATTAGGCAGTCATTTTTGAAAAGTGCGTATTTTTTATGTTCCCACTCTCTCTCTCTCTCTCTCTCTCTCTGTCTCTTTGCTGTTGCCTACTTTTTGGGGCCGCAACGAAGCGCGCAACGCTTTGAAGTTAGCACATTTTGGCTTTTAGCTAATTTTTAAAGAGACGCAGCAACAACAACAACAACAACAAAGTCGAGTCTGGCAACAAAGCGTGGCCAAAGTGGAAAAAGACGCTGCAAAAATATTTTGCCTGTTGAGAACATTAGATATTGTTTTTGAGCTGCAGACATGGCGTTTTAGTTTTTAGCAGTTGTTCTCTGTTTTGTCCTCAGCCTGACAGCAGCAAACAGCAACAGCAACAGCAACGACAACAACAACGACAACGGCCAGGACCAGGACAACGATGACTCGCTGTTATTATTGTTATTGTTGTTGCTTGTTGCTTGGCTCACAATGCGGCCATAAAAAGCAGCGCGTTTGCTGAAGTCGAAGTGCGGCGCTGCAACAAAAGGAGGCGCCCGCACAGCAGAACAATTGAAACAATAAAACGGCTTTAAGGAGCAACTCCATGCTGGACAAGGCTAGGGGGGGGGGAGTATGGGAGGCTATGGCTGGCAGGTGGAGCTGCAGCAGGCATAGATAAAAGCAATTATGGAGTGAGTAGGGGCGTGTGCAGTCCGTAGCTAGTCAGAGTTGATAAAGCTGTTGCTTTAAACGAGCAGCTGGTAAAGTTATCGAAAAGGGAAATCGTTATCGATAAGCTAAAGCTCAAATACATAACAGTGTGACAGAAGAAGAGAGAGAGAGAGCTATGTGCAGTCAGCTGCTAGAGAGAATTAATCTAGTATCTAGTCTAGAATGTATCGCTGTTATCGATATATGTATCGAACATTGCTATCACTCTTGTGCTACTGATGCTACTGATACTATTACAAATTCTAGGTCAATATTCAGAGACATATAAAGAGTTGTACATCAGTAATCGATACCAAAATCTAGCTATCGATAAATCTATCAAATTACAGCCTTCACTTATTGCTAAAGAAATGCTCCTCACCACAGCGTTTCCCTTGGTAAAGGACTTGACTTTATTGGGAAGTTAGTTAAACAAAATCGGATTTGCAAATGACGAAAAATCGCTATCGGCATCGTAAACGGTATTGGTATCGGTATCGCTATTGTTATAGTTATCGCTGTCGCCATTATAGCTCGCATTCACTGCGCACTAAACAGGCCCTTGACCGTGGCGTCCGTCGTATCGATGGGCAACTTGTAGTAGCCGTCGCGTCGCAACGCTCGCTCCTCATCATCGGCAACGCCATAAATATCCTCGATGGGCTGCATTATCTCCGACTCGTTCGGCAGCAACAGTTTGCGCGCATCCTTGCGGAACACGGCGACCGCCTTGACCATGCTGTGATGGGCGCGCGTAAAGTGCTGCAAGCTGAGTGTCTTTCGCTTCGCCGCCAGCTTGCCCTGGATGCGGTCGAGGCGCGCAATCAGGCGCAACAGGATGAAGCGGGCAAAGCGGTCCTTGATCTCGAGTAGTGTCAGCTCCGTGTCGCGCTGACCCAACGGCCTCATGTACGCGGCGACGATGAGGCCCACAAAGATGACGTTGATGAGCAGAATGGTGAGCAGGACGATCAATTGAAAGATGTCCACGTCCGTGGTGCAGCAGACCTCGCTCAGCTGCTTCCAGGACATCAGATCATAGTTGTGCACCTTCCACTCATAATGGAGATAGGCTGTCAACAGGGCCACCGAGCAGCTGCATAGCGATATGAAAGGATAATTGTGATAAAAGAACTCATTGAGGGATGCACGCAAGCTGCGAAATAGATTCATCTTTCAGCTATGACGGCGGCGATTGTCGAGTGGATCGGACACGTTCCGATTTTGTTTATTATTAAATTTCGGGGTTTCCTTTCGAATTTTGAGCTTAACGTGCCGAAATGAGTTGTGCTGTGCGAGCTACTGAGTGCAAACGTCCAAAGTGTCGACTGTAAGCCTCCGTGTGAGTGTGTGTGTGTGTGTGTGTGTGTGTGTTTAGGTGTGTGTGTTCGAGTGACAATGGCCGTATAAGAGTGGAAAGCTGTTGGCAACCCCTGCAACATGTTGGCCTGTGGATGGCAAACATGTTTGAGCTCAGCCTGGACACAACGCCCACAATTGCAACTGCAACTGCAGCATGTTTGACTAGAGCCAAAGCTTGAGCTCATTTTGTTTTCGAGTGACTTTTTTTCTTTGGTTGCAACTGCCTCGGCCTCGGCCTCTGCCTCTGCCTCGGTTGCTGCTGCTGCTGCTGCTGCCACTTGCTGCCCAACTTATTCAAGTTGCAAGTCTAACGTTAATTTTGGCCAATCGCGACAACTTTGGCCGCACGATTCTGAGACGCCGATAAGGTAAATATAATAATAAAAAAATCAAAAAGAAAAGGAGCGGCAAATGCGGCCATTTTGGCCGTCTTATCTGCGACTCCTGTTCAGTTATGTCTGTCCGTGTGTCTCTCTGCCTTCTTTTTTTGTTCTGTCTGTTGCTGCAACTGCTTGTGGCAAGTGCATGCAAAACTGCATTTTGTACGACGAGTCCCAAAACTGGCAGCCAAAACGGAAATATTCAAAAATTTCGCGCGGGTGGAACTGCCAAAAGCGAGCGGCATGTGGCCTGGGCTGGGCTGGGCTGAGGTGGGTAGTTGGCTGTGTGGCAGCTAGTGTTGCCTCCACGTCCTCGTCTATGCGGCGCGCTAATAAAAACGTAAAATTTAATGGTTACGGAAGGCACTAAAAAACAGGCTCACCAAAAACGAACTAAAGTCGCGGCCAACCGAGCGAGCGAGCGTCTGAGCCACCACCCACCCAACTGCCGACTGCCCGCCGCCCGCTTGCCCCTTGGGGCGCTGTGGCGGCCGCTTGGGCGATAACCAAGCAACGAACCACAACCGCACATACAGAGCACAGGGCGAACTGTAACTACGCCAACGCCCTCGCCGTCGCCGTCGTCGTCGTCGTCGTCGCCGCCACCACCGACACCACCCAGCCAAGGACTTCGATGTAGACGCAGTGGAGCGCCCAGCCGTGCACGTCAAACGCAGACAACTTGAAAAATGTAGAGACAGCGCCGCAGTAGTTGAAACACGCCAAAAAATATGCAAAAGTAAAATAAAACAGACGCATTTGCCCCGTTACCAAAGACGGACAGACCAGACGGAGAGGCCAGCCGGGACAGTCGACAGCGTTCGACATTTGACGTTATAGGTTTTTGGGTTCTGTTGTTTGGCAGCGGCTGCAGCAGCGATAGAGCCACTGGCCGAGGTAGCGTCAGCAAAGCATTGCACAATATTTGCCCGCCTGCACCGCTCGCCCCTTGCAGCCCCGCACCTTGACACACACAGCGCAGCACAGCTGTATCTTTTTGAAAATTTTGTTTTTCAGCAAGTTTCCTTTTTGTGCACAGCCGTTGTCCACTTGACAGCAAGCAGCAGGCTGGCGGCAGGCGTCGCTGCTGTTTAGCCAAATACCCTGGAAAACTGAAGTGTGTTTGTGGATCGAAATGAGATTGCATTGTTTAAATAAATTAATGTACATCAAGTGAACTTGAATGGCCTTAGAAGAGTACACAAGATTGCTTAGCAGAGGTATATATAAGGCTAGAATGGGTGATAGAGAGAGAGAGAGAGAGAGGCTTACATGGAAAGGGATAGATGGAACGAGCGTGTTATGAATGAGGTACAGAACGCGGGAAGGTGAAATGAGTAGGAAGAGAGGGAGATACAGATGAGTAGAGAGTTAGATAGAGAGAGAGAGATAATAGGAGAAATGATGAGAGAAAGTGCATAAAGATAATGTGAGAGAGAAAGACGGTGTAAGTAAGAGAGAGGGAGCTAGAGAGCTGCAACTATAGTACAGAAAAGAGATGGAGAGAGAAAGACGTCAGCTGCAGATAGAGACAGAGAGAGAACCTGGGAGAGGGCGAAATATTGTACCAGAGAAAGAGATAGAAAAAGAAAGTTGTATATAAGACAGAGCCAAAGAGAAAGATATAGAAAAAGAGAGAGAGAGAGAGAGAGAGTATTTTGTTTTCCATAATATACACTTATTTTGCTTACTTAATAAAACTCTATATTTATTCATTATCTTTCGCTCGCCAAAAATCGAACACACAAAATTTATGAAAAATTTCCAAATTGCTTAAAAATATTTGGGAATAACTTTAAAAGTTGTCCAAATTAAATTATGCCAGCCTAGCATACAGCTAACAATATACCCTGTAAGTGTGGCCTTTGCCACTGCCAAAGGGCATTTGAGCGAATGCGAACTGCAGCAGCAGCGACAGCAGCAACAGCAGCAACAGCGGCTGCAAGTTGAAAAGTCAGTTGTCGCAATGGCCGACAAAGTTATGTGGCCTGAATATCTGGCTATATAGTGCATATATAGAGATGGACAGCGCGAAGTCGCGGCGGGGCACGTAGCCTAACCCAATGGACAGCAATTTGTGCCGCTAAACGAACTGACAAAGCGACCAATGTGGGCACCCGGATTGAGGCTTACAACGAGCCGTGGATAGGGGGGGTTGGGGCTGGGGCTGGGCTGTTGTCTGCAGCTGTAATTAGGTTTGTCCGCTTTGTGCAGGCGTCGAGCGGCACAGTTTCTAGTTTACAGTTAAAACAGCTGCAGCTGCGTCAGCCCAAAAGTATGCTGCAAATAATTCACAATCGCGCTGCTTTATTGCGTTTTGCAGCACTGAAACGTGTCCATCGCGCCCGCAGCTCAGCCTCAGCAACAGCAGCATCAGCCTCAGCCACGGCAGCATCGCATCGGCTGTCGATGCGGAAATGTTTGCCTTGTTTACATCGCAGTGCATAAATTTGCAATCGCACGCACACGTAGGCAGCGACGCGTGCTCTACACAGCAGAGAGGTGCACGTGGGTGGAGCTCCTCTATATCTGCACTTATTGTGCGCAATATATATTGACTCAATAGCTGTGCGCCTACAAATTAGTGTCGAGCCGGAGAGCGAGTGAGCGAAGAAAAAATCTGCATGCGACGCCCCAACAAAGTCGGACAACAAATTTTGTAGCTAACAGCATTTTCAAGTTTTATCGTTACGTGTCTGCCTCACTGTGTAAGTGTGTGTGTGAGTGTGTGTGGGTGTGTGTGTGTGGGTGTGTGTGTGTGCGTGTGTGTGTGCAGCCTTTGTGTCCTTGGCCCAGCCAGAATGGCACTTTTGCCGTCGAGGGTGTCTGTCTGCCATGCCTCACACACACACACACACACACACACACTCACACACTCACACTCACGCACCGTCCGACAGCTCGATCCTCATACGCGCAGTTGCAGTCGCAGTCGCTGCCTTGTCTATTTAGCTGGCTGCATACAAAATGCACATAAATTGTCATGTTGTTCCACAGCTCCAGCTACAGCTCCAGCTGCATGGTGCCGTAGCAGCATATTTATATTGATTTTCGCGCCCGACGCACTGGCTGTGGGCTCGGGTTCGGGATTGGCCCTGGCTTTGGCACTGGCTGCCACGGCCACTGGGAGCTGGGCAACTGGGGAGCCGACAGTTTGTTGTTATGTACTTTGGCTTTTCAATTTCGGTCCGCCGGAGACTCGTTTCAACGTATTATTTCAGTTTTTAATACACTCGCCAAAAGGGTATGGCCTGAAATGAGCTCAACTTGTGAAGCGAAAATACATAATAAAAGAATTATTAAAAATCTGTTTCAAAATGGATATTACTATCTGATATTCATATTGTTTTCAGAGTAGTTGCAGATATATTATAAGATATATTATATATCATTTCATATGAGCAAATTATGCTTCATAGCTATTGCCATGATCCTTCCTTCAGTTCTCTTTTTGTTACTTTCCTTATACTTGAATCTTGGTTTGGATCACACTACTGTATCTGTATTCCAGCTGTATCTTTCAGCTACCCATACATCATCTTATCATACATATATAACTTAGCTACACAATCATACCTAAAGAGCATTCATAAGTCTTCAAGGCTTTTTCAATTTTAGTTTTTCGTGCAGTGTTTTGTGGGTGCACAATAAATTGAGCCGAAATTGCATCAGCAAAATTAACAGTTTCGCGTGCGTTAATAGACTTTTCCATTGGCCAACCCAGACCGCAGAGCGCTGCTTAGCTGCTGCTGCTGCTGCTGCAGCCTGGGATCCACCACACCGAATCGTGGCTGAGCTGATGGGTGATAAAGGGGAGTGGTGGAAGTCATCATTGACCATTTGGTAGTTAGGCGGGCGCTAAACACATTTGACAAAGCACACAGAAAATGATAGAGAGAGAGGAAGCGAGCGAGATAGATAGAGAGAGAGAGAGAGAGAGGAGAGGAGGCTGAGCCTAATACATTTTTGATAGCGTATAATCTATGTGCTTTTCGGTTTGTGTGAAACATTTCGTCAATTATTTAGAACAAAACGGATTAAATTTTAAATATTCAGTTTATTTGAGTTGCCGTTGAGCTATTTATGTTTAGCTCAAGCTGCTGCTAACTGAAATGGCAACTATGATTCATTTAAATATTGAATAAGAACTGAGCCAAAGGCAATTTCAGTTCAGGCAACTTACTTCTATGAGGACTTTAAGCTGCTTCCCTTTTTATGGCCCCTGCTTAGGTGTCAAGTGAAATCTGAGCAGCGCAATAGCTGTGCTCGTAAATTGCTAATTTGCTTGCTGCCTCATTAGGCGGCAACAATTAGTTTTCGTCTGTCTGGTCTCTCTCTCTCTCTCTCTCCCGCTCTCGCACTGCATGGGCAATTAATCTGTGGGTGGCGGTGGGGGGTGGTTGAATTTCTAAAATTTTAATGTTGCAACGCTCAATGCGCAACGCTGCAACAATAAGCAAAACCACTTACTTAGTCACTGCAATGGCCAATTTCGCCTTTGCAGCACAGCTGCCGCAAGCAAGCTCTCAACTTCAAATATGCAAAATTTGTAATAATCTAGCTGAGGCGAGGAAGGGCGACAGCGAGAGGGAGAGAGAGAGAGAGAGAGAGAGAGCGGGGGTCAAGTCAAGTTCTGTTGTGGGACAAGTGCAGAGCGCACGCAATCGGCAACGTGTCGCATTTGTAGTTAGACATAATTGTTAATTACCCGAAACCATTACCACATTAAAGGCCATAAAATGCAACACTAATTGCTTTACGCCAGGGCAGTCTACGCTCTCCTCCTCTCTGCCTCTCTCTCTCTCTCTAAGTGCTTCGAGTTGCTCTCGAGTTTTCTATTTGATTATGCAGCCAATGGCTGTGTGTGCGTGTGTGTGTGTGTGTGCCTAATGCTCGCATGTAACGTAATATGCTGGGCAACAATAGTTGTGCTTGGTGCCGGGGCCAGCCGCTGGATGCCATGCCAAGCAAACATTCTCCATTCACAATGGCTTTGCCTGCTGCAGTCGTGCGGCATGTGATTAATATTTCAAAATTACACTGACATGCAAAGTGTCAACTCATTTTGAGCCATGAACGCGCTGACATTCCCCAGCCACGCCCACCACACAGCCAGCCAGCCGCCCACTTGGCCACCTTTCGACACTTGCAACAAAAGCGCTGACAAAGCGACGCAGCGCCTCAAGAAAAATGGTGTAAACGTTTTGTACCAATTCACAATACATTCACAATAGGCTGGCGACATTGTAGACTCTATATATATACACATATATATGTATATATACACATATATATATGCATGCATTTGGCCTCGCGGTAGGCGTGAAAATCGTGTATTAAGTGAAATATTTATTAGCCAGCGCTCGGACTCACGCGGAGCTCTTCGCACGCGATTACCAGAAATTGAAATAACCAAAAAAAAAAAAAAAAGAAAGGAAAGAAAGAACGGGTGGTGCGGTCGTGGGTGGTGCGGCGTGGGTGGCATGGTTGCAGTAAACAAGGACGAGCGACTGGCATTTAATTTAATTATAACATCAGCCAGATATTGTCGTAAATTGTGCGCAGCCGCAGCCCAACAAAAAACAAGTGGAGACAACTGCCAGCAAGAAAGGGCTGCGAGAAGGAATATATCAACAATAACAACAACAGCAGCAGCAATGACAACAAACAGCAGCTGCTGCAACAACAATAATTTATCAATGACAAGCGACGAGCATGTGGTTGGCAAAGAGAGGCAGAGAGAGAGAGAGAGAGAGAGAGAGAGAGAGAGAGAGAGAGAGTAGCTGGCGGAGGCAAGCGAGAACCTCCATCGATTATGGCGCTGACTTATAAAATTGCATTCGCTGCTGGACAGCGGATAAAGGCGGACAAAGCATGTCAGATACTAAGCCAGGCTTAAGGAATATATGTATGCATGTGTATATATGTATGTATGTATATATATATATGTTGACTAGTGTTTACCAAGAGATAATCAGTGCGTGGCTGTTAATTGCTTCATTTAGCAAGTCTTTTTTTTAGACTTATACGCATTTGTCTGTTAACGTGTGTTTATATAGCTGATGACTGATAAGAACACGCACGAATGTGGCTGATGGATATCTAACACATTAGCTGAACAGCAAACACAGGTAAACTGCTAAGCCAAGGCGAGAAAGGATCAAAGCAGAATGGAGATTATCAATGAAATGAACACGAAAAAGACAGAGCGGAGGTAGAGAGCGATATATAAGGAGAGAGAGGGACAGAGTGAGAAAAACATAAATAACTAAATATTTAAGCTTTCGTCTCCCAGGAGGAAGATAATATATTCACTTAATAAAGAGTTAAACCCATTCTAATTAAGCATCAATTAAAATTCTACATCAATTAAACATAACTTAACCAATAAAATTACATAAAGAAATTTATGCCCAAACTCAATGCTCGATTAGTCGACAGTTTCCGCACTTTAAAACTTAAGCCTAAGCGACTGCTGCGTAATTTCCCACACGCATGGCTCAAAATGGCAAATTGTGAATTAATTGAAAAGCTTTTGAATTGATTGGTGAGTGGTCTTAAGGTTTGTCGCCTCCTTTTTCGGGTAAATAAACAGTTTGCTTGATTTATGTCGTTGGCTCTAATCTCGCATGCTGTTTCGAGTGGGCATTTCGGGTGCTTAATTAACACGACTCGACGCGCACACAATATGCCAGGGACAGAGGAGAGGGAGAGAGGCAGAGAGGCTAAAAAGCATACGCTAAAAGCCGAATGCGAATCCTTTGGCATTCGCCTATTTTCATTTTGCATTCGAGGCTAAAATATTGGGCTAGCGATTTGACATATTGCCAACAAAGGAACTCATTATCTGTGCATTAAATGGAACAGGACCCCAGTCGCAGGATTCCTCGCTCTCACTCTCGCTCCGTCTGTGTGTGTGTGTGTTGGTGTCACGCTTATAAAACACATTTATCATAACTAATCCTTTGGGGTTTTGGCTGCCAGCCTCTGACTTTGGCCGATAACACTTTGAATACTAAATAAATACGGGCAAACACCAGCAATTTTTTCGGTTTTTCTGCCTTTTTTTTTTGGCAAACGGAAATGGATGTGAAAATGGAAAATGGGGCTAGACGAAGGGTATAAAAATAAATTGTACTCCTACAACAATAAGAGGAAGAAGACGAGTTGCTGGAATGGCAGAGGGTTGAGCAGCTCCAAAACTTGGCTCGATTTAGTTTCTGTTCTCCCTCTCCCTGTCTCTCTCTCTCTCTCTCTCTCTCGCTGTTGCTCTTCCAGCTGGCACATGCCCAGCGCATTTATTAGAGGGGCTCTACATTTAAATAGCCCGGGCTCGCTATGCATGCGGCTGCGACAGTTGCCGCCGATTGACAGACTTTGCCATTTGGCAGCGTTTAAATAAATTCCTGCTCACAGTCACAGTCTTTGCTGGCTGGCCCCGACAGCCATTAAAGCCAATTGCCCACAAAATCATGGCCGATATCATAATTGCTCTTGGTGGCTTTAGTTGCTTTTGTTGTTTTAGCTGTTGCTGCTGTGGCCGCTGCTGCTGCTGCTGCTGCTGCTGGTGGCAACTGTTGTTGTTGTTATTTAGTCAGCAACAGCCATGGCCAGCGCCCTCGGGCTTGGCTCATGTAAAATATTGTTGAGCTCTGTTAGCTTAAAATGTTAAAATTCAGAGCTGAGGTATATTAGCATAGAACATCAGCATGTTGCTCAGTTGTAGACCAGAGGTTTGAATAGCTGAGAGGGAGGTGAATAGGTGTAGCTAAAAGCTGTTAAGCTTACAGGACTTTAAGTCTGAATTAAAGCTTACTAACATAGATTGAGACTTTGTTATGTTTTCAATAGTTATGATTAATGAGAATTATAAGCTAAATTAGATCTTAGTGGACTATAAACAGCAATGGAGATTTGATAGCTTTCGCCAAGCTTTCAATATCATACACAGCCTTAAAGCGAAAGGGAAGTAAGGATAATATAAAGGATTCATTGATGCAAAAGCTTCAAGAAACTTTCTTCAAGCAGCTTTAGCAAGCTTTCTGTATAATATGGTAAAATTCTAGTTATACACAACTTTTACAGGGTATTTGAGCAGGTAGATTTTATAATTTCTAGATTTTTATACTTGTTTATGCCATATGCACACAGAAACACCAACAGAGAGAGAGAGAGAGAGAGAGAGAGAGAGAGAGAGCGATGCATGCAATGGGGGCGTGCAAATCGCAGCTGCGATAAATTTAAACACTTGTTGTAGTTGTAGCCAAAGTTGTTGCTACACAATTTATTAGAAACACTTTGCGGTTGTTTTGGCTTTTGCATGCGTGGCCGATGTGGCTATAAACGTCTCATGCTTGCTTGCAACGCATTTTTATTGAATTTTGCGGCCAAAGTTATGTTGCGACATGTTGTTGCAAATGAACGGAGATTGCTATTAGCCTTCGCCCTCTCTCTCTCTCTCTCTCTTTCTGTGTGTAAGTCTTAGTCAACAACTTCATGGCTTATGCACTTTTTGCCACTTGACTCTGCGCCAAGTTAATTAACACTAACGACTCGTCGTCGGTGCGAGCCCAGTGGGTGGCACCTCAAAAAGAGGACATCTTCAATGCTAATGAAACATCCGTTCGCCGCACACTCATCGTAAATTGCATTGTTTATCTAGAAGCAAAGGACTCGACATTTGTTGGCTACCCGCCAGCTGGACCGTTAACGGACTGCAAAATGCCTCCGGGCCGGGTCAAAGGTTGACAAGAGGGAGTTGGGTTCCGCAGGGGCTGCGGCTGGGGTTGACGCTGGGGCGTTACCCAACTTAACTGTCATTGTGAGTTATGGGCGTGTCATGTGCGCGTTCCATATGGCAAGTCATCGGCGCTAGCTAGATGATGACTTTTAAACTTTCTATTAAACTATAACAACGATGATAGATGAATAATAAAAGTATAGAAATACATAATAAAAAAGTTTGGCGACAGCCGACGCTCTGTGACTTGAGTGAAACTTCGCTGTGCGAACTGGGCGAGCCCCCAGTCGGAAACAGCCAAAGGAAAATCAGGAAAAACGTTGCCATATTTGCCCAACATACGCTTAGCCGACTCCTCGATCCTGCCCAGGGTGCTGCAGACGAAGACTGATGCTCTGCTGTGCTGCATTTGCGGTGAGTGCGTGCCTCGCATAAGTTAGTCGAGACACCCTCCTCCCTTCCTCCCTCCTCGCAGGGACTCCTCTGTGAGCATTGAACATTGAAGCGCAAGGCCCAACTTAGGCAATGGCATCGAGCACAGATTGATGAGTTGTTGAAAAATGGCAAACTTAAACAACAGTTCTGCCACAAAGATAAGACCAGGATAGTAGCTAGCAGTAGCGGCGGCAGCAGCAGTGGCATACGGCCCGGAATTTACAACGATGTGCACACATAAAGCGCATGACTAACGATATGAATGCGACTGCTATGGCCTAGCCTCGCTTGGCCCTAAACTCAACTCAGCTCAAACTCAAACTTGGATTCCAGCAGCTCCAAAGCAAATATGCCCATCCTCGCTGTTGGCATACTTTAGACTAATTTTGATATACGCCATCGACTGCACATTATTGCAAATATTATTTATTTGAAAATGTTTAACGGACGGAGAAGTTGGCTAGAAAAAGAATTGATGAGACTGTGGCAAGTTGAGCTAGCTGACAGCAGGTGAGCGCTAGACTAGCGAAACTATTTGTCAGGCAAGTCGGAACAGATTAGATGATGGCAATTTGCAGACAAATTATAGTTTAGGAATATTCTGATAATCTTCTTGAAAACTACAGCAAACTGAACCCAAGTGTTGATTAGAAAATTAAAATAATATATTTTATATATTAGTTTGAGTCGAAAATCCTTTTGGAAGTCAAAATATAATACAAAACATTTCTCTTGAGGTTCGCATGAATTTTTATTTCATTTATAAATAAACAAAATTAAAAATTTTGAAAGTAGAGCCAATCTAGAGCATATATATGTTGCGAAAGGTAAACCTCATACATATATAAATTCCAAGTTCTAAGCCGAGTCACCTCATCTATAACTGTCAGAAGTGGAATCGCTTCCATGTAGAAAAGGTTCAGCTCTCATTTTTGAACTTTTTAAAAAGTGTTAAATTTGAATTTACAATTGAATTTGAGAAGAGCTCAAAATGTTGGAGCAGCTGACCGATTGGTATCGCAGCGTCTGCATATGCCTGCCGGCATTTGTGGCAGCGCTGGGCATCCTCGTTGGCAATATGCGCCGACGTGTGTACAGGCTGGCCCTCAGCTGGGACAAGATTGTGGAGCTGTATACGTGTGCCTGCCTGGTGGTGCTGCTGCTGGCCCTCGTCTGGTACTACGTGTGCGTCGCCTATCGACTTATGTCTGCCAGGCAGCGCGGCGTCATACTGCTCACGGACGTCGTTCGATTTCTATTCAGAGAGCATGAACAAAAACGCGACGATGACTGAAATACTACAAAGCCAATTAGCTAATTAGCCTTTCTAAGCTATACGCCCAGGTGATATTAAAGGCAAACATATATATTTATATTTACATTTATGTATGCAAATCGTTTTATCAAAATGCAAAAAATTAAAATGTGGCCATTAAATGAAAATATGAAAATCAAAAAAATATGTATATAAAATAATAAAACATGAAAAAAGGCCAAGCAGACATTTTGTAAATATTATTACAATATTTTTTTCTTTTGTTTTTTATATTTATTTATACTATTTTGTGGGTGTGTGTGTGTGTGTTTGCTTGGGGTTTTCATATTTTGTTTTTCGGTTTTCTTTTTTTTTTTATCATTTTTGCGGGCTGCATGATAATAAATTTGCATTTAAATCACCGTCGCTGGCAACGATGCCCCGCTTTTTCATATTTTCCGAGAGAGGGGTCCGCTCCTTTTTGGGGCAGGCAGAGGCGAAACAATGGGGCTGAAGACACCGGCGGATTGGATGTACACACAACATTATTAACCACAAAGTGTCACATGATTTTATTTGGCTCGTTTCCTTGCATTTCACCTGCAGCTTTTTGTGCGCTGCATGGCCCGACGACTGTCCGGGCCAAGCACTGCTCTCTCATATACATACATATATCTCTGTGTGTATATATGTTTTTTGGGCAGAGTTCTCAGTCTCTTGATTTGAAGCGCTGATAAGCAGCAAAGGACATTCAAAAATAAAATAGCTGCTAGCAGCGCACTTGTCTTGGGACTTTTGCTAACGTCTCGTTCATTGGGTTCTTTGGTCCGTCCGTCCGTCCGTCTGTCCGTCCTGGCGCTTGGGGAGCCATGGCGAGCCCTTGTCCGCAGTTAGCGCGAATGCATTGCACTGCAGTTAACAAACTGCAACGGAGGGGAATTGCAATTGCAACTGCCATAAAGAGGTGGTGGGGAGAGAGACACGACTCCCTTGCTCCCTCTAGCCAACTGCTGCTGGCAGCGTCGAGGGCAAAATTGAAGTGCAAATAAAAGCTCGTGCAATTTTTGTTGCCTAACGGACGGTCGCATATTTCAACAAATTTTTTACTGCACTTTTAGCTTTGTGGCGCTCGTTTTGCTGGATTGCCGCCGGTTGCCGCCGAAATGTCACCGAAACAAGCAAACGGAAACACTCGAAAAGTATTTTGTTTGTTATGCTAAAATTTAATGGCACAGGAAGTCGTATTAAAGACCAGCCAACCAGAGCAGAGCAAGCCAAATACAGAAAGAAGCAATCAAAAAATAAACAAAAAAAACTAAATAATAAAGCAAAAAACATTTTGATTAAGGCAGCAGCAGTTGCTGCTGCAGTAACAATTCATTTTGCATTATGCCAAACATATATAAATCTTCTTTTTTTTCATTTATTTCACGTTTGATTGATTATTGACTGCAAAAAATGTTATATTTTCTACTTTTTTTTTTGAAAACATAAATACAATACATTTCATTCGTAAAGGCCAATGTTGATTTTATGCAAATTTCACGTGAAACCAACAAAAAATTGGCAAAAAGAGTAAAACCGAGTGCATAAATTTAATATTATTGTTGAGCTTTAATTATCTGTCGTTTATTGTCATACCCGGAACGTAATACACTCTCACTGCAGCAGCAAACAAAAAAATATCAAAATTTTACAACACTTTTCAAATAAAAAGTACCAGGCATGTGTGCGTGTGCAATACTATTGTTATTATTGCGCCAAAGGATACACAGCATACATGTATATATGTATATATATGTATATACAACACAATGGCTGCACTCTGCAGTTGAGTTGTCTAAGGGAATGAGTCATTAAGGCCACAGCAAGGTTTCGATTACGCAATGGATGCGATGCTGCTGCTGCAGCTGCTGCTGTTAAAGGTCACTTAGCTAGAGATGCGCTAGCTGCCTATATCGAATATCCTTTCGATCAGTATTTTAATGAAGCTCTATTTTGGGAAGGTTATTTCATATCAACTGGCCATAAAGCGTATTGAATCGCCGTTTATTTTCATTGAAATTTCAATTATTTCTTGTTTATGCTAGTCAGTGAATCGTTAAATGCCATATGGCATTGATTTTGTGCAATATATCAATATAAATAAGCCATTTGCCATGGCGCTGGCTTATGCACTTGTCACATCTGCATAAGTAAAACACCGTCTCGCGCGCGCTCTACTCGCTCTCTCTCTCTCTCTCTCTTGCTCTGTCTTCCTCTCATCGTTCACTGCCTTCAGTTTATCCCTTTCGCGCTTTATCTCCATTTCCTTATCTGCCTGTCTGACGTGCTGCTGAGCTACTTGCAGACAGCGCAATCTGCTCTCTGCAACAATTTGACACATTGGAATCGGAAAGTCAGCAATAGACAAGACGCGGCAGCCAGACTTCATTCTGCAGCTAGGACAAAAGCCTCCAAAAACGGTTCTGTGTGCCCCCCGGCCGGTTGTCTGCCTCGCCCAGGGACACTGTGCGAAATTGAGTTGCAAGCGCTGCGCGCTATTCTGCGGTGGCACCATTCAAAATACATACGCGTATACCATTGCCACTTGCGCAATTTCACGTATGCGTATGCCTCTGTCCTGGGTGTGTGTGAGTGTGAGCAGCGTTGCCACATCAAACTATGCTTCCCCATTTATTTGGGCACGTGCTGCTCGTCATTTAAGAGTTTTGTCTGCACTTTCGTTGCCAGAATTTTAAAATATTTCCATGCCAAATGCCTCGCATGGCTTTTACTTTTCACCCTTTTCAGCCTTTTGTGAGCGTGTGAAATTGACTGTTGCTGTTGCGTTGCCAACACACCTCTATAGACAATCTGACTCAACTACATACATATGTATGTAGATATATATGCAAAAGCTGCGCTTTGCTACATTTTCCCAGTTTGTTTCTAAACAGTTTATATCTTGGCGAAAATAAATAAATAATTTTACTCAAATTGAATGGAATATTTGTTCAAAATGTTGAGATGAATAAATTGTGCTGCAATGAATAAATTGTGCCATAGAAATATTTCTTTGAGACTTTGCAAAGGCTTTGATGAAACATGAAGTGGAGTATTTATTATTTACTTTTAGTTTCCTATAAATTTGGCTGTGATTTGAGATATTACGTAATATTTTCATCTGATTTATTACATTTCATATACATATAAAATTTATTGCAAAGTTTGCTTATATTCTTTTCTTTTGATAGTTATTTTGTTAAAAACTTGGGTCTACAGAATGAGGAAGATGCCGAAAGTCATTAGCTAGAAGCTTGAATCGTATTATGGTTAAAGTTATAGATTTTTTAAGTACAACCAGTAAAAGTATATATTATAAATATTTCTAATATGATTCTTGAAGTCGATTGTCCCGGCAAATCTCATCCATAACTAAAGCCATCTTTAGCTCATCTACTATCTTCCATTTGCTTCTCTATTTTCTGTCTATCTTCTGTATCATTAGCATGTATCGAAGCCACAAATGCAATTTATATATAATATTACAACTTAATTTTTCCTAGAACAATTCCAGAAATTGTCGCTTGGTGTGTGGGCTTGAAGCAAATACAATTTATCTTTATGCTGACTGCTTGCTTATTCCCTCTGTTCGCCCCTCTCTTTGGCTGTTGCGTAAGGACACGTGCTGATCATCATTAAAGAATGGCGCTCTGGCACTTTCCTCAACGGAATTTGCAAATGCTGTTGGGCCAAATGCCTGCATGGCTTTTACTTTTCACACAAGTGTAGAGACTCCTACTTTCTCTGTGTGTGTGTGGCCACAATATGACTGTTGCTGACTGCTGCTGGCTGCTAACAAAGTGCCCAAGTGGTATGCAACATTGTTGCTGCCACGCAGCATTCAAATGCGGCGGCATTTTTATTTTTTCTTTGGTTTTTCGTTTTTTGTTTTTGCGGGTTTTTGAGTCGAGTCGAGTTGAGTTGCTTGGCAGCAGCAGCAGCAGCCTCAGCCTGAGCATCAACCATCTCTGGCCATCATTTCCACTGACTGCGTTTCATTTCATTTCCCACTGCTGCTGCTGCTGCTGCTGTTTGTTGGCCTTGCTTCAGCAGTAATTTGGTATGCCTTTTGTTGCCAGCAAAAAATCAACTATTTGCGCTTTTAATTTGAATTACAAATTGTATTCGAGTGCAGCACAAAATTTAATCAAATTTCGTTTGGCGCATGGCTTAAAGCCCGTCAGACTGAGCAGCTGCAACAACAGCAACAAAGACAAAGGCCCACGCCTAAATGCTGCCCCCAATCAGCCTTTTCCAGGGCTTTAACACTTGATGCCCAGTTGAAAATTTAATTGACTGTGTGTGCGCTGCATATGCATATTTGCACAGTATGCGTGAGTGTGTGTGTGTGTGTGTGTGTATGTGTGTGTTGTTGACTTGTTTGCTGGCCATTATGGACAGCGTCAAGCTCAGGCTGCACCTGCCTCGCATGCTGCTGTTGATGCTGCTGCAATTACCAAAGGACCTGACTGCAGCTGCGGGCAAATGAGTTGTAAATAGTTGACGCCCCGGCCAAATCGTTTAAATTGCTAAATAATGACAGTCATCGTTGCACACACACACACACACAATCGCATGCACATATATGTAGACATACATGTTAGCTGCTTTTGTTGCCGGAAGACATAAAACGTATCGCCTAAAATGCGGCCAAAGCGTTGAGCAAATGCCGCCGCTCAAGTGCGCATACGACACGTTGTACACGCGGCTCCAAATGTTCGCTGCGGTTGCACACACACACGCACACGAACACTCGCACCTACACACACACACACACACACGCACACTCACACTCAAACACACGCTCTTTAACGATAACAAGTGTCGCGCAAACAAAGACTGTTTGCTGTGTGGAGTGAGTGGCTCAGCGGACAGGTTGCGTCGCCCTCTTTTGGCTTTGGCTACTCCAACCCGGTTCGAGCTACGTTCGAGCCGTGTCGAGCACGTTCGACCTGGTTGCGTTTGTGCTTTGCGACGCTGGGCTGCACAGGATGCTCAGGCTCAGCGCGCAGTTGGCTGTCGTCCTGCGACAGCGTTAGTTGTGTGCGCTTCACAGGCCATCTGGCCGAGTCCATTCCAACTAGCCAAAGTTAAAGGAACACTGTGACTGACAGCTAATTTGTGCTGCTGCCACTGTAACAAAGTGCCTTAGTGAGTGCAGTTTAAGACTTCAGAAAAAAAAAAAAGTAAAAATTAAAAAAAAAAAATATTAAATTTAAAATGAACACAGAAACTAAAAAAGACAAAAAAAATTGTAAAAAAAATTTATTCTTGTGTGGGCTTATCAAGTAAGCCTAGCCATAAGCAAAGACTGCTGCCGACACACACACACACGCACGCACACACACAGACGCCCACGCACAGCCGTTGTGTGGCCTGCAAATGACTTGTTTGCCACTTAAACTGTTTTTACTTGTGCTTAAATATTATATATATTTTCCACTCTTGTGCCTGGCTCATTTATTATTATTTTCCAACTGCCTTTTCCTTTGGCCTTTTTAGTTATTTTTTTTTTGGCTGCGCAATTTTCTTTCAACTCGGTGTGTGTGTGTGCGTGTGTGTGTGTGTGTGTGTTAGGTTCTTTAGGCAAGTGTGGACACACAGCTTGCCACCATATGTTGCCAGCAGCAGCAGCCTCTCCTCTGTGTGTGTCGAAACTTTGCCGTTGGCTCTTTAAAAAAAAAAAGAAGAAAAAGAAAAACAGAACAGAAAACAGTTAAAACACTTTGCCTGCATATGAAATGTTCATTGTGCCGTTGTTCTTGATGTTGTTGTTGCCTTTTATTGAATTTGAAGTGTGCCATTGAGCCAGCTGGCGTTTGGTAAGTATTTTGAAAGTGGTTTATATGCATGCCGTTAATTAAGCCACATACATTATTCAATTGTCACAAGTACACACACAGTCACAGACATACATGCATACATATATTAATATCCTTTATTGAGCGTGTAATTAAAGAGTTGCCACATGTGGCACGAGCTCGGGCTGGCTGGCTGTCTGTCCGCACGTCAGCTGCATTGCAATTATAATAAATCAATTCAATAAGCGCGCAGCTGACAGCTATGCAAATGCAACACCAATACACACACTCGCCACACACACCACCACACTCTCACACACACTCACACCTGCTTGATGTATAGTTTGTGGTGCAAGCAACTGACACTTTTCGCAAACATTTACCAGCGCCAGCATATAAATTAATTATGTCGCTAAGCTAAGCCACTTTCAACCACATCACACACACACACACACCACCCCAACCACACCCACTTCCGCTTGCAACAACTTTGCCTTGGCTTTAAGCATTCAAGAGCTTTGGTCAGCATATATCATAGATATGCTATCCAGCTCGTACAGCTGACGCATGCCGCTAACATTAATTACAAGCTAGCTGTAAGCTACATGTCAGCCAGTTACTAGGCACTTTCGTGCAAGTTATCAGCTAGTTGCTAGAGTTTATGCTGCAATTAAACAGCTTGCGGCTTGTTTGTTAGCCAATAATATTCAGAAACTTATCAGTTTCCTGTCCGTATGGTTGCCAGGCACTTGCAAGGAAGTTACCAGCTGGTTATGAGAGCTTATGTTTGAAGTAGACAGCTCGTAGAATGCAATTTTAGGGCTCTGCCAATAGTCAGTTGTTAGAAAGTTTAACAGGCAGTTGAAAGACACTTTGTCAGCTAGTTTTTTGTTTGAGAGTCAATGTGACTATTAGACTAAAAACTGCCTGCCGATAGGCTTCTTTCTTTCTCTGTCTATGACATTTCGATGTAAATTTTATCATCAAGCTGCCAGTCAGTTACCAACCAGTTTCTTAGCAGTTAACAGCTAGTTTACAGTCGGCTAACAACTAGTTATCACTAAATTTCTATAATCTCAGGGAGCTTTAGTTAGCATATGTGAAAAGAAAACTCCATCCAGCTCTCAATAATTACAGCCAAGTTGCCAGCAAGTTGTAAAGTCCTTAACAGTCACTTGAAACCTCCTCCCCTCTGTAATATGAATGCGCTCTTAAGCACTCATAATCCTTGCATCTCTCGCATTTCGTTAATTTCCCTCGCAATCACATCAGCAGTCAGTTGCCAGCCGCTTAGCAGCGCAGTTACCAGGCAGTTGTCAGCCAGATAGCAGCACTCACATCGGAAGCTGTGGCTAGCATATGCTATGAATACGCTTCACAGCGCTCCCACCCCCAGTCAGGCCGATTGCATTACTTACAGTCAAGTTGCCAGGCAGAGGCAGCTAAGTTGCAATCTAGTTGCTTGCACTTTGCCAGCGGCAGTCGCTGCACGCACACCAAAAATTCGGTTTGAGGTAAAGTTGCTGTTTGTGCAGCGGGACACAGACACACACAGTCGTCTAAAGCCTGAAGCTGTCAGCCTGCCAAACATTTGGTAAGACAAATGGCAAAAGCAACCAGCCAGACAGCCAGCCAGCCAGCCAGCCAGCCAGAGAGCCTCGTCGGCCCGTTAACACATGATGCCAACTGTTTTCAGCACTCAACTTTCTCTCACTCGCTTCGTCTCTCTTTTAAACTCGAGGGGCGAAATCTGCAGCTGTTGAAAATCAACTGTAACTGCAGATTGAATTACGTTGCTGAGCTCACAGTTTTAGAGGTTGGGCATTTGGGTAACTGCTCGAACGTGAAAAGTTGCATAGGTGTGTCTGCCTGCCTAGCTGCCTACCTGCCCGCCCGCCTGCCCACCTGCACGCCTCGCTGTCTGTCAGCCTGTCAGTGGCTGTTGATGCCCCACACACATACAGCCACAGCACCCACTCACATACACATGGTAAATACTAACACCAACATCACCTGACATTGTTTGCTCTGCGGATTTGCATTGCGGTTAGTTGACGGCGCCAGAGTCTAAGGCAAGCCAGCTCTGTGTGTGGGTGTGCGCGTGTGTGCGGCTCGCAGTCAGCCATTTTATGTGCACTGGCAGCTTAATGGCCGACCAGCTCTGCCAGACCAGCCAGGCAGCTAAATAAATGTTTTCTATAATCAAATGGTAATGCAGTCAACCCCAGCCCAGGCTGAGTCGGAGTCTGAGCCTAACTTCCGCCACGTTACCAAAAAACCCAGCCAAGCGTCCAACTTCAGTCAGTCGATGTGGCCACAAAGGCAGCCCGGCCAGGACCAGGACCACAACCAGAATCAAAACCAGAACCAGAACTGAGAGCCAGACCAGCAGCTAGCCGGCGGCAGCAGCCGGCAGCGTCTTCTTGTTTGAAGTAATTACATTGTTCGCAAGCATCGTAAAGTGGAGTGAAAGGCGTTAAAGTGTTAAGTTGCTTGTTAATTTTTTTTTGTTTTGCTGTTTCAACTATGTTGCCAAGAACGAGCCAACGTACCTTGGCCCGTTGTTGCTGCTGCTGCTGCTGCTGTTGTTGTTGTTTTTGGTGGCGTTCGCTTTTGTTGTGGCTTAGAGTCGCGTCTGATTAATGAAGCGTAGCTACGTAGCTGGATTAAGCGTCTTGGCTGCTGCTGCTGCTGCTGCTCTGTTGCTGCTACTTTAGCTGCTCCTTGTAATTAAGTTGAGTGTAGTATAAATAACTGTATTTGCTCAGCGTCCGGCAGCTGAATGTTTAATTAATTTTGTTATTTCGTCTAAGTATGGCTAAGTACACAGCAATGGCTCGGCGCATTGCGGCCAAAAATCAGTCCGAGCTGTTGCTCCATTTCAGCTTAGAGAGAGGGGGAACAGAGTGAGGGAGAGTTGAGCGAATTACTCTCTTCTTAGCTATAGTTTCTGGTTTGCATAGAATGCTAAGTTGCAGTTAAATATTAATGACTGGCTTCTCTTGACAAATTAATTTAGTATGCGTCGGTTGGCGTAGGACTGAATCAACATATTAGGGCAAGCGCAAGCTGAGAAACTGCTAAAATGATAGTAAAGAAGGGTAGACAATAGACAAAGAGTAAGAGAGAGAGAGAGAGAGAGAGAGAGAAAGAGAGAGACAGGGAGAGAGAGACAGAGAGAGAGAGAGAGAGAGAGAGAGAAAAGAGAGAAAAGAGTTACTCCAAGTCGAGCTATAGAGTTTACGTGCTTAGGTTTCTTAATCTGAACTATTTGTTCTTGCACTAGACTAGGTCGACTTTTGATCTACTTAACCAGTTAGTTTCTCAGCTGCAAGTAAAAATAGCTTATCAGGATCTACTAGCCAATCACAATAAACCATAATATTTCTATATAAATATATCTATCTTTAGAGTATATGTTTTTTATAATGTTTAAAAATCTTTGTATATAGAAAAAGTTCAAATTAATAAATAAAATTTTTTTGTAACATATATATTCAGTAATATTTCTGCAAATAATATATGTCAAAATATATTTTGGTATTTTATATACAATATTTCATAATATTCCCATATATATCACATTATTATCATAACTCTACAATCTCCTATATATATCACCATTATTTGCAGCTCGTAATTTCTATTACAATTTGACACTGTTTTCCCCCATCACGAATCATTAACTAATTAACTTTTTAAACAAAAATCCAGCATAATCATTGATAAAAAAGTGTTGCATACTTAAGAGCGACATAATTCATTTAGCTATCGAAAAAAAAGTCTCGTTAAACACAAAGATAAGCCTAAATAAAAAACGAATCGCGCGTTGTTGCGTGAATGATTCGTATTATGTGATTAAAATTTAATAAAGCTTTAACGCCAATTGTTGTCGCTGCCAAAGTCCTGCCATTTGCCACAATGAATAATCGAGTAGATAGAAAACAGCAGAAAAATGCTGTTGGGGCTTTGCGCTCTTCTCCCTGCCTTTTTTTATATATTGAATTTGCATGCATAATGGGCAAATGTGCTGCAATTTTTATTATATAATTACAATGCAAAATGTAAATTATAATTTGAACGTATTAACTTTTGCTGCTCGGCCTGGTTGCCATGGCGAATGTCGAATGGCGAACGGCGAACAGTGCCAAAGGCGCATAAATTATTATAATGTAACAACGATTTGCGTTTATTTGCAAACAAGCGTTGACAAAACGCCCATAAGCCACTCCCACACTCGCTCACAGGCACATTCTCCACTTAATATCGCACATAAAACATTATGGGCACGAATTTATATGCACATTATGAAACAAATTGTATAATTGCAATTAGATTTACGTGCGAAAACTGCAATTTAAACAGTCAGAAATAAAGCCAAACATTTAGCGGCAAAAGCTCCATGAAAAATGGCCGAAAAAACGCCAGCAGACAATAACAGCACATTTTTCAACAGGATTTGCGCTCATAACAATGCCAAACAGACAGGCTCTAGGGGAGATGGAGGGAGACCGAGCAAAGCTTATGCGAAATGGCAAGAATATTGCAGTTGGACTGCAACGACTGCATAATGCTCGTTCGGGGTCTACAAAAAATAAGTATATTTATGGCAAAATATAGTTGATAGTGTTCCAATTGGAATATATTCGTTGCTTCAGGTTTATCTATCTGAGAGAAGGTCATTAGTGATTCAGCAGCGGAGTTATCTCAAGTATATCCGATAGACACAGCTCTATGATTTGATATCTACCTGTCTTAGATACAAATCAAGTCTCTAGCTTCCTGAATGCTGTAAGCAAATGAAGCAGTTTTCTGTTAGCTTTTGTCAATCTAAAATACTTCATAATACAAACGAATCAGTACGACTATATCTATACTAAACCCAACACTCCTGTTGTCCCCACACAATCATAGATTGACTGCAATTCTCACACGTGCATCGATTTTAAATTTTAAGTCCCTTGCATCAATTGTGTCTCTGGCAAACACAATGAAATAGAACCAAATATACTCCTCTTGCTCTGTCATGAACACAAAAGAGAGAGAGAGAGAGAGAAAACTTACACGAAAAATGCTATAAACAGATAAGAGAACTTACACACGGCCAGACAAAAGGGTAAATGAGGGTTGGCCAAAAGGGTTTTCGGGGATTTGGGAAATAGAAAGCAAGACAGAAAGTTGGCAACTAGCAAAGTCAAGTTGCGCTCACGCTATTTATAGCCAACGTGGGCTTTTGTTTTCGATGGCCTTTTCATTTGCAGCCAACTGCAAAACACTCACTGAAAAAATACAGAGAGAGAGAGAGAGAAAAAAAGTCAAGTCAAATGCAGAAAAAAAATCGTAGGAAAATAGGAAAAGAGACAACAACAACTTTGCCAAATAGTATGACAATGGAGCACTGCCATTGTGCGCTGCTTCTAGTTTGGTATTTTTTTTATTCCATTTCTGCCATTTGCTGTTGCTGCAATAGTCGTATCTAGTGTGAATGCATCTGGGCTAAAAGCCCGGAGCGCGCGCGCCCGCTTAGCCGCAAATGCAGCCAAATGGCCAAAAATGCTTCGAGTGGGTGCTTAAAGCTGTCAAATCTACTGCCGCACAATTTAAGCGTTCAATTGAGCAGTCTCCCATGCCGCGCACACAGACAGGCACACTCACAGCAGTTTGGCTGCCATCTCTGCAAATATTTTCGTAATTATTTTGCATGCAAAGTGCGGATTTTTCCAATTTTCACTTATCAAAGCGCACGCGGCCAATATGCAAAATGATTCTGGCGGAAAAAACAAATGGCAGCAGACACAAGCAAGCGACAAAGTGAGAGCGTAAGAGCTGTATAGAGACTAGAAAATGCTCTATAACTATAGAAACATATCTAGCAGTATTATTGAGATATTTTTCATTGAAGAAAAGAATGTAAAGATGACGAAAAATATATCTAGATCTATTGGTATAGCTCATTCTGTGCTGGCTCAAACTGAAGTTGTTAGTATTTATTATTAATTAACAATTTATATAGTATTATTATACTTAACTCATACTACAGAGTACCTTAGCACTTCCCCTGCCCAAGAATTTCTCAACTTAAGCTTCAAAACTGCAATTTTCCATAATTTTTATAAGTATTAAGATAAATCACAAAATCAATCTATATATATTCAATCACTAACAGCAAAAAAAATGGAATTTCCCTGCTATTTTTGATGTAATTAAAAGACAACAAGAAAATTGACGTTTTGCAACACTGCAAAGTGTCAGCAGTGCTGACGCGCTGTGGCAACCCTGCCAAAGGGCATGCAATATGCAAAAAAAAAAAAGCCAACAACGATGTTTGTTGTGCGGACGCGAACGTTTTGGCCTTTTTATTTTCATTCATCTCGTTACTTTTTTGTTATTTTTCTCATTTTTTCATCTTCTGTTTTTTTTTTTTGTTCTGTTGCATTCTCTTCATTCATGTTGGCCGACTGCTGATGCCGTTAATCTGGCTAGGCTATATAGACGGGATTGGATTGTCGAGGCTGCTGGGCTGCGCACTTTTGTTTGAATTTGCATTGACACGACGCTGGCCACAGCAGAGAGCCGAGAGGAGAACGAATAGAGATTGCCTGGCAGCCAGCCTCCTGCGGCTGGTGAAGCTCATGTTTACATTGAATGCTTGACGCGAGTTTGAGTATCTGTTTCTGTACATGTATGTGTCTGTGTGTGTGTATCTGTGTGCCTATAGTTGATTGTAAGTTTTGATGACAGCGTTTCGTTTGCATATTTTTGCATTTTGCTCGTTTGCTGTTTGAGCTGCTGCATTTACCTACGCGAGTGTCGCTGTCTGCTGTTGTGTATCTTTCGAATTGACTTTGTTGTCCTTGGCACAGTCATAACAACCCCGCACACACACTCACCCCCAGCCTCTGATACACACACACACACACATGGTCAGCAATCACACAGCTCATAAAAGACGCTGTCGCAGTAGCTGCCTGCCTTGAATGGCCATTAAAATTTAAGCACAGCTTGTTTGGCTGCCTTTGAATCGGCTGCTCAGCTCCACAATTTCTTAGTTCCACTGCTCTGCTCAGCTCTGCACACAGTTCAGTTAAGTTCTATGGGAATCGTAAAACAGAGCTCTGCTTTACGGGCTACTAAACGTTTACCATTGCCATCAGCTGCTGTGACTATTCCGCACATTGACCAGGCCCAAAGCCAACGCACAGCTGGAATTTACAGGCATTCGAGCAGAGCAACAACTAGCTGCATATAGATAAATAGCTAAAACAAGAAACAGAAATGGCTAAGTATATGTAGCTTGAAAAAAGGCTAAAGCAGAAGTATAGAAAAGGCGCGATAATAAGATTTTACCTCTTCTCTATCTCTTTTTTCTCTCTGTATTCGATTCTATCTATTTATAATAGCTCTCTCACAATCCTTATCATCAATCATCAGCTATCATCAATCATTAATGAGAAGGCATCTGATGTGCCCCTACTCGAATTACCTCTAAAAATAGCCAGTTTTAGCCAGAAATACATTCGAAGACGCCTGCACTCGCCTCTCGAGCCAAGCTGTGCAAATATGATAGCCAAGATACAAGTTGAACATGAGATTCGTGTGGCACTCGAGGCGGCCTCTTGGCCAACTCCTTGACAGTCGGCCAACTTGAACTGCAAATTTCATGTAGCTGCTGCAGCTCAAGCATTTGCCGTAGTATCTCTATTGTAACTCCGGCTCGCTGTTTCTCTGTCTCTATTTAGTCAGTGAAATCCGTTTGGTCGTAATAAAATTGAATTTATAGTTTATTTATGCAGCTACTAAGAAATTAAAGACGTCGCTCTACAGTGTGGGCCCAGACACATGTCAGGCTCGTGCACACGCACTCGCACACCCACACACTGGCTGTCTGTCTGTCTGTCTGCCTGTATATAAATCAGGCTCATAAAAGAGGCGCGCGCGTGGTTTATTGATTTCAAAGGCTCTCTCAGTCTTTATGGAGTTTAACGATGCACACAGACATCTACATCTCCTTTGGGCCACGCCCACAGCTGACTATTTAAGCACAAATTGATTTAAGTTTACTAGTGGAAATTTCGAGAGTTGCGCGGCTCGTAAATCTGTCAAACAGTCGAGCGCTAATCAAGTGAAAGTTCAAAATTTATACACACACACACACGCACTCGCTCATAATGGGCTGTAATGTATAGGTGGGCGTGTCTGGCTTTTGCATAATTCTATTAATTTATGCGCTCAAGTGTTTAGTTTTTACGCGATGTGTGGCTTTTCCACTGGCTCGCCGACTATAAATCATTTTGCATAATTTATGCGCTGTCCGTTACCCACTGTGCGCAACTAATCCCAACCGCTGCACCACCAACCCCACTGTTAGTTACTGCACAATTGAAATCGCACGCTTAAATAGCCAATAATTCATAATGTTTAACGCTTGCAATTAGCGCTACACGCCACTCGCTCCCGCTCCCGCTCTCTCCCTCTCTCTCTCTCTTGTTTTCGCTTTTTTATTGCTCATACGCTGCATATGCCGCACAAATCAAACGTTGACGTCAACGCTATTACAAATTTATAAGCGCACTTGAGCTGAGCACACAGTCTACGTACGAAATGAGCACATAACACAAGAAGTTCGGGCCATAAAAAAAGGCTGTCAGGATATGGCCAGGACGCTGCCTGCCTGGAAAGAAAGGCTTGCAAAACAATGCGAAACGCCGTCCGTGACTTGACACGTCTGTCAACAGCCATTAAACGCTCGAGGCTGGTTGCCTGCCTGCCTGCCTGCCTGGCTGGCTGCCTGCCTGGCTGCTAACCCAGTTAGTCTGCAGCGCAACCTATGCCCTGGCACAGATATGACCAAGCTGCCTCGACTTGCCGCACTCCCTCTCCCGCTGTCAGAGGAGTCGCAGCTGCCGAGACGAAAAAAAATGTGCCTGCGATTGTAGCTACCAACTTCTGACAGCGCAATTTATCACTATCCGCACACACACATACATGTCTCTCCCCCTTTCTCTCTCTCCCTCTCTCTCTGTGGAGTGTATTGCCTATACAGCAGCCTACAAAGTTGAGGTCGTAAATCAAAACTTAAATTTAACACATGCAGCGACGGCAAATGGCAGCTGCCTCCACCCAACCAAATGTCAGCCCCTTTTGTGTTTCGTATTTGTTTGTTTGATATTTTTCTCAGTTTTTTTTTTCTCTCTATTTTTTTTCTATTGCTCAGTCTCTTGGCTGGCTGGCAGCACTTGCCCGTCAGCTGCAGGCGCTCTCGTCTAGCCTCTGCTGACAATTGACATAACGAGCTAGTGGGCGTGACTAGTGGGCAAGCGGTGTATATCAACGCACGCGTGAGTTAATCTGTCAAAATAGCTCAGCTGCAGACAGCCAGCCAGCCAGGCAGGCAGGCAGCCAGACAGACAGACACCCACATGCAGTGGGCTCCACCACTTGATTGCCTGCCACTGACTTCGACTTGCGTCAATGCAAAGGCAGCTTCTTGACCCCGCTACCCTCCATCCATCCATCCATTCCGCCAGCCAGCCAGCCAGCAGCCAGCAGCCATTTCCTGTTTCCCTTTTTGGCATTTGGCATTTGCTTGTCGCAACGTTTCGCTTTAATTTTGCTGCGACCATGGCCACGCCCACACCGGCAAAGACGCCCATTTCCACTTCCAGCCGAAGCTGCTCAAGTGCCGGCTGCCTGGCTGGCACTTCGTTTAGTCATTTGGCTTAGCCATTTTATGTTTGCTCTTGTAATTTGGCTGATATGCTGATTTCGACTTCATATCCGCAGCTCGTAAAGACAGTGAGCTCTCGCTTTGGCGGCTGCCCCCTTTCCTCCACACCCACCCACACTGCCAGCGCCTGCTGCTTGTCGTTTGGTTGTCATGTGCGAGATTTGCGTGTGTTACGACGATTAATTTAAATCATTGATGATGCTACAGCTCGAATGTCTGCCATCCGCAGCCCCCCACCCGAGGGTCGTATCTTTATTTCCATTTGATTTTCCCCACCACCCCATGACCCCACCCAGCCAGCCACGCACAGGCGTATTTTTTATATGCCTCGCTGAGTGCCATGTCACAGTCTTCCAGCTTCATCTCCATCTTCATCTTGAGCTCCATTGGCATCTCCGGCGCTGCTCGGCGCTCGTTAATCATTATTTTCGACATGCCACTCGTCATTTGCCTTTATTGTCATGGCGATGTAGACAAGCCTAGCAGGAACAGGAGCAGGAGGTGGAACAGGAGCTGACATCACATCTCTTAGACTGTTTCCGCTGGCCCTGTTTTAATGCGGCACTTAAGCCAGCAAATCTATATACATATATCTATATATATAGCTCTATAGAAAGAGAGATAGAGAGAGGGAGAGAGAGCGACACTGCATGGTCAAGCTGAGGCAAGTCGCCTACTCGTATTCAAAAGCCATTAGCCATAAAATGCAGCCAAATGCAAAAACAAATTACTCGGATCTTTGGTCGGCTGTTGGTGGGGTGGCGCACCATAAAAGTGTGGCATAATTTATGCGTTGCAGCAAAACAGCAGCCGCCAGTTTAGGCCCAGACAGCCGTCTAGGCCCATAGCCGTAGGCATAATTAGTTTTCGAACTTTAAAGTTATGACCGTGTGCTATCTTTATGGCAGGCGACGAGCCAGCCAAGCTGCTGCTGCAGGTAGAGCGAACTATATACTAGATATATAGATATACACACATATATACATGCATATCTATGTATGTATATGTGCGCATGGCTACATAATGGCATCTTCATTGATTGTCGAGCACAGGCAGTGCCACAGCCACTGCCACTGCCACTGCTGTGTCTGCCAAAAATATACAGCAACAGAAAAAATATCAAGCATACGCCATGTTGCTGCGCCGAAAATGTGCTGACTGTGTAGGTGCGTCCGCTTGGAAATGGAAAAAACCTTTAGCATGGCAGCTGCCGCAACGACAACCTGACGCCAGTTAAATAAAAATAAAAATACCCAAAAAAAAAAAAAAAAAAACAACAACAACAAAAGAGCTGAAAAAGGAAGGAAAACTGCAGACGCAGTCCGAAAAACTTGGCCGAGTTGGCGACGCCAACGGGTTGCCTCTGGCTGGCTGGCTGGCTGTGTGTGTGTGTGTGGCTCGGAGTTCTGTGGCTTCATTTTCGGTGGTTCCTGCAGCATTTTTATGCAGTTTGCATCATTTGCTGGAGCTCGCGCGCGCGCGCCAACATTTCGGGTGCTTAGGCAAATGTGCTCATAATTCTAAATAAGCTTCGTCGCTGACGTTAATAAAGTGGATCCGGTGTAGGTGCTGTTGCTGCTGCCACGCCTCAATTTATGAGTGCAGCAAGCCAATTTAGATTATGTATAGAATATATATATATATGCTTTTGTGTGTGTGTTTGCACACACACACACACACACACAAATATTATTTTTCATTTTTCTTTTTGGCAGCTAGCGCAACATTTACTTTTTACTCGAGCGGCTTTTGTTATTGCAAAAGTTTTTGGGAGCCAAAAGTTTCACATTCCAGCTACCCATCAAAATTTTCATGCGCATTGTAAACAATGTTCTAATTGAGTTGAAAAATACATAACGCATTATGATTGTTATTGTTTGTGCGAGAAATAATGAGCAGAAGCAGGAGACGGAGCGCTCCTGGGGGTTGTGTGTGCTTTAGTCGTGGGTCTTGGGCGGCTTCGCATGGGTAGTGTTTGCTTTAGCCTATTAGGAGTGCGCGCTGCTCTAAAAACTTGAGACACTTGGCAATTTTAGACTTTGCCAGCGCAAAGTCAACACAGCGCCCGGCACTCAGTGAGCGAGAAAAAAAGAAATAAAATAACAAAAGATACCAGGGCTGCATGTGCCAAAAATACGTGCGCTAGTGCCTTTAGTGCATAGTTGGAAGTTCTGAAAGCTCATTAAGGCTTTGATGTGCCCAAGAAGGCGGCACTAGGCTTACTTTTGAAATACCTTAGTATACAATTGTTATTACTTCTTTGATGTGGTGTAAAATATATAGAAATCTTTAATCTTAATCTGTTTTTATAGGTTCATTGAAAGTACATTAGAAAGCTCATGAAAGCATAGCTTTCTGATAGTTCCTACATAATTTACATCCCATATTTTATTTTATTTATCGCAACTCTTTTAGCCACTGCCAAACGTCCAGCTCATATTTCAATTTTCAGTATTCAGCTCATATACTATTTCAATTATATTTCATATATGTATGTATCTCAACAATTCTGTTGTTCAAATGGCTAGCCCTTGTTAATCGCTTTAGTTCAGTTGACTGCTCAGCACTGCAGCCCTTAAGACAATGCATGCAGGCAGGCAGGCAGGCAGGCAGGCAGGCAGGCAGGCAGGCAGAGCATACAAATTAATTTAAGCTGTAGAACAATTTAAAGTTTGCGTCTGAGCGGGCAACTGAGTAGCTGAGTAAATGATTGACTGAGTGACTAGCTGAGTAGCTGCTGGCTTCACTGGCTGTTAACAATAAGTGCGGAAATTGAAGAAGACGTTGCCAATGCAGCTGCGCCACGCAGCAGGCAGCCAGCTCGCCTGCCATTCCATTATTGTGCAATTAGATGCAGTGCGATACTTAGGGCCTGCCAAAACAGAAGCGGAACTGACGTGCTACAGGAAGTGCAGCAGCAGCAGCAGGAGCAGGAGCTGCAGCTGCCGTTGCTTGTTAAACAAAATCAATATGAAGCATACGCTCCGTTGGACGCTGTCGCAGCATGTGCAGAACGTGATCGACTTTTTGTTTTTCTGCTTTCTGCTTTCAATTTTCATGTTTTTTTTTTTTATTTTCATTACCTTGCTGGTGTTTGTCGCCTTAATTGGCTGCAGCCACACGAATAGAAAAATGCCAGCAAAAAAATAACAAATGTCAACAAATTGTGACAAGGAATCAAAATTTGTAACGACCGAGCAGAGTGACAGCAGCAAGACCAAGACGTCAGCCAGAAAGGTGGCCACGATAACAAGCACACGGCTAATAAAAACTGAACAGAGAGAGGGAGAGAAAGAGAGGCAGAGTGCCAGCGACCAGTTTTGTGGTGAATTTGTAACGAGATTTGATTTGAATTTAAAACAGACGCACGAAATAGCTTAACTGCGGCCACACGCGGGCAACAGTTGACAGATGGCTAGAAGAGGAAGACAACGAGAGAGAGAGAGAGGGCGAGCAGAGGTGCGGGTATATCCTGCCACTAGGCTAGCTGGCTCGTTGTGTGTTTGTCTAGCTGGCGGCGAGGCATAAATTACGCAAATAAATTGACAATAATGCGGACTAACCAAACGGATCTGTGCTTCAAGCCGTGAGCAATATGAAGCAGCCCGGCGAGGCCAGGCCAGGCCAGGCCAGGCGCAGGCGCAGGCACCAGCTTCCCTCTGTGGCCAGGCCAAAAGGTAACGAGATTATCTGTGTCAAGACAATTATTTCCGCCGCATCAGCAGCGGCTTGTCCTTGTCTGGCAGCATTCGTGCGTGCTGTTAGCTGCTCATTCCCATGCCCCAAAATGCTCAATCCCCCAATCCCCCCAATCCCCAATTCGCATTCGCATTCGCATTCGTATTCCTATTGCCCCATTTGGTGTAGCCACCGAATGGTGAATGAATGAATGATTGCCTGATGTCTCGCTGATGGCATTCATTTACATGATTGCCGCATTGCGTTTTACTCCTGCGCCACGTAATTGCGCTTGAGGACCCGCACTCGCATTGTATTCAAATCATTTTCATCTGGGCTCCTCAAGGCGCACAGGGCCAAATTAATTAAGACTTAAAGGCGTGTCAGCTGTCACACATAGCTCACTCACACTCACTCACACACACACTCGCACATACACTTGATTAGCCTTTGGCTAGATTTGAAAGCTTGTGCTTACTCATTCAACTGATCTCCCCCTAAAAACTCTCATCATCTATCTTCACAGCTCACGGCTCTGGCTGAAGCGAGTGCAACTACACTGCGCATTATCATTCACAACTCATCCGATTGCCATTGTCTCAGTTGTTGCTGGCATCTCATCCCATGCCCACCCCTCGGAGTGAAGCGCATCCTTGCCCTCAGTTGAGGAGAGCTACCCGAATCGTGCAACTGCCCCAAGGGCATGCTTATGCAGGTTAAAAAGGGGCGAGCAGCTAGCTTTATTGTCCTTCTGCGGCGCACAGGTGAGTGCTGGCTGAAAGTATACATCAAGCTAGGTAGGTAGCTAGCTAGCTAGTTGCCTGCCAAAAGCGTTGAGAAAGTGACTTTTAATGGGTTTAAATCAAGTCAAAGTTGTTGAAAGTTGACTTGATTTGCGCGGATAGCGTATTACGGCCATCGCCGCATTTTATGATGCTGCGACCGTAAAAAAGTTTAAGCTACCCGAGATCAGCTCTCAAGTAGCTGCAAGGAGGACCCGTAGCTGGAGCAGCAACTGTAGCCGTAGCCGTTGCCGTTGCCGTTGCCGTTACCGTAGCAGTAGCTGTTGTCATCGCTTGGGCCACTTGATGGCTCAGCTCGTTAGGTAATTTGGCTTTGATTGGGGTTTTGGGTGCATTTCGTGCTGCATTTGTTTCAATGACGCACAACTTGTAGCTTGTCGCAAAGTTTTTGCCCTGCTGCTGACGTGCACCGAGAGAAATGGCGACCAAGCACTGCGCCAGCATGACAGGCGCTTAGATTTATACGCTTCACAGAGTTGAAGCACGTTGCGTAGTTGCGGCAATTGAGCGTGAATCGTAGATCGTTAAGTTAGAATAAAGCAAGTGGATGTTGATTAGAAATGCTTGAAATGAAGAGCATAATTGAAGATGGGAATATGTTTCTCAAGACGTAAGATGAGCTCGTTTCGGTTTCAAGTTGAGTCGTATTAAGTATATTATATTATATAATAGTTTTATATGTATATCAATTTCTGAAAAGATGCTTAGAGAAGTCTCTCCAAGATTCGCACTCCATTTAAGCACAAAATGCTTAATACTTTTTCTCTGAGTGCGCGTTGACCGCGCGTTGTCAGCAACTTTGTATGCGGCTTAAAAAGTCAACAAATGACAAAAACGAAAACAAAAAAAGCAAATAACAGCACGCACACACACTAGCACACTCACACGTGTGTGTGTGTGTTTGCGCCACGCCCAAAAAGCAGTTTAAAACGCTCGCTTTAAACGGCAATTATCCTTTGGCAGCATAAAAAGTGTCAGTCTGGCTCGTATTTTATTATTCGATTTGGGTTTTAGCAGCTTTATCCCTTTTAAATGTCACGTACTCGCACTGCATACCAATGTGTGAGTATTAGTGTGTATGTGTGTGTGTGTGTGTGTGAGGAGTATATATGTTATATATATATACATGTCTGCTACTCTTAGATATGACCAGCAGCAAAGCTAAGATTTTTATTACTTTATTTTATGCTCGTGCTGTGCTCCAGTTGGTTGGTCCTGGCCCTTAAGCCAAGGCAATGAGACTCTAATGCGCGTAAAACTAATACAAATGCGTTTCTTATCCGCCCCGCTTCCCACCCCTGCTCCGCACACATCCCCTTTCAATACCACCATTTCAAATTGGTTGTACTTTGCTACAAGTGACGGCTTATGCGGCAATATACATAAGTAATATTGTCCTTGTCCTTGTCCTTGTGCTTGCCACCACACTTTGTTACAGCTCACTCCATCTCACTCTCTCTGTGTGTGGGTGTAGTTGTTGCCCTGAGCCGTTGCCCTGTGGTCGATATGCTCATATGTTGGCTATAGCTTAACTAAATAACCGTTTGATATCATTGCTAGCATTTTACGCCCTTATCACATTCACGTTAACACTTCAGTATCCATCAGCAGAGAAAGCCAGCACAGCAGAGCACACACAGTCCAGCCCATGCCCATTCTGAATATAGTTTAATGAGATACTTGCCATTATGTGGAATGAAATAAATGATATTCACAAAGAGAGATAAAGATAAGCCCGAAATGAGAGCTAAGGGTAGGCGTATTTAAATGCTAAATGGCCTTCGATGAGTATTGCCCATGTGTATGTGAGAGGATTCCATGAACAATAAACTCAATAAGCAGAAGTTGATTGAATTTCGATAAGATATGGTGTAGAATATGATGCGATAAGTCACAGTTACGATGTGTGAGATAAACTGAGTATATAATATATAAAGAAGCATAGAGCGATTAGCATGGCTCAGGGTATTTCTTAGTCACACGCTTCTGACTTGAGGCACTTTTGATAAAACTAAAATTATATAAATATATTTATATCAAACAATTAAATTATTCTGCAAGAATTTTATTTTTTAGGCAATTTCTTTTATTTCCTACGAAATATTTTCGATTTTATTCATTTTGCTTTTTGTTTTCATTCAACAATTTCCACAAATTCCAAGTAAATCAAATTTTTGCATCCACATGAAGCTGTGCTTCAATTTCCATTTCAATTAATTTTGATTTGCAACATTTTGCACATTTTTTAATTAAAAAGCATCCATTACGAGTGCCTTCAATATTTATAATTTACTTAAACTAAAATTCGATTTACAATAAAAGTCCTTTATCAGCAATATTTCTCTGGCAATTTGTTATGCAATTGCCCTTCCTTTTTTGCCTGGCCATATACTCTGCTTCTTTCTTTTGGCCTTTATATTAATTTAAATTTTAAATGTATTCAGACAATTTTGAGTTTATTTATTTATTTTTTGTATCATAATCGAACTCTGTCGTTGAGTTCGGTGCGTATAATAAAACGTTATGTCATCTGCATAGTTCACATTTAATATTTCGTATATACATATTAAAATATATTTATATTTATTATTTATTCACATCAATCTGGCGAAATTTCGCATGCAAGTTAATTGCTGAGCTTTTCATGAAGAGTTCATTTCAATATCAACTGCCGACCAAATGCGCCAACAAATTTTTTGTCGCTCAATAAAATTTGATTGCAGTGCCACAGGCAATAAGAAGAAAAAGTGGAGTGAGCCCAATATGTGAATACCCTGTAAAGATGTTGACATGATACATTAGTTGGGGCTGGCGTTTGCATAGTGCACTTTGAAGGAGGCTTGAAGAGCTAGAGAAAGGCTTAAGATTGAGAGCTATAAAATATAAAAAATATATAAAAAGATCAGACTATATATTATACTAAAAATACCTTTTTTTGGGTATTTTGAATAGTTTTCAATATATCAAAATATATTTTATAGCACTAGAAAATATTCAAATCTTCGGTTTTTCGATTTGCAATATGAAAATCTATCGATAAATCGAAATGCCCGTTAATATACGTTTATCGAGCTGTACTCTGCGTGTTTCTCAGATAGCTGTGCTCTTCCAGAGCCATTATCCTGCAAGTTTACAGATACTTTTTACGTTTTAAATGCCATAGCCATAGATAAGGGCACATACTTGGCTTGTAACGACTCCCTTGTTGATGTTGATACAATATACATACTTTATATATATATATATATATATGTAGTCATATACGACCTGTGCTTAACCCATGTTACATGCATTTGCACAGCTGCAATATACCCCTATGTTCAGCCAATTTCCATGTATAGAGTGCTATGCGAAAAAACTTCGCCTGTGACATATGATTTTTGTTGTCGTGTGTCAAAAAACTGCATAAAAAATGCGTTTGTATGTGTGTGTGTGTGTGTGTGTTGATATATGGTTATTCGTTTGTTTGTGAGTTGCCATTTAATTGGTCAAAATGATTGCCAAATGAATGGCTTGTAATATTGGTAACATATTTGCCAAGCAAATTGCAAGCGAACTGAGGAGACCATAGCCACTGACCAACAGCCAACAGCAACAGCGAATACTGCACCAACAATAAATTGTTCATTGATTGGCTGCCATTTTGCCAGCGAACTCTTCAGATATATATATATTTATTTGTATATGTGCCTGAGCCAGGTCAATAAGTAGTCATACGTAAACTATGCTCAAGTTTTGTGCCTTTCCATTACGTTAATTCCGAACTAAAAGGACAAAGTTCCATTTCGGCCAAGTCAATAAAAAGCCACTCAAACGTCTGCGATTAGGGCCTACACATAAATTGATTTTATGCAAAACTTTTCTATCATCGAGCTCAAACAAACTGAGGAGACATAGCGAGCGAGCGAGCGAGCGCCCAACCAAGCAGCCAATCGACGAGGCATGTGGAGCGTGCGTTCGCACAAAGTTCAGATTAGTCGCATTGACTGGCACAACAATGGCAACAAAATTTGTTTTAATTAATTGTCATTGTTGTTGGCAGCGAAAAATTGTCAAGGAATGCAAATCATATCAAAGTTTGCAGATCATCTTAAAAGCGCGCAAGTCACGACCCCAAAACTTTCCACTTAGGCGGGGATGAAACAAAAAAAAAAAAAACAGCAGCAGCAATAGCAGCAGCAGCAGGAGCAAAGTTTCATTGAAAATCCGTAAAACCGTTAAGCCCGCCGGTGGGTGTGGCGAATAGGCGGCGGGCGGGCAACATATGACAAGAAATGACTCGAACGCTTTATAAACAGCTTAACATGCCATAGCCAGCCACGCGAGCAGCAAAAACAGCAGCAGCAATGGCAACGGACCAGGCTTAACTGCTATCCTGGCCACATCCTGGCCATGTCCTGCTCGCCTCTCGCACACACACACACATATATAAAGCGCTTACACTGTGGCAGATTGATTTGTGGTCGAGTTCATGCCAAATTTAACTTTAATAGTTTTTACTGGATTTACTTTTAATTAATTTTTGCGACAAGCTGGAACTGAGCGCTGAGCAGTCGGTTCATTTGTAACAGTGGCAGTGCCACTTGCCACTCGCTGTGCGGCACTGCCAGCGTTTATCGTGGCGCGTAAAGCGCAATTAATTTCTTGTCTGCTTGTAGCAGGAGTAGCAGCGCTTTCCAGGACCCAGCCACGCCTGATACCCAGCCGCCATTAATTATGAGATAAAGCACTAAAATGTATCAAGTTGTTGCGCAACTGTTTTGCGACAAAGTTGCTGCCACAATTTACTGCGAAATGCATAGAGACAGACAGACACACACACACACACACACAGACACAGACAGACATATATTTTGTTTATTTGTTTTTGTTTTTTATCATTTATTATATCTTACTCTCTGGGTATCATTAAATTAGCATGCGCATACTGCTGCCCAGCTGCTGAAGCCGCTCGCTTAATATTCTTCTCAACATTGTTTGCTTGCAGAAAATCAACTTGGCCGAGCCTTCGATGAACACACACACACACACCCATACATTGTGGTAAGTAGTTGGTGGCAGCTGCATAATGTTGCACAATCTAATTAAATGAGGAAATGCTACCCACTGCACCAGCACCAGCACCAGCAGCAGCAGACAAAATCAAAATGTCGTTAACATGCAGCAGTCCCTTGTGTGAGAGAGGGTTAGCCTCTGGTGTCTACACACAATCAAATAGACATTGCTGGCTGGCGCTCAATCGATGCAAGTTGCAACATTGAATTGCAGATTCTCTGCTTAAACTTCGACTATTTGAAATGCGCTGCACAGAGTGCCAAAGCGTCTAGAGTTTTAAGCCGAGCTGCAACAGCAGCAGCAACAGACAAACAAACAACAACAACAACAATAACTACGTGAACAACTGCTAAATCCGTAAGTCAGGCACAAAAGTATTCAAAAAGAAGTGCAGCTGAAAAAGTTCACATTTCAAGATGCCATTTTCTTGACTTTTGCAACTTGGCTTTCAGTTTGCACGGCCGCTGCCGCAAATGTGTGCAACACCACAGCCACCACCCACACCGCCATCAACAGCTGCACCACTAGCAGCACAACATTATATGTATGACTGTATGACTGTGTCTGTGTGTGTGGGCGTGGCTGTGCAAATGAATACCCTGCTGCTGGCAAAGAAGCTTGTCGCATTTTTTGCCAGCCTTAAGATGTCTGCCAAAAAAAAAGGAGATGAAGAAAGCAATTAAACATAAGTACGTGCATAATCTTTAAAAATGAGAAATACTGAAAAGGAAGCTTTTGGATTTTTTTAAGTAATTATGTTTTATTTGGCAGTGAGTTGGGATTTTCATGAGAATTGCATGCAATAATATTGGTCAAGCTTACTTGGGAGTCGAAAAGAAATAAGAGCTTTGCCAGCATATGTAAGCAAGGAGATATCTTTACTATTAAATGTTACTAAAGAAGAGCCTTAAGGAAATGATGAAGCCTTCAAGAACTCCCGCTAAAATTGTAGACCGAGCAGCTTACACATCCTTCATAGTTCATTTTAAACAGCTTTCACTCTATTAAGAGCTTAAAAAGCACATGGAAACTATAAAAGTTCTACAACTTGCGGTTAGCATATGTCAGCTTATAATGCACAAATTTAGAAAAAGACTTCGGAAGCCTAAGCACTTGACAGCTTCAACAAAGTTTTAAGCTGACTTAATAACACTTGAAGCTTTTCAAGTAAAGAAATAGGCTATAGTTAAGATAGTTCAGGAAGATTTTTTTATCATTGGAAAAGCTCCTTCAAGTCTTTGAATTGAGATACTAGGTATCTTGAAGTCTGTCACAGCTCGAAAGACTCGGTTTTATTTTTGCAAGTTTGGCGCCAGCTGCAAAGACAACAACGCCGTCGAAGTGACTGGCAACGGCCGACGTGAAACGTTGTCGGAGTTAAACAACTTACTTAGGCAATGTGCTGCTGACGGGTCAGAGAGAGAGAGAGAGAGAGAGAGAGAGAGAGAGAGAGAGAGAGAGACAGAGAGAGAGGGTACGGGTTAGAGTCTCTCTCTCGGCTGGCAGTCAGGAAATTGTTGCATTTGGGCTTTTGTATGTTGTGCAAAAGTCAGCAGAAATCTACTTGACTTGACTTTTGCTTGCCACAAAACAAAAAAAATATGAAGAAGGAAAACCCCAAGCAAAAAATAAGCAGCGCAAAAAAAGAAACAAAAATTGAGGCCAAAATGTAACGAGACGTTAGACGTTCCACAACAGCAACAGCAACAACGCCGACGAAGAGGAGCTCCCATTCCGCTGCTGTGGGCACCAGCACGTATTTGTTTTAATAAAAGTTTTGCGCAAAAACTTAATGAAATGCTGCCAGCCTGTGAGCCCCGCTGCCGCTGCCAGCCGAAAAGGAAGCTGGGCATGTAGACATGTTCTGGATGTGTTGTGCCTATCCCTGCGCCTCTGTTGCTGTTTCGGTTGCTTTGCATATTTAGCCACAGCCCGAGACAAGCTGAAAGTTATGTTGCCTATGCACAAAAGGAAGTTCTTTTATATAACGCTTGAGATGGTTAAAAGAATGTCTTTCAATTAAAACGATTCTCGCTCTCTCTGAGTGTGAATGTGATTGTGTGTGTATCTCTTGTTATTCAGATATTAGTGCAAATTTGCATCGTGTTTAACAGATTTAATGCAACACTAATGAATAGATCCAATTGCCACTTTGGCAGCTTCAGTTTTCGGTTTCGACTTTGGCTTTGGCTTTGGTTTTGGCTTTGGCTTTGGCTTTGGCAATTTGTGGCCAGCAACCAGAGGCAGCCTGTTAATTGGAAAGTTTCTATGCAATTATAAAACTTTTTTCATTATTTTGTGGCATTTTTCAGTTGGTGATGCTGATGCTGCATCCGTTGATATTTTGTAGCTCCGACTCTCTGCTGGCAATTTTTCGGCAAAGGCAAATGGTTTTTGCCACAGGTAGCTCGAGCCAAGAGACAACTGTAACCGAGACGGACCCAACTCATGTGTGACCAAAGTTAAAATGGAAATGAGAATGGAAATGAAAATGCATAGCTAGAAATAACACCAGCAGTAGTCGGAGCAGCAGCAGCAGTCCTAGCAACAACAGAAAATGACAATGTCACAACCAGAAACAACGGCAGATTCTTGCCGGAGTGGGGCACACATGTCGTATGAGTGTTTTTGTTGTGCTTGCTGGCAACGCAACGCAAAATTAATTTCATTTTGTGCAGTGCAACAAAAGGCAAGTGACAATTGCAAACTGCAAAAGCGTTTAACATGAATTTCATTAAATGCGTCGACCAATTGCCAGCAGCAACAATTAAAGCAGCAGCATTTAAAGAGAGACACTCTCCTCTCCCACTACCTCACTCTTCCTCTCTCTCTCTGTCTGTCTCTTGTTGCTGTCTCTAGGCGAGCAAAAGCCAAATGAATAGCTAAGAGGTCCCACTTGGCCATTTAGGTGCACAATTGATGTGGTTTGATTTTGTTATGGTCATGGCAACTACATAAACACAAATGCCAAGCATCGACGTCAACGCTGCTGCTGCTGCTGCTGGCAATAACAACACTAAAAGCAATTCCCCAGTTGGCTGCCACAGGCTCAGCTCAGCGCACCAGCCCCAGTGCCAAATGAAACGAATGAATAAATGAAGGCGGGGCACTCACACACACAAACACACACATACAGCTGTGGCAGCATGTGCACATAATAGCTGCTAAGCAACTGTCCGCCGTCTGGGTCCTTGGTGTTCTTCCGTTCGTCTGTCTGTCTGCCTGTCTGCCTGCCTGCCTGCCTTTTTGAACGTTTGAGTGCTTTGCCAATACCTGTCCCCAGTTGGCGGACAATTGTGTATGGCATGTGCCTTGATTTAAATGATACTGAAATTGATTTGATTTAAGCGCAAATTATAATATTCCTGCCGTCGGCTACCCAACCCCTCCCCCCTCCTCCCATTCAGCGGAACTTGTTTGGCCTGTCCGGCAAGACACTTGTGGCAAGTGCTCAAGTGCCATAGAACGAGCGCAACTTTCAAATGGCAGCTCAATGGGAGCGCAACGGACATCCGACGTCGCCCCATGCCAAGGCAAACATCGATGTATATATATATAGAATAAAATAAAATTGAGATCAATTTCGAACGGAAGCCTTTTTATTTGATAGCCTTCGCTCCGTATTTATTTGCACTTTGGCAAATATAATAAATAACTTTTTTTGCTCCAGCTAGCCCAGCTACTTTTCGTGTTTGGATAGCGCTTTAAACTTTGCCTCAACTGCCAATTCGATTGCAGCTCTGAATCAATAGTGAGCAAAGGCTGAGCGAAAAAGTGTTGCCTACATTCTCGGGCCAGTGGGCCGGAGGCCGGGGAGCGTAGCTAAACCACAATCAATTCAATTTGCGGCAAATGTCATGTCACAGCCACAATCTCATATGTCTGTAATTATAATTTATAAACATTTAATGCCGCCTTTGTCCCGAATCAATCAATACATACATATATATATATATATATATGTATAATACACGTTTTTATGTGTAACTTGTCAAGGCTCATCTATTGATAGATAATCTTTTTTGAGCATCGGCCATGGCATGCCATTAATTATGTGGAGCGCCACACTCACACAGACACAGCTGAATCTTAACCCCACCCACAGAATCAAACAAAGGTGGGGTATGGGTGCTTCGGTCACTTTTTTTCCTTTATTTTTTTTTTTGACACCGCATTTTCATTAAATGGATTTCAATTATAGCTGAGGGCGCTGGGTAAAAATATATTACATTAAAATTTATGAAAGCGGTTAAAACGACAGCGTCTCTCGCTCTCGTACAGTAGCTACACGCTGTACACAATACATGCATAAATATGAAAAATGTTGTAGGAAAAAATGAAGAAAAACTGAATTCATTAAAAGTAAAAATTCAGCAAGAGAGAAAATCACTTGGTAAACAGGCCAACAGCAGCAGCGGCAGCCTCAGCAGCAGTAGCAGCAAAAACCCTTTGATATTTAATGCCATCATCGGTGGCAGTCCCATCCCCATCTCTTAACAACACACCATCCTTCACCCCACCCCACCGCATCCCTTCTTAACCTCTCGTTGGCCCCTGTCGCAGTTTATTTGGCAACTTAATCGCCCGACTGGCCGCCATTTCATTGAAAATTTTTGGCTGTTCGCGACGCGACGTTTTATTAAATTTCATCACAGCAGTTGCTTTCATTGTTGTGCGCGCCAAAGGGGCTCGCAGGGGGTTTTGTTTTTTCATATTTCGCCCTATTTTAATGCTGCCAGGGGCGATAATAATAATGCCAGAAATACGTCAAATATTAAGCGGCCTTTGGCTTATGCAACAGAAAGCAACCTCAATTACAACTGACTTTAAGCAAAGCCGTGTTTCAGAATAAAACATATTTAATACATTTAAATACATGCTTGTCTTTTAGGTAAACTTTTATTTCAATAGGATTATAATTAGCGCAAGTTTAAGCGGTTTTTAAGCATCATTCTTCTTCCAGCCATAAAATGTTTATTTAACATTTAAAAAGTATTCGCTGGCGGGCACGTTTATGGGCCGTTAAAAAAGGTCAACGGCGGCGCCGAGCTGAGTAAACAGACCAAACAAAGTGCCCCCAAGTTTATTTAAAACAAGTAAGAGTGTTTTTAGATGGGGAGTGCATGGCTAGAAAATGCCCTGAAGGAGGAGATGTGATATGGGATGAAGTCCCATTTATAGGCTCCCACAACGCATTAGTCGGCAATCCTTATCAAGAATATATATATTTATATTTGCCTTTTGCCTGCTACATAAACTCTCCCATAAACATGCTACCCGTCTTAGCCATTCTCAACGCCGTCAGGGTATAAAAACTCATTTTTAACAGGCGACGTGACCCTTGGGTCTAAGCCCACATCAAAACCGGAAATGCGAGACGCCGAGCGCTGGCTGAGGAACTCAACAAATGCTCAATTAAATTAATGAACATTTTGAGAGACGGTCAAATAAAAATGGCATAATTAATGGATGCGCTTGTTCGCGTTGCGAATAGTTCACGCTCAGCTTTTGTTGCATGCAAAGCAATTTGCGTGACAAAACTTGCAAATAGCTGGTGTAAATTGCCAAGCCATGCCCCGCAAGCCACGCTTTGGGAGGGAGTGCGTTGCGTTCGCTGACTGTTTAACTGAAAATTATTTTAATTTTTCACACAAGCGAAAAGCGGAAATTCCAATTAAAACGCATCAGCGAACTGGAAATCGTCGACCAGCCAACGTCTATCCATCTGGCCGTCGCGCTGTCCCTCTGTCCGACAGAATTGGCAACAGAATCATAAAGCGAGGCACTGAAAACGCATCCGCATCAGACAAGAGCCGATAGCCATAGAGATAACGATGCCTCTACTCTATACACACATACATGTATATACACATATATATAAAGTGAGAGAGATATATACATTTTGTGACTGATTTTTCATTTATTTGCGCAAATTAAAAATAAAAGAAAAGGGAAAGAGACGCGAAATGTCGGCACAGGCAACGTAAAATAAATAAACTGTGAAATAAACTGAGCTCCACTGCGCCCACCCAAAGGAAAATAAAAAGTACAATAATGTGCATATGTAAATAACGTTGTCAATGTAATTGGATACGCGCGCACATATAGTGGGTACGCCATAGCGAGTATTTAACGTAAACACAAACGTGGAGCGAGACTGCCTCAGCTCCAGCATATTTCTGATCAATTCGATAGCCAGTAGTAAAATGACATTACGATTTCTTATTATGCAGCAGCCTGTCATATGCGTTTTATTTGCATCTGGGCACCGACGCAGCGATTTCAATTAAATGCCATTTAAATTGAATTATGGGAATACGTTATCAAAAGCCCGTGCTGACCTTATCTCTTATTGTATATTTATAAATGCCACTCACGCATAGCATGCGTAATTAATAAGCCAGACGAGAGTTTGATTTGAAACTAATAAGAATGAAGGCAAGCAAAGAAAGAAAGGAAGGAAAATATCAACTAGAGGTAGTCGATTATTGAATACCCTTTTAGGTAAGCAAGTTGCAAGGATTTGTTTGGCTTCTATGTGAAGATAAACAAATATTATATATAATATTTAGAAAATAGAAGCAGGAAACATGCTGAACCTCGTAGATCTATAGAATCTTATAGAAAATTGGATTTATAGAAGTCAGAAAATTTATAGAAGTCAGGTATTTATACCAAAATTTACTTTATCTATCCGAAAAATAACAAAATATTGTTATAATATCTTTCAATTGCCTTAAATATTTCACATAACAGACCAAATCCTTGGCCACATCAACTCCATCTGTTCATTCTCTGCAAACTCATCCATAAATCAAGTATATTTCAGCCTTCTCTTTTCCCTTGCCTGACTCAGTGCCTGATCAAAATCATGAACAACCCTTGCCAGAGCTGCAAACGTTATCGTGCATAAATATCTTTTTGAAATCAAATTTCAACGCTTTCATTCAAAATATTGAGTTAATTTCTGTCTATGTTGCTTCGGATTGCTGATGACTGGCAACAGTTGCAGCATCTTTTTGATTCGCCTAATGTAATTATGAGTGCTGTGCACGTGCCACCAAGGGCCAGGCATTCGTGTGCAAGAGAACAAAACCGAGCATGCACTGGAATAATAACTGCAATTATGATATGTATGGCAAAATGTGAATGTGATCCAAGTGCAATCGAATGATGACAGCCCCAGCAGCATGGCAAGCGGAATTTATATTTTGCTGATTTATCCAAAGACAAATGTAATTCAATTACAGACAGCTGCAGCACGCAGAGCAGAGCTTAGAGCTGGGTGTTAAATGTCTGCGTAGTTAGAGGGACTGGCTGGCACTGCCCCTCTATTCAATCCAATTGCACACAGCAAAACGTGTTTTAAATTGCCAATTATTTGTTGTCTTTGCAGAATGGAGCTCACAGCACATGCGAAAAACAATAACTGCAATAATAATACAATTTCAACTGAATAAACAAACAAATTTTATTTTCAAACAAAAGGCGAAAAAAACAATGAGACAACTTTGATTAAAATGTTGAATCATATGGCAATCAAATCAGCTTTGATAAAGCTGTATCAATTGCAAATTTATGTAGATTTTCTCTGATGAAATTTATATAAAATGAAATGGAAAAAACACGTTTGATTTATGCTTCAAACAACAAAGTTGCCTTCATCTATCTGTTATTTATCAGTTTATAATAATATTATGTGTGGCGCTTGATGCTTTTTTGTGTCGAGGACAAACAGTGAAACAATAGCTTGATATGTAAATACCCTTTAAATTTTCTTTCTTTGATTTTAGACTACATATCATATCATATTTAATCATATATCATATGTCATATCATACTTTAGTCATGTGTCATATATAACAACATATTATATCATATTCAATATGTAATATATTATATATCATTCATAATATCACATCATATGACATAAACTTACTTTTCAAGCCCAACTTCTCTTTAACTCCAACATATATCTACTCCATTTTACATTTCCTATATCTAACCCAGTTCTTCAGTCTTCCAAGCTTTACAAACCTACCATAAGAGCATTTCATTTTCGCCTTGTTTTACTCTCCCTCTCTCCCTTCTTTTTTCCTAAAATAAAAATTGATTTTTGTGCCGCTCAAAATGTTTAATCAGTTTTGTGTTGTGCTGCCATGAAAAACTAATCTGCAATGGCCTCAAAATAAAAGCCATAAATTTGAGCAGAACCAAACCAAAAAGGCGAACAGAGTCTGTTGCTGCATAAAAAATGGCTCGAACATGGATCCCTTGGCCCGCCTGTCCGGCCGAATTTGATGGCCGGCGGATATACTACAGATTTGTATGCAAAGAGCGGAAAATTTAGAATGGGCTGAAAAAAAAGAGGGAAGGCAGTTAGCTAAGGCAGGTGGGCGCAAGCTGCAGCCATGATATTTTTAGTAATTGCTTTAGTACTCGAGGGAGGGGGGAGAGAGGAGTGCAAACTGCAAACTGCAATCAAAACGGAAAACCAAATGCTGGCAGATACACTACAAAAAATTAATGATTATTTGTTTCGCATTGGCAAGTATTATATGATTTAGTGAGTTGTTGTTGTTGTTATTGTTGTTGCAGTTGTTGTTGTTTTAACCGCTTGTCACACGTGTTAGCATTGATTCTGTTTGCCAATGGCATTATATTTGATTTCTAATTAAAACCCATTGTGCAGCTGGCAACTGCTGTCATATTATTATTGTGTTTAATTCGTTTTTTCAGCACTTGCATTTAATTAAATGCAAATAACAAATGTGCAAAACTCATATAAATTCTAGTCCAAGGTGCGAGTAACAATTTATATTAAATAAATGAATGCCCAGCCCAGGCCAGGCCAGCCCAGGCCAGTTGTACAACTGTTTGTGTGGGTGGATGTGTGAGTGGGTTGGTGTCGTGTGGGTGGTGTGCGGGTGTTGCAGGTTCGCGGCCATCGTGACCATTATTTATGAACGCAATCATTCATATGATATTTTGCGGTTGCGCTTGCATTTATCAAAAAATGTTTTATAACACTTGCTTAACAATGCTAGCCAAAAGCTTACGCCAATGTGTGTGTCACTGAGTCTGTGAAAGTTTAAAACCCTTTAAAGCTGTTACCAAAATTATATTAAAAATTGATCAAAAATAAATTTACATAAATAAATCTTTAAATAGTATAACACTACTTAATAGTACTATACTAATTGACTCTAGAGAAAAGTCAACCAATTTCCATTTAAATTTCAAGTTTAATTATCTTATGAAAGAAAATATAAAATTTGATAGCCCAAGATTTAATGCATGTGCGTCTTTCTGGCCATTCGCTATATGATTTCTGCTTCTGTCTGTATCTACATACCGAAATTCACTAATAGTTTGAGCAATCCTTATTCAATATACATTTAAATTGATATAGAGGAAGCAATACTTGATAGAAAGCATTTTAAGAGCAGCTCAGCTTCAGTTCATTTCATTTAGTACAGCCTTAGCCTTCGTTCCCATTTTCCCATTAAATTTTTAGTGATTAATGTTTTGCACTCGTCTTTATTATCGTTTTGACAGCTGTTTAAGCTGTCAGCTTTTAAATGCGTTTTCCACCTACCCACCCCGAAAAAGAAAAGCCCCAAACATCAACAGCAAACTCATTAAAATCATAAAATGCATTTATGACAGTCCTGTTTGCGCACAGGCAATAATAATATATGGCTACATGTGTGGGAGAGTGTGTGCTTATGTGTGAAAGAGTGTGAGTGTGCGTGTATCTGTGTGTGAGTGTGTGCTTGGGCGTTGCTTAAAAGTGTCAAAATCAAAACCAAAGGCGCAGACAAAGTTGGCAGGCTGTGCGCTCGAGTTGCTGCGTGTATCCTTGCTGCATCCTGCCAGCCAAAGCTTGTCCTGCGGCCGCCGGCTGCGTGTTGTTACACAATTATGCATGCAACAGCTCAAGTTTTCCTGCGGTTGTTGTTGCTGTTGTTGTAATTATACGAACTGCCAACTGCAGTGGACTGACTATCGCACAACACGATTAATCTTGGCAATACAGTTAGTTGCGCCTATATATATATATATATATATATATGTATGTAAAAGTTGTAGACCTTGGCAAGCAGCGCGCTTTAAGCAGATTCCGTTCCGTGTCCAAAGTATATACATATACATATATATGCTGCGACTGGCACTTCAATCACGCTCATTCGTTATGCATTTGACAAATTGAAAATGCGCACAAAGTAAGTGCGAAGCAACCACCAAAACGAAGAAGCAAAATGAGCACGAAAAAGGACGTGCTGTTTGCTTGCCAAACAAGCGCCATCAGCGCATCCTTAAACACATAATTTCCAGTTGCCAATTCGTGGTACAGTCCATCCCGGCACTATCTTCACTACCTCCCGATTTTTTGTGTTGTTTTTTTTTCGCCTTCTGCGTCGTCGTCTTCTTACTTATTATTGCTTACACATTTCGCTGGCTGACCACGTTCTCAGCGCAGTACGCTGGCTACACCATTTATCATGCACTCGACAATTTTTCACTGCATAACTCAGGGTGCCACGTACGACCAAGGGGCATGCCGCACATAGCCTTAGCTGCTGCATCTTCTATTCTACTTTATTAAAGCACAGAACAGAGCTGGACTTTATCCGCAATCAGTGGCGCCTGGACACTGCCACAAACACACACATGGCCACTGTTTCGATAGCTTTTGATTAATGCAACAACAAGGGCAAAGGGGGACACTAGACACTAGTTCCAATTTCGATGCCGAGGTTGAACCCCTAACTGACCCTAGCAGCGCATAGTTGACTTTCATTTAGTCGAGGCAGCGAAGCAGCGAGGCAGCGAGGCATTGGCTAGAACGTTGATGCCATCTGACGTTGACTCGCAAATCAAACGGAATCGAAACGTGCGGGACCCGCATTTCCATTCAACTCCCAATTTTCAATGGCATTTTCCATTGCGATTTCCATTCCGATTACCATTTCGCATTCATTCTTCATCATTTGCTTAGCATGTCACTCAGCACATTTGGCATGCGCTCGTCTATTTAGCTGATTGTCTGCCAGCCAGCCAGCCAACCAGCCAGGCAGGCAGGCAGGCAGGCAGGCAGGCAGGCAACCAGGCTGGCAGTTACTCCTGCTCGCTGCCAGCATCGCATGTCAAAGAAGTCCTTTAGCTGTTGCCGTCGTGTCGTGTGTGTGTGTGCTCAGCATTTTTGTTGACATATTCATTGGCAAATGCAATAATGTTAGATTTAAATGCTTGACAGCGCTTAGTGCGTCTACGTGGCCTCGAATCGACTCGGCTCGGCTTGGCGCTTGTCACACGCCCCAGCCAAACAGCCGCCCGTCACGGAAATTGAAAACCCTCGCCACGCTTCCTTTAAAGTTAGTTCGATTTCGGCGGCGCTTTTTGCAGCTCGATTTTTCAACGTCGTGAGTTGACAAAAGTTGTGTAAATTATTTTGCCAGCGCGCTGGCAGCGTGTCGCCTTCAGCTTTTGACATACTTTGATGTCAGTTGCATGCAACCAACTAATTTCCAAGCAGCCCGCCGTTGTGCAAGCAACAGCCCAAGCCCAAGCCCAAGCTCAAGTCGCTCCTCCTATTGATGAATGACAGGCGGCAGGAACTAGTCGAGTAATGCGGGCAAAGCGCTTCAAAATGCCTTAAGCTTAGTGGCGTTCGAGTGGCCCCGGATCTGCAGGAGTAGCATCATCATCATCATCTCCATCTCCATCTCCATCCTCCTCTTCATCCTGTTTGTTACGAGTATTACTATTATTATTATTTTCAGTTTAATGAAAAGTGCAATTTGTGCCCCGCCCCGTCGTCCGGCTGCTTAAGCGTCGCTTCACTTCAATTCAAAAGCAAATGTGCAACTCCCTCTCAACCTCTCTCTTACCTCCTCTTTGCTGCGCAAAGACGAAGACAGCTAAGGCAAGGGGCCCAACCGACTGTTCACTGCAGCCACTTTACAATCTTATCGATTTTTGTTTGGCTTTTAGTGACCCGCCTCCAGTCTTTGGCTTTGGCTTTGCCTTTGAGTCGGGTCTCATTCTTTTTTTTCTCATTGCCCAGCTTTATGCATTTGGTGGCAGCCACTTTGATGACATTATTGAGTGGCCACCCAATCACCCAGCCCCAGGCCAGCTCTGGCCTTATCCGTGTGCTGCATAATGGTATTACGCTTTTAGCCGGTCTCGCTCTCTTGCCCAGCTCTCGCTCTCGCAACTCCATCAATTTCAAACTGCTTTTTACAATAAATTAAATCAATCGATCAAGCCGCCACGCTGACCGGACAAAAACTGTGTCAATCAATTAGTTTTACCCCGCACACAAACACACACACACACATACAGACATTGAAAGGACCTCCTCACACCCTAGCAATAATTTTAATGAAATACAAATATAAATGAAGCGACGGCCAAACAATGACAGCTCAAACGGCGCTCATCAATCGCCCGAAACTTTTATCAAATCAGCCGGTCGAAATTATTTCCGGCACTCGCCTGATTAGCTGCCCCATCATCATTTCCAGGACATTTTTGCGGCTGGCCACGTGCACGGCATCCTCAAGTAGTTCAGCCCAATGCCAAGAATATCCATTGAAAATGCAAAATAAATAAACCAAGCAAGAAATAACTAAGCAGCAGCACGAGCAGTTATCCTACAGCAGCCACAGATGCTCAAACTCTACGTGCTAGCCGTGCATACCCGCTGGCTCTAGGGTATTTTATTGAACGAAGGCAGAAAAAACGTCTAAAACGAATGACAAATTTTAATGTCAATAGCCAAAGACGTGCGCTGGGCGTGTCCATAGAAAACTAGATAGAAGAGGCTGAGGTTGAGGCTGAGCTCAGGCTGAGGCTGAATCTAAGGTCCTGGCCATTTGCTTCAGTATCTCTGCGCCGACTTTCATGTTCATTTTAATTTGTCTGAATGTCGTTGCAGGACGTACAAACGATTTGTTTTGGTCGGCAGCGTGTATTGGTTTTTTCGGCAGCTCTCAGTCATTGTGTGCTGTGTGTGTGTGTGTGTGTGTGTGTGGAGGGTTTATTTGTATTAATGAAATAGACATTTTGGGGTCATGCTAAAGTGATTTTTCAACGTCCTGTCCCGGACAGCAGCCAGTCGAACCACGCGGGCGCTTGGCTCTATCTTATGTCTCACGTTTCATGTTCCTTATCTGCGCCATTTGCCATTTCGTCTTTTTTTTTTTTCTTCGCTCCTTTTTGTTTTATTTTGTTTGTCGCCGTGTTTATTTTGGCTTTGTCTTGGCTTTTGTCGCTTGTTTTCTGTTTTTCCTATTTTTCCATTTTTTTGCCACTGCCGCTGCTGCTGCTGTTGCTGCTGCCAAACGAATCCTTTCCGTGCCGCAACAATGGCCAACTTTTTGTAGTGGATGCTGCTGCTGAGGCTGCCGCCGCTATTGCAGCTTTCGTGGCCTTTCAGCGACACTCGCAGCAAAGTGAAACTAATGGCAGTTAGTTTTGTTAAGTCGATAAAACTGTCAGTGATATGGCAGATTGTGTGGCAGCTGGCGGGTCCTCTTTGCCGCAAGCGCCAGCGCCAGCTATAGCGATCCAGCACTTTTTGTCACCTACTGTGGGTGAAATGGATTTGCAGGCGCATTCCACATTCCCCATTTTGAGTTAGGTTAAAAAAGTTAAATGAAGTTGCCACAGGCATTAAATTTCCGCCATTATCAGACAAGTCAGCCCAAGACACCCCCCCCTCCCCCACACACACACACATATATAGCCAGCCAGGCAGCTGGAATGCAAATGAAGCTGCCTGCAAAAGTGTTGCATTTGTCGTTGCATGCCAGACCAGCAGCGTCGTGTAGGCGTGGGCGTGGCTGCTGGGCATACTTGGGCCAAAAGTGAGTGACATTTTATGTACATTTTCTTGGCTCGGCTGCCAGCTCACAAATATGCACATTCGCACATTTTTTGATAGGCCAGGGCAAAGGGAGTAGGTGTGTGGGCGTGTGCTAATGGGCGCCAGCTATAATGTTGACTTATTTCACTGCACTTTTTCTCTACAAATGACTTGCCATGTCTTCATCAACATCATCAACGGCAGCAGCAACGGCAACGGCAACGGCAGCAACTGAGCTGAGCTTTCAGCTTATTACTTTGTGTGCAGCACACACGGCGCTTGGCTGAAGCGCATTCATTGTGTACATTGTACAAAAGCTCGCCTCGACTCGACTCGACTCGGCTCCATATTTTACCAAGGTAGCTGAATTAATTATCACATATCACAGCTGGCTCACGTATCCTAAATCAAAGCATTTAACGCCCCTAATCCGCTTAATGCAAAGGGTTCTCTGCTCCACACACAGCTTGTTGGGGTTTCTGTGTGCAAGTGCACTTGGACAGGGCCGGGCAGGGATGAGGGCTGAGGAGGGTCGAGCTGAAGCAGGGCTGAGTGTGCAGCGTATTTAGCAAATTAAAATGAAAATCCTTGGCCCAGGCGACCGCAGCACAAAAAAAAATGACAAAAAAAAAGGAAATAAACACCTCACGTCACACAAAGTGCAGAGAGAGAGAGAGAGAGAGAGAGAGAGAATGAGCGACAGAGATGAGGAACAGCTCGCTTTAAGTCCCGGCGCGGATAACGAACAAGTGGAACGTAGCTTGGCCAGGACAAGGCGGCAGCTCGCTGTGATTGGCAGCAGCCATCAAGCAAGTTAATTGCCCACAATTTAGAGAAGTGAACGTTGTGAAGTGGGCGCCCGACCCGCCCACCACTCTGCATCAAACTATACACACACAGCCGCACCACTTGCCGTTCACTTCCGTCGCGCAAGCAAAGCTCATCAATCGAATTGAAGTCGGTCGCGCCGTTGTGTCCCCTCGACGCTGCCAGTCGCCAGCTAAATCTCGACCATTTGTGACGCTATTAGTGAGACGGGTCAGTCCGAGGGTCGACCAGCCTGCCTGCCTGTGACTCTTCTCTATTTGTATATGGCCATGTTTGAGGCCATTATCGTGTATGGTGCGTTATTAACTTTTGCTGCCTGTCAACATTGAAAATTATATGCTAGCCAACCGCAAAACGAACCACCCAAACACACACCCACGCGCATTGTGTGTGTGTGTGTGTGTGTGTTTGCTATTTTTCATGCTTTGCTTGCGTCTCGCATTCATTACGTGAGTTGCGTTGGCGACGACGAGCACAAGGATTCACATCCTTATGCCCAACCACTTGCCATTAGCGCAGCAGGCGAAGCACATTTAATTTTGTTGCTGCTGCTGCTGCTGCTGCTCTCATCTCTAAGCTCCCACTTCTCATGCTTTTGTGGCATATAAATCAAGTATTTTTTACAAATTGTTGTCATCATGTTGACATTTGCGACATCTTTATCGGCATCGAAATTCGGTCCAGGCCCATGCAAAATAGACCCCGAAGATATGTGCGTGGAACTTGTTAATGTAATTGGTGTGCGAAAGAGAGCGTGAGAGAGAGAGAGAGAGAGAGAGAGAGAGAGAGAGAGAGCTACAACACAAAGCTTAAGTTAGATCCTCGTAACTTTTCATTGCAAAAGACCAACTATAACTATGGCTAAGTGGATCCGAATCAAATATATTGTGCAAAGGAATGGCAACAAAGCGAGCTAACCTCTGATTGCCGGTCAACAAATCCCTGACGTCGCTAACTTTTATAAGAAATTCAAGACTTCCGGGCGGCGTTAGCGACTGTGACGGCGCTTTTAGCTTTTCCTGATGCCAGGCGCAAATTAGAAGCTGAGCACGAAACAAAAGCAAGAAGAAAAACAATAACAATAACAGCATGAAACTAAAGCCAAAAAGGAAACGGGGCGAGCTGTAAATGAAAAATTACATTTTATTTTTATTTATGTATTTGCATTTGCCATAAAACTCGACGGAACATCATCAGCGGCGCTGAGTAGAAGAAACAACATCATGAACGTCGACGTTGCCCAAATGACTTCCGTTTCCGCTCAAGATGCAGCCACGCACACCCATACAGACATGTATATACAGACAGCATATATATGTATATATATATATATATAGATATGTATGTGTATACACAGGGCATCAGCATGCAGTACGCGTCATTTGTTTGGCTGGCTTCGTTGTTGGCCGCTTCGCTCGCCGCTTGTTGTTGCCCATTACCATCTGCGTCTACACATTTGCTGTCCATTTTGACAGCGAAAAATTGCATCGAGTATAATGTAAATCGTGTCATTTGTTAAGGCCAGCTGTTTCCCAGCTGCCAACAGCAACAACAACAAGAATAAGAAAAACAAGCACAGCCTAATGACAATCGGCATGTCTTGACAATCATATGAAAGTGTGTGTCATGTGCACTGAGAGAAAAAGGCGAAGGTGTTAATTACAGCATGAAAAGAAAGACTTTGAGAACTAAAGTTGCCGAAACATTCTCTGTTTTTGTATATTTTTCTATATATAGATATATATCTAAAAGCCTTAAGTATTCTCTGAGTAAATCTATTCTATTCTTAACCCATACTTATATCTAGTCTAACCCAATTCACATCCCTTTTCGGTCAGTATACTAACACAGCTAGATAAATGCTTAAGCACATTGCTCATAAGCCCATGCACTCGAGTAGATTTAATGAGTCTTTTGGCAAAAGTAATTTGAAAATTTTCGGGGCACTCCGTCTGTGACTAAGTCTGAGTCGGCGCGTGAATAATTCAATAAACTAACTTTCATGAAGATTAATTAAATATTTCTGTCTAATTTGACGCAATTTATGCAATGCGCCGGACGGCACAGGACACGAGCAGCAGCAGCGCCAGCGCCAGCTCCTACGCAACGCAGAAAAATGAACAAAGTTTGAGCGTTTGCTATCTGCAACTCTCTCCTTCTCTCTCTCTCTCTTTCTCTGTGTGTGTGTGCTGCTAAAACTTTTATTAATTACAAAGGATACACATAAATATTAGTAGCACAGCAGTTGGGTAGCCAAAGTAGCTGCCACCGCACTCGTTTATTTGCGAGAAAGCCACTCGACGAGTTACTAACTTAGTTTCTTATGTTTCCTGCTTGCTTTTCCCAGTGTCCGGATAAAGTTGACGAGCTCTGGGGACCACAAACAACAACAGCTGGAGCTGGCGATGGAGATGGAGCAGAGCTACGATATACGCGCCACGACTGGCAGCTTACGTTCTAAGGTAAGTGGGGCGGACTGGGCAACAACGCGACGGGAAATAATGCAAGTTAATGCGCTTGTGTACACGGACATAATGTATAATTAATTTGGCTCGACATGCACATTTGCCAGCGGCCACCTGTTGAGCCGGCTCTCACCTGCCCCCGCCCGGCCCGGTTCAACCTATCAACTCATTGAAAAGTGGCATAACGAGCACTCATGCAACGGCTTAAAAGTGCTTACAAATTGCTACACGGCAATGTCTGTGTTACAGTCGAGATGCAAGTGTGTGTGTGTGTGTGTGTGTACAGATTGGGTATGGGTATGGGCTTTGGTGCGCTGCTGCTTTCATCAACACTTCAGCTGCAGCAGCAGCAGATGTTGAAAAAGAGCTGCAAACTGAAACTGCAATTGAAGCGCTTTTCACTACAGACAGCCAACCTGGACACAAAGAACAAAAAACAAGTTAAGGTGGACAAGATCAGCTATGCACAACTGGTAGTTACCCTAGAATGCTAGCTGTAGATACTAGCTTTTCATATGAACTTATATCTTAGCAGGGCATAAAAAATGAGCTTTTGCTCTTAGAAAACAATTCGCGCCATCTATATACATATATGTAGTTTTAGACCTACGCAAAAAGAAGGAAATCATATATTTATAAAATCGATATTCATCAACTTTAAATATATATCTTACTTTTACCCTCAATCAATGTCTATATCACATACATTATCAGACCTTTTGCCTCGAATCAATGTCTATATAACATACTTTATGTGTGCACCTTCACACATGCCTCTCTCTCTCTCTCTCTTGTCTGTTACATGCATTTGCATAATAACATGATACCCCTTTTAGTCATTTTCAATGGGCTCAGGAATGAAACAAGTAGAAGAGCAAGGCTTTTTAATGAGTCAAGTGGCCAACACGTCGTACTCACTCGCCGTATTCATCAGTGTTTTCACGTGTGTGTGTGTGTGTGTGTGTGTGTGTGTGTGTGTGTGTGTGTGTGTGTGTGTGTGTGTGTGTGTGTGTGTGTGTGTGTCGACGTGTGTAATGACGCGCATTTGGTACGCTTTTATGCCAGCGTATTCGTACGAAATAAACCGTTTGCTTTTGAAGTTCGTTTCTGGGCGCCATGCCAACGTTTTTTCAGTTGCCAGTTTGCATTTGCTTTTATAATTGCATGCCGCTCTTAATGAGCCAAGCGCCATGCAATTTGTACAGCACCCACACCCACACACACACACACTCACACCAACACAGAGTGAGAGAGAGAATGTGAGTGAACGACTCACTATGGCGCAAATCAGCCTTTCAAACAACTTTTGCCGCCACTTGAAGTTGAAGTTGAGGTTTGGGTTTTTGAGGTTGGTTAGTTTAGCCCCGTTTGCTGAAACAGCTGCCAAAAAGCGTTGCTGGAAAAGTTAAGCTATGGCCAAATGGATTTGCTCGTAAGCGAAAATAAAACCACGCAACGAAACGAAATGAGTAAATTGCGGTTTCAAGTTCTCGCAACTGTACATCGCCGCACACAGTCGTGCCTCGTGCCACATCCGCAAGCCACACAGCTTTGCCCCCGACACCGTCAGCGTCGCCACCGCCACCACCGCCAACGTCTGTTGCCCAGGCAATGCGTTACTCTTTACCAATTTTTTGCAATTTGCCCCCAAAAACCACTTTGGTTGTTAAAATTTTTAACACATGCTGCATACTTTTAGGGGTAAAGCGGCGGTTGCTGCTGCTGCCACTGTTGCTTTTGCTGTTGCTGTTGCCGTTTCTGCTTGGATACGTGGCTTAAACATTTGATTGACTTTTGCGCACGGACACAATAACAGCGCGCGAAAATCATTTTTGCTTTTAATGCCAGTGCCAACAAAAATGGCTGCCACACACAGACACACATAGGCAAGAGCAATTTTGCAATTGCTTTAAAGCGCTTTCTATAAAATATTGCGCATACACCCCGCTGTGCACACACACTGACTGGTGGAGTGGGGGATCGGACCGAGCAGAGGAGAAAGCCCTCGACACAAAACGTATAAATGTATAATTGAAAACAAATTTTACTGCATGTAATTGAGAGTGTTTGTGTGGGTTGTGCATGCGTGTGTGGCAGTGTGTGTGAGTGTGGGCCTGTCTTGATATCGATAACAAACGCCACAAATTGAATTTAAATCATATTACATACACATACGACTACGACTACAGCCAAGGCGCATACAAACAAGGCATTTGGCCTGCTTGTTTGTCGTTGCTTGGCTAAGGACTGGGGTCTAGGCTCGCCTTCGCTTGGGTCGTTTGGGCGCCATGTTCGCTTGTTTTATTTATGGAGCCAGCAACAGCAAAGGCAACGGCAACGGCAACAGCAACAGCAACAACAATAATAATAACAACAGACCCAGACGCGACAACAACAAGCACAACAAATCGAGCAACGCCTTCGCTTCTGCTCTATAAGGCCAAAAAGGGGTTCATGCATTGCCAAAGAGGCTAACAATGAATTAAAGAAAAGGTTTTTAAATACGTTAATAAAAGCTGATTTTAAAATTTATTTTAATTACATATTCTTTTATGACCAAGTGTATAGCCGGAATTTCTTTGATTTATTTTAAAATAAATCTAAAATAATTCCCTTTCAATTTCTTTCTTTCCTGGCAAACACTTAATGCTAATTCTTAGTAAATTCTTTCTTTTCCTTCTTCGAATTCATTTCCTCGAGTAGAGCATTCAACTAGTCTTCATGGGAATTGAGTGGCGTTGCCATTGCCGTTGCTTGAGTTGCCTTGTTTTGAGATTTCCGTTTTATGCATTCAGTGCACACGTTTGCCAGAGACAAGCGAGCCAATCTGTTGGCAGGCAGGCTGGCTGGATGGCTGTGCCACCCTGCTCTTAATTGTCTGTGCCGTGCTGTGGCATGCAATAAATTTATGCATTGCATTTGAATTTTGGTACTATTCGGAGGCCAATGCATTGCATTGCACTTGCCGCCCGGGTCAGAGGCCTAGCGGTAGCTGCTACTGCTCTCTGGCCATTAAAGTCATAAATAAATGTTTGATAGCAGTCAAAATATGCTTTCTGCCAGATATACATACATACATATATATCTTTTTAATTTCAAGCGGGCATATTGGAATTGTGCGCTTTTGGTGATTTGAATTTAGGTATCAATTCAAAGCAGGGGAACTTAGCAAAATTTAATTTTCCTGGGCTACACGAGTGAAATGATCTAACTTGTTTCATTGTGCCGCAGAGCTCAGAGTTTTAAGCCCATTAAAATATCCTGGCTAATTAACAAAGATAGAAAAGCTTTTAAATGTCTGTCATAAAGTAAAAATCGCAAACAAAACATTTATATTAATATTGCGTTGAAATTGGCTTTAGGCCTGAGAAATTAATATGAAAAATGTTCAGTGAAAGTAAATACAAATATTTTTCATACGTTATCTCGAATCAATATATTTTGTTCGCAGAAAAATATCATCATAAATCTCCTTTATTAAAAGCTGCAGTAGCTGCAGGGCAGTCAACAAAATCTTGATAGCAGCCAGACGCATGAAATGAAAACCTAACGATATTTTACAGTTTATTTTTACTCCTTTATTTCAAATGTGTATTTTAAAGTCAGCAATATATATGCACTTATTCATAGTCACTTAAATGCCTCACTTAAATAAACCCATTCATAAATATTAGGCTCAAATTACCTTTTTGGGCAAATTTAAAGTGTAGAGTATATTTATTAAGAGATATGTTATTTTTGTTGGGCATTATGTAACGTAGAGTAGGTGATGGCAGAGAGAAGTTAAGAGAAGGGAAAGGAAGCGAGAGAATTGGAGAAGAGAGGATAAGAAGAGATAATAGAGGATAGAAAATAAGAAAAAAAAAAAACAGCGGTGAGAAGAGAATAAAATATGGCAGTAAATGAAGGGTGAATAGAGTAAAAGATAAGAGTCGAGTCGAGAAGAGATTAGGAGAGCACTTAGAAAACAAGATGAGCTGAAGAGAAACGCAAAGAGATATGAGATATATGCAATCTTTCAACCTGCCTATATAGCGCTATCTATACATCAATCTCTCACAATTTATCATATATACGAATATATTTTTAATACACTTTCAAATCATACTAATATAAAATAAGCACAATATCCACACTAGCAATGCTTTATCTTCCTATCTAAACTCAGCTCATCCTCATATCCAAAAGAGCATTAAAACTTTGTCATAGTTGCTTCATTTGTTTTACTGCATATGAAACTACTTTTAGTTACATATTTGCCCCTGAAGACATTTTGTTAAATATGCAAAAGATATATTTGTTGTTACACACACACACAGCACACAACACAAACACACAACACAAACACACAACACACACACACACACACACATAACGAACGAAAGTTCGCATTTATGGGCACTCAATAAATGAAATTTAAGTTATGCTGAACTCAGTCTCAAAATGAAATTGACAGGCCCCAGAAATCCATTTGGTGTATAAATAAGAATCGACAAAACTTATGACTAAAGCCGATTCGGACGCAGCCTGGCAAAAGACCTTTCCGGCAACTGCAGCTCTGTGTGTGAGTATCCTGCTCCATGTTCTGGCAGCCGCTACGTGTTGGACGCAACTGGAACGTGAACGTGTCGAACGTGCGTGCACGGCCAGCACGCAGACTTGAAGGTCTTAGTCTCGGACTTGCATTTGATATTGACGTTAAAAATGCTACTGCTGCAGAGCTGCAAAAATGGTACGACAAATAAGAAGATTGTAACGGCAATCGTAAGCAATGAAGCGAGTTATTTCTCACATAGACTACACACTGGAGGCGTGTGCAAGGGGCGTGGCACACCTACTACATCATGTCTGGAGCATTGTTGCTGTTGCTGTTGCTGCTGCTGCTGCTGTTGTACGCGCAGCACGATTTTGCAAATAAATACAAATAACTTTGATTTTCCAACAGTTGCCCCAATGGGAGCCGAGGCAAGGCAGCCAACAAAATGCAAACACACACGCCTACACACATAGAGAGAGAAGGCGGCTTGTGACATTCAACAGAAGAAGCATTCAAATTAAACTTTATTTTCCTGCCTGACATTTTCCGTTGCATACCTTAGGGCGTCACTGGCTGAAATTGCAGATTGCAGGCTTGATCACATTGAGGCTTGCAAATGAACACGATTCTGGGCGAGAAGAGAGACGAAAGGGGAGGGGGAGGGGGGGCTGGGCAGGAGCGTCGGTGTATATATAGGCAAACCAGACAAACACACGAACGTGCTGTGCATGCAATAAAGCAGCTTTTTTGTGGGATTTCTTGCTCTGATAGCAGCAACTAACGTCACACAATATGCTACAACAATTTGAGCATGGCCAACAACAATTGGACTGAGTCAATACCAAGGACCAACGCACAATACAGTTTACACTTGTACACCATGTCGCCCTCAAGGATTTAAAGACAGCAACATCAACAGCAACAGCTACAGCTACAGCAACAGCAACAGCAAACAACGCAACGCAACGACAAATTATATAAAATTTGCAGTTTTAACCACAGAAACATCAAAGCTTTAAGCATGCGCAAAAATCCATCAAAAACTTCACTTTTTTTACAGGGTATCCGCAGGCAAGCGTTTATTACTGTTTGCCTACAGCTTTGTTTGTAATGTGAAAATAATCCAGGCGCACAAAATCAAAGTATTAGCGAAAAGTTGAGCAACAGTAGCCGCTCGCACATCCTGCCCAGGCAACCGCACAGCCCAGTCAACTTTTCACGTGTGTGTGGGTGTATGTGTGTGTCTGCCGGCCCAACTATTTGCACTAAAGTTGCCGAGTCCTTGGCAGGGTTGTTTCTGGGGGAGTTCGAATTGTATTTTTATGAGCTACCCGGGAGGGGGGTAGATAGAGAGAGAGAGAGAGAGAGAAATATCGACTGGGGGCGGCATGAATTAAGTTACGCCACTTAATGATGTTGCTTAGCAAATTGAAGCAACTAAACGCAAACATAATTGAAACAATTTTCTCATTATAATGATGATGATGATGAAGGCAAAACCGAAGGCAAAGGCAAAGGCAAAGGCGAAGGCATGGCAAAGGCACAAGCAAAGGCAAAGGCCATAAACGTAACCAGGTAGCAGCTACAGAAGTTGGGCGTTCAGCAGGTGCGCCTGACGCAAATTGTTTGGCTTTGTCTGAGACCCTGACAAGGCAGCGGGTAAACAATGCCGGCTGTTGCCACGCCCATGCCCTTGTCAAGCAAATATGCGTCGCTCTCTCCCTCTTTCTCTCTCTCTCTTTCTCTTTGTGTTTGTGTGAATAAGATGAAGTGCCTGGGCCACGGGCCGCACCGGCGGAAGTCAGCGCAAAAGTTAAGCTCGCGCGCGCGTTTCTTTGCGAATATTGCAAATAAAATGCACGAAATGAAAAACTGAGAGAGCTGAAGCTTAGCAAATTCTAGATGCAGCCCACTAAGGTGAGTGGGCGTGCCGCTGCGGCCTGTTCACAGGAAGCGCACTCAGGCTGACGGGCTGGCTGACTTGGCTGGCAGGGAGGTTACGTAGGCGGCGCGGAAGTTGTAACAAGTTAATGGCAGTTTTCAACAAGCAGCCGACAACTGTCAGCCTCTTAAGTGCGCCAGGTGCAGCAGCAGCAGCAACAACAACCGCCTAAAGTGTATTGAAGTTGACACTCAAGTAGCTGGCCAAGTAGCTGTTAACTTGGCCTAATAAAGTTGCTCTCTCAGATTAAATTTACCAAGCAGCGGCACTGCACGCGGCGTATGCGTGATATCTATGAGAAACCCAACGGCTGCTGCCTTTCTTTTTTGTCGGGGGCGAGGTCGTAGCTACGCTTTTTGTCTTGGCAAACAGACAACGGCAGCGATAATGTCAAGAACAACAAAGGCTTCTTTTGTATATATATATACTCGTATATATAGTCCTCTATATAAATTGTTATTGTATTTATGCAGTGGGCTCCCATTAGCAGCTCAATTTACACAGTCAAGTCGACACTTTGGGCAGCTTTTTGCGTGGCAATACACAATATTTGCCATTTGTTTGTGGCTTACGCTCCCCTCTTCAGCCCACCACTCTCCCTCTCTCTTCTCTATATATATATCCGTTGCTAAAAGCTGCCCGAGTTCAAGTGGTTCGCCTAATGGACCAACAACTGCAATTCGATATGCTCCCAACTGAATTCGAGCTGTGGGGCGGCTAGCTTGCTCCACATCGACTTCTTTCGCACACGCTTCACACATTTGTCCGAGCAAAAGGAAAACAAAATACAAAAGGCAAAAACAACAACAACAAAAACCGAATCAAAATTGCTTTCGACGCTGTCTGATTATCCGATATATCGCCGGATATAGCGCGCAAATGAGAAACAAGTTTGCGTTTTGCAAATTAATAACAACAGCTGAGTACAGTCCATATCCTTTGTAGTTATAGCTCCCAGCCAGAGAGATGCCCCAGACACAACATCAATGTGCGTCGGCTGTTAGGCTAATGCCTGCAGGTTGACGTACGTGCTGCGGCATTTTTATTAGGCTCGAGCCTTTTTTACGACCAGCCGCCGCCTTTCAATGTTGTTGGTTGTTGTCGTTGCCGGAAAACGAGCAACTGGCTCTTTATGATCTGGCCTCCTTCGCAGTGTGAGCGTCTCCTGCGTCGCAAAGTTTGCTTTCATTGGCCATAAAAATAACAGCGCAAGTTACATTTTTAATACTCTTTAATAGTAGCAAAAGGGGTTGCACAGGTTTATTGACTTGAAACGCATGCAAATGCGAATGTGGGAGCGGGTGAGAGAAAGACAGAGAGAGAGAGAGAGAGTTCTCTGTTTTACTTTGATAAAGAATTTAATTATATGTTTGGTATATTGAATGAACAGACAATGGCAAATGTGTATGAGTTGATTGTAGCAAAATCATATAACAATTTAATAGCTTTAAGAAAAAAAGTATTTGATTTGGGAAAATAATTTTTATACCTTTTACAAGGTTCAGATTGTGTAAATATAATCAAAGATTTATAATAAATTCACTTTGGCTTGATGTAATCAAATTTGCCTTCTCTTGCTTTACTCCATCTCTCAGTATGAATTAGCTTTGCAAGTCTGTAAATAATTTCAGTATCATCAAAAAATATTCATAATTAATATATCATATTTATAAATATTTTTAAATTCATTGTAATATTTTTGTATATATATATCCCAAACCTCATTTATCAATAATATTTTTAAAGAATTACTCAATCGCTTTCATTCCACACAGCTTTCATTTAGTAATTAAATAGAATCTCTTGCTCTCACTCGACTCTAGCTCCCACTCCCACTCACACACACTCAGACAGCTAAAGCCTCAACTAATGCCACGTCACATGTGATTTCTTTGCCTAACCCATTTGAAAATCTAAAAAAAAAAAGGCAAACAATTTTCTTGCTCTGTCTTTCGTTTCGAAATAAACATCTGCCCACGTTCCGCTCACATCCTGTCAGCGAGGATTACCTTTTGTTTTATTTAATTAGTCTGGAATTCAACGGGACTCGCTCCACAGTGCACAGTCGCCAGCCGAACTCCGTCCACACCCATTCACACACACACACACGTATTATTGTTATTAGTGTGTAGAGGCGTTTTATTGGCCGCTCCGTGACTGAAAAATGTCGCTCAATTAAAATGGAAACACTTAAAATTCAACACTTAATTCCGTGCGTAAAATTAATGCCGAGCACCTAATTAAATTATGTTAATTACTTTTGCAAGTCTATTAACAACAAGGCCCACAGGGAGTGGGGCTGGGGCAGGGTGTTCAGGGGTTTCGACGTGGAGTGATAGGCACGTAAAGCCTCGATATTCCCTTGACAGAACTTTTGTTGTTCTTGTTGGGTTTCTGGTTTTTTGGCTTTGAGTTCGGCTTGAAATGGCAAACATCAAATAACTTTCAATCAATTCCAATTAACCAACGGCCATAAAAGCAGCTCCCGAACAGATCCACAAAATGCACATAAGAATGTCAGGACAATTTAATTTAAAATTTAATGGCAAAGCGAGACAGGATACACAGGATACGGCAAAAGCACGAAGCACCGAAGTTTGATGTTCTTATCAAAAGGCAACCCTTGCCGCACACGCTCTACGGGCAGGAGGGGACTGGAAACGAGTCCAAGGAGTCCAAGGAGCGCTGCTGAACAGCTAAGGATATATTGTAATAACAGTAGCCTGACACGCAACGGACAACGACACGGGCCATGGACACACGCACATCAACACAGCAAGAAGGAGCGGGAGAGAGAGAGAGAGAGGAGCATCACCAAGTCGTGCTTGGCTGGAATGCAGTTTTACAGTTAGCAACAATGGGCAGCGCAACGTTTCGCAGCCACAATAAAAGACACAAGACACAGGCCACAGGACAGACAACGCAAGCGAAATAAAAACCGCAGACACGCCAACGCCAACGCCAATGCCAACGCCAACGCCAATGCCAACGCCAAGTCCTGCCAGGATACAAGTGTCCATTCAGCGCACCCACACCACCGGCCATTACCTCTCCCTTGTTGCGGCAAGGACATATGCGCTGGCAAGTTCATTTTGCACTTGCAGTGCAAAAATTTAATCAAGAAGTGCAGCGCGAGAGGCGACCGAGAGAGAGAGAGAGCGAGAGAGACCCCACCATTCAAAACCACTAAACCACGAAGCCACCACTCAGCCACCCACTAGCACAATCAAGCAAGCACCGCCACCCGCCAAGCCCCTAAAGTTGTCTTGGCCAGCCCCTTGCGTGTAATGCGAGATTCGTTCAACATTTACAATGATTTTGTGATTCTTCCGACACTTTATGGCCAGCCAAGCTGACAGCCAGCGCCGCGAACTCCCGCCCGACCCCCTGACCCGCGACCCTCAAGGATCTCTTACACTTCTACACGCGCTGGTAAGTTGTGTTTTCTGTTTTCTTCTTTTTTTTTTATGCGATCCAAGCATAATGGAGTGAAAGACTTTAAGCAAGCAGCTGAACGGAGGACCAGCCGGGACGAGCCTCAGAGCTGTATTAAGTTCCAGCGCAAAGGGTTTTCCTTCTGATTTTGCTTTCCGTTTTTCTGTTTTTGGGAACTACTGGAAATGCTGCAGCTGACGCCATGTGATACCATGGCCAAACAAATCGAACAGCTGGCCAGGTTTCCCAGCGGCTAAAAGCTTTTAAGTGTATATATACAAGATATATATATGTATATGTATATTTGGTTAATTCGATTTTTAGCTATGATTGTCCAAACGCAATTCTTGTTGATTTTTTTAATACTCAAGGGTTGCATCTGGGCATCGCGGCTCGAAATGAGAATCCAACACAAAACCAAAATATAAATAAACCACGAAACAGCCACCCTGTATATCCAATTAAGCTCGCCAGCTAATTATAAATTATTTCAATTTTAGCTCATTAAGTTTTGCTAATTAACAATTATTGTGCAATTCTCAAGCTGCTTCAAGTAGCCTGAAGTCCATTAATTGAATATCCGATAACTTGTTGTACGTTTTTAAATAGATTTTGATCAAAGCAGAAGCAATTTATAAATTTACAAATAAGATTGTTTTGACTGGCAGTGGGAATACACGTAAATATCTAAGTAGTCTCGGGAACTTTCAACTTTTTCAGCCAGCCTAGACTTTTGATAAACATTTTAATGATGAAATTCATATAATATGCATAAAAAAATGTTTAAAATAAGCAAAATAATAATAGAAACTTAATAAAAATAAAATAAAGGTAAAAATACAAATATTAAGTATAATAAATGTAAATGTAATTTAATAATAAATTGTCAATGGAAAATGTAATATAAATTTGTAAGAAACAAGGTAATTTATTAATAAAATATTATTATTAAATTTATTTAAAAAAAAAAGAAATTATATATTTATTATATATTATATTTATTATATAGAATATTAAAATCGTAATAAAGTAGATTTTTTATTCCAGATCAAAAACAAATATGTATGCTTATATCAAAAACCAATCAACATTTATATATTAATTATACTTTCTTAATATATCCCCATGAAAAGCATAAAAATACTTACATTAAAACTTTTGTATACGAAAATTGACTGGAAAAATTCAATAAATAATTTGCAGCTGCATTTCAAACACTTTTCACGTTTCACTTGTTTAAGCGCTGCAACGAGTACAAAAAAAAAAGGGAAGATAATAATTAATGTAATACTGAATACCGAAACCAGGTGCATAATTGAGTGTAAAGCAGGTGCTAATTAGCAAGTGGTAAGTAATATCTATTATAGAGCAAAAGTTCGCCTTGGCTAGGCGCTGCTGAGGGCGGGGCAGCTGCTGTTCTGTTGTGTTTTGCGCCCCCAAGGGACTGCGCAGAACTCGAACTCGAGCTCGAGCTCTTGAAGTAACAAACTTTTAGTTTGGCTTTTAAGAAGCGAAAACAAAAACAAATGTTTACAATATTTCACATGTACTTAGTTTAGCGTGGCTTAAAGAATGGCCAAAGTTAAATGTATTATTTGATTAAGCGACTTTATTTATGTACACAACAAAGTAAATGCAAAACTTTTTGCATAGAAAAGCTATTTTCCAGCAAATATTTGCCTGAGCATATACATTTATTCGCCAACCGCTTTTGCCAAATTATGAATGCTCCCTGTGTATGTGTGTGTGTGTGCGTGGGAGTGTGTTTGTGTTTTTATTTTCTCACAAACTATGGCTGTAATAGTTGCCATGACAGCCAGGCCACATTATACAACAAGTGCTCGAAATAATAAAGTTAACAGCACTTTAATAGTTAGCTCAAAACGCCCCCCAGAACAGCCGGTGGCAAGTGGCAGCCGCCCACAAAAGATTGGTCTTGGGATACGAATCGAAATTGTAGAGAGACAGAGAAATAGAGAGACAGAGAAACAGGCAACGGCAACATGTTGCCCGGCAACGAGCATAAATGAGAGGGGCTTATCCTCTCGAGCAGCAAAACTTGAGCAATAAAATTGCTTTTATACTTGGCTCTCTCTCTCTCTCTCTCTGTCTCTCTCTTGGAAATATGCCTGGCATGCAAGACCAGCAACAGCGTCGAGAGTCAGATAAATTTCTCCACTTTGATTTTGCGCTTAATAAAAGTCAAATTTAAATTCGGCTGACTACGCACAGCCTCTTACTCCTCCGGCTACTCCTGCCAGCATGTGTGGAGCTTCTGCTGCTGCTCCTCTAACAATGGTCGAAGCAGCAGGAGCTATTTTTATTGCTAGCCGATGACACGACTTCGTAGCTAGCAACAGCGCTTAGGAATGTAATAAACTCGGTACGGACGTTTATGGCTCATACATAAAAGGAAATCAGAGAAGATGTAAGCAGCCAGCCAGCTACGGCCACCAGCAACGCCAGCTACTCAAGCCAACTCAAAGAGTGGCCGCTGCACTCGACTCGAACTGGATTGAGCCGGAGACGGAGGCGGAGGCGAGGACCAAGTTAATGAGCCCTCCAGTGAGGCTGGCAGGGCGGGCGTATGCTTAATATCAGCACCAGTTGGCGCAAAAAGCAACCTCAAAGCGCTTATATAAATGTTGACGGCAGCAGCTGATGGGGGCGGAGGGGGTGGCCGGATGCCCGCTCGCCAAGAGCACCAAGCGGAAAGTTGTGCATAATTCAATTAACTAGAAACATGCAAATGAAAACTTTGCAGGCGACAAGGCCGCGGGCAGCAAAAGTGCAACCCAAAATCTAAAGAGCAGGAGCAGGAGAAGAAGAAGGAGAGGAAGTGGAAGTGCACGGAGTGGGAGAGTTGCTCAGTTCAGTTGCTGTTGCTTTTAATGCTGCGTACAAATTGGACAACTCTCCAATGGAATTGCGTAAAAATATTTCTAATTATTTCAGAGCAGCGCAGAGCGCCTGGCCGTTGCCAGGAGCTCCTGCTTCCGCTGTTGCCTGCTAGCTCCAGCTCCTGCTCCTGCCTCGTCCTTTTGCTTAGTCAACTATGCGTGTATATCAGAAATATGAAATGCAATAACGTAATGAGTAATTGCGCAAAAAGTAATAAAAGGACACGGCGCCGAGTTACGCAAAAAGCAGCATGCAATCTGTTACGGATAACAAGGATACACGCCGCCGCCAGCAGCAATTATGGATGCGGTGGATGCGGGCGAAACAAAAGTTGTCAACGACAGGCAAACTGGCAACCAGCCACCAGCAACCAGCAACGGCAACGGCTACTGGCAACAACTTAAACAAAGGCCAAGCCTGGGGGTCAGTGCGGGCGTACGTGCAACGTGGTCACAAAAAGCAGCAACAACAAAAAAATATGAGTAAAGTTGAAGCTCAGCTCACGAGTTGCTGCCGCGTGACTCCAATTGAGCGTCGCTGGGCTCTGCCGCTGCTGCTAGTTGGCTTGGACAACTCGGGCCACTGGACCCTGGGCTGGGAGGACATTTGGTGATGTGTGTGCGCCGCGTGCCTTGCTACCAAAAACGATATTAATTTCCCAAAGGTGCCGTTCGCAGCCAGCGAAAATCACGCAGCATCAGCAGCAGTAACAACAACAACAGCAACAACAACATTAAATAAAAATACGCACACACACAAATTAAAAACTTTCAATAGCAACAATTTTCATTTAAAAATTCAACGCCAGGCGCTGGGACCGCGACAATGTGGCCCCCAAAACGCATGAGAGAGTTTGGGGCGTGGCGCACTGTTGTTGTTGCGCTGATGCTGCTGGCTGTTGCTGATGGCCATTGAAGCGGCAAGCAAAAGTGACAAACAGATTTATTAAAACTGTAAATCCGCATTGTTCGAGTAGTTTGTCTAACAGCAAACAACAAAATGCAATAAAAACAATTTGGCAACAATTTGTTAGCGACTGACAGTTGCCCTGCAATCTCATTGTAGTGAAGTAGCAGCGTGAGCTTACCTTTTAATTTGAATATAATTGTAATTTTGGGCGCTTTTTCACTTAAAAAACAGAAAATAAATTCACTTTTCAAATGTAATTCACAATGGGCTTGCCCACACTTGTCACTGGTAGCGCAACCAACTTCACGCTGATCGCAGCGATGGAAAATTTTAATCTCGCATAAAACGAAAATAAATTTACGGGAGCTTTAATTGCATTTACTATATTTTTGCACCGAATTATGCGTAATTTATAAACTTTTCTTTTATTAAAAACAACAATTACTTGAACTTCACTGCTCTCTTCTGGCTTGCCTCTAAACTTTTTGTTGCAGCTGCGCAGCTAATTTCTAATTAGAGCAACTCCAGCTTTCCTATTGGCTTACCAAAGGACTCATTTAGACGCTGATTATAATCAATTTCACTTACTCTCATATAGCACATGATCTAAACAATGAGCAGCAACCTCTTCATTTCAAAGATTTCACAGTTTCTTCACTCAAAAAAAAAAAAAAAAAAAAATAAGAGAACACAATTAATTCACTCTTTCCACGCACTGCCTCTGCGCTGCCAACTTTAAGCTGATCGCAGCGTTGCCAGAGCTAAAAAAGTTAAGGTATTCCTTATTTCATTTAATGGCAGTTTTAATTAATTGCTTTGCATATTTATGCCAAAATAAATACATTGTGTTGGCAAAATTCAATAACCCTTGCTGTGTGCATACGCTTCACGAGGTATGGTCCTAAAGTTGTTGGCCGCTTTAGGGGGCGTGCTGCAATTAAAACTATTTTGACTAAAACAATATCGAAGCTGTTGCTATCGCTATCGTAGTTTCAGTTGTTGTTGGCAGTGCTGGCTGCTCTACATGTTGATGGCTGCCAACATTTCATTAGAGCGCCAACGGGGTTTTGTGCCCCGAGGTCAAACCACAGCATGCAACGGCAGCTGGGGCGGGCTGAGAGGCAGGCAGGGAAGACAAGGCAAAAGCTGATTACTTGCTGCATTGGCTGACAGGACATGGCAGGCGGAAGGCCAGGACTTGGACTTGGGCGCTGTTTCGCGCTTGATTCGCTGGCATTGCTGCCATTTGCCGTTTGTTGTTTATTTTGCGAGCGTTGCGAAATTGCAAAGCATGTCCTTTCGCTAGCAGGAGGGATAGAGAGACAAACACACACACACACACAAACACACAGAGAGATACGACTGTGCAATAAGGACGAGGTTAGCTGCACAGCAACAGCTGCTGGCAGCAGGAGCCTTCAAGGAAAAGCTTGCACTTTAATATTTAGCTAGCTGCTGCTGCTGTTGGTCATAAGAAATGCAAATTTATTGCCTCAACCGAAACAAAATCTTAACATGGCTTCGGGCACAGCGCCTGCATGCCATAGCCCGCGGCTATTGGCTCGATTAGCAAGCTCGCCAGACCGGAACGATCCCGGCGGGGTCCTGTTGCCGGCAATACGCCAGACTTCAGCCCAGCCAACAGTTTCTCTGTCTCCGGCACATCCAGATCCTCGTAGAGCTTATCGCCCATGCAGTAGGTAGTATTTAGAGTGAACTCCATATCCGCCGAGGTCTCGCCCTCCTTTAATTGCAATATATTCTCACAGGTGGGCAAGCCCATGCAAATCCTCAGCTGGAACTTGCCAATGGGATGCAGATTGAATATGGTATAGAAATTGGCCACTTCCCACACCACGAACGGCTCCAGCTCGAGCATCTCGGCCACTGCCTGTATCGCTGAGATGGGCAGCCAGCCGTGCTGCCGCTGGGCCAGGTCGAGCAGGGGCAGCAGAGCCGCACGCCTCTCCGCCTCCGGATAGGAGCAAATAAGGAGCTCAGCCCGCTTCTGGTTCTGCTCGTCGAACTCGAACTTAAGCTGCTCGTACGTGTTGCAGGCGTCCAGCTTAAAGCGCGGCTCCGAGGTGCTCAAAGCGCGCATTGGCAGCGCCTGCAGCACGAGGCGCGGCAGCTGATACAAGCGCAGCAGATTGGCAAACATCTCGTGTGAGTCCGTAATGTATATATGTATGTATATATCTCTGATTCTCTATGTATATTTATGTATGTATGTATGTACGTATGGAGAGAGTGGAGCTCCTTGCTTGCCTGTAAGAGCACACAAGCTGCAGGGCCTGCTGCCTGGCCTCCAGTTTAGAATTTCAATTTCATATTGAAATTGTCAGCGTCCCTATTATATGTGGGTGGAGGCGAGTTGTAGTGCGTGTGTGTGTGTGTGAGGTTGCAATCAAATTAGCAGTGGAGAGCTTGCGAGTGGCATGCACTGTCATGGCAACAATCGTCATTTGATGCGTCTGACGGCAATAACTAACTCAAACAATATGTCAATCAGTGCCCGATCGGGTGCCCCAACGTGCTGAAAATTGCTCAAATTGTTCAAATTGCATGCCCCGCCTAATTGGCAATATAGAGAGGCAGGCGAGCGAGCGCCAAACAACTGATGGCGCACACAGCAGCCACAGCCTCCCTTGTTCAGCAATAAAGAAAGGGACTGGGAGTGGGAGTGGGAGACGGAGACGGAGAGCAGTCAATCACTTTGATGGGCCGCCATTGTTATCAACACCTGTCCGTGCGCTTACACCTGAACCATTTGCCGCATTCCTGCATTTTTACAGCTATTAAGAGGCGACGCTGCCTTTGCCGCTTCCTTCATCTACGTCTCCCTCTCTCTCTCTCTCTCTCTCTCCGTCTCCCTCCTAACAATCTCTCGTAAAATGTGTAATTCAGCAAAGTGTCTAATAAAAGTTTGCCATAAGCGATAATCGATAATGGCTGCCCAAAATGCCATTGATTACAGATCACAGCGCTCTCGCCGCGCTATTAAACGAAAACAATTGAAAACAGCCCACGCATGGCCCATTGCACAAACTCTGTCAATTAACTTTGGACAAGTGTTTAGATTCGATTTCGGGTTATTATGGGGAGCATGGAGCTGCATAGAGCTAGATTGTTAAATAAATCTATATAAATTTCTATACATAGACTGGTTATATTATTATTAACAGCGTGAGCTTTTGTAAATGAACATATAATTTATATTTCATAATAAAACTGGTCTTTCATATGGCTTTCATAGCTGAGCTTCATTATAAGCGAGGTGTGCTCAAAAAGTATCGCAAATGTGGAATTGCAAGATAGGTAAACACGTCACCTGAGCTAATATATTATAATCAAATTATTAAATTATATTTTAGACTTATTTTATGGCACAAAATAGATATTCAAAAAAAAATGTTATAATTTTTGGACCAAATTAATTTCTTTTAAATTTATATATTTTTTTTACCAAACTTTTATTTTTTAAATTTAAATTTATAATTTTTTTAACAAATTGGTGATTATTTAATTTTATTTAATAATTTTTATGCACATTTTTAGTTTTTAAATTAAAATTTTCAATTTTTGACCAAATTTTTATTTTTTAAATTTGAATTTAAAATTTCTCGATTAAATTTGTAATTATTTAATTTTATTTAATAATTTTTTTTACCAAATTATTATTTTTTAAATATTTTTTGGCCAAACTGAAAATTTTCAATACTTAAAAAATGTTGCAGTAATATCCATTGCAACTTTAAATATGTATATATTTAAATATAATTTAATATAGTAAATAATTTATTGATATAATAGAGCTACATTAAAAATAAAAAATAAAATATAAATATTCAAAAGTATCTCTTTTTTTATAACAAAATTTATATACAAACATTTAAATAATATATTTTCAGCAATATTATAAATTTAAGAAAAATACCAAATTCTGTTTTTCTTTTATTCTAAAAATAAGCCGAAATCTTTCCATCAAATTTTCAAATTGGGCGCAAATTCCTCGAAATACTTAATTCAAAAGCTCAAAACGCCTTCACACCTGAAGCACCTTTTATGCGCAAATAAAGCACATAAATACCTGAGGCTTTCAGCGCGCTTTATAAATTTTATGAGCAGTCAGAAATTTTACTTGATGTGTGATAAATTGTAAAAGGAACAAAATATACTTGTCACGGCTTTGCTTTCGCCTTTTTCTCAAAAGAAATGGAAATTTATGACTCGAATAGAATTTGCAAATACTTAAAATAATCGAGCGGAGGCGAGCAGAGCTGAACTCGTTGAAATATTGTTTAAACAGCTCTTAGACAATTGACAGCGACAATTAAACATTTTAATTCCTGGCATATTTATAGCACTCGAAGACTAATCTCTTGATTTATTGAGCGGCTGGATAAGAACTTTTGCATGCTCGAACTCAAACAGAGCTGGAAACTTAAGCAAAGGGTTCGGGTTGGGCCATAGAGTGAGTTTCGAACTCCACTCAAAATTCTGCTGACCTCGTCGGCAGCCAACTGCAACTTCAATTGCCCACTAAGCACTTTCCAAAGAGTTTTTTTTTTTGCATGGTGCGCTCTGAGCACAAAATTCGCTTTCGCCTTATAAGTTCTTGTTGCTGCCGTTGTTGCTGCTGCTGTTGTTGTTGTTGTTTGTTGCAAACAAGTTAGACGGCAATTTGGTGTGCTCAAAACATAATTAAGTGCTACGCAAGTTGTTAAATGCACTAAGTACGTAAATTTGTCATAACAGAAGCCGTTGATGATGTACTAAGCGGCAATAAATTTTACTTTTATAAGAAAACTGCGAAACAGAACAAAACGAGACAAGAAGAAAGAGCCGAAAACGAGGCGAAAAGCGAAAGAACAAACTAGAAATCAAGCGCAAGTGAAATGAAATGAAATGTTGAACCAACAAGCTCAACAAGTATCTAACTGATTGACTGACTGACTGAGGGACTGACTGACTGACTGGGTGACTGGGTGACGAATCTACTGGACTGCCTCAAGCGAGCTGTTGATGTGGCCAGTGGCTGAAGCGAAATGTCAGTTGAAGTTCGCAAGTCGAGCGCAAAAGTTGGAAATTAAATCAAACACAAAGCTGAGTACAAGAAAATATTTCGTCCTGGCGTCCTGCTGGTCGAAAAATGAGAGGACGACGACATGCCGCAAGTGCTGCACAACTTTCTTATATGCTATTTGTTGATTTTACAAAACTGCGCCGAGGCACGCAGCCAGCCAGGGATCGGCAGGCGTGATGGATTAGCAAAGTTTCAGCAGCCGCCGCTGCAGCCAGCAAAGGTCGCCACTGGAGCAGCAGCAGCAGCAGCAGCAGAAGATACCCTGCATGGTTTTAATTTTGCAAAAATCTATGAAACTTTATACGAGCAACTGATGCAGACATTAGCTGGCCAGCAGCAGGAGACGGGGGAGGAGGAGGGCCGTGGCCTGCGCCAGCCACAAGCGCAGCTGTTATGGATACCCGAAAGCCAAGCAGCAGCCACGACTCCGCAGCCCTTTCACGTGCTGCAGCAGCTGCAGCACGACTTGGACGAGCAGCTCAGGCAGAGCACCACAGCGAAGCCATTCAGCGTGCTGGAGCAGCTGACGCTGGAGCAGCTAAAGCTCCTGCAGCAGAAGGGCAACAGCAGCTTCAACATCCTGCAGCAGCTGCAGTGGGACCAGGAGAAGCAGCTCAACAAGACCAGCGCAGTGCAGCCCTTCAGTGTCTTCGAGCAGCTGGACCAGGATCTGCAGGAGCACGAGAAGCACGATGCCAGCACCTTTGAGGTTGTGCAGACCGCCACGCCCGTGCCGCTGGAGCAGCACAAGAGCGACTCCAAGGCGCCAGTGGAGTCGTCGCGAGCCAAGGACAGCCAGAAGCGAAAGCGTAAAAGAATTCGACGTCGCCGCAAGCGAATCCGCCGCAGACGCAAGCGCAAGCGTCGCCGTGGCAAGAAGAAGCGCAAGAAGAAGCGTAAGAAGAAGCAGAAGAAGAAGAATAAGAAGGACAAGAAGAAGAAGCGGCGCAAGAAGCAGAAGCCAGAGTACGAGCATCAGCCGTTGGGACAGCCGGCGCATCTCGTCTACGCGAATCCCACCAAGCAGCCGTACCACTCGCACCACTACGGTCCGTATCCACATGGCCAGCAGCCACAACAGCCAGTTGGCGCAACCACCATACTCCAAGTGGTCACCACGAAACGTCCAACGACCACCAAAGCGCCCTTTAGCAAAATCAAATATCTGCTGCGCCACAACACCTTGTTCAAGAGGAAGAAGAAGGAGTGGTTCAGCCACGTGGGTCACGTCCTCTACCCCTTCATCAAGTTTGTAGCATTCTTCACAGTTCTGAATCCCTTTACTCTGGGCGTCTTCCTCTTCACCTTGATCTCACCCTTCGTCTTTGGCTTCTTGGGCTTTCTGCTGTTGAGTGTCCTGGTCAAACCGTTCCTGCACATCGTCTTCGGCGTCAAGGCCAATGTGGAGAGCATCGACCGCAGGCGATACCTGGCCAACAAGCGCGCTGAGCAGCTCAAGCTCAACCTGCGTCCGGTTACTATACACAAGCACTACTATCAACAGAAGCCGCTGCACTCGACGCCACCGCGTCATCGGCCGCCGCTCGTAGATTGGCGGCGTAACGGAGGGCAGCCAGAGCAACGTCGTCTTAACCCCAATCCTCCACAGCCACCCGAGCGTCGTTATAATCCCTTGCTGCCGGAGCTACGCGCCGCACTTGCTCGCGATGATCTTCATTATTAGTTAAGATAAGAGAATTGTAAATAAAGTTTTATAAAAATATACCAAAAAAATATATATAAATTTCTGATAATACTTTGAAAACTTTAGGCACATCAATCACCATCAATCAGTCCACAATTCAGTCAATCTGATGTGTAGATAATGCTAAAAATATGCCAATCAGCTATATCTGAATAGAGTATATAGAAGCATCAGCAGAATATGTACTTTGCGCCAATCAATCAGCATCAATCATGCAGTCTATCAGTCAATCAGTCACTTAGGTAACTGTATTAGATAGTACCAATATTTCAGGCAATACTTCTTCTACAACAGCCACAAGAAATACCAGCTTATGGTCAATCAATCACCATCAATCAATTGTCAACTTATTATTATTTCCAACAAGCAGATACCCTAAACTAGCTCCACCCTAACGACTCCTCTACGCGCATCAATCATTCATTCAGTCAGTCAATCACTCCATCAATCATTTGTATATCCATCTCCATCCTAAGCAGCTTCAGCATTTTCAGTCAAAATTATAATCACTCAAACCGATTGATAAGACGCGCGTCTCCCAAAATTGGAACAATGTTCGGAATCGTGCATCAACTGCAGAAACTGCTGCGCGTCCACTACCATGCGCTGGGCACCGGCTGTCTGATCTGTACGTCTCTGGTCGGCATTCTGGACTACAGCCACTGCGTGCATGGCTGCGATCTGTTGTGTTGGCAGCAGCAGCTGGCGCGAGTGGAGGACAAGCCCATGGCCCTCATGCTCCTCATCTCCGGTCTCAAGTTGATTCTCATTCTGATTTTGACGCTGCTCAGCTACACGCGAGCGCGACCTAGGCTGGAGCAGTCGATTGGGGATGTGAAGCGTCGCTATCGTCGCTTCATTGTGATGCGCCTGCTGGCGGCCCACTATAAATTCCTGAACGGCGCCGATCAGCTGCAGCTGAGGCACTCGGAGCTGCTGCAGGCCATTCAATTGTTTCGCTCCGATGCACGCAAACTCTACGAGCGCACCGCGGAGCAGCTCCGCCAAAACGTACACCAGATACTCCACGTGGAGGAGCAGCAGGAAGAGGAGCTGCTGCAGAAGGGCTACGACAAGTACAAATGCGTTACCCAGTTACGGGACGTGGATATCTATCGGTTGGTGCTGGCTATGCCATTTGGGAAAATCCCAAAATGACAAGTCAATAAAGTGTGGTACTCACAGGATTCGGGAACAGAGGCGTACGTGGGCGTGGCTGTCATAGAAGGGCGTCGAGAGTCTGTTAACCACAGCAACAGCAACAAACAGGCAACAAAATTGTTCAGCTCGCAAATTTGGGCAACTTTTTAATTAGGTTTTGCTTGTTGCCGATACCCTGTAAAGTGTTGTAGCTAATGCGGTATATAGAATGGGGTAGATGTAAAGGGAAATAAAATATCCAGATACGAGTGTGCCGTGTTTTGCTTGAGGGCGTAGAGAGAGCCTTTACGATTGATTAATTACTCAGATAATTGGGCAGTCAATCAGTCAGTCAAGAGTTAGTCGAATCAATCACTCAGAGAGACGTCAGTCAGTCAGTCAATTAAAGTTCTATCACACAATCAGAATTAGCTTCCTCTCAAACTCATTCAATCAGTCAATCAAAGATAGTCAATCAATCAGTCAATCAGTCGAAGGCTAGCAGTCACTCAAGTTCAGCCCAACTTCCAGTCAAAGTCATTCAATCAGTCGAAGTCGCTCTGCCAGAGTTAGTCAATCAATCAGCTGGAATCAATCACACTTAGTGAGAGAGCTGCCAACCAAGCTGACAGTCTGTCAGGTAGACTATCAGTCAGTCAATCACACTTAGGTCTATCTGTCAGTCAAAGTAAAACACTCAGTCAAAGTCAATCACAGTCCTGCAATCACTGGTCAATCCTTACTCTATATATACTCAATCAGATCAGCTTTCAATCAACTCAATCCTTACTCTATATATACTCAATTAGATCAGCTTATTTCCCAACCAGCATCATATCTCAGCTCTGCTTCCCTTAAGTACTTCCCTACGCCAACATTACAGGGTATCTGAGTGGAATGTCTTGCAAGTGAACCTGCCTGTGGTTGCTGGTCGTGTGGCGCGTGTTAATTTTAACCATTTTTGGTTTCATGTAGATTTTAAAGCCTCTCCGAGAGCCACCTCTAGCAGCTGCCACATAATTTCTCAGTCGGCGCAGCTAACAAGTTGACGAGAAGAGACGAGGGCAAGAGGCGCCTCGGGCGCTGGCCAATTAAGTTGTTCGCTGAAAATCATTTAAAGTTACGCTCGATCATTGTTGGTGGTGTTGGTGCTGCTGCTTTGGCGCCATCTCCATTGTTGGGTGCGAGCCAATATCAATTGAGCCTTGCAATTTGCCAGCGGATTGTTGGCCATAATGGAATTGCCTTGGGAACGCTCGAAAACAAGTCGCATGCCATAGAAATACGAGAGCGAAAGAAATGCCGAGCTGAGCGAGTAATAATAAATAAAATTGTACTCAATTCATAAGGATTGCGATGGGCGGTGGGGTTGGGGGGTGGTGGGCGTGGCCGTGGCAAGGAGGCAAAGAGTCTGGCGACAGGCAAAAATGCAAACAACATTCATTCATATTTGCCTGAGAGACGAGCAGCCAGCTCCACGCCCACTTCAACAGCAAAAGGGTGTGGAGGCAGAGCAGCAGCGTTCACAATGTGCGTATAAATAACGGATTTCCTGTTATAAAATATTTGTAACGACATTTTATGTATATGCCGATTTATCCATACCATTGTGCAGCAGTCATAAGTGTATCATAAAACAGCCACCCAACCAGAGGCGCCCACATCCTCCCCCACCTTACCCCCTCTGGGTGTCACACTCCATCATGCCTGTGCGGAGGGGTTTATATCTAGTATTGAGGATACATATCGATGTGGATGTTGATGTCGATGCTGCTTCAAACGTCTTTTGCATTTGCAGCTGTCAGCGCAGCAACAAATTTCATTCGGTTTAATGTGCAAAACTCGGCGTCGCATCGATTCGCATTGATGCGCCACTGCCAGCTGCACTGTCAATTTCATAAATCACACAGTCACACAAGATTATACAATATTCAGATACATTTATATACATCTCTATATATATATATATATATTATAGTGTGTGTCTATAGTGTGTTAATCTCTGGCAACTGCAACCTGACACTCAAAGTTTTGCACGTTGCAATAGACTCAGAAATGCCTTAAATACCATACAAACTGACCAGAGCTTGACGTTGCATACGATATACTCGCTCAAAGTGGTAACGAAAGCATATTGGTTTTGATTTTTAAATAAAACATAAGTATGTTAAGCAAAGTATATAGGTTTTCATTCATATATTCTTCGCCAATATATTAAATAATTAATACTCATTCAGAGAGTGAAAGAGGGTATATTGGTTTTATATAAAATAGGTGAATAATGCAGTGGAATGGAGTGTAGAACTTTTAGCTTTCATTGGTATACTCATATATATGTAGTATATGGAATATACTCATTTGCTGAGCATTAAGGAGCATATTAGTTTCATTGAATATAATATTTCTTGAAGTGTAAAAGTATTGATGGGCTTTGGGACTTAAAAGATTAGGCAAAAGGTTGGCCCTTAATATTTTGTATGCCTTACTCACACATTAGAAAGGAGCATATTAGCTTGACTTACACTTAGAAGCTCGAACAAGGCTCTGCAATTATGCCACGCCCACATTCTATAGCAATGTCTTCTGTCTGAACTAAGCTGATCTCGATACTTATTATAGACTTAGCAAGTATTCAGCAGCCATGCACACCCCACAGCCCAACCTCTCTCATTCCATCTTTCTCTTGATTTCATGTTGTTTTCAAGTGTGTAAAGCCTGAAATACTTGGCTTACTTGTGATTATTTTGGCAGATGTGGCATTTAATATTGAGCACAGAGCTTACGACAAGCGGCTCACACACACACACACACACACACACACACACACACACACACACACACACAGACAGACAGACAGAGAGCAGGAGACATTGCATATCAAAGAACAAAAAGGCGTTGAAGCACAGCAAATTCAATTCAACTACTGTTGCTTAGTCTTTGTTGCTGCTGCTGCTGCTGCTGTTGTTGTTGTAGCTTGATAAAAGGTCAGCAAAAAGGGGCGTGGCTGAAGTGTAGTGAACTGGCGAGCGGCCTGGGCCGACAGCAAAACGGGGCCCAAAAACCCAAATAATATTAATATGCAAATTGAGTTTTTTAGTTGAGTGATCTAAGCGGATAACGGTGTGGCCCCAAACAAGACAGAAGGCAGACAGAAGATTGGGGCTAGTGGGGCAGTGTAGTAGGGGGCTGACGGGACGGCAATGAGCCTTGAATGGACACGTAACCCCCAGAGATCGAGTCAGCTCAGCGCAGCTCAGCTCAGCAGCCCAAGCAGTCCAAGCACTTTACTTTATTGATTGCCCCGCCAAAGGACGAGCCTGGGCAGCAGCAGCAGCAGCAGCAGGACGAACGACTCCAGCTGTAGCCGGCCGGAGTAGGAGCTCTGTCAATGGCAGCAAATAATGCGAGCGGGAATATCGCACATTTCGATTCGAAATGCGACTTGTGAATCAATTGAAATCATATTTTATTAAACGTTTACGGGGCCATTTCCCACAGCCGCCACGAGGCAAACAATGCCTGGCAAATACATATACTCCAGCCTCGGGGGCCGCCGGGGCACAAATCAATGTTTGTAGCTACGTGTGTGCACATATATATAACATAAATCGGATCAAAATCAAGCAGAGCGAGCTGAGGGCGGACTGCAGAGGGCGGGGCCGACTACTAGCCGCCAGGCGGGGACACCATACAAAAATATTTACAAGCAGAAGTTTGCGCTGCATAAAATGTAAACCAGCTCGAGGCAGAGCATAAACACATAAAAAGAAGAAGAAGAAGAAGAAGCAGAGGAGGAGGAAGAGAGAGCAGCAGTAGAATTGTCAGGGGGGCGGGCGGAGTGCGGTGGGGACGCGTTCAAGTTATGAAATTTGCTTTTCTGCATGAAATAAATTTCCAAAGAAATTGAAAATGAAAAGCGCAGCGCGCAGATTGAAAGCAAACTCCGAGCGACAAAAAGCCGTGCGAAATGTGTAGAAATGGCACGATTCAAATTTCACAGCCGGAACAGGCTGTGGGGGAGGAGGGTGGGGCAGAGTCTATGCCAGTTGGTGGCAGGAATTTGCTTCAAATGTCACGCAACTGCTGCAAGTTGTCGCTGATGCTTTAGCTCCTGCCTGAAATCGGAGCCGAGCACTGTATTGCAGTGGCAGTGGCGCAGCTCAAAGCAAACACCGCAAGCAATTGATTTATAATTACGAACCGGGCACGGAAGTGAGCCGCTGCCAAAGCCATTTAACGATTTGCTCAATTAGCTCAGACATGAAACTGAAACCCAGCAGAGCCGCTTGACAGCTGCCTCTCCCACTCACTCTCTCTCTCTCTCTCTCTCTCTCTGTCTCTCTTCTGCTCAATTTCCGCTTGACATGCTGGTCGCTGGGCAATTTCTTTCCATTTCGTTCTGTTTTTTATGTTTTCTTTCAAGTTTGCCTTCCACCTGTGGCGCACAACGCTGCGTATGCGTAACTTGCCTTTGTCGCAGCATAATTTGCTGCTCGCCATCGCCTCCTTCCACCTGCTCGCTTTTTCTTAATGCCACGCCCACAAAAAAACAAACATGCACACACACAGAAAACAAAAAACTTTGGCGTGTGTTTTGCTAAACATATGCAAATTAGAATATTTGCATGTGGCAGGATAACAGAGCCTCCGGCTGCGTACCACAGATTTCACTCACTGGACGTGGCACACGTATGCGGCATAACAAATCGTATGCCCATTATGTGAATACGTATGTGTGTGTGTGAGTGTATGTGAAAATATTTTCAGGCACTGTCTGTGTCTAGACAATATTTGAAGCCAATTTGTAGTTGCATTTAGATGGAGTCTAAGCCAAAGCACTTTAAATGTTCTCAAATATTTTTATTAAGAAAGAGCATACGAAATTTCATTAAATGTTATATAAAAAAAGAGAATATATTTTAAAATATACTAAATGACAAAATTTAATTTGTAAAAAATATATTCTAAATTTCTAAATATTTTTAAGCAAACAAAAAATATAATTTTAAAATAATTTGCTTAGAAGTTAGTTTTAGCTATTTATTGAAACATATTCAAATAATTAAATAGTATTTAAATATTACATAAAATTTCAATTTTATATAAAATAAAGATGATAAATATAATAAATAAATTTATTCATAATTTTATATTACAGAATATATAAAAATATTTAATTAAAATATAATTTAAGCTTCTTAAACAACTTAACCCGAATTTGCTAAAATATTATTAAAGCTATAAAATTTCTGCGTACTTATGCCCTTGTGCCATAAAATATACAACAATAAAACGTGTATATACATAGTAAAAGTTGGTTTTATGTTTATTTTATTAGGTTAGGCGCATTTATGGTTTCTTTAATTATAAACTTTAGTTGGGCATAGTTGATATGTGAAGCAGATTTGATTGAGGCAGCTGTTTTTATCGTCGAAAGTTTGGACAGAGGGGGATACAGGGAGAGAGTGTTGTTAAAGGGCTAGGCTTTAAGCTGCTGAATAATTAATTTCCTCGGTTCAGACACCAGCAACAACAGACGCGAGCTCTTATCTAACAGGCATTGAAAGGAAATCGAATAGTCCTGCACATGCTACTCTAATCCTGATGGCAGCTCCCCCTGCTACGCGCACCTTTAAGACCCATCCGCAAGCGGTTTGCCTTGAGCATGTCCGTTATTTTGTTTACAAGAAAACATAAATCTCGACGAATTGAATGGAGTGAACTGGGGGTGTGGATGGGTGGTCCCGGTCTACGGCATGGGCATGTCTGTGTGCGGTCGAAAGGATTGCCGAAACGGTTGCCGTGTGAAATGAAACATATCATCACTTTCGAGAGCCCACACCACACATGTGCGGGATACCGGATGGTCTATGCCTACGCCAGCGAAGCACGTCCCGGTCTCGCTCTTTCTCCCTTTCTCTATAAACAGAAAAAAAGGACTACATGGAGCTACTTTTTTTGGGTAAGGGGATGGGAATTGAGTGGGGGCAACTTTGGTTTGTACGCGTCAACTGTGAAATCCTTTTTGACATGCCACGGGCCAGCAAAAGGGGCTTTGACTACGTCTGTCCTCTGCAAAGTGGCCATAAAAAATGGGCCAGCTGGAGTGTGAGCCATGAGCTGTGCTGGCCTTTCGATGGAGCAATCCAATTATAAAGAATTTTAAACTATGTACCATGAAGAGGACACTTAAAGCGCACACAAGAACCAGGTTATTAGCGCATTAGTATGTGTGTGAGTGGGTGTGTGTGTGTGTTGAAGCAAAGTTATTAAAAAGGAGCAAAGTTGTGAAGGGTCACATCAGTCAAGGGCTAACACAGCTGGGCGCTGTGTATTATACGCTTCGCTTTTTTGCGGGTCGAAAGTTGAAGAAAAAATATATAGCAACAATCCATAAAGTAAATGTTGCATTTAAACAAACAAAACAGACAAAGAGTAAAAGAGAGAGAGAGAGAGACGGAGCCACTGACTGACAGTCGGAGCTGTGACAAACACTGACAGTGACAACTGGCTGCCTGTTTGGCTACTCTGGAATGGAAGCGATCGGAACGAGCTCGTTGATGATGCTGCTCCTGCTGCTGCCGCCGCCTCCTTCAGCGCCCCAGCTGCTTCCTTCCATTTGGCAGCGAAAAAAAATTGACATAAGCGGATATGTTACACAGCGCCTTTGCCACTGTCGTGTGTGTGTGTGTGTGTGTGGCAGTGATGTGGTGGTGGGGGGCGTGGCATGCTATAGGCAGACGCTGCTGCATGCGACGACTGAGCAGATAAATTAATGCGATTTTTCATGCTACATGTTTGAGTTTGATTTATGCAATTATAGCTCTGAGTCCCCTCTCTCTCTCTCTCTCTCTCTCTCTCTGTCTTTCTCTCCCTCTCTCCCTCTCTGCTTGCCTGCTCTGTGGCCTGATATACAACTTTTGTCAAACATGTCTAAGAGCAGTCATTTTTTATATTTTGATATAAAGCGGAAATGCTTACCATGTTTCCGGTTTGTTACCTACACGCACACACACACGCACACACACACAATTATAGTAAAGCCAGCTATTTAGCTGCTGAGCTTGAAATACTCTGCCCCAAAACCCAAACAGCTGCAGCTGCTGGGGCGACATCTATTATGCAGCTGTGGCTCAACTATGTGCAGCTTCCACTGCACTTTGTAAAAGTCAGCGGGAAATGTCTGCAAAAAAAAGTAAGTTATATAAGAGAAATGCTTTATGATAAGAAATTTGTGTGAGATTTGTATGAATAACATAGTTATATATAAATATATAATATATTCATGAGAAGATCTGAGCTCATACAATTCAACTATATAAATAGTTATATATATTTATAGCGATTTATATGATTAACATATTTTATTTATATAAATATGTTATATTGTATATTCATGAGAAACTCAACTCCTGCAGTTCATACAGATCAACTATATATATATATATTATTCTCGCTGGCATTTAGTTCACAAACAACACAAGCTGGCAGGCGTCAAACGGCAGCTGCTGCTCATACCTGATCGAACCCACTGCTCACCCACTGCTCACCCACTGCTCGCCCACTGATCGAGCCTGTAAAGTTACTCAGCGACAGGTCGACGGGCAGCGTTCGAGTTCGATCGGTTGGCTCGTCCTATATTAAGGCGCGTCTGCAGCAGCGAACCTTCAGTCGGATGCCTGATCTCCTGGTGGACGGTCGTGCAGTGGATCTCCTCTTCTTCAGTGTGTGTGGTGAGTGCTTAAATAATAATATTAAGCAAATTTGTTAATAATATTAAGCAAACTATTTTAATAGTTATATGCATTGTTTCTTGTTAATAATATTTGTTATTATTCTTTATGTTTAACATAAATATATATATTTTGTTTTTAATTTATATGTTTCAAGTTATTGTGAAGAGAAAGCATTATTCTCTTGGATAAGGTCATAACTTAAGACTCTTAAGTAATAAGTTACTATGTAAGAGTGTTATTACTTAAGAGAGGTCTTACGTAAGATCGTTATTACGTAAGATCGTTATTACGTAAGATCGTTATTACGTAAGATCGTTATTACGTAAGATCGTTATTACGTAAGATCGTTATTGCGTAAGGCAGAGCTAGAGAGCCGCAACAGTTGAGCCAGATAAGGAGCAGAGCCATTGGCACAAGCATTGTTGCAGCATAAGAGTTGCAGCAGTTGAACCAGATCAAGGGGAGAGTCAGAGCCAGAGCAACTACATTGGCACAGGTAGAGCTGAACTGAGTCAGAGCACTACCATTGGCAGAGGCAGAGTGGAGCCAGAACACAGCCAGCGGCTGAGCAAAGCAGAGCCATAGGCGCAGCTGGAGAGCAGCAACAGTTGAGTCAGAGCAGGAGCATTGCAGGACCATTGGCTAGAGACCACAGCTAGAGAGCAGAATCAGGTGAGCCAGATCAAGAGCTGTGCCAGAACAGTTGAGCCAAATCAGAGCCAGAGCCAGAGCCAGAGCCAGAGCCAGAGCCAGAGCCTGAGCAAGAGCAGAGCAAGAGCAGAGCAAGAGCAGAGCAAGAGCAGAGCAAGAGCAGAGCCGAGCCGAGCCGAGCCGAGCCGAGCCGAGCCGAGCCGAAGCAGGACCATTGGCACAGTGTAAGCAGAACTCAGCCAGCGGCAGAGCAGGGCAGAGCTAGAGAACTGCAACAGTTGAGCAAGATCAAGAGCAGTGCCAGAACAGTTGAGCATAGGCAGAGCATAGGCAGAGCATAGGCAGAGCATAGGCAGAGCATAGGCAGAGCATAGGCAGAGCATAGGCAGAGCATAGGCAGAGCATAGGCAGAGCATAGGCAGAGCATAGGCAGAGCATAGGCAGAGCATAGGCAGAGCATAGGCAGAGCATAGGCAGAGCATAGGCAGAGCATAGGCAGAGCATAGGCAGAGCATAGGCAGAGCATAGGCAGAGCATAGGCAGAGCATAGGCAGAGCATAGGCAGAGCATATGCAGAGCAGAGCCATAGGCACAGCTAGAGAGCAGCAACAGTTGAGCCAGAATAGTTGAGTCTACAAAATCTAGAAAATGGGGTGATGATCACAAAGACTCAGCTCAGTAGTTGATATAAAAATAATAAATGCTCTAAAGTAGTTAGAATTATGTATTTGCATTGAATATGTGAATGTATGTATATACGTACGTACATATATCTGCATATGTTTCTATTTACAAATATATGTATATTGAAAAAAAAAATACTAAAATACTTCGAGCACTTTAAGCAGCTGTTGATGATAGTTTTGCAGCTTATTTCCACTTAGTTTTAATTAATTATTCAGCATTTTGCCACTCGAATTAAGGCACTTGAGATCGACAAGCCAAACTCTTCACCGATTTTAATTGCCTTTTTGCTGTGGCGACATCATCCGAGTCCATCGAGCTTAGTTGCCCCTGGCGAAGGGTATTAAAAGGCCAGCAGCCAGCAGCTGGCGCAGCAGCAACAAGAGGATCAATATGGAGCGGTAAGACTCAACTTGAATTGGCAGCCACGTTAATTTGTCATGGCATTTGGCTGTGGTCAACACACTCGCACATATGGACACACATATAGCATATTACACAACAAGTGATTTTCTTTTTTGCTCGCCCAGTGCTCAAATCAGAGTCGTTGTATGCGTGCTCGTACCTGTAATCTGGACAGCAAATCCGATTAAATGCAAATGCTGCTGTAGAGGCCACACACACACACACACGCACGCACACATACTCGCTCTGTGCAAGTGGCAGGCAGCTTAGTTGCGTAAGTTATCAGCAACGGTATTGAAGACCAAAGCAGCTGGAGCAGCAGCAGGAGCAACCGAGGCAGCATCAGCGGTTGCTGTGCAGCATCTAATTTGAAGACGACACCTGGTGGCAGGTGTGTGGCAACTGCAGCAATGCGCATTTGGCGGCTTCTAATTATTATTTCAATAGCTAAGCTGCAGCCACTTTGCATTTGCATGGGGTTGGCCATGGCAAGGCACTCATATGCTCGAGTGGCCAATAGATAAGCAGCCGGCTGGCTTGAATTTCCTGCCCCGCATCGTTGCTATAAAAACTCATTTTGGCCATTAACGAAACGAACGGTAACAAGCGTGCAATTGGCGCGTTAAAAAAGCGTCGAAAATTAAAATTGAAAGGGGAGATGAGCGGCTGGATGAATGAGAGAATATATATGGGAGAATATGGAATGCTCTAATAGTGATTGTTAGTAGTAGGAGTAGTAGAAGTGGAATTAGAGCAGTAGCAAATGTGGTTGTAGTAGAAGAAATTGCAGTAGTAGTAGTAGTAGAATTGGTAGAATTAGTAGTAGAAGTAGTCTTAATCGTAGTAGAAGTAATAGTTATAGTATTAGAAGTAGAAGTAGAAGTAATAGTAGTAGAAGTAATAATAGTAGAAGTAGTAGTAATTATAGTTAAAGTATTTGTAGTAGTAGATGTAGCAGTAGTAATAAAAGCTGAAGTAATAGTAGAAAGTGTAGTAGATGTTATAGTAGTAGAAGAAGTAGTGGTTGAAAATGTAGTAGAAGTATTAGTAGTAGTAAGTGTAGTAGATGTTATAGTAGTAGAAGATGTATTAGAAGTTATATTAGTAGAAGAAGTAGTTGTAGTAAATATAGTAGAAGTAATAGTAGCAAAAGTAGTAGTAGTAGTAAATGTAGTAGTAGTAGTAAATTATAGTAGCAGAAGAAGTAGTCGAAGTTCTATTAGTAGAAGAAGTAGTTGTAGAAAATACAGTAGAAGTAATAGTAGCAAAAGTAGTAGTAGTAATAGTAGTATTAGTTGTAGAAAATCAATCTTTCCCATGACTAAACAACCATACTGCAGCCTTACGTATGCACCCATATAGAGAGCGAATTTAGTTTATATATTAGTCTATTGCTAAGCGTTACACATTTTCTAACCAGATTGGAATACCCTTCTTTAGAAGGGTATTTAAAAAAGCAAGGAAACGACAGTCATTTTCTATGGAAATTCCTCTAGGAGCAAATTCCTGGGAAAACGCGCAACTGCGTGTAGTTAGAAAATGGGCGGGGCTAAATCCATATAAAGACTATATATATATATATATATATATATACAACACACAAGTCGACGACTTTTTAAAGCTCTCGGCGTCTGCACTACACAAATTGCTTGTTTAAAAAACAAGATGAGAAAGAAAGGACGAGAAAAAAAAAGCTGAAACTGCGGCAAATATTTGTTCAACATTTAAGCATCGACATTATCATCATTGTCGCAAGTTTGTTTGGCTTCGCATCAGAATTTTATGGAGCGCACAAATATGAGACAGGATCAAGAAACGAACAGGAGCATGTCAGTTGAGGAGAGGGAGCTGGCGAGAGGGAACTGGGAATGGGCACTAGACTGTGCTGGTAAAAATAAAAATGCCACTTCCGTTTATTTGCGCAAAATTAAATAAACCGAAATATGGGCAACCATATTGGCGCATAATAGGAAAAATATTTTGTTCATTAATGTGGCACCCCCCAAAACGAGCTGTGGATGGAAAACAACTAAAGAAGGAGGACACGAAAAAAGAGAGAAGAAAACTTGTGGACGACGCGAAGTTGCGCTTTAAGTGGTATGCAAAGAAGTTTTAGCTGGAGGTGAATTCCTTTGAGTGGGATATAAATATCTATGAAACATGATATACCAACTGTTGTACTATATAAGACTGATATCCTATAACATAATACATATATCTTTCACTATCCTATATCATCAATTTTTGCTATAGAAACCCTTTTCAGATTATGAAAAACCAGGAAGTTTCCTATCTCCATAGAGTCTCTCTCTTAAAATATACTTATATACCCAGCCAGGCCATCATATCTCTCTATCCTAATCCTCTATCAAATACTTTTCATACGACCTTCTCTCTCTATATGTTACAGGGCATGCCAAAAGTAAAAATAAATAAGCAGCAAAAAAATAAAAGAAGGAAAGGAGGAAAAAATATAGAAAAAAAAGGAAAGCCGAAAAGTAAAAGCTTTGCCACTAGCCAGTTTATTGTGTACAAACATTTTGCGACAGGACAACAGCGTGCAGGATATTTTTGTATGTTCTCTCTTTGCTGGGGAGTGACTGGCGGAATAATATTAGATCGAAGTTTTGTGTAAGCCGATTGAATATAACAAGCAATTCGAATCTCGTTTCAGTTCTTTTAAAGTGTTTTTTTTCATATCAGAGTTAAGAGAGAGAGAGAGGGAGAGAGAGAGGGAGAGAGAGAGGGAGAGAGAGAGGGAGAGGGGTAGCCCTGAAGGTGAAATCCATCTGCTGCCTATGGGAAGCCAGCGAGCCGCACTAATCAACACAATTACGGTGCAGCCGAAGGAAAACTTTTCTAATTGGATATGAAGACGCGCACATGCGTTTCTTTAAAAGAAAAAATTTGTTAACCTTCTCGTGGGGTCCAACACACAATTTGGCGGAGAAAATGCCAGCGAGCGAGGAGTGAGGGAGAGCGAGAAAGCGAGAGAGAGAGCGAGAGAGAAAGACATCCAGGCACAGCCAATCCCCTGTACGCTGAAATGCTTTGACAAATTATTTTTAAGCCAATTTACAAGTTGAGAAAAAGTATCAAGAAAACATATCACCCAAGCGGGCAGAGGGCGGGGGTGGTTGTGTGTGGTATGTGAGTGTGTGTGTGTGTGTGTAGGTAAAGCAAACATAATGCGAGGGATAAAAGTGTAAAGTTGACAACCCAAGCACATTACTCACCCGAGGTGCCAGCTACAACGACGACGGCATTAAAATAACCAACCAAGCGATTCAACGTCAAATGAACAAAGAGCTTGAAACAGAAACAGGCTAACCGAGGCGTCGTCGTTGCCTGCCTGCCTAGCTGCCTAGCTGGCTTGGCCAAGAAAAATGGCCATGCAGGAGGAGCACAAGCCACGAGAAGGCAAACGCAGAGCCAGGCAGTCAACAGCCAATGCCACATGGCGTTAAGTGTATGCAGCCGTAGCTAGTCAAGAGTTCATGTCAGTTGCTCCCTCGTTCTCAGCTTTCCTTCTACGGCACATGATGCCCGTGTTGGCCAGCCAGCATTTTCTGCAAACGCTTTTCTTAAGCTTAACAAAATGACGACACTCATTGCCGGAAGCCATTAATTTTGTCACTCTCTTCGAACTGTGTGCTGCCACATGGGAGTTATCGTATACCAGGCAACTCCTTCTGTTTGGGCCATTGACCAGTCTCACCAACACCAGTGTATATATACATATATATTGAAAATCATGAAAAAGCAATTAAAGTTCTGCACCTGTGCCCAACCACGGCTTGACAGTTATTGTGTGTGAGCTGACTGACTTGGGTGAGGTCCAAGGCATAAGTTAATTGTTGGCAAAGCGCAGACCGCAATGACCGCAAGGATAACAACAGCAACAACAACAACAGTAACGGATGGTGCCTGCTCAAAAGTTCACATGACACTTTGATGATGATGCATTGTGGCCAGCAGCAAGCAGCAAGCAGCGCAGTGCAGCGCGGCGTAGCGCAGCGGCTACTCTGACCGCAAAAACCGCGCACATGTTTACAGTTACAGCATGTACATGTGTATATGTCGTATGTCTGTTGTCGTCTTGGCAATTGACTTAATAATTACAATGCATAATTTAATAGTTCAATATGCTATGCTATGGCTTGTCCAGCCAGTGTAACAATAAACGTACAAATATATTTAAATATATAATTTTTTAAGCTGAGTGCCGGCCATTCCAGTTAATTGGCCAAGTCCAGGAGTTCAAATGCCTCCATCTAGCTAGGAGGAGTTCAGTCTTCGATGACGCACATTATGTTGATGCCGCTCCTGCCCAAATTGACGCCTTCGAGCGCCGACTCCTGATGGCTGCGCATATAAATCAGAAACTGAATGATAACATAAAACAAATTGTTCCGATCATGGGCGCAGTTGTGCAGTTCCTTTTCGCTGATGAAATTGTACTTTGGCCGCTGCTTGTTGTTCGTCACGAGTATGGCGCAGTGGGCCTTGTTATTAACAGCATTTATAATGTCTTTCTTGGATTGTTTGTCCTCGCGTATAAGCACATAGCGCGAGTAGAAGGGCCGGCCACCGCCCTGCGGCAGCGGCATCAATTGGCTGTCAAAGTAGGCGCAGAACAGATGAAAGAGTATCTGCAAGAACATATGAGAAGGACATTATAACATATTCACTTCATATACTGAGCGCTCACTCACCGCCGTATCTGTGGGCAGATGATCGCCCCACACTTTGCCGTGGTGCGAATTGCCTGAGTTCCAGCGATAGTCGCCGATGCACGAGCCCTGGGCCAGATCTCTAATGCGCTGCACCAGATACTCCTGATTGCTGAAGGTATCCAAGAATGGCAAGAGGAGCGGCAGCATGGGCGAGCAGCTCTGCACGAATTGCTGATTCTCTGCCATCTTGCGCAAGCGCTCGAGGCCTACTGCGCCAATCTTAAAGTCGCTGAGGCCACGCTGACGAAAGATGTCGTCGATGCTATCGATCTGCTTGACAAGGCGCTGCAATATGGTCGTCGAGATCCACTGGAAGATTGAAGATGGTTTATTTATGCAAATGGGATAGATTAGCAAATATTCTTACATATCTCAAATTGCTGAGGTATTGCGAGAGCTTAACCGTCGAGATGCGTTTGATGACCTCCGAGTTGCTATCCTTGAATTGAACGATGCCGAATTCCTCGATGGACGTGGGCACATTCTCTGTGGAGGACACCGGGGCAGGTGCCATTTGGTAGATGGTACGCTTTAGCATGTGTGCAGCATTATTGCAATAGTTCCAAAACGAATTGTTGGACTCTACGTTCGGCATCGTCGATGCGTCCGCCATCTCTGCATAGCTGCGCTCCCTCTCCCGCTCGGCCCGTCGCATCAAGGCGGGCAGCTTGCGCACGTCAGTGGGAAAATCATCGCGACACACTTCAGCATAGGGCGACATGTAGACAGACTCGTTGCTCACATTGCTGACATTAAGCGAGTTGTTTCCGCCCACGGAGCGATTGATCGATTTATTCATGGATTGATTGAACTGTTGCTGCTGCTGGTTCTGCTGCTGTTGCTTTTGCTGCTGTTGCTGCAGTGGACTGCGCATTGGACTGGGACTGCGGCGCGGGGACTGCGAGTTCCAGCGAGAATCTTCGAAAGAAGAGTGCCAATTGATAATGGGCGCTGAGATTTCGTCATACGCCGGTTCTAAAACACGCGGCGTCGACAGATTCTTCGTAGAGCGAAAGGTGTTTTCTAAACTCACAATATATTAATGTAATAATTGATAGTTTGACGGGTCTGCTTACCTTTTCCTTCGTCCAGCAGACAGCGCTGCACTTCCGTTACGCACAGTGGAGCGCTGTCAAGCAGAAGCCACCAAAAGTATTTGCCAAGGCAGGCGACGACGCTGAGGCAGATGCAAGCGGCAACTGAGAATTCCACTTGGTACCACCAGCCGTTGCGCATCGAAAGGCACGTTTGCCACAGATCGAAACATATCAATATCAGCAATAATATATTTATCATGCCCCATTTCAAATAGTTTTTAGCCTCTGCACGCTTCTGGCGATGCTCCAAACTTTCCTGCACATTGAGAGGAGCGAATAGCCGGCTCCGCGGCGACTGTGCAACGGGACTGCGTAAATTTGGCGAACTGCAAATAACATTGGTGCTTAAAAAATAAGTTTCTGACTATTAATACACAATAATTTACCATTTATTGCCAGAGAAATTCATGCTGTGCAAAAAAATAGCTGTGCACAATGTGATTTTCCTAAATATAATGCTGCAATTTGGCGGCCTCAAAAAGTGTGTACACATCAAATAATAAATATAAGCGTTATCGTTCGATATACAAGCGATAAATTTCCATATGGCCACTCTAGAAAATCAGCAAGCGGCGTTGAGAGGCTGACTGCTATGCAACGGAGCTAAGCGCCAATTTGAGACTTTGAATTATTTAGCGCATTGAAGTTAGAAACGTAAAGTAGGAAAATGCGCCTTGTATTATCTGAAATAAGTATATACATATAGTAATTATGTTGTTGGTTATGCATATTACCTTAAGCACGGCTACCAAAGTGACTCGAAAGTACTTTAAGCCCGTCAAGCAAAATGGACGTGAATTTATTTCTATGGCCAAAGTGATGAGCTTCATAAGTTGAACATTTTCAGATGCATTGCTGGATTTGTAGATGATCTGCTCCCAGTCACAGCTGTAGTACATAATGCTTAGCTCATTTGTCTGAAATTGGCATTTAATTAGGTAAAGATTTGAGATTTGAGTAGAGTAAGAAACGAACCGTTGCATAGAGAATGGAGCCAAGCATGCCCAGGGCTAAGAGCTCACAGAGCTTGGCAGCAAACCAAACGATATACACAATATTGGCAGCTGGGTTCTGGAGAGACAAAGATAAGTATGTATCATAACTGTAGTATAAATATCCTACAAATATACCGTATAAGCCTTGAATCCCATGACACAGAGCATCGCAGCGCTGAAGGCAAACAAAATGAAGATGCGAAAACTGAATTCCAGTTCCATTTCCTCTCCAAATTGATTAAGTTCAGCATTGCGACGTAGTATAAGGACCACAGCTCTTCTATATTTCCCCGCAATCTCTGCTGGATGAGCACTCGCCAGCAGATGCTTGGCCAGCTCATGCAGATCCCGCCCCAGCAGCTCGTAGCGCGCATTCAGATGGGTCATGAGTTCGCCGAGCACGTTCAGCTCGCCAAATAGCATCGAGGTTATGATAATGCCCACCCAGTAGTTGGCGCAGATCAGAGGCAAATAGAAATACAACTTCGTATTGTCGAATAGGTAAACTTGCTTGTAGAGCATCTCCCGTCGATGGTGAATGATATTCTGCACGGGCACCAGCAGAAAGTTCAGCAGCGCCGTCAGATAGGCCACCGAGTTGATGCGCGTGGCCAGCATCTGCCTTTGGATGCGGGAGAAGATCACAGGCTCCGCCTCCTGCCTAATATAGATATCCGCATAGTACTTCTGCAGCAGTCGCTTGAATGCGTTCTTCTTCGCCGCCAGCTGGAAGCCGCGTATCTGCAGCTCGAAGAGCACCAGCCAGGTGGGCATGCCCGTCAGCATCTTGTCGATATCCTTGCTGTTGGCCAGGCAATAATGCATGTCCACCTCGTTGTGCAGGCTGAATACCAGGAAGCCCACAAAGATGAGGAAGCGCTCGAGCAGCACCACTCCACGGCCGACGCCATCCTCCAGTGGCCAAGCGATGTGATTGAAGCGTCGATACATGGCCAAGGGCCAGGGCATTGGCGCGGGTTCTCCATCCTTGAGCCTTGGCAAATACCTCATAGCTGGACAGGAGTCGCTTGACTATTGTCCTTTAGAATTTAAGCTGACTATTTATACTTGAAATTCAAACAAAACTAATTGCTGTTAAATGTGCCTGAATTATTTATAATATTTAATATTTAACGAGTTCTTTAAGAGAGCCATGAAAACAAATAAACAAAATTTTATTTATTTTTTTAGGGTAATTATAAAGAAATTGTTGAATTTAATATTAAATAATTAATTATTATATTATTAATTCATAACTTAAATGAATTCATATAGAAATTTATTCAATTTACAGCAGAATCCTTGCTCAATGGAACGAAATGGAATGGAACACAATTGAACTGAAACTGAACAGTTTTAATTATCGTTTCATTGGTTCCATTGGCTTCTACTGAATTCCATTGTGTTCCATTGACTTCCATTGTGTTCCATTGCGTTCCATTCCACTTTGTAGTCGCCACACATAGTCCTATTTTTAGTCTTTCGTAGTCAAAGGTCATCTTCCAAGTACATTTGTATTTTTTTGTATGCTGCCAAATCGCAAAGGAATTCGAGTCAAGCCCCTGCCACAGAGCCTTTGAGACTTTGTTAGTCGCATCACAAATGAGTTAAACAGCCATAAAAAAAAAACATATAAATAACATTCAATGACAGCAGAGAGCAGAGACACGAAAATATACTCATGCTAGGTATATCAGACTAGGAGCTTTAGCAATTGAAAGAATTTCCATCCACAGCCCAAATAAATGTCCAGGTAAACACCGGCCACATTAACTCGCTCAATAACAGTAGCCAAAGGCCTAACTAGTCTAACCACTATCAAAAGCAAGCTTCATAGCTAAAAGGCATTCCAATTCCGATTAACTTCTAATTGGTCCCCCAATTGGTTTCCAACTAACCCACGTCCCAACCAATAAATTCGAGCCTTGCTATATTTTGATGGATTTTCGTTTAATTTATTTAGATAATTTTGTTTATATATATTTATATATATATTTATTTATATATATATATATATATACACATATATATATTCATATATATATATATGTATATAGTAATTGCCATGCTTGTTATTTTCTGGTATATGTATACGTATTTAAAAAATATGCACAATTCGATTAACTAAGTTAAGGTTTTATCTTGTTGCTAGAAACTAGTGCCAAGTTCCGAGTTTCAATATGGTATGTGTGTGTATTTTGATTATATATTTGGATTATAATACTGGCTTCAGCTACCAAAAAGACATATAATTATATACTTAGGCAAATTACAAATACTTTGGTAATTTTGTTTGATTTCATCTTCTTCATCTGGCGAGCGCTTTCATACATTTTCGGAATTTGACCTACATCCTTGTTGTTGTTGTTGTTTTTGCTAGAACATCGAGAGACTCTACTGTGGAAATAAGTTATCTAAGATTTCGTATATATGTATGTGTATACACAGATATTTATATATATATGGTAAAGTGTTGCATCCATTGGTATTTGGCGTGGGCTGAGCGAGAGTTGTTTAGTTGTTGAGGGAGCGCTTGCCCCAGCCGGCGTGCAGCTTCTGCCACTGGTCGCGCTTGCCCCACATGCCCTTCAGGTTGTTCCAGGTGGGCTCGCGCTTGCCCCAGGCGCCTCGGAACTTGTTCCAGCCCTGGGCCTGGCGCCGCTTGCCCCAGGCCACATTCATGTTCTTCCAGGCGCGTTTCTCCAGTCCATTCTCAGGGTTCAGCTCATCGGAGTCTTCAATGGAATTCGACGGTTGCCGCTGCTGTTGCAGTTCCTGTTGCTGGTCCTGGTTGTTGCTGGCCCAGCGCTCGAAGGTGTTCCAGTCGATGGTGTTGGTGCCGTCGGTGATGACCAGCGGCACAAAGTGGCCCGTCATATAGATCGAGTCGTCCATCTCCAGGGCAGCCGGATCGCTCGAGGAGCGCTTGCCCCACGAGCTCTGCAGCGACTGCCAGGCGCGCTTGTTGTTGTTGTAGAGCTCATTATCGGCCAGTTGGTCGACCACTTGGTCAGTGAGGCCCGTGGCTGCCAGCTCTTTGTTGTTGCCACTCTGGCCGCTCGCCATGGCAGCTGCCCGGCTGCTGTGCAGGAAGAGCAGCAGCAGCAATAGCCCAAAGCTTTGCGTCGCACAATTCGAGCCGCTTCCCGACTGAGCCATGTTGCTGCAAAGGCAAAGGAAATATGAATAAATGTGAATAAATGTGAATAAATGTGAACAAGTGAAAAATTGAAACATTGCGGTAAACGGACAAGGGCAACGAGGGCAGGAGAAGTACGTGGATCAATTAAGTTAAAGCGCCGTGTTGCCGTTTTCCCTGGGGCACGCAGTGGGTGCCTTTTGCTGCTGCTCCTGGTGCTCCTGCTCTTGTTGTTGGCAATCATTTCCGCCTACGCCTCAAATTACAGCAACAAGCGTAACGATTTAGCTAAATAACCACTCTAATTGAAAGCGGTGGGGCGGCCGAGCAGTCAGCCAGTCATCGAGCCAGCCTGTCCGACCACTCAACTCCCGTTGGCAGGCCAAGTTCCAATGCCAAATGCCAACCGCTGCGTTAAAAGCCAACAACGCATAACAGTTACAATTTATGGCCTATTAATGGGCCATTGCAGCGCGCCAAATGAGCCAGAGGTAGAGGTAGCTCGCGGTAGGCGGTAGGCAACAGCGAGCGCTAAAGCCAGGCATTATAATGATAATACGCATACGCCGCGTAGAACCACACGGATTTTTAGCGCCAGCCCAAAAGTGCATATGTGTTGATGTGTGAGAGTGTGTGGGTGTGCTTTAAAAGCGATACTGTATAATGATAGTAAAGCTCATGGATATGTTTGCTGTTGTACTTAAGTGGCTGCGAATTGCACTTGCAATGAGAGATGGAGAGATGAAGATGAAGAGACAGGGGCAAGGACTATGTGCTGCTGCTTGGCTTTGTTTGCACTGGCATGCTTAAGAGGTTTGGCTTATGCGCTCGCAGGTCCCTGAAACAAGCAATCATATGCTTAAACACTGACAGCTGCTATGGGTGGAATGAGCGGATATACTCAAACTTCTGCTTATATTGATAAAAATTGAATAAATCGTAAGTTATAGAAAGGAAGTGCTTGGCTGGAATGTCAGAGAACTGTAAACTATAAATTTTGTCATCAATTATAATTGAGCTTGAGACTCGGGGCGAGATGGTTATAGACCAGAGTGAAGAAGTCTATATAAGAATAATTGCTTGAATAGCAAGAGATATAAAGCTACAACTATTTTCTTTACAAATCTACATTATTTTTAAGTAAATTTTAAGAATTTAAATAAAATTTAATTTAATTAAAATATTTTAAAAAATATTGTGAAGCTCTGCAAAATTATAATAATTTTTTTTTTTATTTCGAAGCTCTGCAAAGTTATTAAATAAATAGACAGCTGCTTTCTAGACTTCAGCTACTTTCTCGAACATTTCTCAGAAAAACATTGAACAGATTTCAATTACTTAGTTGAGTTAATAAATTAGTTAATAGAGCAGCAGCTGCCATCAAAATTTGCATGTCATCCAAGCCAAATGCTTCTCTTTCCCTAATTAGCCACATTACACACTGTAAGCCAGTAATAAAACTAAAACAGTGAAGGGCTTTTCCCAGGTTGGCCGAAAAAAGTGGTGAAGCTATTACCACATATATCAATGGCAGTTAATAGTCTAGGCCATGTGTGAGGAGGGACAGCTGGAGCAGGAGGTGTGACCTTATCGCTATCTAATCTAAGCGGGCGCCGATTGAACGATGCTTCTGCCACTTTGTTGCTTTATGGCGAGTGTGGCTGGGATTGGAAAGTTAATTGGAGAGTCAGCGGGCTGCTGCAGTTGCCCGGATCTTGACTCTTGACTGATTGTCGACGGGGCTTTGGCTTTGGTTTTATGTTGTCTTAGTTTGCATTTAATTTGTGCGCTTGTCGTTGATTGATTGACGTCCAGGATGAAAGTTTTAGCGGCTTTGCGTTAAATTATAATAGATAGCAACGTCGTTTCGATAGGGCACGCATCAAATTTTATGACCCCGCACACACACACACACACATACACACACACACACACTCGTATGCCGATGGGGGCAAAGGGCAATCGTTCAGGCTGAGAGCTAGAGAGTCAGCACGTCCTGTAATTGAAATTAACTGAAAATATATTTATGGCTGCGCTAGGGGCTGACATGCCAGTGAATTGTGTTTCAGCTGAACCTCGTTCTTAGTTCTTGGCCAACTCCGGAGCGCCTGTATTATTCAGCAGCTGCTGCTGCTGGTTCGCTGCTGCTGTCCAGGCATTATTCACGCTCGTGTCGCCCGTTGACAAGTACACAGGTACTTCTTCAACATCTTCCAGCGACTGCTGGTCGGGCACATCCTTTGCAGCGCAGGAGCTGCTTGAAATAAATGTGCCCAATATGCGTATGTACATATATATAACGCATTTCGCTCGCTCGCTGAGTGGGCGTTCGCTGTTCTCAAGAGGCGTGTCTCGGCTTGCTGTTCGCTGCGGCCTTCTTCAAGCAGGCAACGCCAATATTTGCCAAAGGATGGCGTTCGCCTATAAGTATTTTGTTTAAATAGGTACGCAGGGCATTGGCAGGCATTGGGCCCACGTTTCTACGACATTTCATTTGAATAAAAATCATCGCGCCTCGAACACGCAGCTACGAAAACTCGTGAACAAACAGAATATCCACAGAAGTGTAAATAAATTTTCTAGAGAACCCAGCTACGGGGGCTTACGAGCTTTTCATTTCTCCTATTTCTCGATTTTCAATTTTTTTCTTTTTTTCGGTTTTTAGGGTTTTGAGCCTTTTTGCCTACCCTGTTTGTGGCAAGCTTTCGATTTGCCGCTAATGTCTTCGTTTTGACTGCCTAATAATTCAATTTTATAATGCCAACAAATTTGCGGCTCGAGAGTTTATAGTAAACATATTTAGCCTAAGCTGCGTCATTCTGCCCACAAATGTGTCAAATGAACTCAAGCTAATATAAAAGTGAATGAACTTTTGCGGAGTTTCATTTTGATACAGAAATAAATTTAAATAAATTTAAGAATAGAAAGGGAGTAAAAATCTAAAATATTGTATTTAATTTTATAATTTTGGAACATTTTGTAAATAAATATATATAATGAAAGGTATTTACTCATCAAATATAAATTTTTAACAAAATGTTTAGTAATTGCAATAAAATAGATTAAAATTTGTCAATTGCATTTGTCGAGCATTTTGAGCATATATAAAAAATCTTTTTAATTTCCTCAGCTTGTCTCTTGTGAAACTATTATTAAGCACTTCATCTAGATTCTGCTGAGCCCACGATAAATTATTTATTTTATTTTAATAACTATTTTGAATGCTGAAAGATTTTTTTCATTTTTTAATATTAATGCATATTTTAATTTGATTTAATGAAGAGAAAAACTCGTTTTGCTCTCCTTTGTCTCTTCTCTGTTATATTTATTTTGTTTTCTTTTTTAACTATTAAATTTTAGGCCTGAATAGAAAAAAAATTTATGAAAATTTCTCATTTATATTACTTTATTCTTTTAATATTGCAATTTTATATGATTTGTATACAAATTTACTATTATTTCTTCTCTAAAATTGTATAGCTATAAAAAAAGATATTCTTGCTTTCAAAATTTAATTTCTTTGTTATTTCTTATACTTAATTAATAAAATTTTTTCTCTCAGTTCCAATATAATTTATTAAATTCAAAATTAACATAAATTATAATTGTAAGTTTTCATTTACATTAGGAAATCTTTTAACAAAGTTTTCCTCTTATGCACTTCTCGATTATTAATTTTGATATATTTTCAATTTGGCAATAAATTTAAAGCCTTTCTCAAATCACAGCTACACATATAATATATTCAAAATAATCAACTCACCTGTGTGCCGTTATTTGATTGTATTGGGAATGCCGGAAATGTTGCTTCGACTTCCGCTGGTTGTGGTCTATGCACTGGGTGTATGGGAAATCTGCACACGCACGCGTTCTACTGCACTATAAATTTAGTTAAGCACGTGAAATGACTTTTATAACTGAATTTGTGGCAGCTGCAATTCAATTAGAACCTTAGCTGTGGATTAGCTGCCTCGCTGGGTTCTGTTCTGCACAGTGTGCTCTGGCTGGGATGTCTGCGCAAACCTGTTGATCAACTGTTAATGATACGCAGCTTGGCCGCGGCGCCCGTTTATAAATCAAAACGGAAGCGAATCGCGACACGATTACAGCGTACGAGCGTGCCACACGAAGCGCTCACACACACACACACACACACACACACTCGAGAGTGAGAGAGACATGCACACAATAGAGAGCTTTGTGTCGGGCAGCTGGCGACTGCAGCAACGGAAGTGGCCCAAAAAGTGTTGCCTACTTAGTGGGGCAGTCAACAAAGCGACGCTGTCCCCTGCCACTGCTGCCGCCAGCGTTCCAGCTCATACTTTTGCTGCTCTTCCTGTTCCTACCTCCACTCCTGCTCCTGCTCCTGCTTTGAGCTCCTTCTGCTGCTGCTTTGACGAAGCGAACGCATTGCGCGCTGAAGTTGATGGCACACATGCGCGCCTTTGCAATGTTTATTTGTCATCCCCTGGGAGGGACACACGCACACTCACACGCACAGGCACACGCACAGTATATGTATGTGACCACGCGTAGGCTCATTCAAATTCATGTGCATGCTCCATTTGGTTAAGCCCCGCCCCGCCCTCAGCCCCACTCCCCCGCCAGCCTACTTAGGCTTAGCCAACGCCCAGGCTGACCTTTAATATTAAATGTGTATTTGTAACGCGTATCGATGGCCTGCAATTGCATTTCTTGGCCACACCAATTGATGTACAATTTTTTTCCATTTAAGGTGAATTTGCGCACAGGTATAAACCCTTTTAGAGCTTCATGAATATTTATGACTGTCAGCTGCAGAGCAACAACGCTCCTGCCTGTCTTTTCTTCTCCTCCATTTCCCCATTTTTTTGTTCAGCTTGCAACACTTGAAAAACGCTTCTTCAATTACGAACGTAACCTTTGAACGAATGTGTGTGTTTGTCTCTTTCGGATATCAACAGGTTTTCATTTGTGCCATTTGATAGCCACTCTGGTTGAGGACGCCAAATAAACGATGATGGGAATATTTATGACAGTGCCACCGCTACCCGTGCGTATAATGAATGGGTTATGGAGCGAGCGTCGCACGTACGGCATATCATCGGCACACATCGCTCAGGCGATAAGGCTTGTTGTGGCCCTTACGTAGTTACTAATTGATTTTGCCACTGATAAATTGGTTCGGAATAATGCTATCATCAAACTGCAGACAGCTACATGTGTTTTTTTTCTTCTTCTGTTTTTTTGTTTGCGCTTCGAGTGCGGCAATTGTAAATCACTCGGCATTTACATGGAAAATATTAATTGGCTTTGGCCTATTTCTTGTTACCCTATAATACACTAAATTATGGTATTAAATGGCAATCACTCCTTTAATGCTCAGCCAGCTGCAGTTGCAGTCATGCCCTGTTGCACGCGTTGAAGCCCTGCTTGTTGACCAACTGTTGACCCCCTCGGTCCCCAGCGCCCCACAAACATATTTGCTCTTTGGCATGGACACATTTCTAAAGGAATACCCTTGGTGCTTTCATTGTAAGATGAAGTAGCAGACGCTGTTGGCAGCTAATAATAATTTGTTTGCACTTTGCATATGCCAGCTGGCAGCAAAACTCAATCACAAAGTGGGCAGCGGAACCGAATGAATGCGAATGCAAATTTAATATGACATTGATGCATTTGAGACATTTCTTATTATTTAAGATTATTTATTATATATGTGTGCATTATATATTATACATTACAAGAATGACACATTATTTGTATGCTGCCTTTACTCAATGCAATTTCTTATCTATACAAATTGAAACTGATTTCATGTTTTAAAATGCCGCTCAGTCACTGTCTGACAAAAGCTGGCTGTTGCGCAACTCAAGTTGCTATCGATAAGCGAGCTATCGGCCAAACTGCCATCTCTTGCGTACGTGCATACCGGCTGAAAAATAAATAGAATTTGTGTGTGTTCCTTGTAGACAAAATAGATATATGTAATAATTGTTGAATTAAAAGCTCATCATGGACATTATACTGCCCGAGCAATATAATGAACAAAAGTTTCTGGAGTGCGCTTCGCGGATACAATATGACGAATTCAACGCAGTAAATAAAACAAATTTTTCTATATTTACTTTGTCTCAATTTTGACTTTCTTGGAACAGAAAATGTTTGTGTACTTTGCGGGCTGCAGCGATGTGGACGTCTACCAGCTGATACCTGACGATCGCATTTTGCAATTAATATACGGATGGGATGCGTGTCGCATGCACAGCCGCGATTGCATCACGGAGGAACTGGGGCACATTGTTCGCATTCTGGCGCATCACACGCTGCAGCTGTGGTTCAGCCAGGAGTGGATTGGCTGCTCGGAGAGCCTCAAGCGCATGCTACTGTACTATCTAAGCAAGGGCCATAAGACGTTCACTAAGATTAAGGGCCTCTGTGACATCGATTGGCCCTATATACTCAGCTACCAAATCAGCCCCTGGCGCTTGCCCTACCTGCAGCAACTCTTCGCCAACTTATCGAAGAACAAACATCATGTGATAGAACACGCTGTGCCGCCAGCCACTGCAGAAGGTATTGGTATTTAACATGTGTTGATCTTTATAAATCTATGCTATTTTATCCTCAGATATAACATTTCTGATGCAGGAGCGCTTGCATTTGATCATACTGCGTCTCTTGAAGCTCTTCGATGCTGGCAGCTGGGAAGCTGTAAAGCAGCTGTCATTACGTGTGCTCGCCGCCTGGCTGAAATGTTATCCAAGAAAGTCTACTAAAGTCTTGTCCTCTGAGCAGACGTCCATTGTGCTGGTAGCGCATCTTTATCTGCTCACGGTTTTTGTTGCGGACGACAATCGTGGTTATATAATTGATAATATGGTAGATGTAGACAATATATAGTAAGGCTTTTAGCTAATATACAATTCTCTTTCTCAGATGTACAACATACGCTTCTATGCGCAGAGCATGCAGGACGCTTCCAGCGCGGAGGCCATGGGCTACACTCCAGCTAGGCTGATTGCTCAGATCTGTGTGCGCCTGGGTCTGGGCAAGGATGGCTTCTTCGAGCACATAGTATTCAAGAAGTTCAATTTGAGTCTCGTCACTTCATTCGCTGTCATGCTGGAGGCCTACACCAGCTACGTGCTGGGCAATCAGCTGCTGGAACTGATGGCTCTTAATGAGCACGACTTTATGGCGCACATAGCGCAGTTCAAGGTGCTGATGCATCGCTATGTGGAGGAGCGCGAGAACAGCGAACGCTTCTTGCTCAATGAACTGCAGAAGCTGGAATGCCAGCGCAATAGCCACGCTCTGCCGCACACAGTCAATCTGAATCTCAACTATCAGCAGCAGATTTGCAAGGGCAACCGTGCGAGCAACATTGGCAACTACAAGAACTACGATGATGACGAGAAGCCGCTGCTGGATGTGGACGAGGAGATAGACAGACAAATAGATCCGGTCTTTCAGAATGTGCCCAACAATGAGGATGTGTTGGATTTTGTATACAATGTGTTGGCACAGAGGGTAAGCTTAGACTCTTACTTAGATCTATGTTATATTAACCATTCTTCGTTTTAACAGAAATTCAGAGGCTGGCAGTTTGCCAAGATTGCGATACTCCTAAAGATAATTGGCCAGAAACTGAATACCATTGAAGTCTGGCGCTATCATCCAGGCCTGACCACACAATTCATGCTTAACCTGGAGCACAAGCTCTCTAAGAACTATGCCGATTTAGCCAAGGTTTTTTCGGAGCATGGTTTCATGGAGGCCGAGTTCTGGTTGACCGCTTTCTATCTGCATCCAACACGCAGCAGCTACTTTGAAGTGAAGCGCTGCTCGCGCATTAAAAAGAAGCGAAGGGACGAGGAGGAATATGTTTCTAGTAAAGCGCGCACTGACAAATTGGATCAAATCAAATATGAGCTGCTGAGCTCGACGATTGATGTAGATGAAATTGTTGCCATTACCAATCACAATGCGCCCGTAGCCGACTATGATCCGATCTCCAAGGCGCTGCAAACACTGCGTCTGCCGCGCAGCATACTCAAGGACCTGCTGACGGTGGCCTTTCAGCCACGCAACAAACGCTACTCGTGGGCGCTGGAATGGAACACTCTGCACGAACGTTGCAGCGCCCTGCTGAAGAGCGAAGATCTCAAGCAAAAGTTTGTGGCTTTGAACATGGCGGAGGCCAACGATAGTCTGCAATATCTGAAAATCGATTATGAAAAGTACAAAAATCGGCCACAGTTGGACTATGGCACCATCGAGGAGGGCTACGAGAATGCCGTGAGCACAGCTGATGGAGATGTTGACATGAGTCCCAATGAGGATGAGCAAAAACCAAATCGCGAGAAGTCTGACAGGGAGAGAAAACGCTATCGAATACCGCTTAAGTTCTGGAAGGAAGGTATGTAATATATATATGTATACTTTATATTGTTAAATTAGCACAATTTTATAATCTACAGTCTCTGAGGACGAAGATGAGGAGGAACAGGAATCTGACGAGTCAGAGGCCTATTACACAGGCTCTGGAAGGCGCACGCGGGTCCGAGCAGCTGCTCTCATGGCCAATTCGATGATCACCGATATGGATAGAGCCATGCGCAGTGGCCGTCGTTCGCCTATAGCTGAGCCACCAGCAGAGCCCAAGCCTGATGAAGCTCAGCAGTCAGCGGTCAAAGCTGAGGCATCGAAGCCACCGCCAGAGGAGTCATGCGTGCCGAAACGTTCAATTGGTGAATTGCTGCAGTCGCAGGCTAAGTATACGAACGAGACTAGCGGCTTTAAAGCCTTTTCTGACATTTGGAGCTTTGAAAAGGTCGAGCAGCTGAACGTAGAAGGTGATGACAATATGCTCATGGAGAGCAATTCGCTGTTGAGCAAATTCAAGAGCTTGCAGGGTCTGAGGAGAGGCACAACGGCAACAACTGCTCAGCAGGGCAAGATCGGGGAGAGGGAGAGCTCGCACGCCGACAGCCCTTTCAACAGTGAAACGGACAGCTTGGAGTCTGGAGCGTCGATGATGGCCATGCAGGATTCGAACGAGTTCGAGGAGGGACAGTCTGAGGCTGCAACTGGCGTAAGTAAAGTGTTAACGCCCCCACCGGCGCCAACTTCAGATTTTACAATGGAGACAGAAGTGTTCCAGCTCAGAGGAAAGTTCCTAACCAGAAGGGAGGCGAGCGCCAATGCAAAGCCTGCTGCATTGGCGAGGGAGAAGAAGTGGCTGGTAACCGAAGCGTCGACGGAGGCGAAGGGGAGGCAAGTGCCTAGCGATGAAAATGTGAAGCGATTCAAGACAAATCATAGCCCAAGTCCCGGGCCAAGCACATCCGAAACGAATGCGCGACTGATTCAGGAGTGCTTGACCCGCCAGGTGGAGGTGCGTCTGGACATGCTCTCCTTACAGGACATCGAGAAGCTGCGTGGGCTGCGGGTGCGCGTGAAGCGCACAAATTTCAACAATTATTATCGCGAACTGAAAATGCAAGAGGAACAGAGCAGACCCTCATCGAGGAGCAAACTGAGTCAGAGCCAAACAGAGGACAGCAACGCGTCGACGGTCACGTCGGAGCCGCAGAGTGAGGGCGGCAGCAGACGCAAAGGCAACAAGAAGTTTGTGCATATAACATCCGATTCGGTTGAACCTGCAGGTGCACCTGCATCTTCGATGCACTTGAAAGGCTTTAAGCGCATCACCTCAGATTCTTCCACCTCAACGGATCTGGATGAGCCGGCGCGTCCAGCGTTGATGCGACGACGGCGACGTGGCCACAAATGGTGCCAGACGAAAATCAAAATCAGTCAGCCAAAGGCACCGAAGGTCAAGCACGTGACGGGCGATACGGATGTTATTGAGCTCTCCTCGGACTCGACGTCGTCGTCGCCATCGCCCGTGCCCGTGACTGTGAGTCGATTCCCAGCCATGGTGCTGCCTTTGGAATTGGATCCACTCTATGAGGAGGAAATCGTACCTTTCTGAAGACGGAAGGCATTTGCTTAGCTGATGCCGTTCTCTGGTTTCTCTCTCTCTCTTTCGCTCTCTCGCTGCCTCACACACGCTGGGCCCGGGGCTACGTGACGGAAACGAATGCAGTCGGGGTTGCACGCCGCACACACACGCAGAAGGCAGGGACCAAGATTCGGGCACACAGGCAGCTTGTTAAATTGAATTTGCGTCGCTTGTTAGAATGCAATTTGCCCGAGGCACGAATTTATATTTGCCGATGCGCCTGTATTTGCTTTGGCTCGGACCGTGCTAGGATGTTTGATGAAATTATATGTGTACAGAAGCCAGTTTATGGGCAGGCACAAAGCTGGCTTTTATTTAGTTAACACTGCCTCGAGGCTATGTCTGCGAGTGTGTGTGCGCGTGTGCGTGTGAGTCTTGGGCGACAATTGTTGAGAAAATGAATGCGCCAGCTTCCATAATAATTCACATACTTTCATGCAAACCTAATCAGCGCTCACACTTCAATTAACTGTATAATTGATACGCATTATCCGAACTGAAAAACCTTCAATTAGCCACACGCGTCCGATCGACGGCTGCCACTTGAGCTACCAACAACCAACACTGACAACAACAACAACAACAACACAGGCACCGACACGTGTCGAGTGGTGTGAATTTTGATGGCTACATTTGATGTGCCGACAAGAGGCGATTGCTTGGCTTCACTTAATCTTCGCTTTGACAAGAATATCCTTTGGCATATCTCATAGCTGTTCGAGAAAAACTTAACTGCTCAACTCTTTAGGCGTCGCTTCACTGCAAATCTTGAGATTTATGAAAAAATGTGACCAAAAATGTAAATAAACGAAAAAGTATTAGTAGAAAAAATTGAAAAAATTTGCCAAATTTATTTAATTTCGAATTTATTATGGTTTATGGGCTGTAGAGTGGATCAAAGGGAATTGCCGTATATTTTATATAAGTTTTATTAAAGGATAGGAGCTCAAAGTAAACAGCTGTAGTCAATCAGGACATACTTATGAGGGTTCTTGGATAGGGGAACATAGGAAAAGATACCTTAAGATACTCCAAATATTTTTGTTTTCTGCTAGTTTCATGTCTTAAACTAACCTTCTATACGATAAGCATGCTCCTTTGCAGTTCTCAACTCAGTTACCAGTCAGATACTAACAAAAGCTCTTGAACTGCCATAAATCTTGGCAACTGTCATCAATTTGGCACAATTAGAGTCCTTGAGGCCTCTCAATTACCGCTAAACTGTGCCGCTCGCGGCTCGCTTTCAGGAAGTGTTTGCTCGTGTCAACAATTTAGCCGCAATGGGCACTGGGATATCATAACAAACCTGCACGTGCCCATGTGCGGCATGTGGCAGCCACTTAAAGTGGCAACACCAGTCTTGGGGGGCACTCGAGCAGCTGTGAAGTGACTGCTGCTGCCTCAAAGCTCTAGACCAATTCGCTGGCACGTGCCACGGCGCAGCTTCACACATGTTGCGCCCGCGGAAGTGTCGGGGCCACGTGCCGGTAATTCGCTTAGCGACAGGCGTAAGCCCGCAATGATTATTGCGGTTGCAGAAATAATAACAACAGAGAAAAGAGTTGCGCGCAATTGATATGAAGTGGCCACAAGATGTGGCCCAGGCTGCTGCTGATAAGCAGCCGCTTTGAACTTTATGCGCTGATCCTCTGCCTCGCCGGTAGAGCCAAGCAGAGCAGAGAGATAGTCAACGCACTCTCATACTTCCTATTGGCTTACGGTGAAGCGTAGAAAATGCTCGTGTTTTAACTGGCAGTGGTTGCTGCTGTCCGTCTGTCTGTGTGCGTCCGTGTGTGTGTGTGTGTCTGTGTGTGTGTGTGTGTGTGTGTGTGTGTGTGTGTGTGTGTGCGTACAACCCCCTTTGGGCTACGGAGAGCGAGTGGCAATCACTGCCGCGCATATCTGTTGGGATTTGCGCCATGGCGCCGCCATCGTCGCGACCGACGACAATGCGTCGAGGGTTGCTGCCCGCCTAAATCAGCGGGCTTACCAGCCAGCTCTACCAGCTCGACCAGCTCGACCAGCTCGAGCAGCTCTCTAATGGCTGCACATAAAACCGCCGCGCACTCCTGTTCAGCTTTTAGTTGGTGCGGGCACGCGAAACGGTTAAGGCTACACACAAACAAGAGAAACACAACAAAATATATATGTTTATAATGCGCCTAGTTGTTGTCGTGCTTTAGATAGAGCCACGTCTATATATCTGCTACGATCTCAACATGTCCGCCTGCTACAATGCCTACAATCCGGCGCAATCGTTTCAGTTTGAGGAGGACGACGATGACGATGCTTCCTTTGACAGCGGCTACGAGAAGAGCTTTGAAACGGACCCGGCCCAGCCCAGCTCACGTCGGCGCTTGGACTTTGGCGAGCACTGCACTGCAGCTCCGGCGCCAGCTCCGTTGGCCTACGCCGGCAACTGGGAGATGCAGATGAACTCGCCACCTGCTGGCTTCGTCGGGCTGCTGGACACGAGCAGCAATCACAGCACGCGCAGCGGTCGCACGCTGGTGGAGCACCTGAACAGTCGCGCCTCGACGAGCACCTTCGATCCGCAGCTGACCAGCACGCCGGTCAAGTCGCCTGAGGACCCGAATGCGCCGCGGCCGAAGCGTAAATATGCCGTCGGCAAGAATCGGGTGACGCGTTCGCGCAGTCCGCTGCAGGTCGTGCGCATCAAGAAGTTCCGGCGCATGAAGGCCAACGATCGGGAGCGCAATCGGATGCACACGCTCAACGATGCGCTGGAGAAACTGCGCGTCACCTTACCCTCACTGCCGGAGGAGACGAAGCTGACGAAGATCGAAATACTGCGCTTCGCCCACAACTACATCTTTGCCCTGGAGCAGGTGCTGGAGAGCGGCAACACCATCAACCTGGATCTGGAAAAACTACAGAACTTTACGCTCAGTGGCGAGCGCATCACCAAGGAGCTGTTCGATGCGCTCTTCGTGAACCCGCAGCCGTACCCCATGTTCGGCAGCGGACGCATCTTTCCCTACGGGCCGCACCAGCAGCAGACGCCGCCGATGCACTACCAGCCAGGCCAGCCGGCCATGGATTATCAGCCAGCTGGCTTTGATCTGGGCAGCAGCATGCGCTACTACCAACAGCAGCAGCAGCAGCAGCAGCAGATGGTGCCACAGTCGGAGCTTAGTCCACAGCCCACGGCTTCGACTGCGCCGCACTTTTCCCAGGAGAAATATGATCTGTTTCGCAGCAGCTTTGAGGCAGCTGCCATGCCCGAGTCGGGTCTGCATCAGCAGAGCAGTTTCTACACCCAAACGCCGCCCTGGAAGGAGTACCAAGAGGATCACCAGCATCAGCAGCAGCAGCAGCAATTGCACTATAAACAGTTTCAGGTATAGCATAGTTTAGCGGGCATCAATGCGGGTGTCTATCTTCTCTGGGTGATATGTTCGACAGTGTGCTGAGCCTCAAGCGGCACTGCCAGCTGGAGGGGCTTAACGCTGAAAGAGCTGCACTAGCGACTCACCTTTGACCTATTGTAATATAGATATTAAATGTGACTTGCTTAGCGCAGCTATGCCCATAGCATTTCCAGCTAACAGTCCCGCTGCGGCTCGCAATCAGTTGATATTTTGCATTAAGTATTAAATTGATAGCTGAGGCCTTGCTAAACCAGCTGGCCTTAGTTATCAATTTGATTTAATTCACTCAGTGAGCCAGACAAAGCTTCAAACAGAGTTCAAATGCAGCTGGATGTGACCTTCTTGACCCTTTGTCTGGCTTACTAACTGAATGTATTGAAACTAAAAGTGTTTTCTATATGAATTTAATGAAAATATATATTATATATATATATTATACATATATTATATATTATATATATTTTTTTAAATAAAATATAAAATATATTTATTTAAATATAAATATATTTTATATTTTATTTAAATTTAAAAATATATAAACTACACTTTTTGCTTTTAAGATCAAATACGAAAACGCATCGGTTGTCCATGTAAATTTAGTCAGAGCATCCATGTACCTTTGCTAGCAGGCCATATATATCTATATAATAAGATCATAAACTAGCCATAGCTAACAGTTACAATTAAGATTAGCTAGATTTAGTTAGCTTGGTGGGTTAACAATGCAATTGCTAAGAAAGGAAACGCGGGCTAGTCATTTTTGCAAATCAGGTTTTATATAAGTATTTCGATTAAGTCTTAAGCTGAATTTGATGTAAACTATTACAATTTATTTTTGCTAATAAAGTTGAAGAAAAACCGAAGAGAAAAACGAGTAAGCATAACAAACTACTGCAAAAAGTGCTGCTTAGGTAAGCAGAAAATGGAAGTGGAAAAGAAAATTGCTAAAGTCAAGGCAAACAACCCCGAGCTGTGCATGTGTGTGTGTGTGCGGATTTCAGATTTTCAAACAAAAGACTTAAATTCAAATAAATATTGTATATTGCAGTGCACATAAAATAAATTTGTGTATGTGTGTGAGTGTGCATGTGTGAGTGCAGCTTGTTTATTGTAGGGGGCATTTTTGCGCCCTTACAATTCGACATGGGGTGAGTTGAACAATGGAAGATTGCCCGTCACCTGCCACAGAATTACGACTACAAAACGAATGTACCAAAGCCTAAAATATACAACAACAACAACAACAACAGGAAAAGCAACAGCAGCAGCCGCCGAGAGTCCTGAAACATGAGCCAAGTGGCAGTGGACCTGCATGAATGCCACTCAAATTATTTAGTTGAATGAACCGGCAAGAGTCGAAATACTGAGTCGACTGACTGCCTGACTGACTGACATTTTCCGTTACAGGAAAGAAAAATAAAGGGTGACTGCGCGCAGAAGATGCTGAATTATATTGTTGGAATGCAACAACTCAAAGGACTTCGACCTCTCTCTCTCTCTCTCTCTCTCTCTGTCTCTCTCTTAACAGAGAGTAGAAGGAACGCTAAGCTGCGCTTGTCATTTGTGCAGCTTTGTTGGAGGTGTCGGGATTTATCTTAACAATAATCATTATTATAGCCAGTATATTTGTCGTTGTCACAGGCGCAAATACGCAGCGGGCGAGCCGCTAAGCTGCATTCAATTCATAGAGAACTGGCGCTGAGGGTGCTGCGCACAAAGGACAACAGTTGGACGGAGCGCACAGGACGGGCATCATTAGCGTGCTGCCTCCTGCTAGTTGTGTCACGGGGTAGCTCACTGCAGATGCTTATCGTCGGATCAATAACGGCATTACGAATACATCTACCAGTCCCCGCTGTCCGTATATATACAGATGACTATGCTAATGCTCAGCGAGGCTTTGGTTAAACAATTTGCCGATTGCCGTAAGACGATAAGAAAACCAAAATGGAAACAAATTGCCAGAGTACGGTGCAAGGAGCAAACACAATGCGTGTTGCGTCAAGTGCAGGTCCTTTGGGTCCGATTTATATATGAGCCACTGAGCAATAGATTTCATTTCATTTCTTTCTCGAACAATTGTTTGACTTACTTGCAATATGTGCACAGGGCAGGGTAGAAATTACCAAAAAAAAAAATAAACTTGGGTATCTCTTGAAGGAATCTCGGCTTTAAAATGGAAATAAATACGTTTCTTATACATTTTTTTAGGGCTTCCTTACTTTGATCACAGAAGAAAATATATGCTACTTCAGTATATTAATTTGATTGGCTTAAACATTTGTTGTGCAGTTTCGACTTTTATCTTTAGGCAACTGCTAAGTCCTCACTCCCCTACCTCTCTCTCTTAGTCAGCCAGAAAACTTACTAGCCTTTAACCTTTATCCTTTATCCTCTAGTTATATACTTTACCCTTTGCAAAACTAACAAATCCTCAATAAAAATCGACATTTGTGAACATAAATTATGGGCATTTTATGCCATCTAATTCCCGATCAAGCATAAACGTGCCAATTTGTCTGCTTCGTTCCAGATTCCGATATCGAAATTGTGGAGAATCGCAAATCGAATTTTATTTGGCGTATTGATTGTTTTACGCCTTTTTAGCATCGATTCTGACACACATTCAGCGGCCAGCTAAAAAAAATTATGAGTAGGAATCAGAAATTTAACCCTTCCGCGGCACATGTGCATTAAAGTAAACCCTTCTATGTATCCCTCTCCTTTTTGGCAAACAGAATTCGCTCTGGTGGGTCGGGTTGAGCCGAGGCGAGGCGAGGCGAGGCGAGTCGGACGACCTTTTTAGCGATTCATTGCCCTGCTCGAATTGGTTTATCTGTGAAATCTCTGACGCTGCATGCATACATATATATGTATGCGTATGTAGGTCCTTTTGGTCCTGCCCTACGTTGAGTTGTGTGCTCATCTAACCGAAAAACATTGGATAAACAAACAGCCGCTCGAGTATTTTGTTACATTTGTTGCCGCGCCGAAGCAGCCAATCTGTCGCATTTGTGTGCATGCTCGTCCTGCGAGGATAAGCATTAGACTCAGGCTCTCTCTCTATATGTATCTGTGTGTGTGTCAGTATAAACTGTAAACTGTGCGCGCAAGTTTTGATTGCGATTTTAATCCGATCTGAGCGGTTTTAGTCAAATTTAAGCAGATTTGCGTCACATTGTTGCAACAGAAAGTGGAACGCACAAAATGTAAACACATGTAAATCAAAAATCATATTCGATACACACGATTTGAATTGAGATAAGAGTTTCTGAATAACTATTTGAATAAGTTGAGTTGTTTTTATAGTAGAGATGAGCGGAGTTCTCAGTGGATGAGCTGCCTAAGTGGAGAAAAGACTAATGAAGGTGCTATGGAAGTAGAGCAATATAGTCTAGGTAGATAGGTGAGTAGAATAGTAGCAAGAGAGGGAAAAGGTTTGAGCATATTTAATACTTGTTATAAAAGTAAATAGAATATGTTTCATATATAATGAGATTTTGTATATCTGTCTGTATATCGCCAGGCTAGACCAGTCACAGACTAGAGACGTCAAAGTCTTGGATTATCTTCTTGGTCCGTTAACTTGAATCTACGTCGTGGATTGTCGCCTTCGATCTGCAGCTTAGATTAAAGTTTCGGCTCGTTGTCTATGTTCGTCGACTTTTGTATAGTCATCTTAGGCCTTTGGCTTGCAACGTCGAGTAGTATATTGTCTTTAAAGTATTTAGATTATTAGCACATAACCAGCATAAATGGGGCCGTGGCAAGTCCCTATATTACACATATATTCGCTATGGCTATGCCTATGCCAGGGCATGAGACATCGAGTAAAAACTATACCTCCTACACAGCTAGGGCTAGAATCAACCAAGCTTGCAGGTGAATCACTGTTGATCACCTTCACAAATATATTTGTGATCATATCAATATCAAGATATATGATATATGATAAATTATATATGATATATGAAACATGTTTTATTTGAGCATAGTTAAGATATAAATTTACAGCATATTTACATAAGATTGATTGTCTACTGATTCCCTGTAGACAAGACCTTTACAAGAGTTCATATGCTTTCCTTTTTACCTGAGACTTTGTGGGTCAACGAATTGGAAATGGTTGTTAGCTATTTGGCATTTGGCAGACGCCGGAAATGTCATTCGTTATTTGCAACCCCAGCAAAAGACGGAGAGGGCGCTGCAGACGTAGTTATATTTCATATTCCAATCACATAACGAATATTTCGTTTTCGTTTTCCTTTTCCAAATGAATAAACTGTTAGACAAACAATACATTAAACTTTACAACTTCACACCCGCTGACACACCATTAGAGAGCCCTACCCCAGTGGCAGCAGCAGCAAGAGAGCCTGCCAGTAGCTGAGGCTGTACCACAAACTACGAGTTGATTGTTATGCAAATGAGCTGAGCCAGCAGGACGAAACCAGGACGAAGGCAGTGCAACCCCTTAGTAAAAAGTGCTTGGGTTAACTTTGGCTGCAGTTCATCAAGTGGTCATAAATATATTGAGCCAAAGGACGAGCAGCGAGCAGCCTAATTAATATGCAGCGCCATGTGCATAATGAATGTGACATTTGTAATTTATGGTTGATATTTGTTAACATTCCTTTTCTTTTTTCTTTTTTTTTTTTGCAGTGCATAAATTGAATTTGAGGCTGGTGCTAAAAGGTCGGCACAACAGCGGTTTCATGCCCAGTTATTGTCAATGTAAACAACCTTTGATTGAGTGAAAGGCCCAAGCTGCCAATATTTGCCAATGATTCGCATTCACGATTTGGTGTTGTGCCCAAGCCACAGCAGCTTAGACTTCCGTTTCGCCTATACTATAAGAACTACTTCCGGCTTAGCGCAAAACTGCGCGAAAATCCCCTGATTAGGCGTCCATTGTGCCGCTGTAAAAAGCGAGCGAAAAACTGTCAATTTTACCCCAAAAAAGAAATGGATGGAAAGCAGAGACCTGACAAGCAGTTAGCTGCAATTACAATTGCGTCGATTTGGTCGTGGCGGGGTGTTGCCCTAAGTCGCTTTTTATGGCACCTCGAGCGGGCCAACTGGCAGTGGCGGTGACAGAAAGCGACCGTTATGATTTAGTTAGATATATGGCAGTGGCACGCAAGGACTTAATACCCTGGAAAGGAACGGGGTGGGTTGGGGTATATAAGTGAAACGAATAATTGCTTTAGCTTATGTCAAGTTGTCTTTATGAATAGCTAAACAAAGACTTACATAGCTTTACCAATGAGCTGTTTCTAGAAGAAAAGCTATGAATTTATAACATATAGAAGTGGGATACATTGCGATTTGTTATCAAGTTTCATATATATTTATTATATTTGATTAAAGATATCATATAGGATCTGAAATCTCTTATGTGAGTTACTTCTCTACTAGAACTATTTTACTTGTTTAGAGCTAAACAAATGTTTACGTTCATAAATATAATCTTACTTAAGAGAGAGAGTTACAATGAGGGAATGAAGAGTTTATTATAAATTCCATATATATTCCATATATGCAGGGCATTTCTGAGTCCTCCAGCTGCTTATTCGTTCATTATCCTCACACAAATTGCTAAGGAAATGGGCGACTTCCCTCATGCGCGAACGTCCTTCGTACTCTGCGGCTCACTCATTAATTGTTCGCATTGTTTGTCCGTTAAAGTTGGACATCTGGCCAGCTGCCCTGCACTGACTAACTGAATCTAGGGTAAAAAGTTGATGTGTGTTTAACTACACTTGGCGGGACACCTGCAAGCCGGCGGCTCGCATGGGGGTGTGTGTAGGGATAGCGACGATGGCGACTCCTCCTCTTGGAGCTGGCGCCTCGTGTATCAAGCGCATTAAATGCCGATTACTGCAGCTTAGTGAGTGCAGAGTTGGCGCCGACCTTTCGTTTGTTTGGCCAACATAAAAAGGGGACGTCGCAGTGTCACTCGAGTTTGAAGTGTGATTTACGATCGACATCATCAATCAATGTTCAAGTGGGAAGGTGATTTGGCAACATTTCTAAAGCGAACTCAAATGCCAGTTGGGTTTTATGCTAATTGCAACGGAGTATATATATATATTTATGTATATATATAAAGAGAAAGAGAGAGAGAGAGAGAGATTCTGAAACAGGCTCAAGTCTATATAGATTGCTGTAATTAAGCAAGCCAGAGACAACCCTCATAGTCATAGCCTCATGCACTCTGACTACACTTGATTTGCTGATGTTGACCATGTTGTTGCTGTTGTTGTTGTTGTTGCGTTTTAAAAAGTTATAAAAATAACTCGTTAGATGTGGCAGCAGCGGCAGCTACAGTTAACTATAATGCCTGAGCTGCGCTGAAACAACAACCCCTGATCAGTTCATCCACACACACACACACATACACACACACCCTGGCACCCCGTATACCAGCAGCATCATCATCATCCCTTGCAGTAACTCAGCCTGGGGCTAATGAGCGCCGCACATTAGTTTTAACAACATTTATTATTTATGGGTTTTTACTTTTTTTTTACTCTCTACATAAAATCTAAATTGTTGGACGTTAAACTTTGCATTCAGAATTGCAATTTCTAATTAAAACAAGCACACAGATTTTAATTGGAATACGCAGTTTGCTGTTTACGGTATTAACATTAGATGTGGGGTGTAAGAATCGAGTGAAGATCTATTGAATTGAAAGAGGGTATAGGTAGGCACTCGAAGTGCAACCAATGAAAATAAAATATAGAATATGTAAAAATAGTCAAAAGTTCAGATTCAGTTTGTCTTGGTTCGTTTTGAACAACTTTAGCCTTAACTTCGGCCCTGAAATGACCTAGAAACCAATGGCAAGCTGTCTGCAGCTGATTTGCCAGCATCTTGGCTCACATACGCACGCAGAGGCTAGCTTTAGTCTACCAGCTGTAGTAAGTATTACAAATATTTTGACTATAGCTTCAGCTTCAGCTAAAGTTCATGTAAGCCAAAGGCCTTTTAGGGGCAGCAGAGAAACTATTATAGCTACAGCCAATTCAATGTCTGTCTACATTTCCCACCTCTGACAGCTAAACATAAATAATATCATATTTCATTTTATATATATGCAAAGAGTCAACTTTTAGCCATAAGCTCGGCTATTTGGCTGAATGTTTTGTTGACTAACTTTCACACATTTAAGTGCGCCATATCGCTTTGCATGTCCATGGCGTGTAAGCCAAGTATTCGTGTAGTTTGTTATTTTATAGATACAATTTATTTGCACACATGTTCACATTCCAAAAACAAAAAAGTCTAACTAAATACATATATGCACATAGCATATGCATAAATAAATATATATGTATTTAGTTATAGCCAACTCAGGCGCCTGAAGGATTCGGCAATTCCTGTTTGAAAATTGAGTTAATATTTATGTTGCACTTGCCAAGCATTTACTATAGCATAAAGATAAGATATATATATATTTACCGTTTATTTAATAATATATTCAAAATCTCTTCAGCAGATGACACATATAAATATAGAATGACTTGCGATTCGTTTTGCTATTTTATAAGAGAACTTAGGGCTAGAGGTTTCGTTATCGACTTTATACAGTAGTTAATATTACACAGACGTACTCTATATGTATATATATATATAGCTGTACATACTAGATCACATGCATAGTATGCTTATGCTTATGTATGGACTGTTTGCGACCCGCTCTTGGGCCTCGGGTCTTGAGCACTAAATTTACTAGAATTGAGTTCCTCAGCGCTGCCATTGGCGGTTGTTCCGGCTGACCGTGCAGAATATGAGTGGGGGCTACAAGGGTCCGTAGATGGGCTCCGAGTAGAGCACGGCGGGCATGGAGTAGCTGTACGAGGTGGGCGTGTGCTCCGTAGGCGTGCGCAGACTTGCCTGCAGACTGCGTTTGCTGTAGCGCTTGAATCTGTGAAGGAGAAAAGATATTTAATTGAAGCTCTTCCTCTCTCTTCGTGGTATTCAGACTCACTTCTTCCTCAGGCAGCAGGCCGTGCAGAGCGAGACCAGCGCCGCGATGCCAATGAGCGCTGCTAGTATGACCAGCCAGGCGCCCGCCGACATTAGCAGATTGCCGAAGAGCGCCGCCGTGTGGGTGCGTCGCACCGAGCAGGACTCCAGATCGCTCACGCCGTACGCCGCATAGATGTCGATGAGCTCGTGTCGCAGCTCCTTCGAGTTCATCAGCTTCTGCATTTCGCTCAGCGATAACGCCGCTCCATTGCGGAACATCTGGAAGCACGAGCTGGTGGCCGTAAAGTCCAGACTCATGTCCGCGCGCGTAAACACCTGCGTGTCCAGCACGTGCAGCTCCAGGCCCAGCGGCTTCAGCTTCTTCTGCAGCTGCTCCTGGAAAGGCCGTATATTGTGCTGGATCTCATTCGGAGGCCGTGCGAAGACGAACTTCAGCAGCGACTTATCCCGTATGACGAACACTTTGATGTTGCTGTACGTCTGCCTCTTGGCCTTGGCCGAGTTGTTGGCGCACACGCGCATCTGGAAGTAGCCATCCACGTAGTCGGCAAAGGAGCCGCCCGTGCGCAGCTCGCCCGTCCGATTGTTGAGCGTGAACAGCGTCTGCAGGTTGCCCGTGGCCAGCTTCCGGCTGCGCTTGTAGAACTGCGGCACGAAGGTCACGTTCTTGATGGAGAGCGCAATGGGCGCTGCCTCGGCATCGGCATCGGTGGCACGCAGCGTGGTTATGACCGTATCAATGGGCACGTTGATGCGTATGCCCACCGTGGAGTCCGGATTCTCGAACTGGGGCAGGTTGTCGTCAATGTCGAGTATCTTCACAGTAATGCGGAGGTGCGAGGGGTCCTGGCGGTCGTAGGCATCGCCTATGTACTTGTACGCCGGCTCGCCCAGCTTCAGGCATTTGATGGTCAGCGTGAAGGACTCCACTTGCTCCCGATCTATGGGCTGAGTGGTCTTCAGAGTGGCCAGGCTGTTGTTGCTGCGCTCGACGGTGAAGAGCTGCTCGTTGTTGCCCTCGATGATGACGTAGTCAATGGCCGCATTCTCGCCAATATCCTCGTCAATGGCGCTGAAGTTGCCCACAACGGTGCCCTCCGGCTGCTCCTCACGCACGGACATGGGTATCGGACCCGCATCCTATATGGACATAGACTTTGAGTAAAAGAACGTATGGGAACTGAGCTGCACTTACAATCTCTCTGGCAAATCTGGGCACATGATCGTCCATGTCGAGCACTTCGATCTTTAGTATGCGCGTCACCGACTGCTTCGGCTGCCCATTGTCGCTGACCTCCAGCAGCACCTTGTACATGGACTTCTCCTCCCGATCCAGCTCCTTGCGTGTGGTTATCAGGCCCGTGTGCGTGTCTATGGCAAAGGACTCGGCATCTGGCGTATCGGGCAGTATGCGATAGGTAATGGTGCCCGAGGGCGTGCTGTCGTCATCGGGATCGCTGGCTATTACCTGGAAGACTGGAGCGCCTATTGCCGCATTCTAGGAGGAGGATGGAATATTGGTTCAGCTTCTCCTTTTCTTATCTCCCCCACTTACCTCCGTCACATTTGCCATTTGACCCACTCGTGGCGCCACAAAGTAAGGCACGCCATCATTAGCGCTCACGTCACCTATGAAGACTTGCACCTCGGCATCTGTGGACAGGCTGGACTGCTTGGGCACCTGGTGGCCATTGTCCTGGGCGCGCACGATCAGCACATAGGCCTCCGCGCGTCCCTTGCCCGTCAGATTGCGTCGCGTGGTCAGCAGTCCGCTCTGCGCATTGAGGCTGAACAAGCCGTTGGCGTCGCCTTCGTTCACCAGCTCGTAGCGCACCTCGCCGCCAGGTCCTTCGTCCGCATCGGTGGCCTCCAGCTGCAGCACGCTCTCCATCTTCAGCGCGTTCTCTGGGATGACAGCGCTGTACACTTTCTTGGTGAACTCGGGCGCATTGTCGTTCACATCGAGCACATCGATAAGCAGCTCCACAACGCTCTGCTTGGCATCGGTCGGTTTGCCTGGCGAGTCCTCGGCCTTCACCTGCAGGCGGATGGAGGGCGTGCGCTCTCGATCGATGGTCTGGTTGCGCGCCACAATGATCTGGCCGGTTAGATTGTTGATCTCGAAGAGCATGGCGTATTCGCCCTGCAGCGAGTAGATGATCTTGTGGTAGCCCAAGCGCTCGTCGCGCGCATTGAGTGCGGCGTCTTTGTCCTGGGCCTTCACCTGCAGCACGGGCTCCGGATAGCCCTTGTTCTCAATGATGGTCGCGTGGTAGGAGCTCTGATCGAAGATCGGGCTGTTGTCGTTCACGTTCTCCACTGTGATGTTCACCCTGCTGATGGTGCTGCGCTGGCGATCGGCGCTGTTCGCGCGCACCTGCAGCTCGAACTCAGCGCTGCCCGACTCAGCCAGCGCTTCGTAGTCCAAGCGCTTCTTCAGTATCACCTCGCCTGTGCGCTCAGAGATGTGGAAGTATTCCAGCTCCTTGGGAGTGACCAGCTCAAAGCTGGTGATGGGCTGCTCGGTGACCGGATCCTCGGCTTGCAGGATGAACAGCGCGCTGTCTATGGGCATTTCCTCTTTGATCTTGATGTTGACCACGGGACGGGAGCTGCTCCAGCCAGGATTCTTGAACACAGGATCCTTGTCCTTGAAGGACTGCACATAAACCGTCACCTCAGTGGTGTCCACCTGCTTCTCCGGATCCACTTCAGCATTCAAATCTCTCACTTCCACAGTGAAGATGATAATGGCAGCCACATCGTGCCTCAGGCTGCTGTTCACGAAGATCTCGCCGCTTTGCTTGTCCACACGGAACGCCTCCTGCACGGGATAGTTGCTGCGATTGGCTATGCTGACGCCCGCCTTGGTCGTGGCTTGAACCGGTCCCTGCAAGCTATACTCCAGGCGTGAGTTCAGATCCTTATCGATAGCCTTGACACGCAGGACGCTCTCGCCAACAACCGTGCGCTCGGAGACGTAGGCGGCGTAGCTGTTCTGCTCGAACTTGGGCTTCTCATCGTTGATGTCCTTCACATTCACATAGACCGTGGTGGTGGCCGTTTCAGGTATGGGCGTGCCCGAGTCCACGGCATTCACAATTATCTCAAAGCTGTTCATGTTCAAATCGCGATCGATGCGAGCTTGAGGCGACACAGTTATCAGGCCGGAGCTGAGGGGGTGAAGGTGAGTATGGGCTGGGACTGAGATTATTTTCTTGTAGACTTACAATTCATTGATCTGGAAGTTATCATTGGCGCCCACAATGCGATATCTCAGCAGGCTGTCCAGGCCATCAGGATCGTGCGCGGAGACTGTAGTCACATTATAGCCCGTGGCAGCATTCTCTGGTATAGACACGCGATAGCTGGGCGGCCCAATGACAGGCAGATTCTCGACATTCTGGAAGTGGCCCTTGAAAATGGGCCGCTGATTGCCGGAGATGCCAACGCGTATGAGCACGCGAGTGGTGTTACTCAGAGGGGGAATGCCTGAAAAAGAGAAGATATATATATCAATATTCCAGCATATATAAGCATATATACATATATGAATATAAGTATTCCAAATATCTGCTAAAAAACTTACCAAAATCTGTTGCAGACACAACCAGCTCGTACTCGCCCCGCTCCGTGTCCATGGATCTGGCTGCCTTCTGCAATGTTATCTCTCCCGTTTCCGGCTCAATGCGGAAGACATTGCCAGCTATGCTGTTCTCGGAGACTATGGCGTACTTCACCCTGCCGTTGCCCTGAGTGGGACCATCCGCGTCGTGGGCGCGCACAAAGAACTGCGGCTCGAAGATGGAGGCGCCCTCGCGAATCGTGCGGCTGTATTCGCTGCTCTCGAAGCGCGGGTGATTATCGTTCACGTCGAGCACATCCACATAGAGATTCGCATTGGACTCGCGACCGCCGCCATCGACAGCCACCACGGTCAGGCTGTAGGTGCTCTGCTTCTCGTAGTCCAGGGCTCTGAGTAGGTAAATGCCGCCAGTCTCTGGATTAATGTAGAAGTTGTCGGCTCCGAAGCCCTTGAGCACGTACTGCACGTGGCCAAACTCCGCTGAGTCCGCATCGGTGGCGTTGACAATGCCCACCAGGGAGTCGCTGGTCAGATTCTCGGGAGCTGCGAAGCGATACGTTTGCTGGCGGAACACGGGCGCATTATCGTTGGCATCCAGCAGATGCACCTCCACGCGAGCCTTGGCCTGCTCCACGCCATGCGTCGTGGCCACCAAATCGAACTCGAACTTGCGCTGCGCCGGATTATCGTAGTCCAGCTGGCTGGCGTCCAGCACTTTGACTACAACAGGAGTTCTGCCTTGGCCCTCCGTTGGGGATACAGCAAAGACGCCAGCTGCCTTCGAGACATCCTGCAGCCTGAGCTGATAGCGGCTGTTCTCGCCCATGTCCCGGTCATCCACGAATATTGAGAGGCCTGGCAAGGGCATGCCGTTCGCCAGATTCTCGGCAATTGAGATGTTGAAGTGGGAGGCACTGAACTCGGGCCGATGATCGTCGACGTCGGTCACAACGATGGTCACTCGTGTCACAGTGAACTCAGCGGGTATGGCACCGTCTATAAGCTCTGTAGCTCTTATGGAGAACACATAGACGCCGCCATTCTGCAGTATCTCAGGATTCTCACGGTCCAGCGGTTCAGCTGTGGTCTGCAGTATGGCTGTGCCTTCCTTGGCATCGCCGAAGGGCACCAGTTCGAAGTGTCCAAAAGGTTCGTCTTCTAATGAGAGAAAGATGTCTCTGGGTATGCCCACATCCCCATCGATGGCCTTCACAGTCAATATGCTCACGCCGGCAGGAGTATTCTCCGCCACAGTGGCAGAGTAAGGCGCATTGGTGAAAACTGGCGCCTGATCCTGCACATCGATGACATTGATGGAAACAGTGGCAAAGGAGGTGAGACGATTCTCTATAGCGCTATCCGAGGCTGAGATGGTCATGATGTAGGAGGGACGGCTCTCAAAATCAAGGGGCTGCTTCAGGGCAACTCTCGCTGTAAAGTTGCCATCGCTCAGCTTGACGGCGCGCACCTCGAAGATGTCGCAAATGTCGTTCTCCTGGAAGAGAGAATCGAGAGAGAGAGAGAGAGAGAGAGCGAGAGAAGTTTGAGTACGAATTAAGTTGAATCAGCTTTAATTCTGACCCACCTGCACACACTTTATCTGCACCTCTGCGTTCAGTCCGTCATCGCGATCCACCACGATGATTGGTGGCTCAACGGTCAGCTCAGAGCCCACAGGCAGCGATTCGCTTACGCTCGCCGTATAGGGACGCCCATGGAATGTGGGCTGATTGTCGTTGTAGTCACGTACTGGAATCTCCCTGCGCTGGGACACCGTGTTCGGCTCCGTGCCGTAGACGCCCTCGTCGGTGATGCTGATGATCACCTCAACGGTGTCTTGTGTCTCGCGATCCAGTTCTTGGCGCAGCCGCACCACGCCCGTCTCCCGATCCACCGAGAAAACTGGCCCAGATATGCTGTACTTAAGTCGTCCACCCTCCGGGTCGATGCCTGCAAATGTGTAACAAAGTAGTTAGTAGTAGTAGTCGGCGCTTGCAGTAAAAGCTGTTTGTCGACTTCCCATTTTGCTCGACACGCTCACTGCTTTAATTACAGCAACTGACACTCTGCCGGGGTTATGCTTAAGTGTGTGAAAAATGCTAATTTGGTTCCCACAGCCCGCTTCACTCGACTTTTGCAGTTTAGTTGGGCGTGGAAATGGAGCTAAGCTATGTAACTAAGCCTGGGAGTTGGGTCAGCTCAGCTCAGCTCAGCTCAGCTCTAAATATGGGGCTACGACTTGGCCAGTTTCTCTTTCTCTTTCTGCTCTCCACTTATTAAAAGCAGGAAACTAAAACGCAGCTTGGGGGCAAACACGAACAAAAATAAACATTAGAAATTCTTTTGAATGATGCAGCTGTGGTTGGGGCCAAAAGAAAGAAAACAAATGATCCCAGCAGAGCAGGCAGCCCAGAGACAAGCCATAATAAACCCCATGGCAGTCTGGAAAACGACTTTTTGGCACACACAACAGACGGCAGGCGACAGAGGACAGACGGCCGACGGCTTTTCAGGTTTTCAAGTTTGCTTTAACCATTTTGAAGACGACAGAGAGCCAGAGGGACAGCCAGACTGCGGCCGACAATTGCAGCACAGCCACAAAGCGGGAAGCAAACAACACGTTCTCTAAGCAGCATACTCTCTACTCGACACACACACCCAACAACTTACCAATTGCGGTCGCCAACCCGAATCTTTTTCATTGCCCCAAGCCTCATTCTCCCTGCCTTTTCCCCTGCCCCTGCCCCTGCCCCTGCCCCTGCATTGGCGCGTGAGTGCCCACTTTTAATGTACATAATCATTTTTCTAGTTTTTCTTTTTCGGGTCTTACACATTTTTTCATGTGATTTCTCATAGACAAGAGTCGAGTGTGCTGGAATTTGGTATATCAAACGATTGTTGCTGTTGCTGCCACATATGGCAGCTGGCTGAGGAAAAACTGGGAAAGCCTGGGGCGCTGTAATAGCAAACAGCAATTATCCAAGTTTTTCAATGCTGAAAAATATTTCGACTTTTCTTCTTTTCACTTGATGTTTTTCTTCTTCTTCTTCAACTTCCATGCGTGTCCGACTGGCAGAGTCGCGACTGGGTCTAAGTAAATTTTGTGATTTCATGCTCTGCGAAGCGTATTTGTTAATATTTCGCTATTTATTAGACACAAAGAGGCAATAGCAAAGAGAAATAAACGCCCGCATTGTGTTAGCCGTTTTCGAGCAATTATTCATTTGGCGTTTGTTTTGGCTTGGTTATTGTGTGTGTTTTGGAGTCAAAATAATTGCAGCACGCCATTTACTTAATTACGTTGTTTATGCTAAGTTTTTAACTTAATTTAATCCAATAATTATGTATAGAAAGTAAAACTATTTATGGCCAAATAACATGAAAGTTAGGAAACTTTTCGGCGGCGTTGAGCAAATATAAATTTTATGGCTGCGGGATGCGCATATGAAAAAACTTTTGCTTATGATGGGTTAAGTTTTATAATTTTTAGAATGAATATAAATATGTGCTCTGTATACAATAATATGTATGAGTCTAGCATATAATATGTAAGTATGTATATTCAGTAGAACAGTTCGTGGGAGGGAGCAAGAGAGAAAAAATACTTCAACAGGTCTCCATACAAATAATTAAATGAATAAAAGTAGAACAAATTATATGAAAACATTAAAAATATATTTATAGAGCACTATCATCAAATCCCAACAAAGAAACCTACAGAGAGTAAATCCATGTCTATATCACAGCAGTCGCTCGCCACTGAGTAAGTTTTCTGTTTAAGGAATCGTTTTTCTTGCCTTTCAATTCCAGTTTTGCAAAGATAATTGAAAATACAAAGTGCACTTCACTTTAATGCGAATGAAGCAACTTTGTCTTGAGAGATATATCTTCTTAGAAAATATTTAGCCACAAGTATTTATTCTCATTTTATATATATTTAAGTTTAATATTGCATATAAAACATACTAAAGCCCAAGGCAAAAGCCTAGAACCCAAAAGGTAAATAAATAAATCAACTCAAATGTCAAACAAAAAATCTGGTTCTTGATGAAAGCGAGGCTAGACTCAACCTAAAACTAGACATAAACATAGATATATGCATACATATACGTATACATATGTATGCACATATATTTTTATGTGCTAAGCACGACCCAGAGCAGCAGCTCTTTTGTTCCATTTTCATTTATTGATTAGCCGCTATTATCGCTTGATTTGTCCAATGACCAATTTGTATGTAAAACAGACAAAACCCAAAACAAAAAGCTGTAACAGTTTGTCTGTTTATGGAATATGTAGACAACGTTTGCAGTTAGTCCAGCCAATTGGCCGAGTGATGCAAGAAATGTTGATTTTTTTGATGATTGCCTGTCGAAAATTGCAATCACAAATTATGCAGCTGATAGAGTCGAGGCGAGTCTAGTGGAGTCGACTCTTAGCAGCTTCCTGGCTCACAGTTTAGACAATGTTTTGCCTGACTATTATTCAATTTGAGTGTGAGAGTGTGTGAGTGTGTGCATGCAGGTGTGTTTGTTTGTGTGTGAATTTATGGCACTCTTAATTTCAAACGCAGCGCACTGCAAATTGTTGGCCTAAACGTGTTTTTTTTTCGACGACGTTTATCTCACGGATGCAGCTTGCAAAACCAACTGGCTGGGCAACCGCTCACCCAGCCTCAGCCCCACACACACTCGCACACACACGCACACCTATGTAAAAGTCAATGAGCACTCGGCTGACTCCGTATCAACTACCAAGTTAATGCAAATACTCGAAATGCATTTGGGACCTTTAAGTTGGACTGTGAGCTCTTCATTGCGGCGCAGATACGTTTGATATAAAATATGCAGATACAAGATACATTTATAAGTAAGTTACATGAAAGTTGTCTGCCTTGGCGTCTGGGCCAGCACTGCTGCTGCTGCGTTGGGCGCATCAAATTACAGGCCGCAGCCATAACTGGGCTAAGGTGTCAACGGGGCACTATTTTGTGGAGCAGGTGGGGCAAAAACAAAAGCGCAAAGCAGCACGAAGATGCAACCGCTGCAATCGCAGGCAGCTATTGTTGTTGTATAAGCCATGCAGCTGTTGCAGCCAAGACACCAGCCCAGCCCAGCCCAGCCCATCCAACTCCTTTTGCAATTGCGAAAGTCTGCGATTACGACATTTACAATAAAAAAAAAATTGCAGCTTTCAATTGATTGGCTCCACTTAGCAAAGTAAAAGTGTCGCCAGATTCTATGCGGATAAAAGTGAGCGCGTGGCCAAGAAATATTATGGCCAACATTTGCATCTAATGCAGTCTTGGCCACACGCCAACTTCAGATTCCCATAATAATTGGCATCGTTATCGACGCCAGCAATATCGGAGTATTTGTTTTGCTATCGCGACTGCTACGCACAGACGTGTTCAAATGCATTTCCGCCTGTGTATCTCACAGATACAAAACGCACACACAGACAGAGCGAGAGAGAGAGATACATGTGTATCTCGCTGCTGGCATTGTTTTTGGGGGGCGAGACGAGTGCACATTGATTAACGAAATGCATTCCCAGGCATGCAAGACATAGGTATTATCATTTTAACATTACTTAGCGCTTATCGCAACATGCTTCAAGATACTCTACACATGTCGAGAGAGAGAGAGAGAGAGAGAGAGAGAGGGTGAGTGGGAGAGCAGCAGAAATAAAATTGTAAAAAAATTAATACTCTGCACAAGGTTGTTGGCCAAAAGTAGGTGACGTTGCGGCGAGCCAAGCGCTTAATATTTCAATTATGCTCATATAGACAAAACCCCCTCGGCCCCAACTCCGCCTCTTACCACCGCCCCTCTACAAGTCGCGAACCGAAAGTCAGCAAAGGCAATTTGAGATTTCGAACCTACAAAAGTCAAATTACAAAATAATTAAACTATCAAATGACCAGGCCAAAAGCACAATACAATTATCATCTATATAGATATAGATATATATATTGTATATTTATGCATATCTGGCCAGTATATATACTAGCTGAGCGACATAAACTCACAGAGTTTTAGGCCAAAAAAACATTGTCTTATAATTAATTTGGCTTTTTGTGAAAGGTTTTTGCCGTACATAATGTGAGAATGGGGGCTATTGTTGCTGCTTGCATACCCTGTAAGCAGTGTAAATGGGTTAAGGAGGGCATATTGGTTGTGGTATGATATAAGTACCTAAAAGAAGTAGATAATAAATCTATAGTTGAAATGGATGAGGCCTATCCTTGCTCCTTTATATGTCCTTTGCTAGTTACGCTAACAAGTGAAGACTTAAGATGGGCTATGCCGATGCTAGGGTATCTGGCAAGTAGTGTACCTTACAAATAACCAGTGCTATATACAAATTGTAGATCTATATTCTATTAGCTGCCGTCAACATATATCTTTTAATCTATCTCTATCTCTATCTATCTATCTATCTATCTATCTATCTATCTATCTATCTATCTATCTATATCTATGTCTTTACAGGGCATCTCTCAGTCTATCACACACACCATCGAAAACCCCACTCTATGTTCATTATGAAACATGGGATTGTCCAGTAGTTGACCTCAGTTCAAAATTTAGCCACGACTTACCTTTCAGTTGATAGACGGGGCTGCCCACTGGCGTATGCTCCGACAGGCTGAAGCGGGACATGTCGCCCGAGCCGGGCACAAAATGCGGCGGATGATTCAGCAGCTGTGCGCTGGCCAGGCAGCCAAAGATCAGCAGCAGCAGCAGGCACATTAGCGACGGCAGCAACATGTTGCCGTTGCTAATTCCAATGCCGTTATCTTAATATATATATATCCGTTAGCTTCGAAGTATTTCGGTTGTGTTTACTTGGGTATTTAGCACATCTAGCACAATATTCACTGTCGCATTTCTTTAGAAACAAAGAGAGCGGTAGGGGAGAGAGAGATAGAGATAGAGATAAGTTTATGTTAAGCACAGCTAAAATCAGAAAACAAATCTTAAAGTCTTTCAATGCTAGCCCCCAACAGCTCAACAGCCCAACCGCCCAGTCGACCTTGGCTATGGCTGCAACGGCAGCAATTACTGCAGATGCAGAGATTTGTGCTCGCTCAGCGTAAAACTGTTTGCTGAACTTGTAATGCGCGTTCGTTGTAAAACAAATATTTGGCCAATTCTAGAAAAGAAATTCGATTCAGTTGCCAATTTCACTTTATGCGCATGTGAAAAGTGGCACATGATGATGAGGCGACTGCTGATGCTGTCGCTGCTTCTGCTTCTGCTACCAAAGAGTTCCGATCATTTGGCTGAGGCGCTTAACGATTGGCTTTCTTTCGCCGCTGGAGAATGAGCAGTGAGAAATGGGGAACGAGGCACGAAGCATGGGGAAGTCAAAGAAAGCAAGCTAACACACACACACACACACACACACAGGCACATACTCAGGCACACCAAAATGTGCAAAAAGGCAGCTCAAATAAATAAGCGCAGAATACAGAACTGGTTGCTCTCTGCGCTGGCGTAGCGTGCAGATACATAAGTATCTACGAGATACATATAGAGCGCTGGTCAGTTGCCGTTTGGGCAAAAAACTCAGATGGAAATGGCCAGGAAGCGGCGCACAAAGCATTAACCATCAAACACTGCAGATGCCTAGGCTCTATACACTGTTCTCTATCCCTGTCTCTGTCTCTCGCTTAATTAGCCTAACCGTTATTACACTTATTAAATGATTATTTCACTTTTGTTCACGCGCAAAAAAAAGCGAACAACGCTCGACTATGACGCCAGGCCAAAAACTTGATTATCGTTCCGAATATATATTTTGTTGCTTTACTTTTTGCGCTTGTTTTTGTCGCTTTGAGCTGCTTGCCGACGTTGTTTCCGACGAATTTTTAACCGCAGCAACGTCTTAACGACGCGACGCTCGCTCACCGTCTGTCTTTGTGGCCGTCTTACCTGTTGCTGCTGTGGCTCTGGCTGCTGCTGGCGTTCTTTGCTGGCCAACGGCGTGCGTGATTCGGCCAAGCGGTGGTAAATACTGGTTTCGTGCCTGTCGCCGGTTTTGTTTTGATACACATTTCGCGCATGCGCAAAACGAGTGGCAATGAAATGTGCGCAAGTGTGTAAACACTGCAGGCAGTTAAAATTCCTGAAGATCTTTTTCTGTCGCTGCCCGAAAGTATGCAACATTTTTTGTTAATGAAAGGGAAATTTATAGAGGAGGCAACTGGGTGAATGGTACTTGTCGGAATGGATATTTATGGGATGGTGATTGATGTGGCTGTAGTCTTTACTTAAATTATATTAAATTTAAAAAAAAATGATTTCGCTTTTAAATGACTAAGGCAATATAGCTGCCAAGCCATGATTAAAAAGAGAAATGTTTGAAGTTCAGGAAATTGTTAGGAAATTGTTAAATAGATATAATTCTACAATTGGATAGTTGGAAATTTGGGTAGAGGCAAGGGCTCTATAGAACCTCTCTGCCTCTCTATGGAACCTCTCTCTCAATATTTCCTCACAGCTGAAAAGCTAAATTTCCCACAAAAAAGTCTCATATTGATATAAACACTAAATATATTTGATTTATTTGCGATATGTATATATGTATATAGATAAGCACTATAACTAGAGCAATTTAGAGCGCATCATCCACCTGGAACTGTATCAGATCCTCGACGGGGAAGCGAAAGAGCGAAGCTGTTTGCGCCTCGGCAGCCAGTTGATCGATTTGCGGATTCTTGTGATAGCGCATATGATCGCCTTGAACGCTGTAGCGACCATGATTGGAGGACAACGCTGGGTGGCCGGTGAGTGCAGCAGGATGGGGCAGTTGGGGCAGCTGCGGCACCTCGGCGGCCACAATGGGATGCTCAAAGTCAATGAGCGAGAGATTGTCGCTGCGTGAAATCGAATGATTTACAGGCTGTTGTTGTTGAGTGTGATTCTGCTGCTGCTGCTGTTGTTGCTGCTGCTGCTGTTGTTGCTGCTGCTGTTGCTGCTGCTGCTGTTGCTGCTGTTGCTGTTGCTGCTGCTGCTGTTGCTGCTGGGACTGAGCTGAAGCAGTGCTGTTGGCAGCCACCTGTCGTGGTTCGATGGGACTTGGTGGCTTGGGCAGCGGCTGCTCCCGTTCGCTGACGCTGAAAGTATTGCGCTGCAAGCCTGAAAAATTGTGATTATAGAAGGGATTAGTGGAGGCGCGCACCACAGCTGAAGGCTTTTGCTTGGGAAAGACATTCAGGTGCAGCATTATCTGATTGTTGCTAGAGTCAACAGCTCCGCTGTTGGCATTGCCATTGCCATTGCTGGCGGTCATAGCTGGGCCATAGATGCAGTCGTCGTTTGGCTGGGACTGCGGCGCAAACTTGGCCGACTGATAGAGCGCCTGCTGCTGGCTGTAGCGTATGGACTGATCGGGAAAGATCATGGGCAGGTGGCTGGGTGGCTGAGTGGGAAACTTGAAGGGCGTCTGGTAGAGACTCTGCTGCAGCTGCAGCTGTGGATGCGCATGGGGATGGGTATGCTGATGCGACTGCGGCTGGGCGTAGATGGAGGCAGGCGAGGCAACTATCCCGCCAGCTGTGGGCACCGCGTAGTCACTCTGATAGGGATTGCGCAGCACGGAGGTGGGTCTGGAGGGCGGCAGCACCGGATAGATATCCAGATTGACCTTGAAAGGAATGCGCTTGTGCTGCGGCTGACGCGTTGCATTCAGCGCGATGATGGGCGGAAAGCTCTGCAAGAAGGGATCGACCAGGAAGTGTTGCTGGCTGCCGTGCTCCAGCAACATGTTGTAGTTGCTCTGTTCCTGCTGCTGCTGCTTCTGCTTCTTGTGCTTCTTCTTGGAGCTGGGCTTGCTGGCTGGAGCCTGCTGCAGAGCCAGCAAGTTGATGTCCTGCGGGGAGCGCGGCTTATACGGATACAGCTGATCGATGGCCACGCGTTGGTGTGGCGCTGCTGGGTACATGGGCATGGACATGGGCATGCCCATGGGGAACATGGGCAGCGGAATGCTGAGCTGCATCTGCTTCTTGTTGCGCTTGCCTCGAAAGAAGTTGGCTATACCGCTGGCCTTCAGGTTCTTATAGCTGCCCGCAATGTGCAGCCCAGTGGGCATCATGACCAGCCCAGCGGGCACCTTGCTGGGCAGCGGGCTGTTGATGTGCATGTTGTGCAGGATGTCCTGGATGTTGTTCAGGCGCTCCGCCTCGCCCTTCTTGAACTGCTCCGGCAGCGGGCCGTCGAATGGAAAGTGAAACGGCTTCGGCTTGAAGTCATCGCGCATGGCCAGAGTGGCTGGCGTCTCGGAGTATTGGCGCCGCAGCAGCGCCGTCGCCGCCGCCGACGAGGCCGGGCGCTGTGTGGAGAGGCGCGGTGGGCGGGGCAGCTGATCGCGCAAAACATCACGCAGCGGCGTCATGGTGACGGATCGCTTAGGCAGCCGCTCATACAGATGATTATCGTTGGCGTCGCCATCATCGGCAGGCATTGCGTGCTGCAGCTGGGGATGGGGCTGGGGTCGTCTCGCTTTCGTGCGCCATGTTCCGTAAATGGGCGCAACGTCGTCGGCACGCTCCAATAAGTAGGCAGTTTCGCCAGCACCACCACCAGCAGTAACAGCACCACCTCCTGTGCCACTCTCCGCCTCCAGATCCTCCACATCGTTGGCGTGCAGGTGCAGCTGCTGTTGCATCTGCTGCAGATGGAGCTGCATCTGCTGCTGCTGCAGACGATATTGGTGCTGCTGCTCGTGCTGCAACTGCTGTAACTTGGCACGCATCTTCTCAATGTTTAAGCGTTCCGCCGCTTGACTCGCGCTGTCGTCACTTTCGGTGCTGGGCGTTGTCTCCGACAGCGTCTGGCCCTCAATGTGGTTGGGTAACGACTGCTGTTGCTGCTGCTGTTGATATAAGGCTGTTGTTGATGCGACCTTGACGACCATAAGAGACATCTGTAAAATGGAAAGTTTTATTTGCTCTGCACTAACCTAATGACACTCGGCTCACAATTGTGTACACATAGAGCAGGCCCATAATCCGTGGCCAGCGGCTGCCTTTAGCCTTCTGCTTTGCGCCGCCTCTGGCAGGATGTGGATCCCGCAGCGTTTTATAATTTAACTCGGGCTCCGGCTGCACTCTTGGCTTTATAAACATTTTTCACACTAAAAGTTGCTGATGGCGGTATCTTTTGGCGCACGGGACGCGACTTCCTCATCGCGAATCGCAAAGACGACTGCTTGCAGCTCTGGCCAAGCAGCCCCTAAAAAACTTGCGGCTGCACTCCAGCTGCTAATTAGAAAGTTTAACATACGAAAGCAAAATAATAGACAAATAAATTAATTGCCCAAATGATTTCGTGCGCCCGAACTCTGTGGGGAAAAGAAAATGAGATACTTTAGAGGCAGCCACCATGAACAACAGCAACAACAGCTCAAGATCGCGCCGAGCCACGCACGCGATAAAGAATTCAAACGAGAAACAATTGCTTAGCCGAAGTGCTTGAAACTCTGCTCAATTGAATGAAAAGTCAAGCTGAATAGAGTGATTATCAAATTTAAATAGCTTTAAGGCTAATTAAACAGCATTTGACACTGGCTCAGAGGTTGACGATGTGGGCGAAGAACTGAAGTTTTGATGATAGGCTTCGATATTTTGATCATTAAAGGAAAACCTTTAAAATCAACAGAAACTTCTTCAGGGACTTAAGCTCTGAGACTAATTAGTAAAGCTATACTCCTAGTAAAGCCAAGATATCCTTGTAGATATATCTCAGATAAGTGAAACATAACTTAAAGTCATTCTGTATGAAAGCCTAGACTTGTGTTCAAATTTAGTTTAAAGTAAAGGATACATACATTGGATACAAACCTATATCCATTGAGGGATTTGAGCCTTCAAATATATTTTAAAGAGTTTCTCCAAGGTATCCTCTACACTAATGCAAAAATACTTAAAACTAATCTGATGGTGCGCTAATATATATAGAATGACATCACAAATTAGCTGCTGGAGTCCTTAAGTGCTGTAAGATCGTACTATATCAAGCCTCTCAACATCAAGTAATCCTTATCCCATATATCTTCATGCATAGCTATCAGTCTCTACTGTAAGACCTTATCATATTATCTCTATAATCATCATAAGACTTTATCATATTTTCCCCTAGGCATAATGATGTATATATTTACAGTTTGCAGTTCTTTTTTCCTCATCGCCTCCAACATTATCAGATACTCATCAATTTCGAGTCTCATCTTGAACACAAACCTTGCCATATAGTCGAGAGATCCACGCTTTTGCAGTTCGCAGCTCACGCGAGGTGTATATGCTTTTAGCATAACTATAGAAAAGTAATAATAATATTAATAACAATAACAAGCGATGAAAACATTTCCCGTTGTCGAATTGAATATGCATTGAAACCACATTTAATAAACCTAATTTATTGTTCGGTCTTTAGAAATGTTTATAAACGATATGTTTGTTTTCATTTTATTTGAACATAGAGCTAAATAGTCTTGAGACGGGAAACATAAAACATAGCAAGAGTTAAGAGGTTTACAAAAAATTAGATACATATACAGTGATCCCTAATTGTATGAGTATGCGATTCATTAATTCATAAAAACAAACAAGTTGCATTCTTGCTGACGCTTCAGTGGTATCGCAGTGGTCTTCGAGCACCCTCATGAAACGCTGTAAAAATCTTTTCGACTGTATTGACTAGATGTATCTAGCCCTATAGATATGGTTGGCATTTGCATTGCTAGATATATTTAGAGAGCATCAGTTATTGCATCCCCTCCCTCAGACAATAATATTTCAATTAAAATGAAATGAAATGTCACCCATCTGCCTTTCGGCCGTCGTTGAATTCATCGACGGCTATAACTGAGCTGCTGTACGGGTGCTTAGAAGTTAAAGGGAATGCTGGGTCTGGGATATTGGTAGCCCTCGTGCTTGGTCGGCGGTGGTAGTGTCACAACAGGCCTGGTCGGTGGCACGTACGGGGTGGTTCTACGGGTCGTTATCCTCTGGGTGGTAACGGGGGGCAAGTATGTTGTTGGCGGAGCTGGTCTACGAGTGGTAGTGATCACGCGCTGAGTCGTACGGACTGATGGAGGTGGAGGTGGAGGTGTTGGCCTACGAGTGGTAGTCACTGGAGGCAAGTATGTTGGTGGTGGGGTTGGTGGACGAGTTGGTGGACGGGTTGGTGGACGGGTTGGTGGACGGGTTGGTGGGCGAGTGGTTGGCGCCCGAGTGATTGGTGGACGAGTGGTTGGTGGACGAGTAACTGGAGGACGAGTGGTCACAGGGGGCTGTGGCTTATTCGTAGGAGGCAAGTAGGTAGGACCCACAGTGCTGGGTGGGCGGGTCGCACGAGTTGTACGGACAGTAGCCCGGGTAGTGATAGGTGCTGGCCTACGGGTGGTGGTCACAGGAGGCAAGTACGTTGGTGGTGGGGTTGGTGGACGAGTTGGTGGACGGGTTGGTGGAAGAGTTGGTGGACGAGTTGGTGGACGGGTTGGTGGGCGAGTGGTTGGCGCACGAGTGATTGGTGGACGAGTGGTTGGTGGACGAGTAACTGGAGGACGAGTGGTCACAGGGGGCTGTGGCTTATTCGTAGGAGGCAAGTAGGTAGGACCCACAGTGCTGGGTGGGCGGGTCGCACGAGTTGTACGGACAGTAGCCCTGGTAGTGATAGGTGCTGGCCTACGGGTGGTGGTCACAGGAGGCAAGTACGTTGGTGGTGGGGTTGGTGGACGAGTTGGTGGACGGGTTGGTGGAAGAGTTGGTGGACGAGTTGGTGGACGGGTTGGTGGGCGAGTGGTTGGTGCACGAGTGATTGGTGGACGAGTGGTTGGTGGACGAGTAACTGGAGGACGAGTGGTCACAGGGGGCTGTGGCTTATTCGTAGGAGGCAAGTAGGTAGGACCCACAGTGCTGGGTGGGCGGGTCGCACGAGTTGTACGGACAGTAGCCCTGGTAGTGATAGGTGCTGGCCTACGGGTGGTGGTCACAGGAGGCAAGTACGTTGGTGGTGGGGTTGGTGGACGAGTTGGTGGACGGGTTGGTGGAAGAGTTGGTGGACGAGTTGGTGGACGGGTTGGTGGGCGAGTGGTTGGTGCACGAGTGATTGGTGGACGAGTGGTTGGTGGACGAGTAACTGGAGGACGAGTGGTCACAGGGGGCTGTGGCTTATTCGTAGGAGGCAGATATGTTGGTGCCGGAGTGCTCGCACGAGTTGTACGGACAGTAGCCCTGGTAGTGATAGGTGCTGGCCTGCGAGTGGTGGTGGTCACAGGAGGCTGTGGCCTGTTCGTGGGTGGCAAGTAGGTTGGAGCCGGAGTAGTACGAACTGGAGCCCTGGTGGTTGGCACTGGACGATAAGTTGGTGGTGCAGTTGGTCGGCGAGTGGTCACTGGAGGCAGTGGCCTGTTCGTGGGTGGCAAGTAGGTTGGAGCCGGAGTAGTACGAACGGTAGCCCTGGTGGTTGGCACTGGACGATAAGTAGGTGGTGCAGTTGGTCGGCGAGTGGTCACTGGAGGCAGTGGCCTGTTCGTGGGTGGCAAGTAGGTTGGAGCCGGAGTAGTACGAACGGTAGCCCTGGTGGTTGGCACTGGACGATAAGTTGGTGGTGCAGTTGGTCGGCGAGTGGTCACTGGAGGCAGTGGCCTGTTCGTGGGTGGCAAGTAGGTTGGAGCCGGAGTAGTACGAACTGGAGCCCTGGTGGTTGGCACTGGACGATAAGTTGGTGGTGCAGTTGGTCGGCGAGTGGTCACTGGAGGCAGTGGCCTATTCGTGGGTGGCAAGTAGGTTGGAGCCGGAGTAGTACGAACGGTAGCCCTGGTGGTTGGCACTGGACGATAAGTAGGTGGTGCAGTTGGTCGGCGAGTGGTCGCAGGGGTCTGTGGCTTATTTGTGGGAGGCAAATAAGTCACGGGCACTCGAGTCGTGGGCCTGGTGGGCAAGTCAAATGGCACATCTGGTACTGGATAGGAATATCCCTGCGCAGCACGAATCTTACGCTGGAATTAATCAAATATTCTGTTTATGGTCTGTTCAATGAGCTCATCCGATCTTTCTGTACTTACCACATGGGTATCAGCCGATGCGGTGGCAACTGCCACAACGCAAAGCGCCAAGACAAAAAGTGCACTTCTCTGTAAGGAAACGAAGCAGAAAGAAATCGAGTTAGTGCGGCCAAAGAAGATGCTCAACTGGGGTTGTTCGGCTGTTAGCTTGCCACAATCGCTGAGACCTGAGCTAAGTACCTCATCGAATTGATGTCTAATACTTGGTGCTAAAGTGATTTGCTCTAGGTCTAAATGCAAGGCAACATTGTTAAAGCACAGACAGCAACGTTTAACGGCACAAAAGTCGTTTGTTAAAGTTCAGACGATGTCTGCCATTTGCATACAGCAACAAGAGCGACAACAACAAATAGCTGGCAATTACAATAAAGATGTTAACGTGCGGAGTCGAAGACATTCAACTTTGACATCATCTCTAGGTCACGGTAGCGATCCGAAACATAGCCAAACTTGATTGTGCTCTCAAATCTCTGATCCACAAACTAATTAAAATTACGAAAAACACAATGAAGAGGAAAACGACCAAATGCAGGTGAAATAATTAATTGGCTTTGGAGACAAGATCTCTGACCAAAAAGGAAAAAAAAAGAGGCAAAGTGTGCATAGATTAAACCAGATGGCTTCTTCCGTGGCTGTCAACGAATCTAATGTCTGATAATTAGCACATTATGCGAGCTCGGCAAGGTCGCGGCGCGGCTGTCAACGCAGAACGTTAACGAAAGTGGTAAATGGCTCCGGCTGCAATTAATTTGCGAACATCTCAAAATCGCCAAGAATTTATTTTTGATAACTTATGTCCGTGCGGTTACCATCTACAGAAATAGCTAATTATGCAACAAACCGGCTGCGCCAGCCAGCAGAACTCTGGCTGACTAGTTTTTTTATTTTAGGTATCGGAGACAGCGCGATTATACAACAATAATCGGCGATCGGCCATTAATAAAGTGAGAAAATCTAAAGTCGTCGCTAAAGCCTAATTAGCATACGCACTAATCATTGATCGTCGCCATAAAACTGAGGCCATTTGTTCAAATTCCTACAACAAAAGAATCATTCCCAAATATATATGTGTATAATATATATATATATATAATATATACCTATTCTAGCTAAAGGTTTGACTTATCGTCAGATCTTTAAAAAGACAGCAACAACAATTCATAACTTATTGAAATGTAAATGACTTTTAAAATTTGGTTGTTAATGAACTTGAAATTTATTCGAGATGCTCCAAACTTGTTTGATATTCAAATGCTTAAAGCTCAACATGGGGCTTAGTTAGCACCTCTGAGCGCGAAAGTGAAAGGATATATGAGAGAGACGTCCGCTTCCAGTTTTTGTTAGAATTATATCATACAAAGTCTAATGGATTGATGTTATCTCAGCTATTAAGAACTTCACGAGCTTCATATGAATGCGGTTGGCTTAGTGAGATTCGAGTTGATGGATCAACCGAAAACATTTGTTTGCTGTGGCGAGTCGTAAGTCCTTATGCCATTTGGGATCTACTCTATTTTGAGTTCCCCTGTAATTTAGTATGCTAATTTATGGCTAATTAATTTGTTTTACAAGCGATCTGACCTTGCGTTCATATCGGAAGCGTCAATGACGCACATTTGGGTCAAGCCATCAACGAAAGTGGCCAAATGTTACACGTTTTCATTAATGAAGATTTTCAGGTGATTTATGTTAAGTGGTTTGGGCGCTTTTCAAAGTGGGAAAACACGCAGCAGCAGTTGGAAAACGAAATGAAGAGTTAAATGTTTCAATCAAGAGTTGATTGAAAACGAAATTAAAGAAATGTGGGATTGAGATAAGACGAAGATTAGCATATCTAGATATAGATATGAATATATAAAAAATATTATTTAATATATAAAACTCTTCAAGAATCTGCTCAGCTTTACCCTGCACTACATGTCGCCTCTAATTGCTATTTAATATATCATCTTTTAAGGTTCTTAACCTTAAGCACATTAGCTTGCTGAGCTCTAAGGCTGCTTAATCTGCCTTTGGCAATTTGTTGGATTCGATTCTTTGATCTTTTGCCGTAGATCTTAGTGTTGCAATCGAAAGACTTGCTGCACTTAATTAACTTGACAGACGTTGATCATCTCTCAATGGCACCGCCAAGAATGTTGCATCGGGCTATGGCCAAAGGCAACATTTAATGGCCATTTGCCTAAATATGCCAATTCAAATGTCAATCCATGAAATGTATGGAAAATTTGCAAATGATGCAAACGAGTTTTCATCTCGTTCGCTGACATAGAAACCCTGGCTAAAACGATGGCAGCGCATCTGCTGCCAACTGAAAGTCATGTTAATGATTAAAGACTTTGGCAAATGCTGACAGCTTAGTTAAGCGGCCAGCGACCAGCGGACAGAATGCCACAGCGCAGAGCACGTCCACGTGGGCGCACTGGGCGTATGCGTAATACGGCGCTCGCTCACTAACACTGGCTCAGCGTGGCCCAACCGGACGTGTAATTACGTTTGAATGCATACAAACTCTAAATGTCACTTGAACCATAAGATAATGAGAGCTGTGCAGCTGCTCTGTCTTGTTATACATTCAAATATATACACACATATATATGTATATATATATAGAGTATATTTGTATAGCAAAGGCAAAGCACGAATAATTGATTTTTGTGAATTGTTCGATTGTCTTTGCTTTTCTCTTGCTTTTAGCAACACTTCTTTTTGAACACTTTTTGTATTATCACGATTGTCTTTTATTTCTATAGTGGAACTAGGCTTAGTTACCATATTGAGCACTTTCAACTGCAACGGACGGCAGCCAGATAACGTTTATATATGTATATATAAAGATTATATATCCCGACAATGAATTGTGTTTCGTGTATAATCCTTGTGTGTGTCGATCGTATCAAAATTCAATGGTCAATTGAATTTTGGATCGATGCCAAGCAAGAGGTTGCTTCAACTTCTGGGTCGACTCTGGGCTAGCAACTAAAGCATCAAAACTTGTAGATTCTCTACTTATATATACTCGGGGCGTCGGATCTGCTGTCGCTGCTGTTGTTGCTGCTGCTGCTGCTGCTGCTGCTGCTGAGACGACGACGACGACGACGCTGACTTGGGCGACAGCTGTTAACACTCGCAACGAGTGAAGATGCTGCCAGCAAAGACGCTGACGCCAACAACTGACCAACCCGTTGCCAGTTTTTCGGCCAGGTATTCGTACGCAAAGCTCAGCCGCTCAGTCGGCAGCTGCGCAGTCGCAGCAGCGACTCTCTGCTCTTGATGCCATTGTTGTTGCCTTTTAACAGTCGCATAACATAAGTAAACGCACTAAAACAAAATAATCATAATTTATTAAATTAAAGATATGCAAATGAATAACAAAAAAATCACAGCAGCAGCAGCGACAGCTGAGACAATGGCGCAGTTTTTGTTGCTGTTGCTATTTTTGTTGATTTTTCTATTTAGCCACTTTTATTTGAGCAAATATATTAGAAGACTAGAGACTGGGTCTAAGCCCAGGCCAATTGCTCTGCTTGAACTCTTCTTTTTTCTTCTCTATTTTTTCTTTTTCTTTAGTTTTTTTTCGTGGTTGTTGTTGTTGCTGCTCGAGTAATTTGAACGCCCCTGGACAATGTGCTCGCGGAGTGTTAAACATATTGTCATGCCAAGTCTAATTTGTAAACGAGATTAACATTCGACGCCGAAGATGTTGTAATTTTGGCAATCGCTTTCAAGGCTTGAATCGATGCGAGGCAATGGGCAAATAGCTATTTAGTTGAGTTGCAAATGAAATTAGCTGGCGCGGCTGGGGCTGTGGCTGTGGCTGTGGCGGCTGCTGCTGCTGCATTCCATGCAGGCGTTGTCTAAGTGCAAACACGGCCAGGCAGAGCTCTCAGAGATTACAGCTGTTTGTGGCTGAGATTAGGCCTAAAGCAGCAGAGATGAAGATGATGAACCGGTTGCTGATGCTGCTGCTGGTGCTGGTGCGTATGGTGGGTCAGTCGTGTCGTCCAACTTTGGAATTAAGCTCTGAATGTTAAGGTAGGCGCACACACAGACGCCGCAGCCCCAATAACCAAATGACCTTTAAACGCAAAATAAAAAAAAATAAAAATAAAAACAGCAACAGCGACAGCAACATACACTCACACACGTTCGACAATCGCCCGTACACATTTTGTTTTTCAATAAAAACAAAAAAGATGCAGCCAGATGGAGATGAAGATGCAGAGATGCGAGTGCGAGATATGCGAGTGCCAGAGCCAGTGCAACTGAAGCCATTGGCGCATCATTTTTGCGCGTCCGAGCGGCTGACAGCATCCACCACCACCAGCAGCAGCCGCAGCCGCAGCAGCAGCAGCCAAACGGGTTTCCAACTCTATTTTTTTTTTTTCATTATTATTATTTTAAGCTGCATTTATTAATTTGTGATGCCCAAAACATGCTCAAGTGGTAGTCACGCCAAAGTCTCGTTGAAACGGCTCCAAGTCGAGCCATTTGGGCATCTGCCCACGCGACAACAGCAGCAGCAAACAAGCCACTCGAAGCCCATCGAAGACAGCAACTGAGACTCATCGACTTGATGGATTTGCATATTTCGAATATCTGTCGCGTATCTAGATCAAATTTTCATGAATGAGGTGCTAAGCGGGACAACAATTGGAGCTTGAGCTGAGTGGACACACTTCGCGTACACTTGACGAAAGACAGCAATAGAAGCTGTAGATAGAGATATAGGTATGGCTATAGATACAGATATAGATATAAGCAATGGGCAATAAGCTATTAGAGATAACGACTTTAACTTGTTGGAATTTAAATCAAAATATTCTTCAGATCTGGTTTTCAATTCGATTTCATTTATGCACTGAACAAAAATGATTGAACTAAGGAATATTGTTGGATGTGAACATAGAGAAAAACATCTTGAGGGTGTGGATAGAGGCAAAGGTGAAGCAGGCTGACTGAAAAGCGGACAGAGAGCGTGAAAATGGATCAGAAGAGGAAGAGAGAAAGCGGTAACAGGGAAGAGCCAAAGGGGAAGATGGAAAATGAAAGAGGAAAGAGAGAAGAGAAACGAGGGAAGACGAATGAAAAAGGGAGAATATGGAAAGGGAAAGAGGAAACAGGGAAGAAGGAAGATTGAAGAGAGAAATAGAGTAAAATGTAAAAGGAAGTGGGAAGAGGCAAGTGAGAAGACAAAATGAAGGAGAAACAAAAGGGAAAAGAGAAACTTTTTCCGCGTTCAAGGATATGTACAAGGACTTATACTAAAAATCTGTATTTATAGCCACAATATATTTGGGTTCGACTCTAAATTTTGTTCCTTCCTTTCGTGTTGATTCATTTGCATTCATTCGTATTGATCTCTGCAGCTGTTCAGCAGCTCAACAGCAATTGGGCAGTTTGTCGATCACTTCGCTGCTAGAAATTCTCTCAGTGTACACGCTTCTTGCCCGAATGACATTATTAAAAGTTGTTTATATCCATCTGCTAGAGTAGCTATCAGCAAAGTGTGTTAGCAGTCATAATGGCGTGCTGCAGAGTCAGTGCTGTGCAATGGATGCTATTAAATGTTCCTAAATGAGACAAACTCGTTAACAGTTTGGCTTTAGGAAGTCACCCCAAGAAGCTAATTGCTCGGATGACCGTCACAAGCACACATCAACATCACACTTGTGCATCCGCCTATTAGATGTTCTTTTTTATGGGGAAACCTCCACCTAGACGGAGACCAGATGACCAGATGAACGATGCTGAGCGCTGTGATGCCGACAATTCGGGTCGTAACTTGCTGTGCACAGAGGCAATGACACCGGCTGACATTTTCGAGAAGTCATTGTGACAAGAAATAAAACAACAACAAAATTTAAAAACTAAATTGTAATTCAGTAAAATCATGCCAAAAACTCGATAGAGGAAAGAAAACTGTTGCGGCGGCATCATGGCTGCTTGCAACATGTGTGATGAAACGAAATTAAAGCTTTGGTATTATTCAACATCGATGTAAAGATGCAAATGAGCGAAGGACGTGCCTTGATCGAATAGAGTATATATATATACCATGTGTGAGCATCAAATTGTTTAAAATTAATTACAAAACTGGCTTGTCAAATTAACGCACCCGATGTCCGTGACATGGGCCAAAGCCAGATGTATTGGCAGCGACGTCTAACCAGATTCTAGACAATCTTGTATAAGCATCTACTATATATACATATATATAAATTAGTTATATACAAATTAGCAACATTTTATAAAAGAACCAAGAAAAAAAACGATTCCCCTTTGTCATTCTTTTTTACGGAAATAATTTGTAACTTTTGATTGTGGCTGAGAGATCTCGTTTAATTAGGAGCAGATTTATATGTATTTAAATCGTTGCATAAATCTCGCCAGTTCGAGGTGTCAATTGAAGGCAAAGAGCAAATGTTTCAGCAGCTGTCCAAGCGTAATTAAAGATCTGCACGCACAGCCCATTAAAATTATAATCAAGCCAATATCTTATATATAAATTTATATTCGAAAGAACAAATATTATGCCATGGCGCTGTCACAGGCTGGCATAGGCTGGCCGATTATTTATGCCGCTCTTTCATATGCTACGCCTGCCATGTATATATTATAATTTGGCGGATCTTATAGAATAGACATCTCAAAAAAAGAAGAAACATGTATATATGTATTTACCATCCAAATGTCACAAAAGTTGCGTCAGCAAAAGAGAATACAACTTTTTGGACATCTTTAATTGTGCTTATGATTTATGCAAATTGATCCTTTATACAAGCATATATATACGTATGTGTGTGTGTGTGTGTGCGCGCATCTACATACTAGTCAAGGCAGAGCACATTTTATTACTCGTCAAGCTGCTTTAGATTTATATTTATGTAAATAAGCAGACTATCAGACGGACAGCCCAGACCAGACCAGACCAGAGCAGAGCAGAGTCGACCAACTAGTTCGGTTTCGGATTTCAGATACTTATTATAATTTATTTATTTATTTTTGGCTATTTTAGAGCTTGAGGAAGTTTAAGGTAAATTGAAATTAAATTGATAAGCTGTGGGATACACACACGAAATGGGAATGGGCCAAACAAAGCACGCTTCTGGTCTTTTGTTTGCCAAAACTAGGAAAAGTCTTGGATCTGCTGAATTTATGTGCCGAACTTGAATGCTTTCCGAGAAGAGGCTATGTCTATGGCTATAACTATAACTATAGCTGTGGCTTTGGCTTTGGCTTTGGCCTTTGCCTGTTGCTGGGGATTCACAGCATTAATAAAATATTTTATTTAATATGTTATGCAATTTTATACAATTTATTTTTGAGTTTGTTTTCAAAATTGACTTTCAATTTCGGTTCGAGTGACAAACTTGTCTTAAGAGAAAGATATAGAAAATCAATTAAACACGCTTTTGTTATATGTTTTATGTTCTTGTTCAATTTGCAGTCCAATAAATATATAATTAACTTTTAACATGGAAATGGGCATTTGCTTAGCGACGATTTTATTGATATATGAACACGTAACGGTTGGCAGCCGATGTTTATTTATTTTCGGCTACACTCGATTCTAACGGTTTATTTTTTATTCAACTTAACATTTATTAAGTAGCTGCGAAATTTCATGAAAGCCAGACGCTGGCTGCGTACTGAGCGTGAGGCCTTAGAGCTGCCGGAGGAGAAAACGTGTTTGCTCTTCCATTAAAAAGCAAGCAGAGAAACCATTAATAACTGAGTCGCATCAAGGACACGCTCAGTCAGGCAACAGGGCAGTCGGCCAACCAGTTTCAGCCTGGCCAATTTATTGGCCCAATTGCCGGCCATTGGCATTGAAATCCTTGTGCTCGCGAGGGTCACATCTGGAACTGGGATACGATGCTTATCGGATTCCACTGAAAACCTGTTGCTCAGAATACTTTTGTGTGGGAATTATGTAATTTCGGTTTACACGCGGCCCCAGCTCCACAGCCAGCGCCAGCTTAAGCGAAAGTTTCTTTGCGAGAAGATGTTCGCCATTAATCAAGATTTTATTGTAATTAGCCAAGCGGCAAGTGGCCAAGCGCCGAGCTTACATGCTCAACTCAGCTGTGACTCAATGGAAAAGAAGCTAGCCATTCATGGATATATATATTTTAGATATATAATATTTCACTTAATATTCTAAAATCTGAGCTCTTAACGTCTGTAATTTGAGCAAGTTGAAGAGTATATATCTTCATGACTTCATATCAATCTCTTCGAGCCAATTATTCATTCGGCTTTCAAGTTCAGCTTGAGCCGAAGCGGCCAAACGGAAGGTGTCCGGGCTGACGCTGAGTTTTGATTTATGGCCATGCGAGAGTGCTGCACTTCAGCTCAATGGCCAGACCTGTAAATTAGCCTAGTTGCTGTTTAAACAAGAAGCAGCGAACTCTATTTTTTTTTCTTTTGGTTTTTGGATGTTTTAGTGCAAATCAAGCCGAAAAAATTGGAGCAGTGTCGTTCACACGCGCGGACAGACACAAGGCTGTTAAGTGATCGGTGGCCCAAGTCAAAACAAAAGCAAAATTAGAAATATACATAAAATGTAGCCACACACAATAAACACACATACATATCAGTTAAATTGTATGTATGTATATAGATATGTGTGTGTGTGTGTAATAGCTAATGGCGGGTTCAACTGGCTTTAAGATGCTGCTTAACACATTCTACGCGTCTTGGCCAAATTTGTGCGACAAATAAAAAATCATCGAAAATTCGATATTCAAAATTAATTTAAAATAAACGACGCGCTGAACGAGTTATTTTATTTTAATACGAACTGGTTCGCTTGCCTTATACCTACATATAGAAGCGTACAAGCAGACATACATACATACGTTCATATATATGCGTGTATATATGGCATACAGGTGGGAGCCGCATTTGTCGGCGACAGAAAGGCTCTTGGCTGATTCTGCGCCCAAAAAATTTTGGTTTTTACAAGTTTCACATGCAAATTATCAAGTTTAGTGCTTACATACAGATTGAATACAAATTTATTGCTATTGCCTGCCTCTGTTCGCTGTCCGGGCTTTTCGGGTTCAAGTTTGCCAAACATGCCCGAACGAGGAATTATGCAGATTTTGAATAGAATAAGCGCTAATTGATTAAAGCCTATCGATAACTTTGACTTCGTTCATCACTGTCATAATGACGCCATGGCGAGTCCTTAGCAACATCTTGCTCTACTTTATACGTCATCAGCAGCTAACTACGTAAGCGAAACGTAATCGATAATAAGCTTTGATAATGGTGAATCCTTAGCCACATGCTGCGCTCGATTCACAGCGTTGCCACCTGTCGTCAAGCTTAAGTGCTGCCCCACCCTAGACTCAATTTGGTCTAGCTGTCTGTCTCAGCCGAAGGTTAGTTGGACAAGTTTTCAGATTTTCAGCGTATTAAAATAAAATCGATAGGTGAAGAAAAAACATAAATATATAAATAAGTAAATAAAGTATAATTTGGTTTTAGGCAAAGGCTGTGACCGCAACGCGCATAGCTTGTAGCCAAAAAAGCCAAAAAGAAAAAAAAAGCTAAACCAAGCGAGCGCCTAACTATTTATTAGCTTTAATTTGAATTTCGTATAATGTTGCGAACAAAACTTGTTGAGCCGCTTCTGCAAAGATGCTTCTACATATTTCACAAACCAAAAAGAAAAAACAACAACAACGACCAAATAGATATAAAAAATAAATAAATACAAACTAAAATAACAGCAGCAACAAAATCAAGTTCACCTCGAGTGTATCAAATTTGTATAAAATTCATCAGTCAACAAATACGTCAGCTGGAGATATATGCGTACATACATATCTAAGCATATATGTATATATGTATATATATATATATATATATATATATATATATATATATATATATATATATATATATATATATATAGATTTGCTCGAAGCCACAAAGTCTTGTGTTATGCAAAACAAAGGAAGCATTGCGGTTTGCGCTTAAACCAAGCCATGAGATAAAGATATGAAGATACACAATCATATGCTGGCTGGCACGTAGATATACATATCTATCTATCCATCTGTGCATGTATCTGTGCATCTAAGTGTAGCTGTTGAGCACCGATTAGCGTTTTAGTGTAGGCATTAATGATATTTTCACAAATCTTGCAGACATAAATCAGTCACTTGTTTGGCCATTAGCCACGCTGGGCATACACGGCATATACCTTTATATATTATAATTATATCTTTTATGCGCTTGTAGACATAATGTTTAATGATTCTTTTCGATTATAAACCCATCATTATGGCTGTAATGTGTACACAAGGTTTATGCTTGCCAACTGCAACCGCAAATCAGTTTTCCGTTTTATTTTTGTGGCTAATCACGACTTCTGTGACTACCTAAGTGTCTCTCAGAGGTGTGGGCGTAATTGTTTCGTTAGTTTCTTACTTTTTTTTAGTGATTTACCGTTCTCTAGTGGGTGTGCATTATATTAAAAATAAACCAAAATTAGAATTCTATTAATTAACAACCATCTCGAAATAAAAACCTGATCGCATTTGGTGGCATATGTTTTCTAAGAACAAATGTTTAGCATGCGAGCATACAGGTTTAAACAGCTATAATTATTTATGACACTCCAATCAATAATTTATGCTTTTGATTGCAGTCCAACGAGTATTATAAATATTTCAAAATATATATACATATTTTTTTGCATTTATTAGAAAAAGACCTGCCAAAACAGAATTTTAAAAAATATTTAGATTATAGCAATATTATTTTTAATTATAGCAATAATTATAAACGAAAAGAAGTACTTCAAGTAAAAAATTGATTGGTAATTCCTATGAGACAACAACTAGTATTCGGAAATACCTAATGCCACAATAGAATATCTTGAACTAACTTAAGCCCACTTCGAATGGGCTGCATTGCTATTGCGTAACAAATGCTAATTCAAATGCTTTTATGGCAAAATTCAAGTCTTTTGCTGGATTTTTCTAGATTTAACTTAGAGAAGTGAATTCTAATCAGCAAAGAAGGAAGCTACTCACTCAACAGCTCTCATTGTGCAGGGAAATGCACATGCCTAAAAGCATGCAACAAAATATTTATCAGCCATCATTTGTGTTGAGCACAAAAGTATGCAATGAAATTTGTTGTAGGCAAAATATAGGCAAAAAATAATATATTCTGGCTAAACTCAAGCTAAATCTTCATATTATTAGACATTTAATAACACTTCATCAAAAAAATAAACAACTTTGTTTTATAATTTACTAATTATATACTTTATTACATTATATCGTTCTTGTAATCGTTGTGCAGTTGACTTAAACGCTAAACGCAGTTTCGTACACTAACTAAATAATATTATCTTTATTATTTATTATCATGATTATCGTAGGACAAACTAAAACAAAATACATATATTCAAAGGTGCGACAGACTCATACAAAATACATAAACACATACATACACAATATATACTCGCATGCATTCACAAAATATACGGAAGTGTCTAGAGGTCTAAGATAAAGCTTAACTTAAAGTTATACTCTTTAGTTGTGGCGGCTGCAATGACAACTGAATTTGCTTAGGCGACTACTGTAAACTAAGGCTTTCTTCATCTTCATCTTTATCTCTATTCCTATCTCTAAATATATATGTACAGTTGAAAACTAGAAGATACACTTTGCATATGGGCATAGTTCGTAGTAGTAGTTCGTGGCTTAAAGGTAGATCTGCACAGATTCAGATACATGTTTTCTCTTATTTTGGATGCAACAAGTCTTTTGGATGTGAATGCTTCTTTTCCGTCCGCTCACAGCTCACAGCTCCGTGGAGTACTCCTCGGGATTGATGTTGAACTTGCGCCAACAGATGTGATCCCCGGCAGCGGCGGACGTAGGCGGAGGTAGCTTGTGCGTATTAACATTCACCACGGAGCTGGCCGAGCGCTTGATGTGACTCTGATTGTGCGCCGGCGCCGGCGCCAGGCAGCCAGTGGAGCGACCCAGAGGATTGCGGGACATGGCCGCATTGGCACCACCATTGGCCTTGCCGTTGCCATAAGTAATTGACTCGTTCGATGGCGATATCTCAATGCGCGTGGCATGGCTGCCGCCGTCCGAGAGGCGACGGATGTACACCACCTCGCGATGCTTCTCCACCGTTGTCGGACCCGGCGGCAAGCGGGTCAGAGTCTGCGGCTGGGCTGTCTGGCGTGCCCGCTGCGAATACCTCAGCGGCTTGCCGTCGCTGGCCTGGAATGGCACATACTGCTGCGTGATGCCTGGGAACTTGTCCACGCTAATGTCCTCCTCGATGGCCGAGTCGCCGAACATGGAGCCGCTGTAGTTCGGCGAGCTGTTGCCCGGCGTCGAGGACTTCCAGTGCGTCTGCTGCGGATGCACTGCCTGCCCGTTGGCGCCCAGCTTCTGGGCACTGGAGTACTGGCCCTTCTTGATGGAGTGCGTGTAGTCGCGAGTGCCGCGACGACGCAGCGTAAAGTCGCGACGACCCGTGTCCTGGCAGACGGAGCGCCACTGCTTCCACGAGTGGCGCGCCAGCGGATCGGCTGGGCCCCACTCCTTGGCTGGCTTCGAGGCCTCGCAGATCATGCCGAAGAAGTTGTACTCCACCTGGCGGAAGATTTGCACGCAGGCAATGATCATGATCATTGCCAGGGCGAACAGAATGGGCGCCCAGCGGGGCAAGTAGCCCGCTAGCAGATCGAACTGGTCGTCGTCGGCGCACCACCAGACCAGAATGCCCGTCAGGATGGCCGGGCAGCTGCACCACATCCACATCCAGCCGCGGAAAATGGGCCGTCCGATCGAGAACTCCAGATCCGTGTAGATATTCTTGGCGCCGTAGATCCACGTGATGGCAATCAGCTCAAACACCAGCGCCGTGACGACCAGGGTGCCCACAATGCGCGAGTCCAGGACTCGAGCGATCAGGAACTTGGGCGCTGCGAAGGACATGACTGCTACGACTAAGGCGATCAGGCAGATCACATAGCTGGGCCGGCGAGGCACCAGACGCGTCGACGTATAAACAGCGACGGTGATGGAGACGAGTGCCGACAGAATGATCAGCGCAAAGATCAGGGAGGGGATCAGGTGACGCAGCAGCTCTCCCTCCGACTGGGCGCCATAGAGAACCCGATCGTAGATGGCAGTCAGAGGCTTCAGCTCGTCCATAAGCTGGAAGCCATTGGATGAGAAATCGAACTGCACCATGAACAGGGTCACGGCAATGGCATTGATCAGCAGGTTGAAGCAGAGATAGACCACGGAGGTGCGCACGGCGTCGCCCTTGTAGAGGAACTTGCCCGTGATCATGGGCATGGCGCCGAAGCCGCAGTTAACCGAGAACAGCACCTGCATCAGGGCATTGAACCAGATGTTGCTCTCCCCAAGCAGCGTGCTGTCGAAGGCCCACAGCTCCGGAAAGTAGTGGCGGGAGAAGGAGTTCCTCACCTCCCAGCCGGTCAGGGCGCAGAGCAGGCAAAGCCCCGTCAAGCCATAGACGAACAAACTGCGACGCAGAATCTTGCCATTGTGAGTGCTGTCGAAGAAATTAGAAATTATATAATATTGAATCCCAATTTAATATGGTTATACGTACCACAACATAACCACTATCCACAGCCCGATCAGACCCGCTGCCAGCAGTCCAAAGTAGAGCGGATTGCGCCAGAAGGGCGTCAGAAAGGTCTGCTGCAGGCACTCCTGCCCGCTGTTGCCCGTCACCGTATAGCCTTGCTGCAAGCAGAGCGGATTAGTTTTACAGCTTTACTTAATATTTGATGACTTACCATGCTCAGCTTCAGATTGCCCACGCACTCGCGAAACGGTATGCCATTCGAGGCGAACATGCCTATGTAACCCAGTGCGAGCACAGCCTGTAATGATATCCATATGGCAGACACCCACGAAGCAAAGCGGCTAATGATGCTGGCCCCTGTTTGAGTTGATAATTTGTATATTTTAATTATAATATAATTAATGTAATTAACAAGATTTATGATTGGCGCTATACGTTTTGAAAATGAAACGCAAAAATCTTCATTTCCGCTTTCAAGTTTCATAGCACTCAGCTCGGTCGGTTAGAGATAACGTCAACTAGAATAACGAAAACTGCAAGCCTAAATGCTACGTAACGTAAGGCCTAACTCCTAATACGTACATGATTTGATTTTAAGTTTCATAGCAAGCAGCTGATTCGTTGTCAACTGCAAGGCTAAACGTAACGTAACGTTGAACTTTTACGCTAATTATTTGGCTGCCCATGTTTACATATTAATTTGAATTTAATAGTAAACGTGTCCAAGCAGTATATGAATTTACATAATCGCAACGTTTAGTTCTCACTAATGTATATATATATATATTCTTGGCTGATCACGTTTTAAATTAATTTGTATATGCATTGTTATATTTCTGATTTACATAATCGTAGCATTTCACACCTTTGACCAGTGACTCGTTATGAGCGTTGCCAACTACATATCTTGCTGATTGGCATGTCTTCTACGCGTGCATTAGAGTAACCTACACCTTTCAAATTCAAATTCAAACATAAATTCAAATGCAATTTAAGTTCGAGCCACAATTACCCAAAAATAAAATTATTGCATGTGGTTTGCCGATTGCAATCACGCAAGCATTTCTTAATCCATAACTGGAAGGCATTGTAATTAATTTAAAATATATATATATATCTACAGATATATCTATTTGGTGAAAAAAAGGGGCGATACAGCTATGGCATTCCTTTGCAGCACCCAGCATTATGTGTATTATACTGAGGTCTTTTTCGAAGGTGTTGTGTCGTAATTTGCAGTTTTTTTCATTTTTGCTTTTTGCCATTATTAGTATGTTGCTCATATTGCTCATTTTTGAATATCGTTTGTTTCTTCATTACAATTGTGTTGTTTTTCTTTTTGTTTTTCTTCAGTTTCATTTTCCTTTGTTTTCTTGGTTTATACTTTTTGTTCATTTAGAATTTGCCTTAAACGTCTCTATGGTTATTTTTTGTGGACGCGCCAGCTCGGCCAGGAGCGTCGTCCCTAGCATGTCCTCGGCTTTAGGGTGAGAAGGGGAGGACTGCCGACTGGGGCTCCGCCTGGCCGATTGGCGTGTCAGCGATTACACGAACGGGACACACACACCAATGCATTTTTGCAGTTTTAATATTTTTTTTAGATTTTCTGAGAGATTTTTTGTTGTCCTGATAACACGATGATGATATCTTTAATCTACTAGGTCACATTTAAGTTAGTTTACTTTCATTGTTTTTTTTTAGTGTATTTTTATGCGTTTTATATGTTTTTTTGTTTGCATTGATATACTTTTGGTCAGATAGTCTCCTTTGTCTTCTTCTTCAATTATCTTTGCGTATCGTGATTTCTCTAGTATCGACTTTAGTTGCAGTTTATTCAGATATACATGTAGAGTATATATAGAGTTGTTCTGTGCTTCGTATATTTCTGCATCAGAGGATGACGAAAGTTGCGCAGCGCCTGGCCCGTGTTTGAGCGCTCTCTTGCAGCAGTTGCTCTTGTTACCACCACCACCAGCGTGTGGGCCAGACGGACACAATTTCAGAGTGCGGATTCAACGGGCTGTGTCCAACCGTCTTTACTGCGGAATCCACGACCGCCCCAACAGAATGTCTCTCGCAATCGCTATTTAAACTACATCTTGCCGAACTTCGAGTTGGGAATTGCAAGCGAAATGCGTTAAAGTGCAGCCAAATGCAAGTTTTCTCGATGAGCTTTTAGCTTTCCGCCAGGACTGCAGCTTTCGTGGCTCACAGGAAATGCTGGCCAAAAGGGTTGGTTGCTATCCACTTGTTGCACCTGAGTACATGCTCTAGCTTTACGTGGATGAACTATTAAGCTTTTCCATCAGAAACAGGAAATGTTTTCATGGAGGGTTGTTCGCCACCTGTTGCAGCTGCGTACCCAAAGTCCTTCTGTAGTAGCTGTTGCTGCATCAGCCAAATGCAAGAGCTTTGCCTGCTGCAGGAGCTTTAAAACTTTTGCATGGGATATGCATAAGGAGTGCAGATGGAGCTGCAAGCTTTGAGCTTTGAGCTTATATACCTTTGCTTACCTTTGAATATGGGCGACGCCCGCCAGGTGTGCGCCGCTCCTTGGCCCAGAAATTGACCCACAGATATCTCGAGCAGTATCATGGGCAGGCCGACTAGAAACAGCAAGACCACATACGGCACCAGATACGCCGAGCCGTAGTGGTCCAGTTCGCGTGGGAAGCGCACCACATTCGCATAGCTGACGTTCAGGCAAATGCACAGTACAAGGCCGCGAAACACCGAGCATTTGGTCTGCAAAACGGGGAAATACATTAGTCACATGATATGTACAATATATATAATAATATATACGTATGTTAAAAGACAGGTGTCACAAGCATCCGCTGACGAATGCTTAACATGTGAAACACCACCCACAATCCAAAAGTCATTTCCGCCACTTCCGCTTTCGAGTTGTGTAATTTTCTTCAATTCGTTTAATAATTTGTCTCTCCGTCCGTCCGTCCGTCCGTCTGTTTATTTGTTTTGCAGCTCCATTTCGCACACACATACACATAGTTAGCTGGCCCCTGCCTGAGCTCGTTCTTATATTATATTTATCTAAGCGCGTAATGAGCAGCAAAAGAAAGTGTGGCCCATTACGGGGGTCTCAGCGGCCAAAATGCGGCTGCCTGCAAAATGTGCCGCATAAGCCCATTAGATGCGGAGCAAAAACACCAACGCCAGCAACAACTATAACAGCAACTACAACAACTTTGAGTACTTTCAAATACAAAAGCTAAAATCACAACAACAAAAGACTTATATATATATATATATAAAATGTGCATAAAAAAATAAAATAAAATCGCTTTGCCACCGGGGAACGCTTTTAAGTGAAATTCATTCAAGAGCGCGCACAGCGAGGCGACGCGACTCAGCGCAACTCAACGCTCGGTTATCCGGACGACCGGACAGACGTGACGCCCAAGTAAACGCAGTTAATAAAGCGAAAACCGCACAGTGAAAATGTAAACAAAAGACGCGAGCAACTCAGCAGCTCAGCCACTGCCTGAGCGCTATTCAAATACATCTGTCTATAGATAGGCAATGAAATATATATGCCTATAAGCGTTAACTATCATGTGCCATATCATGCATGCATTCCAGATATATATATATATATATATATATATATATATATATATATATATATATATATATATATCGGTATACATGTAGGTGCAAAATACTTATAAATAGAAAACAAACCAAGCTTAAAACTTAAAGACTTTCAGCTACATCTTTTGGCATCTTTTGCAGATACTTGCAGAGGGTAGTATACTTTTGACAGGCATTATGTAACGGCTGGGCTGTGAAGTGATCTAGATATTGTGTATAAGCTTGACGCTAATGTTTGATGTTCTGTCGCTATGTCTCTCATCTCATATCATCTCATATGTATCTGTATCTCAGAGATTATAGTCTATGCTCATATATGTCAAAATCTTTTGGATCGGACTAGAACTTATAGTTGCCTCTGAACATATTGTCTAAAAAATATTTATTTAACAAAAATGTTGCCTCAGTCATCACAAATTTTAATAGTCTCTCAAGAAAGGAAGCCACAGCAAGTCTGTATCATATATATATATCTGTATTATATATTACCTGTATATATTTCATATAATAATCCCTACATACTCTAAAATCTCCTCCCACCTAGAACATTCCCACTTCAATTCGCTCAATTTCTTCCATTACTTACTTTGCGATAGTATCTGAAGGGCACATCCTCGTGCACAACATATAGATAATCGGCTAGATATTTAGTCGTTGGTATTTCCATCTTTGGACAGATCTTATATTGTTTGTAGGTGCAACAGAACTTGTCATTTTCTTGCATTTGATATAATTTGCATGTAATTTACTTGGATTTTCTCTTAAACAAACTTTCGTTAAACTAAAATAATGGAAAAGGAATTTTCAGAGACTCATTTACTCGTGATTTATAAAGCACTTTAAAACTCCATTACAAATGTATTTTATTTACATTATTTTTTGCATTATTTATACGTATTTTTGTATGTTTTCAAGTTTATGAAAGATTATTTTTATTTAACTTTTTTTTAAGCCTCGACATTTAACATTTCGGTTTTTTTTTTGGGCTAAGAAAACAAAAAGGCTCAGCCAAGACAGCGAGGCGCATGTGTGTACGTACGTATATGAATACGTTTACGTATGCGTATACGTATGTGGAACAAGTTATCACGTTACGAGGCAGACGCTTTAAATATTAATTGGCAACACCTTCATTGCTTAGCCCTGAACTGCTTATTGAATGTCTTTAGCGAAAACGTCACAGCCATAACAACGCATCATATAACATACACACACGCACACATACACAGACATCTGCTCAGCCAAAATTTATGAAGAAAAGAAACATAGCTGATACCGACGCGTGCTGGTTCCGTACACGAAGATAGTTGTCAATTGCAGCGCGTCTGTTATTAGATATGGATTGTGGCCACTGAGCGCGACACGCGGCGTATGCGCAATGCACTCCAAAATGCAATCGATCGGCAAATGTCGTCTCACGCACACTCTCACACACTCTCACACACGAGCAGAAACACTCCGCATCGGAGCAGCGTCGACTTGCGACTGACGACTGCCCAAAGCGTAAATCGCGCGCGCAGACGAATTTTGATTGGGGGGGAAAAATCGTATCGAGAAAACGTGAAACGAGTTTTTCCATTAAAACAAAACTGAGTTGGGCTGAGCAGACGACGATTTATGTGATTTTCCTCTTCCAATCAAACACCAAACGCCAGACACTCACTGCAGCTGAAGCTGTGCACAGTTGGAAGCTCTTTACGAGCCGCAGGGGACTTTAGGGGGGAAGGGGCTGGGGAGACACTTGGCAACTGACACTGGGGGCGACCACACGTAGCGTGCGAGCGAGCATGAACCGAACTGCTCTCTCATTAATGCAGAACTGACTCCGGCCGGGCCAGTCGATAGAGTCTAAAGCGCGGCTTTCTACCTCGCACACTGGCAGCGAGCAGTTAACGCTCAAGCGCCGAGCGCCGAGCACCGAGTGCCGATCTCAGCCGAAGCGCTGCTTCGTTTGGCACGCCTCAACAATTCTCATTGCGTCAACGTACGGGCGTACGAGCCATGTGTTTGTGTTTGTGTTTTTGTTGTTTTGTCTCCCCCTCTGATACACTTTTCGTCTTGTTAAACACATTTTTATGTTTTTATTCTGTGCTATCTGCTTTTATTATTTCTTATCTGCTTTTCACTTGTAAAAACATAAAGAGAAGAACCCAATCGCCCACGAGCAGCGACTGCGAAAGTTCTGAAGATGTTTAGAAATCTCTGGGGCTGGCATTCGTGCCCAGTTCTCATATCGTGAGCATAATTAACTCGTGAACGGAGCAGGAAGTGGGCTAAGCCAGACCCAAGGCAGGCCAAAGCGAACCCAGCCATTAGACTCGGTCTTCGTTAGTCTCTTCTTCTCACACTTTAATTGAATTTCGTTTTAACACGTTCTAAGCAGCACAGAGCACACAGCACACAACACACACAGCATAATTTCATAATTCTTTATATAATTATTATGTAAGCATGCGAGCGAAACTGGAGCCACAGCCCCAGAGACATGGTCTCGATCCCGGGGTCCCATTATTAACAGCGCTCACTGTGCGCGATTAAAGTCCCAGCGTCTCGTTTGGTGCGCGTTAATAGAAAATAAAAATATTATTTCTGACGCACAGCTCTCGTCTTATTGGACATTTGGCATTAGCCAGCCACAGCCTGAGCACGGAAATGCGAATACAAATTGTTTCGTTTATTGGCCAACTCGCGACTGTGTATTGGCTGATCAAAGCTGGCTCGGCCATAAAGTTATCTGTGCAACGGATATGTCGAACCTTGATGGATTGGCTGCCAGAGCGTTGAGAGCGTGACTTTCCCGAATTATTTGATAGGCATTATGCGAGCGGCACTTGACGAATGGGTTACCCTTTAGGTGGTGGCATTAAGGGTATATATGACTGGAGTTTACTGGTCTGAGCAGCATTAAGATACCAACGAGCTTATGACTTTATGTTGGGAATGGCATTCCTACTTTCATGTTCGGATTGATTCAGTTTTCGGTTTGGGTTTGATTCTCTATCTCCATCTCTATCTCAACTGCCTTCCCCAAACTTTACAGGGTATATCACAGCACCACAGTTCGCCACGACTCACGTTGTCTGTTTGCGCTTGTATTTGTGTAATATTTATTGCGGCATATAGAATTTTTTACTTTTCGCCTTGCGTTTCGTTTAGCATTCATAATTGCTTTATTTTCATAAGCTTTTGGCGGCTCTTGCTCTGTGCCTCGCATCGCAAATGGCCAAAGTGGCCGTTAAAATTGTGCTTCATTTGAAAATAATATAGCGGCCAAATGAGGTGAGGCAAAGCCGAGCTGAGTAGAAAATAATTTAGTTGAAAGTGGCCTATAAATAAACCCTTTCATTAATTACTTTCGAGCGCTTTCCAACATAGAATTGATTTCATATAGAATTCAAGATAGTCTTAAAGTCGTGGCTGTCGCCGTCTCCCACTTATAAATTTATATAGTTTTTTATGCGGCTGTCAATTGTCGAAATTGGAGTGTGAAAATGCGCTCACAATGGCGACTGAGTGGGGCAGCGGAGGCTGCACACAAAGGCAGCATGAAAATCTTTTGTCAACAGATTGAATAAGAGACGAGCGAACGAACGCTTTGTGCGCTCGGACAATCCCTTTTGTGTCCGTACTCACTTACACTTACGCTCCGAGTGCGACTCTTATAAAGGGGGATGCATCTGTTGGGCACTGGAGCATTGCGGTCTGTCTTGCTGTCTGTCTCTCAGTCTGTCTGATGTGTGTGACATGGGCTATTGTTTTACGATTTTTTGGTTGCGTCTCGTCTAATCAGTGGGCAAGTGAAAGGAATTGGAGTCATGAAGCCATATAGCTGCCATATCGCTAACTAGCCAAGTGCTCCGTTACACCCAACCCGGTAGCGCAGTGTTGCGTTGCGTTGCGTTGCGTTTAGTTGCGTTGCCCAATTGTCGTCGTCTGCTGAGATTCTGTGAAGCGCGCACACAATATTAAATTCTACTAGCAATCAACAGAGCACTCACACACACACACACATGTCTTGGCCACTTTCACTGACTCGGACCGCTTTCAAAAGTCTTGTTCGTCCATGCAATTCTAATAACCGCCAATTATCATATTGCTGCCCACAACTACGGCAGCAACAACAACAACAGCGCAGCCGCAAACGCTGAAGCCGGTTTGAAATTGAGACTATTTGTATCACTGCTCGAATGCAGCTAGCAAATGACGTCATCACCATTCAGCCAACGCACCAAAACGTTCACTCAGTCAGTCAACCAGGTAATCATCAGCCACTCTCAATCAAGACCGTCATCAACTCGAACTATATAGCCATGTTTGGAGGGGCTGAGCGTCTTAACGCACAAAACGTGCAATTGGCGTCTCCAAATTTGCACCAAAATAAAAAGCAAAAAACACAAAAAATAAATGCAAAAAAAAACATCGCTGCACATTTTTCGTTTTGTTGAACTTGTTAATCAGCGAATTGGAAACGAAAAGGCATAAGAGATGAAGTAACTGACACAAGTGCAGCTGTATGTGTGTGTGTGAGTGTATGCACAACCACTGCACACGCAGAACGAGCCGAACTGCTACTGGGCGGCTGCTTGCGGCTGTGGCTGTGGCAAGCAATTGCAAATGAGTCTTGAAAACATTCATATGTGCATGTTTACAATTATAATTAGGAATGCGAATGTGGGTAGATTTAATATAGAAATATATCAAGGTATTTGAATTAGAATTAAGTATTAGATATATATAAAAATATATAAATATAGCTAAATATATATCCATAAATAAATGGAAATGCTGCGCAGAATAATTGTTTAACATTTATATACATTTCCATCATTCAAACTCGAACTGTCTTGCTTAGAAACAAAAGACTTAAGCGACAAACGCATTTTGCCCCTATGCGTATGCTACACTTTTTAGATTTGACTCAACTTGCGCTCGTTTTATGCTGCATGCTTTTAGGCTGTTATTATATCGAATGTGCAGTATTTTTCGAACTCGAATTATTACTTAGCTGTTATACCTATATTTCTTTATTAAATATGTTTACTTGAAGATTTAGCATATTTATATAGATAGCTAAGAGGTGTTTATGCTGAAAACTTAAGACTAAAAAGACTTTCAGCAAATTTTCAAAATATTCCTAATAATATATATTCCCTCTACAGCATATTTATGTATTATTCAACATCTAAACAAAATTTTTAAAATAATTTAATTCTGAATTTCTGCAAGTGTAATCATTTCTCTCATAAAACCGTTCATGTCAGCACGATAACAACTCAATTAGTCATCCCTAAATTCAAATTAAGAACAGGCGTTAAGCGAAATGACTAATTAAAGCCAATTTGCACAGCTCTTTGGCATATATCGTCCGCTGCATGCACTCTGCACTCATTTATGCTCAGAACATGAATACGAAATGCAATTAGCGCGAATTGCGAAAAGTCCGCTAGGCACACACACACTCAAACCGGGGGCATTAGGAAAGCAAATGAATGATGGTCAGATGTTGCGGTCTCAGCAACAGCCATAGACATAGCCATAGACATAGCCATGCCCGGCCCATACCTCACTAACCCAAATAAAGAAATTCAAAACGGAGCACTAACTAGTGCCGAAACTAGTTTTATGATCTTGTACAGACAACCCTATAAAGCAGGCGCATTAAGTGCTGCTGGAAAAACAAAGACGCTGCCCGAATTTTGACAAACGACTCGACATTTTATGTTTGAGCAGTCCTAATTCTCTCTCTCCCTCTCCCTCCATCTTCCCTCTCTCTCTCTCTCTCTCTCCCTCTCTCTCTCTCTCTCTCTCTCTCTCTCTCTCTCTCTCTCTTTTCTCTCAGAGTAAAACAAGTTTTGATTATTTTGCCAGATTTTCGTAATCGCCGTTCGATATGTTAATGAGCAAAGCAAATAAAAAGTGCGAAATTTAATGAAGGAGAAAAAATGTCATACAACAAACAGATGTCTGTATGTACGGAAGCTGTGCGCTTAGATAAGTCCAATTATAAGGCCATAATTCATATCACACGTAGTCTTGGCTATATAAAAAGCAGATCTAAGACGATCTTAGGCGCCCCAATCGATCGATTCGTCTGAGAATATTCTCAGCTGCCGGCGCTTGGGTCACGTACATTCCAAATTTTTTGCGCATTATTCAGCAGCTCGCGGAGTTTTTGTGGCCTGAGTAATTGATTCATTCATGACTAGCTAAAAAAAGCCAGAGCAAGTGATAAGCAGACACTCTATATGGCATCCATATATTATTTCGTGCTTAGATTGCGTGCGACAGCAGATAATCAGATATGAGATAATGAAGAAGTTATTTAATGCAGTGTGAACATTTGAAAAATGCGCTTTGATAAAGTCGAAACAAGATTTTTGATAAGCTTGGAAAGTATTCATAGATAAAGTAACTAAATTGTAAGATATATAACAAATTTTTTACATATTTAGAAAATTATTAATTTTGAACGAAGTTTCTATATGTTTTATAAAATTTCAAGAGCGTTTATTCCTCTTCAATATTCGAAGTTGTCAAACTTCTATCAACAAAAAAATCCCTTGACATTTCCAAGTAAATCTCCACACCTTTTGCACCTTCCCTTCTAGCCCGCACCTTTGATTCATCCGCCGCATTTTACAGTCCGACAATAATCTGAGCTGGTTATAAATGCGCTCAGTATAAAAATACTTTTCCCATAAACAAAACCAAAAACCCGTAAGCAATGTAAATCCCCAACTCCAACACCCCTTGCCTGCCCCTTGCTTACCTGCTGATTTGATTCATCCTCCGGCGCTGGCAGCAGCTTGGCATTGCTCGCCGTGGTTATGTTGTGCGCGGAATGGGCCGAGGCCGAGGCCGAAGCCGAGACCGTGGAATAGTTCTTGGAGACGCCGTCGTGCAGGTCGTGCTCATGGTAGCCCTGGATATCGCTCAGTGTATTGTTGCTGCCGCTGAGCGTGATGATGCCGCTGGAACTGATGCGGCCCGAGGTGGCTGTGGTGCGTCCCCCGCCGCTGTCCACCACACTGGACACCGTCGAGATGCAGCTGCGCGTTGTCTGCGGCGAGGGCGTCACCGCGGGCAGCTCGCCATCCGCCTTCGCACGTCGCATATTCAGCCAGGACATGCGCTGCGGCTGCCGACGATCGAGGGTGGCGGCTGTCGTAATGCCGCCCGCGCCACCTATGTAGACGCAGGTGCGCGTGTTGTTCGAATCACTGCGCAGCCGCTGCTCGCTGTCGGGGCGTGGCAAGGTGGCCATGCCGCCGGATATGTGTTTGTAGATGGGCGTGGCCGTGGGCTGAGCACTTCTAGGCAAGCTGCTGAGCTGCGCGGCGAGGGCAGCGTCGCTGTTGCGACTCTTGAAAATGTTGTTGTTGTTGCTCATCGATCAGATCTAAAGAAGCCAGAAGAGAGATCAGAGACAGAGATGTGAGTTAATGGGTTCAAAAGCTTAACAAATTCACACGAAATCCAAAATATCCGCTTGAAACTTATTTTCAAACGAAATGATTCACATGCGAGGGTCTCGTATGAGTTTCTTGGATTTGCATGCGAATTGAATCGAATCGAATCGAGCAGCAGAGAAGACAAAGTCAACTCTAATGAAAGTAAAATTCATCTCTCTAATGCTGCAAATTTCTCGCTGGGAGACAAATATGAAAGAAAGTGAAAGGCACAATTCTGGAGTCTGGCGCTACAATGGCGTTATGCGCGATTATGAAACTATATGTATCTGGCCGACTTTCATTAGGTTCTGTCTCATCTTTTATTATACAACACAAAGTATAATATGTGGCAATAACTTCTGTTCGCCCGCCTTGTGCGAAATTTCACTGAACTAAATTCAGCTGTGAGTTGGTTCTTCATGTTGCTGTTGTTGTTGTTGTTGTATTCTGCGTGTTTATCTGTCTGCCTGGCGCAGTGAAAACACTGAAAGTGTACGAATATATGAAAAATAAAACGCGCAAACAAAGCCGTAAAAAGCAACTGTTTAAACACAAAATGGAAACAAAGAATATGGCTCAGGTTACAAATAAATACGAATTTATGCATATTTAAAAGTCTTGGAACTTCAGCAGCAACACAAATTGAGCTTTAATGAACTTGGCTAATTGCATAGAGCAGAGCTGCGTAGATAGACAATGACTAGGGAGGTTGCAAGGGTTTGAACTGCGCTTAATCAGAAGCTGAATCTAAAGCTAAGTGTGTTATAGTTGATTTCAAGAGCATTCAAAAGCTTGTGTCTTGATATAAGGCTTTATACTCTCTGGATAGGTAGCTTATGCCTGCATTGCATATCTTGCATGGTTCTCAAGTAGATCAGCCTCTTATCATATGCTTTAAGAAACTCTCAGAAGCGTTAGTCCTGAACTAGGTCTAATTTAGAGTTTCAAAGAAGTCTTAGATGAATCTTCTTCTTCAATTCCGATTAAAATCTCTACTATGCTTTGATATCTCTCGCAGTTATTGTTCGTTCATATTTCTAACAGGAAATCGCAGTGGCTGTAGCTAATCTGCTGACAAGTCTAATAAAAACAGTTTTTTTGCCAGTTTTGAAGCAGCTTTCAGCTAATACTAAATGAATTCAAGAGCTTCATCAAACGTATTTTGCATGGAGACAATACGAATTTTGTGTGTTTTTTCCTCAACTTTATGGAGTGAGTCAAAAAATCGGCTGTCGCCTATCAGAAAGGTTAAACAAAAGTTGTGTCATTATATTAATGACTGTGTTTGTTTGTTTTGCTGTTGTTGTTGTAGATGTTGTTGTTGCTCTTGTTGCTCTTGACAAATATTCAAACAAAAACAAAGAGTCAAGCATCTTATCGTCACGATGGCATACATTTTATCTTGCCAACTTGGCTGGAAACAAGCGCACCACACACACGCACACACACACACACACAGCTAAAAATAAACAGCTCTTATCACAATCACTTGGAATGCACACTTTACAAAATAATTATGCACGCTTGCACAAATCAATGAGCTGAGCTCAAAAACCATATTAACAGCAGCAGCAGCAACAACAACAACAACAACAACGGTCAACAGCTTTTATCACGAGTTCGTTGGCATTGCTGACCACGAAACAGGCCAACAGCAGGCAACACCCTCTTTGGATACGTATCTCAATCTTGAAAGCATTTTACATACGCACACACACACAGTGAAAAGCCCAGTTCATTTGTATAAAATGTTTATGGGCGGCTCTTAACGCAAATTAAGGCACCAAAAAGTGGATGCCGGCTGCGGCTGTTTATTATTGAAAAAGTTTTGTTGGCTTGCGAAAAGAAACCAGGCGCCAGCCACACGAGAGAAGATTTGCAAGCATTGCAGATGCAGATAAAGACTCAGATATACAGATATAGATAGATAGAGTAACCCGATATGCATAGGCAAGCAGAAATGCTTGTAGCGCACACAGTAGTAGTTGTACTTATGTTGAAGGGCCCGAATTCGCTGGACCGTTCGAGCCTGGGCGTCAGTTTAGTGTCTGGAACGGAATCGGAGAAGTTGTATAGCACTTGAGAGTGGCAATAGGCGACAGAGAGGCAGACTTACACAGACGGCACTCGAGTGACGGACAGTGCATTAAGTTACAGGTTATTAACAGGTAAATATTACTGCCCGACAACTGCACGTACATCATTACGGGCTCTCGACGGCCTTTCTGTTGCTTTTCTTTGTGCACTCGAATTGAACGAGCGACAAGAGTGAAAAAAAACCAAACTAAGTATGACAATGTGGATGCACTGTAGCCGGGCGCTATGCCGGGCTGCCATGATAAAGGTTCTGACATGCCAGCCACCAACGCCACCAACAGATGGCATAGGCAGCCGCGCGTAACCACAACAAACTTAACTCGGACCCGCACTCAAAACTCAAACTGGGCCCAAAGTCTGGAACTGAAAGTCTGAACATTAACATGCTATTTGGCCCAAACTGCACTTGCCGGCAAAATAAAAGCGCTTTTACTCGCTGCTGTTGTTGTTGTTGTTGGCCATAAAACGAACCAAACTTCTTTTTTTTTTTTTGTTTTCTGTTTAAGTCGAAATAGTTCTCGGAAAGCGACAGCCGGATCCATAAAAAATTGGTAACGACTGGAAACAAATTTGTTCGCTAAATATATGCAAAAATTATGCACTTTAATGGAAAAGGAACTGGGAAGATGGCTGTAATTAGAGGATAGGGGTTGAGAGTAGGTTTATTTATATAGGGTCTACGTATAGATAAAGAGTGCTTTTTCACTGCGGATATAGCATGTGAAAGTGTTGTTCTCTGAAAGGACAATGCTATTGTATATAAAGAAAGTAGCGAAGAAGCAGCTGAAGATTAAGAATTGGTAAAAGGGTCCAACAATTTTTGAGTCTATAATATCTAATACCCTAGAATGGCATCAAATAAACATTAAAGAATAAATAACTACAAATACCGGCAGATATCATAAAAAAGTAGATCAAGTAATAATAAATAATATTTACTTCGAGATACAATTACAAAACTTTCTATAAGAGTACACAAATGTATCAAATGAAAAGTCTAGTCTAATGAAATGTACTCAGAATAAAGCCTAGATAAATATTTACAAACTCTGCCAAGCTGCGCTATGCTCTGTGCCTGTATATACTATATATAGTATATAAACTACGCCAATGATCTTCCGTGAAACATAGGAAACACTGGACTTTGACTAACATTTAATCAGCTGAACTTTGGCCAAGCTGCCTGCCCAGCTCCAGGAAGTGGCTACATTAGTTCAGCTTGACCTCAAGTCGAGGAGCGAAAGTGCGCATTAAGGGGGTACGGGTGAGTGCCCCCCGAAAGCCCTGAACCTATTAACAAATGTCACAATTATAACGCAGAATGTGATTCCCATTTCAAAAGAATGTATATCTGGGTTCACCCAATATATATATATATATATATATATATATATATATATATATATATATATATATATATATATATATATATATATATTTATATTTATAATTATTCTAGCTAAACATTAAGCTAACGTGCGAGTCTGCGACGAATCTCGAGCTGCAGCGGGGCAAATTATAGCGCAAATGTTTTCATTAGCTTTGAGTAGTTTGGATTAGCTTCTGAAAGTCAATTACCGAGCCAGAGCTGCTTCTGTCTGTGTATCTTAGTATCTGTGTTTAATAATTGAAAGTCGCGCCGCTTGGCGAGAAAGGAAAGTAAAACTGGAGGCGGTTCGTCTGTTTGTTTCTTGTCGTTGTTTAATGTTTGCTGAGCCAAGCAGCGCCATGAACGAAAGTAAAAACAACAAAAATAGAAACAAGTTCAACATAATGGTGCATAATGCGAGCATGACGCTGCGTGCGGCACCTGCTGGCACCTGCCAATCCATCAGATACAACAGATGCAGGCAGAGATACAGCTACTAGGTACAGCTACAGCTACAGGCGCTTTGTCATTTCGCAGTTGACTTGACACAGTTTCGCATGCAGCTAGATTATGTAAAATGCTATGGTTAGTCTCTAGTCTCTCAGTCTAACGATGTTAACAAGATGCAGACTACAAACTGCGATCTACCATCTACAAGATACGAGTAAAAGTATCTGACTTCGTATCTCTCTCTCTCGCTGTTTGTTGATTTGCTGCAGCGCTGATTGCTTTTTATTGATTGTTCAATCGAATGTAATTAAATGTCGGCGGGGCCAGTGGTGCAAATCTCTATACAGACACGCCCAAAACAACAACAACGACAACAACAACTAAAACAAAGACAACGCTTCATTGATTTCATTTCATTAATTTACAAATGAAATTTTTGTAGCCTTACAAATTTAGCAACAAATTGTCAAATTGTGCCATTGACTCCATTTCGTCAGCTGTTCCACAAAGTTGTTTTGTTTATTGTCTTTTTGGAGCAGATCTCGAAATGTCATCTTTGTCTGGAAACACGTCGCGCATTCAAATAGCACTTGGCCACAATAAAGATCAAGGCAGATTATAAAAGACCGAGCGGAGCGCGTTTTAGGACACGGACAAACCATTTTTTTTTTTTAATGTGTCAAATTTAATGTAAAATATTAAACACTTTATGGCTCTGGCCACAAATTACGCTCATTAAATGAGCTTATTGAAGTGTAAAAGAGTCGTAGCGCGTGGCTCTGATAGCTTTTATGGAGGGTACTTGAATAAGTGTGAAGAAATGTAAAGTGAAAATGATTATATGTGCGAGTCCATAAGGTAGTTAAGCTCTGAATCTATGCGTAGATTCGTCTAGTTGTTACAGTCAGTGTGTAGTATAGCTATATATCTTGTCTCTCCCTCATCCTCCCAGCATAAGTGTATTCAAGCTTCGGCTAGCGCATCTTGGCTATTTTCTCCTGGTTGTCACTTTGTCAGTGGGTCAAGTGCATATTAAGTTAAACATGTTTCAGCACTTGGCGAATTCAATAATTATGTTCGAAATCCATTTTGCAGCTAAGCACAGCTTAACACAGCACAGGCCAGCCCAGCCTCACTGCCTGCCAGCTTGTCTAGTTATGAGCGCTAAGTGCCCGCAATGATTTGCATAAATATTTGTATTTCGTGGCGCCCTTGTTGCGTTTTTAATTGCAGACAACAGGCAGCAGAGAGCGGGGAGGTCTATCCCCACCTGGCTCAATCATAATCTATGCAAAACAATGCAAACAATCTTTTTGCTAAAGAGCGTGAAACGAACGAGCGCCTTTGACTCGGCTGTCCATTAAACAAAAAGGCATTCACACAATGCCAATTATCGGAGTCATTAGCTACAAAATTGACCCCAAGCCCCGTTCGAACAAACATTCAAAGTCAATAGAATCGTGTCTGTCTGTGCGGGGCTGAATGAAAACAGAAAACTAAACGGCGAGGCCGAAAAAGGCGTAGTAAACACAATTATTTATAGACAATTGACTAAGGCAGGGTAAGTATATTTGGCAAACAGGCGCAAATCATGAATTAAACACGACTTTGATGCGACAGCTGAAGATCAGCCAAAATCTTATATAAGAGCAGAGAGCCTAATTGATAAACAAGTGATGAGCTTGTTTAATATATCTCTAAATCAGAGCTTGAAGCTTGAAGAATGGAATTGAAACTGAGAATTGAAAAGAAAATGAAGAAGAATTCATATTAAAAATTGATTTTAATTGAATAATTGCAATGAAGAATTGAAAGGAATTTTGTAATTGAAACTTTATTGATCGACAAAATGAAATAAAGAATTCAAATTCCAGAATTTGTTTTCAATTGATGAATTGAAATGAAGAAGAATAAAAGCTGGAGAAACAAAATTGAATTGAAAGGAAAATTTTATTGAAAAATGAAAACAATTGAATTGCAAATGTGAATAACAAAAGTTAGTTAACTTCTATATAAGGTTCACGGATTTTTCTATAGATTCTTAAACAGATTTTTCAATAACTGTAGGACAGTATGCAAATATGGTATATATGATATTTATCTAAGTGAACCCAAGTTTTCTATATATTCTAAGCTAAACAAACCTATATTGCTTCTAGCCATGCTTACTTTTTAAGCCCACTATTCAGATTTCAGATTCTATCCTAATACAAATATTATTTAACTTCCGTATACAAAAAAGGTTTCATTGGAAGTCACTTTACAGTCGTTGCCTAAGTCACGCTTCGTGTATATTACCTTACCACATTTGAAACAATTTCAAGAATATTCACACAGAGATTTAAAACCTATAAATAGCCCAGCTCATATCTATGATTCACAAGCAAAGTAATTAGTTATATAGCGGAATCAGCGACTTCATCATCGTGCATAAATTACCATTTAAATCAAAATTGATGCTCGCATATTCCCAATCAATTATTTATGCACGGTTGCAAATTTTATACAAATATTATTCACACACACGATCGTGATTTATGAGTGTTTGCAATTTATAGATTGCTACACTTCTGGTTTCATCAATAATTCGGTAACCGTTGCTTTAACTGTTAACTGTAACACTGCACAGAACAGGTAAGTGGAGTCGCGCTGCTCCACAAAACTCATTCGGCTGACAGCGTTTAGATGGAGCGTGGAAATGACGTCGCGTCATTTACATACAGGTTCTCGTTCCATTCATTCACACACGAATATATGTAAGCATACACATATGTATATATCTGTTATATATCTACACTCGATGTCCGAAAAATCAATTCGAATTCAATTGCGAAATTCCTGGAAATGACGTCGCATTCAATTCAATCGCTTTTTTATTCATTCAATTCTGTTTCGTTATTTATTTCGAGTTATTCTCAGCGATTCCGACTCGACGCGTTCCCAGCTCAAATTGTACACGAAACATTAAAATCAAAAGCAATGAAAACTACACAATGCCGCGTTCAGGGTCTGGCTAAGCTGGAGGAGACGAACGAGCGAACGAACGCGAACGACAGCGACGACAGGTAAGGCAAGACTGAGCTCACCTCAGCTGCGCCGCGCTGAGCTACCTGTCAGCCCGAGCCGTTTGGACATTGACTGAGCAGAAGCGGGCGTTCGCTTACATGAACCGTTTCGCAGTGCTGCAGCAACACGTGTATCTGTCCAGCTACATGTGCGCAAAAACTCCAAGTATCTGATCGAGCGTCTGGTAATTGCGGGTAATATCTGCGAAGCACGCAAACAGTTGCCAACTGCAGCAACAGCGGATCCTCGCAAAAATTGAGAAACTGAGAGAAAATTAAACGAACAGAGGAATACTCTAATAGAGAGAGAGCAAGTATATATGATATTATATATATATGTAAGCTAAATGATATAAAAGAAACTTTAACCATAAATGCTAAGAGTAAAACCTTTCCGAGTCTATGCAGATATACATCATAAAAGCAAAGGACGAGGTAATCTATCATGGATTCTCCCAGCCATATAGATGATATAAAACTATATATATATATACAAAGTAAAGCATTTTTACAGTCTGAAATGCAGCTCAACCTGATTATTGAATACTGAATCACACAAAAGTATTTCTATCCTCCTTTAAGGTGTTACAAATTTTATGAGTGCATTAAAAATGCCCACAGCACAGGGTATCGGGCAGTCATATATGCATACATATATATATTGGAACCATAAACAGCCTTAATTTCATTGAGAAGAAAACCTTCAAAAAAGTGCGTTTCGGGTTTTTTTTGTTTTATATTGTATTGTTCCTGTCTGTCCCAAGAAGCAGAAGAAGGAAGCCACACAAACAAGAACGAAGAACTGGAGAACAAAGTGCGCATAAACAGGAAATTAATCACTCGAGTGTGTAGTATAATGCCAATACCTTTTCACACACATATATATTAAATACATAAATATGTATATATGTATATATATAGATATATATATATTGTATATATCTATATGTATACCTGTGTAACAGCCTCCTCGTTACCTGAGCCCTAAACTACAAGCCTCGCTGCCGGCAGTTTGTTCAAACAAAAAGAAACAAAGGTAAGAACGTTGCAGACGGGCGCAACTGACTGAATAATACGCGTTTATGGCTATATTATAGATATGAAGATATAAATAATATCTATATATGTAGGTAAATAAATAATTTTGAATAAATAGAAAGTGCCCAACTGCCACACAGACAGACAGAAAGATTAGCAATTGAACTAGAGAAACCAATATACCCCCATACACCATCCGAGCGAGTATAAAGCCCGTGTCGTAGATATTTCATTAAGGTTTTAGGGTACAGATACATATACATTTACCCATAGCTGGCGAAAATATTCAAGGTCACCGCGCAAACGTTTACAACTTCATTCGTTTCACGTTCGTCGTCGCTGTCGTCGTCGTCGACGACGTCGTAATTGAATTCTGTTTATTTTGACTTTTCGATTTTTCACACAATGCAAATGTAGCCAGGTAGGTAGATACATAGATAGATAGACAGATAGCTGCAGGTAATGCTAATGAGTTCCTAGTTGCCATTATAAATAGGTTTTTATGATCTCCGATGATGATACAATGTGTCGGCTATGCGAATTGCGTACAGCGTCTCTTTACGTCTCTGAAGATGCTGCTCCAAGCTGTAGCAGTTACCGGTTTCCGCCTCATTTCTAATTATAAACAGACAGCGCAACACAATTATTCTTAATCATAATTCAAGCGAACATCTCGTGCGATAGAACATTTTCCTTAATGAACCCAAAAAAAAAAACAAAACAAATTTGATACCTCCCAAAGAGATTAAACAGCGAGTGCTTAGCTTTTTTTTGTTTTTTAAAGTGTTGAATAAATTTAAGCAATTGATCTAACTTGTAGTTAAAAGCTTCCGCCAAAGTACAATAATATAATAATGATTTCTTTACGTAATGTTCGTAAGTTAGCTCATTATCTATATTAGGCAATATTTAGGGTTATCCTGAATCCAACTTATTAACATGAGGATAAATTTGTGATGCTTTTCTTATGCATATCAGAAGTGTGGCAACAACTGATGGGTTGGCGGTGCCTGGATAGATTTTAACTGCAGGATAAACTTTGTTAAGCGATTTCTTATCTTTATAGCAAGTATGACAACACAGTCTAGATAAGCTGACAAAGCTTTGCCAAAAGGTATCCTGTTCCAATAGATTATTTACTAACAGCTACACAGTGTTCACTGCTGACCCGAGCATAAATAATACCTGTAGGATACCTTTCTTAGATGTTTTTCTATCAGTATTTTAAATGTGGCAACACTGACTCGATAACTAGCCTGAAACAGCTCAAGTGTAGCTATATTAATTACTTGACAGCTGGCAGACTACGTGACCAAAGGATAGTGTGTGTTTCTCTTATCAAGTTTAAGCGAATGCCGCAGTTACTTTCGCTCTATACTGCCTCGCTCCCCTGGCTAGTTAGCCACACTTCCTACCAAGATAAGCAAGGGCAGCACACCTTAGCCTCCTGCTATTTTTCAATCTCATTTCAGCTGTGCTGACCCAAGCGCAGCTCAAATCTAGTTAAATTAATTGCTTAACACCTGCTGGAATAGAGTTTCTTTAGCACCTACTATAGCGCTCGTTTTAGTTTATGGAGTTCTTGAAGTTTTTTATTTTTATAGCACATAATTTGGGCGCAGTGAACCCAGCAGTGGCGAAGACTTGGCTCTTCACCCTCTACATCAAAGCAATTGTGCGTGCAAAAGCGACACGCAGCAAGTTAGCAGGGAAATGCTCGATGGAACACGCATTAGAACTGAGCACATGAAAGTAGGTAAACTAGTCTGTATGTGCATATATATATATATATATATATGTATGTATGTAAGACACGACCCAACCGATCAGCTGCACGTTTCGGCTGGTGAAAAGAAGCCAAACCAGAAGCAGACTCTGAAAGGGGACGAGCGAACGAGTCGAGCCGCCTGTCGGTTACCAAATTGAGTGCAGCGCCATTTTCCACAACATGCTTTACTTTATCTCTCTCTCTCTCTCTCTCGCTCTTTCTCTCTCACTTTTTGTTGTTTTGCTTTTGCCTTTTTGGCCACTTTCTTAGCCATGGCAAAGAACTTGAGCACCATATATGGGAGAGAGCCACAGGCCCAGAACCGGCAAGCTGAAATTGCACCACTTTTGAGGGCCGTGCCAGACCAAAGCGGGGCATCATTATCATTACCAAGACCATACCATTTATTTGCTGCAGTGTACCTTACCTTACTGACACCATAAATGGTCCCTAGAGCTACAACAACAACAACAAAATCCTCTCTTTAGCTGCTAGAGTTACTAGAGTTAGGCCAGCTGAAGCAGCCATAGTTGGAGTTTTGTCTGGAACGTTGAAGTCGGCCCTTCAGCGGTGGCTGATTAATGCACTTGGTGTTGCTTGTTTGACTAGTGTTAGTTGTTGTCGTTGCTGTAGTTGTAGTTGTTCACATGGCTGAGAACAGCTACAAATAAGATTCACTGCCCCAGACGCTGTGTAAGCTGTATTATGTCTGCGCCCCATGTGCATATATTTAGTTAGTTAGCACTTGCCGTAACTTTTCTCGCCTGCCCTATACCCCTTTCGAAAATGCCTGAAAGGGGTATATTGGTTGTGGCTAAGAGGTGTGTAGGCAGTTAAAAAGGGTTAGACTGAAGCCAATGTGAATATATTTTCTTGATGGGGAGCAATAACTAGGTGTATATAGAGCTGTCTGTTGGAAAGTTTATAGAGAGGGAGAGAGAGAAGGTATAATAGAGAGAAAGAGATAACAACTTGAGGATCGGGGTATCTCCTAGTCAATCACTCTGAACTCCTTCTCTACTTGTTATTTACTTTTTATATATATATTATATTTTTGTTTTGTGGGTCTTCGGAGTGACTTCATTTTCCCAGCCGCTGACATGCAACCCGCTTAATTTCTATTATCGTATAATGCCATTGTTTCGAACAATGTGCAGTGCACATTTCCAACTGCATAATAAACTAAACACACAAACCATATAAAACTCGGTTTATGTTTGGCGTACAAACATGCATATGTATGTAGCTAGGTGTTTGTCCATATATGGCACACTTTAGTTTGTTTTTGTTTTTTTTTTTTCTGTTTTGTGTTGATTACCAAATCCAAAAAGTATGTAAAGAAAAAATTGTTTAAGCGTCACGTATGGCGACGCCAACAAGTTGAACCTCTGCTCAACAGAAAGTTAATTAAATTTTTGTACCTGGTCAGCGATTGGAGCCCAAGAACTCTGTGCGATTCTAGCTGAGACAAGCATACGGCCGTCAGTCCCTCTTTAATTAGTCTAGTCTGTGCAAAATAATACAATAAAAAGCAAAAATTGTCTTTCAAATAGCGGTCACTCGCTTTCTATAGCATATGGCGAATGGGCGTGGAAATGAAAATGTCGCCCGCCCAGCAGAAAACAGTTGCATTCGCTGAAAAGCAAAAAGAACTACATTTATGTGTAACAAAATTAGTAAAAAGAGTAAAGGTGAAAAGCGATAACGAATGGGGGATACTCTACAAATTCACAAATTTAAGGAAACTGAAACAGTTCGATTGCCTGAATATCTCTCGGGTTAGAAATATATTCAAGAGAAATATTACGGAGAAAATTTACAGCAATGCTAACATAAATTATATATTTATTCATCCCAACTAGACCAACATCTTCTCATAGCCAACTATGCCCTACTCATTCTACCCTACTCTAAAAAAAAATTGCCACATTTTGCTTCTGGGCTAAAGCCGAAGTCAACTGACAGAGCCAGTTCTTTGCCATAAAGTGCAAAACAAAAGGCTGAAAGAATAGGTGTCTGAAGAGCGCGTTCATGACTCAGTGGCAAAGCCCACGATGAAGCCCAGTAATGGCCACCAGTGAGGCTACCCGCCCGCCTCCTCCAGCACCACCTCCCGACTACCAGTTACCCATGGCATAGAATCGGGTTCTTCTATGCCTGGCAATGCAGTATCTGAACTAGCGGCAAAAGTTCTCCGCAAATATGCATTACGCACGACAAAACTATCGAGAGTTCGCAGAGCGGATATTGCACAGTCTTTAAGGCATTTCCTTTATCGTTTGGCAAATATGCAAATATAATAAAAAATAGAAGAAAAGCAAAAGCAAATATTTTGCATTCGCGATAATGTTTTTTTTTTTTTTACATATATATTTTAAGTCAATAAGCAAATGCAACAACCTTCAGTTTGTCACGGTTAGTAGAACGGATGAAATTACACACAGAAAACAATGAGCAAAACTATTGCCAATATTTATCTAAAAGTTTTTGCTTTTGCCTTTTATTCTAACTAAAAAGTAAACGCAAACTAAAATAAATTTATATGAGTGTGTGTGAGTGAACGAGTTTACTTTTCACTACTGTTAAGTTGCCTTCTCTGCGCTTCTCACAAATTCAAGTAAATTCTAAAAGCTTTGCATGCTTCGATTATAAAAGTGCCTAACCTATTATAATTGCTTTTACTTTTGTCTGAATAGAGGAGTATATGTGTGTATTTATGTATGTGAGCATGCATGTGTAAAACATAGACTAACTTAAATAGCTACAACTAAAATTAAACGTAATTTTAGTAATCGTCTACTATGTATAACATTCTCCAGAACTGCTAGAAGGTTTTCAGCATTTGTTTATAACTTTTAGAAGATCTCAACGCTATTACTTTTTTAAATTTATAGTAGACTCAGTTTATTCTATTAAAAGATACTATACGGCAATCCTACGCATAAAATCAGCTGACTGTGGATTTATTTACATAAGCAAATGAGTTTTTACTATAAAAAAAAACACCAATTAATTTAATTCAATTAATTAATATTTTTAATTAGTCAGAAATTTCTTAAAGCTACTCTCGAATAGCTATTTGCATAGGAAGTAGTACTCGAAATGAGTCTAAAATAAATCTATTCAACGAAAATTTAAAATAAATGAATTTATTTATGATCATTTTAATATACCTAATAAACAAAGTTCTTGAGTCATTTATTTTTTAATAATATTTTTCTATTTAATTACATTATTTTTTTTTTCAATTTAATTTAATAGTTTTCAACAGTTCTGCTATATAAAGTTTATTTCAATTTTAGGCGCAATGCATTTTTATGACACATAACCTTAAAGCTTTTATTTGTCTGCCTCTGTAACAGACAGACACACACAGTTAAGCCAAGTCCAAATCTTATGCACGTTCTTTTTTTGTTCGTGGTAAGCAACTAATTAATGTTTATTGACCCGCGGGCGCATAGCGGAAGTTGGAAATGCATTGCAACAGCAGCATTGAACTTGGGCTGAGGTTGCCAGCAAGTTGGACCTGCCAGCGGCTTATCAAGGTGGCCAGCTTTTAGCAAAATTTAAAATACAGCTACTGCAACAACAACAAGAGCAATAGCAATAGCAATAGCAACAACTGATGACCGCCAGAACTAAACGAAGCTCGAAGAATGGCGAAGAGGCGGAGGAAAGGGAGAAAGGAAACGATATACTCGTACTAAGACGTTGTTGTTGCTTTTCTACTTCGTCTGCTTGTTGTTGTTTTTGTTATTTTAGTTGCCTACGTGCATTTGTATGCAAACGAAAAACAAAAAAGAACAGGAACACACAAATAAAAAAAAAACAAAAGCGTGTGCATAAAAAATGCAAAGGCAACACAAAAAACTTGTCGAACTGGTCGCTTACTTTGGAGTTGGGTAGTCGGAGACCAAAGGCAACGCCTGCGCCGCCCGCGACGACAACGCTAAGGATCCGCCGAGCGTGTGTGTGTGTCTGTGTGTGTAGGCCACAACTGTAGGGCACTTTTGAGCCAGTCACAGTCGAGCAATAAGTGTATGCACCCCGTTTGCTGCCAATTTATATACGATCGTTGCGGCTTTTTCAATTATCATTTGCATATCACAATACGCGCGCGCAATACACACTCACACACACGCACGCAAGCGAGTGCAGACACGAGAGTTGCTAAGAAACGAACGTGGAACGTGGAGCGACGACCAACCAACAACCGCACGGAACGAAGCGCGCAAATTGACTGATCCGAAAAAGCTGGTCTCAGAACAACAGCGGCGAAATGCTCTCGCAGACACAGCAATGCTCTCTCCAGTGCTTGGCAGCTTTAATCTCCAACTCTCTTGCTCTCTTGGTGTCTCTTTCGTAATCAGCTGTTTAAATATGTGCGCGTATATTTTAGACTTACAAAAACACATCGCTCTAAATACTATTGCACTTAAAAGTAAATCTCCGATACAGAGAGCGCACTCAGTGGGAGCGCGCGATGTCGGAGAAGAAGGTGAGTATGTCCTGTATGTTGAACTCCAGATTGATCATGGCGCCCGCATAGCATTTCTGTATGCGCTCCTCGAGATAATTGTACTGGGCTATGAACTCCTCCTGCATGGCATGCCACACCACCTGCAGCAGATTCTCCTCTTCGCACAGGTGCTTGTCCACCTTCTTGTAGAGGTTCTCCAGACCCTTTTTAACCTCACGCGCCGGATACTGGCTGATCACCTTGCGCAGCTCTTGTTTTGAGAAGGCCATTTGGTAGCTTATTTCCGTCTCCTTGACGCCCTGCGCCACCTTTTGCTGCACGCCCTCAAAGAATTGCTGGAATTGAGAAGGGTTTTAGAAACATTTAAACACTGGACTCTAAGGAACTCACATTCAGCTTCTCGAGTGGCCTGCCAAAGTACTGCGTCACATATGCCTTAAGTGCATCATTGTAGCGCAGCTTCGCCTCTTTCTTGAGTGCATCTAAGCCTGGCACCTTAAGCTGTGCCAGCAGTGCGTACATATGGTGATAGTTCTCCATGCGCACCACCTGTGACGGCGTCTTTGGATGCTCCTGCGAGTGCATGCTAATCCCTTCAAATATGGCATGAACCAGCTGCAGATACCACTTCTCCATATCCGTGCGACGATCCGACTTGCGAAAGATGCCCTCGGCCGTCTGTGCGAAGTTCTCAAAGTTCTCTACATAGGGCAGAATGGCCTTCGATCGCTTTGGAAGCTTGGCCTCCTTGATGGACTGCAGCTGCTGCTGCATAAAGCGATCAAAGTTGCGCTTGACCTGTACCAGCGCCGAAGCAAAGGTCATGCTCAAAAAGGAATGTGTGTCCTGGGCGGACATTACGTGCTGCGTTAAACGCACCAACACATACAGAGAATAGCTAGGGATAGAGTTGGATTACAGAAGATATACAGATCACGTTTTATAGGCAACTCACAAGCTATCTACACGCTCAAAGCTTTGTATGAAGCTAACCAGCTCTGGTTCCAGACATCCAAAGAGTCCCATCATCAGCTTGCGCACATCCTCATTGATCTGGCGATCGATGCGCTTCTGAGGGACTGCACCAGCTTCTGTGCTCGCACTGGTTGGCGAGGCCGTAGAGGCGTTGAACGACTGCGACATATCTATGCCCTTATCTTTTTCCATATCCAGCGTCGTTTGGGTGTTCTTCGTTGTGGGACTTATCACATCCATTTGAAAGAAATTGATGCAGAACAATTGCTCCTGCAACGCAATGGGCTCCAGCTCAGCCAGAACCTTTTCCAATAGCGCATCGAAGCGCACACGATCCGCACTGTCCACGCCGGGACCCCATTGATCACGATTGATGCCCAGCGTGCCATACGGAATGGTGGAGACGGCAGACTTGCGCGATGAAGTGGACATATCCAGATCTTCACGAGAGTTGCGCAGCTTGTCGGACACTTGAATCTTGGCCTGAAAAAGAACCAGAGCTTACCACATGGAATCTATCTGCTTTATAAATTAATTCTTACCAGATTAAAGAAATTTCTAACGTCGCGATCATAGATCTTGCTTAGCGAAGCCGTATAGACACGCATCAGTCCGTCGTAGGTCTTGCGATCCATGGCCTTGGACCAGTGCATCAGCTCCGTATATGGCGTCAGCTCGCGATGCACATTGGAGTGGTTGGGCAGCACCAATTCGGTGCTAGTCAGCGGCATGTCTCCAATTTCATTGCCCAGATGTATGAAAAGGTTGTTCATGAACCGACTGACCGTGGCTGAGAACTTTTGTTTCCACTTCTCAAACCGTTTGCGCTGATCCTGCACAGCTTCCAGCCGCAGCAGCGCTGGATCTATGTCGCTGTTCATGGCCTGCTGCAGACACTGAGCTGCAGCAATTGCAGCCTTGCGTCCGGCTGCAGTCTTCAAATCGGGCTCATCCAGCGCCTGCTGCTGGCTATGCGGCAAGTCCAGTTGGCTCTAAAAAAAACAGCAATAAGAATTAAAATAAATCTTGAAGGAAGATTTCAAAACTCACAATGACTTTGTTGAGTTCCTTCATTAATTTGATATTGTTGTTATTGGCAATCTCGATCATGGCATTCTTGCCGCCTATTTTCTCCATGGTCTCCTTGACATGGCCCAGAATATCCTCATAGGTGTCCAGACGTGTCTCAAACTTGTCCGCTTCGGTTATAGCGTTGTCTATGTGCTCCATCATTTTCAGCACCTTTTGCTCCGAGGCCAGCACACTTTGCATATTAGCCTGCCGATAAACGAGTAAGTATTAGCTTAGTTAAGATATGTTTTTAGTTTACTTACGCCATCCAAATCGTGCAGCTCTTTGGACAATTGCTCAATGAACTGCTCTGCATCCTTGATGGCAAAATCACACTCGGAAAACAGTTTGCCCAGCTCGTTGGCCTCCTTATCCGTCAGCGCTGTAAACTCTTGCGCCTCCTCTTCGTCCTCCTCATCATCCGTATTGGCTGCTTTCTGGGTGACATTACCTGTTCTTCCTTCCCGGCCTGCCGCTATTTTTTCGGGCGACTTCTCCGATAGCCATGCCTGAGGCACATTGCGGAACTCGGCTCGTGGTCCACGCACAGACTTTTGTATCTGTCGATTGAGCACAGCGAGAAAATTCTGACGCTCATGCAAATTCAGGGCGTACCACTTGTAGAGCTTTTCCAATTGGATGTCAAACTCGTGGGTTTCGAACTGCTCGTTGCGGCCATCGATCCACTTGATCTCGTCCAGTTGCCAGCTACGCTTGCGCTTATATTCGCTATCTCGCTGCTCGTATTGCTTCACCAGGCAGAGCGTAACCACCGGTACGGGCGGCGCTGTCGTCAGCACACAGAGGTAGCAGGCCCGCTTGTCTTTCTTTTTGAAAGTCTTTGTCACCGTCACCACAGAGAGCAGGCGTTCGCCGCTGCTGTTGAAGAGCTCTTTTTGCAGTATGTGCTTGATGTTGGCCAAAGTGCCGATTGTCAGCATGGCTACGGAATGTTGACAGCCTAATTTTCCTTAGCAATTATTTCAACAATTATAATTGTTTCCAAACTGAAGAACGCCTCCGCCAAAAACAGCTGTTCGATGAGCCAGCGCCAATGTGCAGCCAACTTCACGTGAGACTCAAAATTGCGCGCAGCCAACATAAAGAAGTTCAGTATTTTGGCAACGCCTGCAGACAGCCACACTGGTCGATACATAAGTAACTATTGGTGAGTAGTTTTATTGCGGAGAAAAATATCGAAAAAATAAAAACATATTTTGTATATTTTGTTAAATTTTATAGCAAACATGTTGGTTAAGCACATTGTCAAGCAGGGTCTGCTCTTCAGAAATGGTAAGTACAGGTCTTATATGCTCGTTTTGAGCTGCATTTGTTAACCTTAAAAATTACATAATGTGTCGCTCCTGCGTCATAGCAATTTGTATTTATTGAGAATAATTTGGTGTTCTCTTTTGGCAGCTGGTGCCATGTCGCGCGCCGCTTACCACGGTGGACACCACAAGCATTCCACCATGAACGATTTGCCCGTACCAGCTGGTGACTGGCAGGAGCAGTACAGCCGTAACAACACCAAATACAACGCTGCCCTCTTGACTGGAATTTTGGTTCTGGCTGGCACCATTGGCTTCGTGAGTAACCTCCACTTCCTGTATGAAGCCTAACTAAATTCATTTTCATTTTCCAGGTGAAATCTTCGGGCTTGATACATTTGAACTACAGCCCACCCAGCAGCTGGGAATAGATCTTCGCTAATCACGTACATTGCAGATAATTATGTGTTAAATAAGCTTAAAGTGGCGAATTAGTAAATCACAAACCCAAAAAATGTTTATTTTTTGCTTAATATACGGGACCATCGTCCATATTGTCGTCCTCTTCGTTGTACGCTTCGCCATTGTCGAAATAATCGTTGGCATAGTCGTTCTCCTCGTCCATCTCATCGTCGAGCATCGCATCTGGATCTTCTGGTTCGTCTTCGTGATCCGAGTCGCTCTCCGGCTTGGCCTCATCATTTTCGTTTTCTCCGCCGCTCTTGAGCTCCTTTTGCTCCAGCTGTTTCAGTCTATCCTCAATGTTTGTCTTCTTGGCCAGCAACTTGGGTCGCAGCTCAGCCGCGCGACGTTTGCGATTATTTGAATTTAGCTCCCTTGGCATTGCTTTGTAGTTAAATTCGGGCAGTGCCTTATGTTTAAGGCGCTCCAAAGCTTTCTGTAAATAGATAATATCTCTATTGATAATATCTCTATTGATATTTTGATTCTTACTTCTCTCCAATCTTTAACGCTGGTTTTTTGTACCTCCTGGCTGGCTGAGATAATATAGTAAGGTGAATCGCGCATGCGGTTTAAAAAGTCTTCCTTCCACAGTAGCTGATAGTTCTGTGAGGTAGTGGTCTACAAGAATCAACTATTATTTATTTAATTAATTTAATTTAATTGCAATTTGGTTTTACCTCGAGGGAAATCGGTTTGTTGAGCAGCGCTGGGAATGTTGGAGGCGGCGCCGATTGCACTTGTGGCATATCTTTGCCCATGCAGCCAAGTGCTTGCATTTGTTCGGCAGTGAGCGAGCCTGTCTTACCACCACGCCCTCGTCCAGCCATCTTAAATGCTTCCTTTTATATTTTAATAATTAAAGACTTGTTTATGTTTTAAACCTCGCACGCGTTTATTTCCAACCACTGGAAACCAGCTGTTTTACCAGGGCTACATTACGTGAGTTGTGGCGTTGCCAACTTGTGGAAAATAACAGACAAGCATATTTTGAATTACATTTAATTATTACAATTTGCACTTGCTGCTTAAAATTAATAAAACTTAATATACATATATATATTTGTGAACATGCACATGCTAATATCAATAATTTCGGCTCAAACTGAATTTATACAAATTCGCTATATTCGATTATTTTTCAGGCTCCGGCTCGTCTTCCGTTGGCGCCAGGCCCACTTTCTGCATGAGCTCCGTCAACTTTTGTGCCTTGCGATCCTCGTTATGGGCTATAACCGTGCAGAGATGTTCTGTGAGCAGTTCCTTCTTCTCCGAAGCATTGTGCAGATCCAGTTTTGCCTTCAGAAATTGAGCCTCAATTCGTACGTACTGTTTTCTGTTAATAAATAAATAAATTAGCTATTGAAATTTAATTAATTTCGATTACTTTTGTTTAACTTACTCTACATTGGCGAAGTGGATGCAAGCGTTGTCAATCTGTTTGCGCAGCAGTGCAACATCCACGGCCAGATCGCTCTCCAGCTTCGAGAGTTCGTGACGTATCTCTTCGATTTTACGCGATTCAGCTGCCGTTTTTTGAGTATGCTGCTCGATCGCTTGGTAGAGCATTTCCTTCTTTTGTTTGTTCTGCTCCTGAATCATTTTACGGTGCTGCTCGAAGTCCTTCAGCGAAATGCCCTTGAAGGGCGAGTCCGTGCTGATTCGCTCCTCCGTAGAGTCTTTGGTGCTGGGCAAGATGCTGGCATCATCGTCTGTGCTGCTTACCTTCAGTATTGAGCTATCGTCCGTCGGGTCGCTCGCATACGTGGCAGCTGCTCCAGCCGCTGGCTGAGATTTTCCGTTTGTCATTGGCGCTTTAACAGAGCCACAATAGAGCGCTTCAACCAACGAATCAGATAAGCCACGTTCCAAGTTTAGTGACTCTTCTTCTTGTGTGGGAGTGGGCGGTTCAGTTGGTTCCGGTTCTGTGGGCGTGGTTGACTGAGATTTGGCCTTGGCTGCAACAGTTGGTTGGGGTTTTTGTGGCTGTTGTTGTTGTTGTTGTTTGCGCAATTGATCTGCCTGCCGGAAGATCTTATCCGGCATCCGTCTAATGCCGGGCTGGCTTTTGAGAGCTTGCTTTGCTATAAATATTCACGTATACACAGATATAGATACTTATACCCATGTTTATGTATGTATAACAATTGTTTTGTTTAACTCACACACACACACACACACTGTGAGATAAACTCTCTATTGAGCTCATTATTTACCTGCCTCCATGTTGAGTCTCTTGCCTTCCCTTATTCCTGTTATTTTAAGTATCTCATCGTGGCTAAATCCATTAAATTTCTCAGCCATATTGTAATTTTAATAAATAATTAGCCATTAGCGATTTAACAACACATCAGCAAAGCAAACACGACGATGGCGTTGCCACCTAGCACGCTCGATCGCTGTTATCGATAGCGATCGTCTGGGCTCGATATGCCCGCACTTTTCAACAAAAACTAATCGAGTTTCAAAACAATATAACAACTTTATTGAAACGGTTTAATGCCTAACTCGGCGCGTAAGTCGTTCACTTTTTGTTCCCAACGCGTCTCCCAGTAAATCGGCATTAGTGGCTTCATTTGCTTGCCGTTTTCGATGGCCCACGGCAAATAGCGCTTCAAGTACTCTCGACGCTGCCTGTGAACAAAAAAAAAAAAAATAATAATAAAACGTTCGCACATGAGTCGCTCGTTTTGCGTTGTGTATTTAATTAACGCTCGAAGGCCGACTCACCTGGGTCGCAACCGCACCGCTCCAAACACTGCGGCTCCATAGCACATAGGCAGGCCGGTGTTCAGGGCTTCCACCCACTTGACAGTCACTTCGCAGAGCATATTTGTTGGCATATCCAGAACAGCGTGCACCAAGTCGTGGCATTCGCGATATCGTGTCATTATATAGGCCAGTTTAGGATCTTCCAGAAAGCGAACTTCCATGCGAGAATCGGGTGTCACTTGCTACATTAAATCTGTTCTTTAATTCATGATCAGATCTACCTTAGATATACATACGTTATCTTTCAAGAACTTGGCATAGGCATAACCAAATGAATCTGGCGGTAAAGCTTCCAACCTCTTTAGATCAATTGTTTTGGTATTGATGCGTGGCTTTTCAGTCAGGATGCGACGCCCTTCCTCACTCGCCTGCATGGTATCCAAGATATTCCACAGCGCATTCTCACCCGTTGTCTCGCCCAAGCAGGCAATCATGTCGTGCCTGCAAAAATATATATAGATACATATCTACTTCCTACAGCCTGGTATCTGCTACCCACCTGTGCGGATTCAGCAATGAGGCAATGGAGGAGCCAGCGCCTAGCAACAGCTTTTGGAATGTTGTTACCTGTATGCGTTGGTTCAAGTAGTCTCGCTCAAAGGCATCCAGCTCCTCTGGCGGAGCATCCGTGGCCGTAGAGCTGTATCTGCTCAACGGGCTCAAGGTCAAGCTGCGCTGCAAGCGAGCCAGTGGGATGCGCCTCAGCTGCTGCATCATTGCTGTGGATAAACATGGTTAAGTGACGTTAACAATAGATGCCTCGAGCTTGTTGACCTCATCACCACCTGCGACTCGCTGACTAATTATGTATGTGTGACTCGGCGCATAAACACGACCCTGAAGTGCCCCTCCAAAGTATTAGAGCCCCCCCCCTTATAGGCCAAGTCGAAAAGATTCGTAAGTAAACATTGCCGCCCATACGCCAAACGGTTTAAGGCCCAAACAGACGAGCCAAAAGTCGGGAACCGGTTTCCACTTTTTGCTTCCACTCTTTGTTTATATCAACACAATTGAACCTTCGAAAATGCGCTGAACCCGGCCTCTGTACCTATTAACTCTTATGTTTTATTATTACTCTCTCGCTCTCTCTCTCCTTTTCTCGCTAACTGATGAGTAATTTATACAACACGAGAAAATATTCTAAGATAAAAATGAAGTAATATATATATAGTATAGTTATATTTGAGTAAGATAAGAACTACCGCAGGCGCAGAGCAAGAGATAAGCGCTGAATACGAGAAGCTAAACAAATTATAATAAATGGGAGCGCTATCAGCGGGATGTCTAAATTATAGGGGGCTAAGCATTTCCGTTCTCGACTGGTTAGAAATCTGCTCTGAAGCGGCGAGAGGTAGTGGGAGATGTGGAGTTGATTGATTGGCTAACTGACGGACAAGGCACAGCTAGAGTTCTTTAAAAAAAAAAAAAAAACAAAACATTTTTATCAATAATTACTTTTGATGATAAGAGTTAATTGTTGGGTGGGATTGGCGTGAAGCATCGAAAATTGTGGGAAACTTTTCTGTTATTTTTTACAAGTTCTACAAATATTTTGTTTCGATGCCAAATACATATATTTCAAATAACTCAAGCAGGTGAGTAGCTCATGATAAATTCCAAGCATGCCTGCCATACATAATATTTACTTTGAAATCTTTCCAACAGGTAGCAAAAAAGTAAAGTTGTTCTCATAATTGAACAATAAATTTAACTAAACAGGCGAGAGCAGTCCCTCACAGCTCTTATCGACAGACAATCTTATCTCAAATGTGCGCAAAATGGAACAAATTGTTTTCTTTTCTTCTTTTAGATTTAAAAAAACACACATAAATATTGACGTATATATGTATATACATATATTTAGAGATATATTCAATTAACTATGATGTAGGTAGAGGTTTGGGCTTGTGTTGCTTCTTTATGACACTTTAACATAGCTAATTGCGCGAGTGTGATAAAAGTTTACAAAGACATTTAAATAACATAAGTGCTTACAAATATGCGTATATATATATAAACAGATTTATATATAATATTTAGATCCATAACTACATATGTACAATTTAAAGTTTTACAGTTTACAATGTGTGCTTCCTTATGTTGTTGTTGTTCGCTAGTCTAGTCGTTGCTCGATGCTCTACATGAAATATTTATGGCTTTGGCAGCAGGCTCTCTCTCAGATTAGTCTTCGACTAGACGCTCTCTCCTCGGGAGCTAGGCAAATGGGTTTGCTTATCGGGCGCCTGCTTCCGCCGGAATGTGACGTATGTGTAGAGCAGGCTGGCCAGCACGCTGATGTTGATGCCGATGCAGTTGAGCCACGAGAATACGTAATCGCCGCCGATGAACATGCCCAGATAGGTGACACAGATGTTCTTCAGGCAGCCAACTATTGTCGTGGTTAGCGCGGAGTTGAACTGGGTGCACAGTATTGTGCTGTACGATAAGATAAAGCCCATTACACAGCTGAGCAGGAATTGCACAACAAACGCCGGATCGTTCCAGCTGCCGAATTCAATGGCTTTCTGTAGGTCGCCCGTCACATAGTTGAGCAGCAGGGCGGGCACAAACATGAACAGCGAATTGTAGAACATCAATCCGTACTTCCCAATCTCCGAGGTGTCCAGTTTCTTCTTCACGAACACGCCGTTCGAGGCTGTCAGCGCATTGGTGATCATCACGTACGTGTAGCCCTGCATATTGAATGACAGATCGTCGGAGGCGGCTATCAAAGCGCCACCGATCATGGCATAAACGCTGATCTGTACTGCCGTCGTCGGTCTCACTCCTAGTATCTTCAGCTCCAGCAGCATGGTCATCAGGATGGAGAAGCGACGCAGCGCAGCAAACATGGGTAAGCTGAGCGCCTTCGTGCCGCCCAGGCCGAAGATCATGTTGAAGCCAAAGATTAGGGGCAGCGGAAAGATCTTCGCGAACGTATTCCGCTGCAGTGGCGGATACGTGACCAGCCTGAGTCGTTTGCCAGTTGCGAGCACTACAATGCTAGCCGTTAGCTGACCCAGACTCAGAAAGAGGAACGAGGGAAAGTGATAGGACGTGAGCACTGTCTTGTTGACCACGGTGATCATGAACGAGGCGATGCCATAGAAGACCGCGCTGCCAACCTTTTTGAAAAAGATTGCCGCATCCGCCTCCTCTCGCTCTCTGTCCCGATGGCTATTGCGCAGTTCCTTGGAGCCAACACTGGAGGAGGTATTCAACAGGGCGCCTCCATTAGATTTGCCTCCCGTTTCCTGATCGCTGTCATCGCTGTTGTTGCTGCCATCGAGCAGCGGGGTTAAATCGAGCGATGTGCTGCCGCCGCCGCCGCCGCTGCCGCTGTTTCCTCCACGCGGAACGCTCATTCTAATTGCTTTGTACAGTGATTTCTTTTTCACTCTGCTCAGACGTCAAATTATGCATGTAGAGGGGAATTTGTTTGTATGTACGTTTGCACAGATATTTTGTGAGAGAGCGTTGTGATCCTATTCTCGCTTCAGCTCGCATTACATATTGGGTTTAATTTGGTTTACATAAAACATTGCACTCGCACATATTGTTGTATTTTTTGTAATTGTTTTCTTTTTGTTTTAGCGGTGCGACCCGCTTTATGAAACGGAAAACTATTTTTACCGACGCTCACGCTCTCACGTTCCTCTCTTCTTTACCTAATGAACATATGGCGAGCGGTGTTACCATTGTAAACGAATTCGATAAATACCAAATAAAAACGTGCGTAGGCAAGTAATAATTTTAATACCACTTTTACTTATTTCTTTACTCTTTAATGCTGTACATCGCCGAAAACTGATCATTTCTGTTGATTTTACAGTTTACATTTATTTAGCTCAGCACATAGTTGAAATAATTAACACAGAAACATGATTTTGGTAATCCAATTCTCATCTGAGCATGAGTAGCATGCCGGTGGCGGCAGTTCTTTTTAAATACCATTAGCTACTTAGCAACTTAATTAATTTTCATGTACTTACTGTCTTGTTTTCAATTATATATTTTACGTCACCTAATTTTTACAAGATTTAAGCCAAAACACAATTCAGCAACGATTTACACTCAGCTGTTGCCTCATAATCTATCGATTTCAGCAATAAGTGTGGCAACTCTAGCAGACAGCTGTTCTTGTTTTTCGGAGTCTAACAAAAGTCACTGAAAAAGTTTGTTTGGCTTTAATTTAGGTTGAATTGTAAATTACCAATATGAGTAGCTCCAAGAAAAAGATTAAAAGTGATCAAATACCCAAGCCGATTACCATTAAGAAGGAAAAATCAGAGGAGGATCGTACACTTCATCCTATTTCTCACTACATCGATGACCGCCTTGAGTTGGTCAAACAAATCTTTGGCACACTGAAACCAAAGACAATTATGAATCTAGCGCCAGAGTTTTTAAAGGTACGCTGAATGAAACGTGTTGAACTATATGGTAAAGGTTGTTTCTTGCAGAACACTAGCTTAGATGAAATAGAGGAACTTTGTCTAAATGAGCTGCTTTGCGTGTCAACCAAGCGACTAAAGTCGATTATTGACGACACGCGTTGTCCCACGGACACGGACAGCTCTGAGGATTCGGATGTAGAGCACAAGGAGGGTAAATACAAGCCACATAAATGCTATACATAAACGATTATCTACTCTGTATTTATAGAGCATATATCGCTGGAAGAGATATCATCAGACAGCGATATTGAAGGCAGTCAGCTGCGCCGCGGTAAGTACTCATCTACACCCAACCCATATGCTCGAAACACCTGAAGACTTGATTACGTACATTTAATTTTGATCGATTATCAGAAGTGGTATCTGTACAACTGCACGTCATGATATAATCTCCTCGCAGATGTTATGTGCCATATTTGAACTTCTCGCAATTGAATACTGGGGCCACATAGAAGGCGCGTAGTATGCATACGTCCTCGCCAACACCCAGCACAATGTTTTCCTCATCCTCCTTGCCCACCTCCAGAGTGATCACAAAGTCACCCACCTCCAGGCAGCCCTTGCGTCGCATGAAATCCACACCGAACTCAATGGGGTTATAGCTGCACTCGTTCAGATCGGGCGTATAGAGTACGGGATGCGTGTTGCGGCGCAGATGTAATGCGCGGGCCAAGTCGTATTTACATTTGATGGCGAATTCATCATCGTCATCATTTAAGGGCATCATCATGTAAACCGGACAATAGATTTCTGAGCGCGCAAGCGCAACACTCGCATTCTCGCACTTGGTAAACACGAATATCGCTTGACACTCGATGGTGGCAATCGTGCGAATGATGAAGTTGACAATTGTCTGATAGGAGGTCAATATGCTCTTCACCTGTTGCTGTGTTTGCACGACACCCACACGATAGTCCCGTATGGGCATCAGTTTCTTAACAATCAGTGGATACTTATTGCACCACGGACTCTTCTGAATGTGTATCGTGTCTACCTTCCAGAGGAACTCGTGCAGCTCAAACCGAGTAAAGTCGTTGCAACGTTCTAACGGCACCGTGCCAATGACCGGTTTCTTCTGGCAGTGTGCAATGGGCAGCGCGTCCTCCATGATATAGTTGTACACACAGCAGTTCACACTGAACATGTCCGGTATCCAAATGTAGTCCAGCAGCTTGATGATGCCTAATAAATCGAGCATGTTATTCCGTATATATTCAAAGTCGATGCAGCCAATCAGTCGCATATCGAACTCGGTCATAATCGTCGTTCGAACTGCGCGCAGGAACGATTTGCATCGAATCTTCGGCAAGATTACAAAGTTTGCCTTGAGCGCAGCGGCGGCTTGCAGATCAGCTAAATATAGTTCCGAATATACACTGGGTGCCAAGGAATGGCATTGGCGAGGCAGCTCAATAAAGTCGTACGAGGACAGGAGACCCGCATCGATGATCAGCACGGCCAGCGCTTCACTCAGCGTTTTAACCACACGACAGCGAACCTCGCGACCAATGAGCAGCACATCATTTAGCCTTATGGAGCCGAGATAGGCGCTTAGGTTGATGACGTAGACGATCTCACGGTAGCCGGCGTATCGATACGCCGTATTTGTTGTTAGCGTCAGCACCGAGCCGCGTGCCAACATTGTGGTGCAGTTGTTACGCAACCGGCCAACGCGACAGGAATCGCCATTTATCTCAACAGCTAGACCCGTCGCAGTGCGCAGTTCTCTCTCATCCGCATGGGCGGATATGGCTATGTTTAGGGTCTCTAGTATGGTGGTCAGTTCGTCCGGTTTGAAGGCAACCATGTCTATGTGGAATGTGTAGGTGCCGTGTTCAAGCATGCGACGCAGCTCTTCGTGAGTCGTCTCCATGACGACTTTGGCCAGCAGACCCATGTGATAGTAGCGACGCCTTTTGCGCTTTCGTGCATGTTTCTCGTGCGCATCACAGGCAGCCTTGAATTCCCGGAGTCTCTGCTCCAAGTCCTTCTGTCCATTCAGGCGTACCGTGAACTTTTCGGGGTCCGCTTCACCTTCGGGCTGTTCGGGATCTGCCTGCTCTGTCAGGCTCATATCAACATCGCCCGTCACCGCAGCCATGGCGTGCAGTCAATTTGAATTTTAACTAAATACTTTTGCGTAAATTTGAAAATTTTTTACAGCTAACAAATTGCGGAAATCAAGCGCTAAAAGAGCCGATAAAATCAATGAAAATAAGGAACGTAAGTTGAAAATATATATAAAGCAAATACTGAATGGCAACAACTGCCTACTCTAACTAAGGCATATATTCAATAACTTTTCGACACTCTCTCCCACTCAGCGGATGGACAGATAAGTGTGCTGGAGCTGCTTGAGCTGCAGGCGAGAGCACGCGCTATACGCTCCCAGCTGGCCATGGAGCCTATAACGAAGATCGAGGTCAAGTCGGACGACGATGATGACGCGAAGGAGGTGTCCAAGAAGCCGTCTGACAAGGAGAGGCGCAGTCACAAGCGCAGGTCGAACGAGCCGGCAGTGAGCAAACCCACTAAGCATAATGACCATACACATACCAATGGGAATACCAATGGAAAATCAGATGCAGCTCCTCATAAGAGGATTAAGCTGAAGCGTAACTATCGCACGTCCACTAAATCGCCAGAGAAGCAAGTCGTTAGCAATGCAAAGGAGGTTGAGACAACGGCTGAGCCGGTTCTGGAGCTACACAACTCACGTTCTGCCTCACCAGATGTAATACCAATACCAACTGAGCCAGAGACACTGCTCATAAGCGACAGCACGGATGAAGAAAGCGAGCAGCCGCCAAAGCAGCCAGTAGTAACATTGGCAGCTGCAGCTCCTGAACCAGCCGTTGATGTGCCATCAGAGGCGCCTGTAGTAGCTCCAGCTGAGGAAAGTGAGCCTGAAGAGGGCGAGGTGCGAGATGAGAGCGAAAATGAAGCTGAGACACAACCAGCAGCTCCTACAGAGCAGGAGCTGGCGCAGACAACAGAAACTGAAGCGCCTAAGGAAGAATCAGATGTATCAGAGGTAACCGAGGTGACAGAGGCTGAAGCCATAACAGAAAATGTAGCCACAGCTAAAGAGGCGCCTGCCGAAGCGGTAGAACAAGCTGAAATTGTTGAGTCAGAAGAAAAAGAAGGAGCAGCCGAGCAGCCCATGGCAGATGATGAGGATCAAAACGATGATGTCATATCTATAGGCGGCGATTTGGAATTGATTGAGGAACTGTCCACAGTGGAAGATGAGCCAATCGTCAAAGTCAAGAGTGAGGAGCCCGAGAAGGTAGTCGAGCCCGATGAGGAGGATAACGATGTCATATTGCTGAATACAAGCGACGATGATCACGAGAAGCTACAGGAAACCAACTCAGAAGTAATGTGTTGAAATCTCTCCCATAAACTACTTTAAACTAAACTCGCTCTACTTTTAATGACAGTCATGGCGCACACGCTACCTAAAGAGCTCCAAGGTCAGCCAGGTGCTAGCCGCCTCGCGGCTGGGCAAGCGCGTGCGTGATAAAATCAAGAAATCGAATCGCGCTCAGAAGCACAGCGAGTCAAAGTCAGCCAGCGATGAGAAGTCGCCATCATCCCAGCAGCAGCAACAACAGCAACAATTTACGTCCAAGCATGAGGATGGTTCCATGGAGCAATACCAGGAGCTACTACAGCACCGCCAGCGCAAGAGCTCGAGCAGCAGCAAGGGCGACAAATAAACGGCTCGGCGCAGCGATTGTTATTGAAAACTCGCTTAGTATATAGCCAAATTATATGGCATATAAAAATAAATAAAAAACAGAAAACAACAAGCAAAAAAAACAAAAAACTCAAATAAAATAGAGGTACCAAGCGAACGCACAGAAAATTTGAATATATCGTGTTAAGCGCATATTTGATTTGCCTTCATGTAAATACCCTGTAAACGAAAATTTGTAGTACTGGAGTCAATTGATGTGTGTAAAGGAAATTGTAAAAGTTCTTGAAATAGTTTTGATAAACTAGAGAAATCTAATTGCTGATATCTATGATAAAACAATGTTCCATATTGTAAATAATATGAGTATTCACAGCAATAACTTTTTTAAATCAATGTAAAATTTAAATAACAATAACAAATGTTATTTAGCAAGAATTAGTAATAAAAGTATTTCTATAATTAATTTGTAAAGAAAGAAAAACTGTTTGTCTATTAGAAAATCTATAGGTTCGAGGGTATATCGTAGTCTTCCTCTAAGTGTTCCGCTGCTCGCGTTTTTAGTTTTGTTTATAGTTTAAAAGAAATGCGAAAACTATGCCTTGTCATTTCCGGCGTACATTTAGCTGCTCCCCCTACAAAAGAAAACTTTTTGGGCAGCCTTTAACGAGCCGCACGCTAAGCGCTGGTTACGCATACGCATTTGTGTGTGTATTAGTGTGTGTGTGTGGCAAGACACAGGGAGTTATTCAAAAATCATTACCCATATTTGTGGGCTGGTTTTATATACATACATTTATTTTTGCATTTGAATTTAACCCAGTTTGGGATATTGTCAGAGGACTTGACGCGACTCGAGTCGAGTCTAACCACCCCCGCTGGCGAGCCGTACGGGACGGGGTAGGCACAATATCTCAATCATGCTGTGAGCTAAGTGTGTGAGTGTTTGTGTGTGGGAGGCATTTACTTTGAGCGTGTTGCACCATAAACGATGATTGTTTTATCAGAGACTGCGATATGTTGATAAAGTATATTAAAAAAGTGTGGAGTGGACGAATGAGCGAACAAACTCTCAGAGAGCATGTGGCGAATGCGCATGTTCCGTGTGCTGAGGGTGGCGCTGTTACATGTGAGTGTGTGAGCGTGTATGTGTAGCGAATCCATCAAGTGGGCGCGATATATAAATATATATAGTGGTATAAGCCTACGATTAGTTAATACGCCATATATGTAAAAATGCGTTTAAATTAATTTTATAAGGCAGCCCAAAAGTATGCTACAGTTTTTTTTAATTATAGGTTTTTCCTTACAAACACATGCTTTCGGTGCAGCGCCACGCCTACCGCAGGCGATCGCCCCCGCAACGAAGGTAAACAAAATAGCAACAGAGCGCCGCCAAATGTTCGTATGACCGTTGGGGGAGCTGTTGGCGGCGGTGGTGGTGGTAATGATGGTGCTGCTGCTGCTGCTGCTGCTGGTGGTGGGTTTTCCTTCGACTCTCTCGTGCACTGGCTCGGGTTCGCTCTCTCGCCTCTGTCTGTGTGTGGGAGTTGTGTGCATCCTTTAGGGCTAACGTGGCGACAGGCTGTGTGTCCAAATCGAAATTCAGTCTACAGAAAACGCGTACGTGGTGCAGAAGTAGCCGCGCGTGGCCACCACAACGGCGTGCTAGACTTGTCGGTATGATAAATAAGTGAAACGCCCTGTACAAGTTCTGTAAGTTTCAACAACAACAACACCAACCAAGCAAGCAGCAGAAGCAGCAACAGCTCAATCAAATATATGCAATTAAAAGCCAATCTCAGTGAACGCAAAGTGTTTTTTAAATAACAAAAGGAAATGAAACGTGTCGCAGGATTTCTATAAGCCAAATGACACTGATCAAGTGCTGGGCCAAGCAAGTGTTTCAAAGTATCTCAAAGTGTAAACAAAACAAATAAAACAAATAAATATTTTCAAAATATTTCAAAATTAAGAAAACAAATGTTGCAAATTGCCTTAGCCATCGCCTTTTTGTTCAACATAATGAAGTTTCACAAACTGATTCCGATCAGAAACACAAAACTCGTAACGTTGCGCGTTTGTTTTCATATAAGTTTACACGTAGGATTAAGGTGCGCTCTCTGACTAGAGACATTGTGAGTTCCACAGCTAAAGTCTACAACAACAATAACAACAACAATACAATCAAAAATCCTATATAATACCATAATCCGAAGAACCGCAGCTAAGCCCTAGTCAAATTATGCGCTATAAACAAATTTGCTTGCTTCAAAAAACAAAACTGACAAAAAAAAACAAAATTTTAATTGGCAAAAAAAAAACTGAAAATCGAAATTCAATTGGCTTTACGAATTGGCAAGAATATATGAACTGTATTGCTTAATGCTTATATATATATATATATTTATATATGCTACGATCCCTTAGTTAATCATATGAGTGACGTTAATTTCTAGCTGAAATATAAACAATATCAAAGCTCAAATTGGTTTAAAGCACTTGCAGGAAGTTAACGCACAATAACTATCTATATGAAGTAGATATGCATATAGACAATATCAATTTATACATATATTTACCTTGATACCTATATAATCCTATATTTTTAAAAGTATTGCATGCGTTTAGGCTGACAGCTGAAAATAGAATGAAAACCCTCGACTTATAGATCCCCCATTCTACTTACAGAGCTCAAGAAATTGAATTACTATTATTATTTATTTGGGGTCATGGAAAAGATATATATTTTTAAAAAATTTGTATAATTCTAATTAATGAAATTCGAATTATAGAAAAGATTTCCCAAGAAAATTCATAAGCAAATAATTGTTCATCAGAAGCTTCTTCTTAATCTAGAGTATTCTAAGCTTTAGCTATATCTAGTATATAGCTAAGATATCTTTGCCTTTTGTATGCTCGACTTTTTAGCGCCCTCTTCTTTGGTATATATAAGACATACCCATTTAATATCATTCTCATCCTTTAGTATAGACAGTAAATTTAAAAGGTTTCTTGACCATAAATTCTGCAATGGTAATTATTTCCATTTTTTTCTTGTGTAGCAATCCACTTTTAGGCGCTCTGCTCTAATGCACATCGCACTTTGACGTGGACATGACGCACACAAACACACAGACACTCTCACACACATACACACACATACACAAAGTCAAACAAACACACTCACACTTGGCAACTTATGAAATTTAATTGGACTCATAAATTTTTGTGTGCTTGCGCTTTTTAATACCCTGTAAACATAAAGGAAAGCAGGCGAAAGGGTGTTAAAAAGTGTCGTTGAGGGTAGAAAGCGAGCTTAGGGTATATCTGAGGTCTGTAAAAAATATACTAGAATTTGTATAAATTAAAAAAATTCTATAAATTTAATAATAAGCTAAATACTCCATAGGCACAGGCAAAAAGCAGAGCAAAAGTCTTATGTATGCTTTACCGTAGTCAATTTCTGGCTTATATATAGGTCAACCACACTTATCTTGTATACAGGGTAATCCCTAGTCCGTCACGCTTATCAAATGATTCCGTTTTATTAAACCAACTCACATTTACACAACGCATACGTCTGATATATATGTCATAAAGTTTTATTAATAATGAAAATTGTACTAAAAATGGTGGGGCAATTTATTAAAAAGTCTCATTAGTTGACAGTCACACACACACTCACACTCACACACACACACACACTCGAGCGTTTTATCGCGCATTACGCATACGCCACGAGCGCCCTACGGGTGCTAATAACGTAAAAATAATAATATTACGAACGACGCACACTAAAAACAAAAAAAAAAGGAGGCAGCAAGCGAAAAATCGCGATAAAGTAAAATTTCGATATGGACATTATTAAAGAGCTGCCCTCCCACAAGCACCCAATCCCACAGTTGGAGCCACAGAGGGTGGTTGTCGCAATAACTTCGCTGTGAGATTAAGTATTTTTAATGCGAATGCCAATAAAAATATAAAAATTTCAACGATAAGCAAGATAAGATCGAAATCAATTTCGTTATAATGCACACACACACACACACACATATATATACACATATGCCTATGTGTGTGAGCCTGATAAACATTCAGCCAATCATTTATAGCCTGCGCTGCTCTGCCACTCATTTTACTTTATTTTATTTTGTATTTTTTGTTCTTTTTGGGCTTTTGTTGCGCTCTGTCCTCTCGAAGTCAAAATCAATAAATTTTCCACAATTTTTCCGCCACATTCTCGTTTGGCCGTGTTGTTGTTGCCTCTGGGCAACTGCTCTGCGCCGTCGCTTGGCTCATTATTAATATTTTTACATTTTGTATGCCTTTTGATACTTTTTTTGTTCGTATATATATATGTAGAGCAAGGCGCCAGTCGGACCCCCGACCCACCCAGCCACGTTCGACCACTGGGCGGGCTGCTTAAGTGTTTTTCTATTATGGCCTGCCCATTTCTCTCCATTTCCCCAGTGCCTTTTAGCCCACCAATATTATATTTGCTTTTAAATATTTTGATATACAGCACAGTTGAGGCTTATAACTCGACACACACACACACACACACGCAGAGAGAGACGGTTATCGGTAGCCCAGTGGGACCGAAAAGGACTAGTGTTTGCTTATGGCATTTGGGAAAGGATATGCTCTTGATAGGTGGGGTATCTATAAGACAAAGCTGTAGATAAGTGAACCAAAACAGAAATAATTAAATGAATTCTATTTTCTTGCCTGCTAAAAGTTGTGCTTCAGGTTGTGCCTTCAGCATGCCTTTTTATAGAGAGTTTACTTAGCACAAATCAGCTACAAACTGTGCCTAAAATATTCACAGATTTACTTTATAAACTACTGAAAGCATGCCTTGAGTACTGCCTTTTTCATGCAACTGCTTCCCACTGGGTATTCAAGTAAACACACGCACACACTCACACACACACACACACATACAGATACTTCAACCAGCAGCAGTTGAGCTGGCAGGCATTTTCTCATAAAAATTTCGTACTCGAATAAGACGAAGTAGCTGCACACACAAAGACACACACGCACACAAACGAACAGAGATGGAAAAAAGTAGCCCGCAAGGCATGTGGGTAGACCAGAGCTAGAGAGAGGGAGAGAGGTAGAGAGAGAGAGACAGTGAGTGCGAGTGGTGGGGGCCACAAACTTTGAGCCAGCAGCACGGCCAGCAAGGCAAGAAGAAAAAAAATATAAGTAATGTAAAGGATGTGCCATGGCGACGTGGACGGAGACGAGCGTAACTGGAAAATAATATTTCTGCCTCCTTTGGCCCAACTACTTTAGTGCCATAGCATGTAATTCCCTTTTTGTTCACCTACTGCCGCTGCCGCTGCCGCTGCCTCAGCTGTGGCAGTGGCTGCTGCTGCTGCTGCTGCTTTCTTTGCGTTTCTTTTGAGTGTCAGAAATGGAAAAGAAAATAATTTGATGGTTTCATAAAGTCGTTGCAGTGGGCAGACCCGGGCGGGGGGATGTCTCTCTCTCTCTCTCTCTCTCTGTATGTGTGTGTGATAAAATTGCAAACTTCCCCTGTACATGTGACTATGTGTGGGTGGAAATGAGTGGGAAAGCGTAGCAGCAAAAATTTATGGAATTTTTGTTGTTGCCGCTTACTTTTTCGTATAGTTTGTGCAAAATTTGTGTGCGATAGATTTCACTTGTGCGCTCGAAAGTATTTGCTGCATACTTTTAGGGGTTGGCTGTTTGTGCGCCAGATAACGATGCCGATGACGATCGCTGGCAGCCCAAACCCTACCATCCCACCACCCCGCCACCAGCAGCACCATCCTCCCTCACACACTCACACACATAAGGCAAAAACTTGGCCGAGATACACTTGCATTATTATAAAAATGATTATTATTTGCGCCGCCCTTGCCCAAAATAACCAGCACACTCACACACACACATACCCAAGCGCAAATGGCTTGTGTATATATATATATATACACAGACACACACACATACATATATATAGTCGACATGCTTGTCCTTGTCGCTGTGTGTGTGTTTCATTATTAATTTTTCTTGTATTTTTTCCACATTTTCGTATTTTTATTTTATCATGCCACACAGCGAACACACACATACGCAGACACGCTTGGGGGATGGAACACTCACTCACACACACACACACACACTGACAATTACACACACATACAGTCACTCATTTTAGTTTATTGTACAAATAATATTTGATAGAAAAAATTTAGTGTTCGAACGGGATGGAAATAGCTGTTCGCTTGCGCTCTCTCTCTCTCTCTCTCTCCTACTCTTTCCCTCTCTCTCTCTCTCTCTCTTCTTGCTCTTGTTAGCTGGGCAAATTAATTTTTCACTCTTGTTCGCCATTTCTTCAATCAACAGCGAGATGCGAATATAGCAGAAATGCGAGCCAGAAATATGTAGAAAAATTTAACATAATGAGTCAAAGTCGAATACTAAATGATGTCCAGTATAACTAGCTGCGAGCATGTGTGTATGTGTGTGTGTGTGTATGTGTATGTATGTGTGTGTTGTTATTGCCAACGCACCTTCATTAGTTTCTAATGAGATTTCTCGACTAATGAGCACGCTAAGCAGAAATTGTTCGAAATTTAGCTGCCAAGTCAACTGTAAAGAATTATTTTCTACATTTATTTGTTGGGGTGTAATTTAGAGGGGGTTTCTCTATCTGTGTGTGTGTGTAGTGTCCGTTAGTTAGTTTGCTCATGCTTCCTCGCTTAATCTAAAAATAATAGTTGGCATTTGAGCGAAACACGCATTGCCTCATATTTGCTTGATTCGAGATTTTATTGCTAAATCTAAAATTAAAGAAAGTTGTTAATTAGTTTGTTGGGGAGTGCAGAAGGCACAAAAGGAGTTAGAATATATTTTAAATGAGTTATTTAGTTCTAGGATTGAGTTACATTTTAGTATTGCCAAAAAGAAGGCCTAAAAAGATCTTCCAATTCTTAGATCTTCATGTGAAAGCTGCTTAACTTAGCTAAAACTGCAGCGAAAGCTATCCAAACCATCTCGAGTTTCAAGCCCATTTCCCATGACAACTTTATACTTTAAAATTATGAAAACTTCTCTTAGCAAATTAGTTAAGCCTTTGTGTGCTAAGTGCCCTGCCAAGCCTCCTCCGTCAGCCCACTCAACAAGCACTAAAACAACATCAATAATAATAATAATAACAACAGCAGCAGCAGCCGCCGCGGCAACTCAGCTCTAAAATCAATTTGTCGCTCAACCAAAAACCATCAGCCCAACTCCTGCGGCAGCTCCTTCGCCCATTTGGTGGTTGGTTTTAGAGCCGCAGAACTATAATTTCAATTTGATTTTGAACAAAATATTAATTGCATATGCGGCCGTAGGCGGGGGTGTCACATAAAGTGTGGCATATGCGCGTCCGGGGCGCAAGGCTGGTCATGCTCATATATCAATCATAAGGTCTGTCAGGCGCTGCACGCACGCACTCACAGGACTCGTTCGAATGATTTCAATTGTAATTGTCCAAGCATTTGCATGTGTGAAAGAGAGAAAGAGAGAGAGAGAGAGAGAGGGGGAGAGTGAACTCGTTTTAAAATTCTTCTAATGATTGTTTAGCTGACGAACTGTCAGGGCGGTTGACAGTTGACACCCGCGCGCAAGGAAAAACTATAATTATGCGCTGTGGTGCTGGCCTTTTGTTTACGTTTCGAGTGCACACACGTGTTGTGTCCAGCAAGAGCAACAGACATGCGCCTACCAGCGCTTGACCCACTAGCCACACACAAGTCCCCTGCCTACTGTGTGTGTGTGTAGAAAGCGAAAGTGCCGGCATCGGCTATAACGAATCCGATGGCAACCGCAACACGGGAAAGAGGGACACACACACACACACATACGTACAGGGACATGTGCCGACATGTGAAAAGTGAAAGTCAATAGCAAACCTTGACCACGAGACGTGGCCAGACAACTGGGACGCAGGCCGAAGGCTCCATGCTCCACGCGCTCTGACCAATGGCTTTTCAATGCTGTTGCTGCTGCTGCTACGGCTGCTACGGCTGTTGGGCAATTTTGTTCGCCTGGTTCGTTCAACCGGCGGATTTCGACTTTTCACGCACACACATGCACTCTGGAGAGGGAGTCGTTGCCGGCGCTGAGAGCGCGTGCGAGTGGGAGAAGCCACACTCACTGCTGCGCATGTCCAGAAATCAGAAAGCATTGCAAGCATTGGACATGGCAGGACAACAGATATAGAGAGACAAGCAGCACAGACATGAAGACAGACAGACACACAGACAGAGAGACAGAGAGATGAGCCGAGCCGAGCAGAGAAGTCACTTTCACTTTCACTTGCTGTGCTGTCTAGTTAGCCTGACATGCGGCACAGTGGGAGCGGGAGTGGGAGTGGGCCACGCAAAGGGGTGGCAGCACACATACATCAGCGAGACACGCTGCTGCCCACATGCGAGCATCTTGTAAAGTCAAAATCAATCTGTCAATGCGTAAGGGAAAGAAATTGGAACACAAACAGTACCTGATGGAAATATATGTCAGGGGAGTTGGGCATTATGTGGGTGCGCGATCTGATTTAGGCCCTGAAGCTGGCCTGGAGACGGGGTAGCTGGGAATATTTCGAACTGTTTCTATTGACTGCCAGGGAAGGTGGGACTAATGGAGGAATATGATTTGTCAGTTGAAGGACTTTTTAATGACATTATGCTATACACTTAATATTATATTGGAGTATAACAGTTTTAAAGCTAGTTTCACATAGCAATATGTTGAACTTATTATTAAAGTCTAACAGAAATTGTTCTACTAACTCTGAGAATACTTATAGTTTCTCTAAGTAGAGTAAGGAGGAGCATAAGATTTTAGTATAACAGTATAGTATAGAAGTATAGTATAACAATACAGTATAACAGTATAGTATAACAGTATATCATAAAAGTATAACACAACAGTATAGTATAACAGTACAGTATAACAGTACAGTATAACAGTATAGTATAACAGTATAACAGAATTAAATTTTTATATTTACAGCCCAACTTTAGTTGTATTATGATATATTCCTACATACCACACATCTCTACCTACTATCCCTCTCATAATACGATCTCTGTTGACCTCACACAAATATTTAGATAGCTCCTAATGAAGCCTAATTGACTTCTTTGACAACCGTGTATGAGCCCTTAGACATCACTTGAGTTCAGGTACATAAAAAACTGCTCGTAGCAACCACCAAAGAAATAAAAAGAATCCAATAATATATATTGAGAATTAGTTGTCAATGATGTGCAGCAACAGATATTTGATAAAGAGACTTAACTCAACTCGCCCTTTGGGCAGAGCTCATCAAAGAAAACGGCAATTACAACGGTTCTTATTGAAGATTGAGTTGTGTCAAGATTAAAGCGTAATAAGAAGAGGCAGGGGGCATGAGGAAGGGTCTTACGCAGCAATTGCTGCAATCAGATGAGACAGAGGGAGAGAGAGAGACTTGTCAAATGCACTCTCGCTCTATGAGATATGAAGACAATGAAAGACATTGGGAGTGTGCGAGTGAAGCATATCGGAAATCGCATAGCAACTTTTTAGGGCGCGACCGACAGAAAAGTCGTGACAAAGTCACAAAATGTTGAATACATTAAAATAACAACAACTGCGACTCGATGGCAACAACAAGGGACGGGAACAGTAGCTGGAAAAAGAAAGAAAACAAATTGAAAAACTATCGAACAATGATAAATTGGCACGAGTACGACGAAAAAAAAAGTCAACTAGTGTGTGTGTGTGTGTGTGAATGAGTGAATGTGTGTGTGTGTGTGGTGGTTAGTGAAAAGTTGTAAAAAGGGGCGGAGCTATAATGGTTTTCCGAGCAGCGACGCCTCGCTCAGTTGTCGCTTGCATGTGTCTCTGTGTGTGTGTGTGTGTTTTTTTTAAGGGAAATTATTTGATTTTTGATATTTTGGGGTGTTTTATTGAGGTTTTTTTGGGTAAAAATGCTGTGGGTAGCTAGCTGTGTGTGTGTGTGTTGGGATAACTATTAAATGTGCTGCGGGGTGTGCATTGATACATTTGTGAATATGTGTATGTGTGTGCTTGTGCATACGTGTGTGTGTGTGTGTGTGTGATTTTAGTATCAATGTTATTGCTGTTTTGATTTTGCGCTTGTAACAGCGATTTGACAGCGCTGTTGTTGTTGTTTTTGATTTTTTCGGGTTTTTCTATCAATTTTGTTGTGTTTTGGTGTTTCTGCTGCGTCATGCGGCAGTTGAAATCGAGCGAGCCACTTGGCAGGACACGAGCAGCAGCAGCGAACTGCGCATGCGCCAGCGACTCGACAAACAGCGCGACCTCAACGAGAAAGTGCAATAGCAAAGTGAACGAAGCGTACAACTTGACAGAGATAAACTGATAAGCTTTTGCTCAATGCAAGCAAAGTGACCTCAAATATAACAATTTAATGAGTATGTGTTATGAAGTGCAACTAAACTGTTATACGGCGTAGAGCAATTTATATTAGATTACTTTTTAGGTTAGGCGTGCAAATTTTGTATGAGTGTGCTGTAAAGTGAGCTTTAGCTGTTATATAAAATTATATTTATGTATAACACTTACATAGTTATTTGAGCTCTAAAGCTAACTGAAACTGTTATACATATAAACTTAGACTACTGATAATCATTTACTTGAAATTTATTGCCTCTCTTATTGGGAATGTGTTCTAAATCGAGCATAAACTGTTATATGAAATTGTCATAAGTATAACAGTTTGTTATATTTGCCAATTTAGTGCAATTTCTAAGGTTCCTCAATGTGAACGTGCTTTAACTGAACTTAAGTGTTATATATACTTATAATTATATGCCTAAAGTATAACAGCCTGACACAATAGGAAATTCCTTGCAAATTCCTTCCCAGCTTCAGCTGTTATACAAGCTGTAAGCATACTCCCACACATATTTAAAGAAATATACATACAATTTAATATATATGTTTAATATATGCTGTTATATTTATGTATAACACATTGTTATATATGCCAATTAGATGCGTTCTCTTGCCGCTCAGTGTGTTATACAGAACTCTGTTTACACTCTGCTCCTGCCCATTTTCATTTAGCGGAGCCAAGAAAAAATCAAATAAAATAACATCAAACTACCTTAGGCTTTATAAAAATCCCAAACACAGTCAGCCGCCCGCCCACACACACACACACGCACACATGTATAGAGTGGGAATCATTTTTGCTTAACTCCTGCAAAGTAGCAAAAGTGGGCGTCGATTGGGTGGGCTGGGGTTTGGGCCTTCAATGCTGAAATTGTATAAAAGCAAAGTCAACAACAGCAACAAAAATCTACGAGAGAGAACCAATTTCCAACCATGGAAACTTAATTTATGTCTGCAGCATAGTTGAGAATATTTTTCTTCTGCCTTCACGTCGAGAGAAAATAGGGAAAAAAATTATTTTTCTTCTACTTTCTTTTTTTTTTTTTTTTTGGTTCATTTCGACATTTTTGCCTTTGCCTTTGCCTTGGCCCCTTGCCACAGACACAGACAAACACACACGCACACACACACACACACACGGAGACGGTTGCATGGCAGCCTGTGCTGGCTGTTCGTCAGCCACTATCCGCCCACCCAGGCCCAGCTTTTGGGCCTGCTTCGTGTCGTTGTCGGCTTCCTTTTGCTTTCTTGAGAATCAAATTTATTTTACCAAGTCATGTTGAAGAAAATTTTTATAAGTTTTATGCGCAGCTCAAGTTGGGGCTGTCCAGAGAGGGCACGAGGCGGAGACTGCTTGGCAAATATTACACAGGGCAAGCATGAGTGTGTGTGTGTGTGTGTGTGTGTGGGAGGAGAATAAGTTAGTGTGTGTGAGTCTGTGTGTGTGTGTTGGCCACACAAAATAAGCAAAATTTGTATTCCTTAAATCGGATGACTTTGTATAAATTTTCGTGTGCGGCAATGGGGTTGCAAGTGTGAGTGTATGTGTGCGTGTGTGTGTGTGAGTGTGTGTGGGTGGCAGCTGGGCGCACAAAAACTTTTCTATATATATAATACACATACATATATATATATATATATTCGTGTGTGTGCGCATGTATTTGTGTACATAATGGAAAAATTTTTCATAGAATTTGCACAAAAATGAAAAAGTGCTGGAAGGAAGAAAAAAAATTACAGAGCGTAAAGGAAAAGCAGAAGAAAAATGAAATTAAGCGCATAAGGAAATGAGACACAAAATGTTGTATGCCAGCTGTGCGTGTGTGTGCGTGTGAGTGTGTGTGAGTGTGTGTAGGTACAACATTTTTGGCAACATACTTTTGCGGCAAATAGAAATAAAATTGAATGGAAGTTTCAGCACAGAGAGAGAGAGGGAGAGAGAGAGAGAGAGAGAGAGAGAGAGAGAGGAGCGGGCAGCGGGTGTAGCTTAACACGATTTAAGCCTCGAGCTATTCATGCTGTAGGCCCCGTTGACTGCGCCAAACCACCCCCACCCACACCGAGTGAAACCAGTTATAGTTAAACCCCAATAAAAGCCCTCGTAGTCCACGTATATTCAGCTGGCATGCTTAAGCTTTCTCGCAACTTTAGACACCCAATTAGTTTTTTGGGGCTTCCTTAATTAAAGTACATTGGCCTGATGCTTTGTTGTTGTATTCTCCCTTCAGTAATATCATCCAAAATGGCCGCATCCATATATGCCACCCCACCGCCGGATCTGAGCAGCGAGGACACAGCGCTCTCCGATGTCTCCAACTCATCCACACTCAACACAAATCGCGGCGGCGGCAGCAGCAACAACAGCACCACCAACACCACCAATAACAACAACAACAACAACAGTCACACACATGAAGCCACAGCAGCAACAGCAACAGCAACAGCAGCCGCACCCACTCTGGAAACGGAGTCCAAGCCACTTGGCAGCAACACAACTGATACAGACATGGCAGCAGCCGAGGATGAGGTCGAGGGCGAGGCAGAAGGCGACGCAGAGGCAGCAGGCGGTCTGGATCAGACGGCGATGGCTGCAATGGCAGCGGCAGCAGCCAATGCAGCAGCCATGCAGCTGCAGCTGCTCGAGGCGCTCAGCGATGCGGCCAAGAAGCGACGCAAGCAGCACAATCCCAGTCGGCTGGAGGCGCTCAATCTGAGCGGCGGTGAACAGGAGGAGGGAACCGCCACAGGCACGGGCACAGCGGGTCAGGTGGAGCCGGCGACCATTGACTACGAGGAGAAGCTGTCGAAGATGCTGCTGCCCAAATCCATAGAGAAGCTGAAGGAAACGTTCGAGCTGCTGCAGCAGCAAAAGCTGCAGCCCGAAGACATATCAGAAGCTGAGGAGAAACAGCAGCAGCAGCAGCAGCAGCGGGAGCAGGAGGAGGAGGAGCAGCAGCAGCAACAGCTAATCAATCCCTATCAGACCTACTGCAAGCAGTGCGGCGAGAACTTTGAGACAGAGTTCAAGCTCAGTCTGCACATGCTGCAGGATCATCAGCAGCAGCAACAGCAGCAGCCAACCCATCAGCAACAGCAACAGCAGCAGCAGCAACAGTTGTCGTCGGACGAGCCCATGGACCTTCTCGCCTCCATCAAAGTGAAGCTGGAGCGCGCCGACAGCCCCTCGCAGCTGGAGCTGCAGCAGCAGCAGCAGCAGCTGGAGCTGGCCAACGGGCACGCCAGCAGCAACAAGGAACACGAGCTCTGGCTGCAGGCCATGGCGCAGCAGCAGCAGCAGCAACAGCAACACCAACAGCAGCAGCAACTGCCTGGCATGCCGCCCGCTTTTGCTTTTCCGCCCGAGGCTGCTCTGGGCTGGCCACTGCTGGGGATGCCGGGCTTTCCCGCCGTCGATGGGCTCAATCGTCCGCCCTTGCGCATCTTCAATCCGGAGGCCTACTGCGAGCTCTGCAACAAGGAGTTCTGCAACAAGTACTTCCTGAAGACGCACAAGGCCAACAAGCACGGCATCTTCGATCCCGCCGGTGACTTGGCCACGCCCAACAACAATATCAGCAGTAGCATCAGCAACAACAACAACAACAACAACAACAGCAGCAGCAGCAACAACAACCACAGCAACAGCAACAGCAACATCAACAGCATCAACAACAACAGCAGCAGCAGCAGCTCAACTTCGATCTTCCCCACGCTGCAAATGCCACGCGAGCCACCGCCACAGAAGCCGGAGCCGCAGTTGACACCACCCGCACCGCCGGCGGTGCACTGCGACATCTGCTCGAAGCGCTTCACCAACGTCTTCGCCATGCGCCGCCATCGCGCCAAGCAGCATGAACAGGCCACGCCCACAGCCTCACCCACGCCCAACGAGCAGGCGCCCGCGGCCGTTAAGCAGGAGCCCACGCCGGAGCCTTCGGCCGTACCGGAACAGAAGCCGTACCAGCTGCCCGACGGTTTCCGCGAGGACTTCACGCTGGAGCAGGAGGAGGTGGCCTTCGCGCCGCCGCCTCGCAAGCTGCCCGCCCAGCTGCAGCAGCAGGCGCGCGACTCGAACTGGGCGCCGGAGAAACTACGGCGTCTGGGCGTGCAGCTGCCGGAGGCATTCTGTGAGCTGTGCTGCAAGGAGTACGCCAATCGCTACTTCCTGCGCACGCACAAGTGGAAGCGCCACGGCGTCTTCGTGCCGCCCGAGGAGTTGGGCCCCAAGGACGAGCAGCCAATGATGCCGGCCGGCTGGCCCTTCATGCCGCTCAACCTGATGCTGGCCAAGGCAGCGGCCGAGCAGGAGCAGCAGCCCGACCAGGACGACGAGCAGCAGCAGCTGTCCCAGCTGGAGGAGCAGCCCAGCAAGCGCATCAAGCTGGAGCCCTACGACGAGGCGACGCCGCCCCAGGACAAGCTGGACAACTCGGTGATGGGACTGCAGAACCTGCAGAAGCTGCAGTCGATGCTGCAGCAGCTCAACGACTTCAACGGCAAGCGCCCGCTGCCCTGCCACCTGTGCGGCCGGGAGCTGGAGCATCAATACGCGCTGCGTGCTCACCTCATGACGGAGCACGCGGGCCAGCTGCTGCCCGAGGGGCACCCGATGCTCTACCAGCAACAGCAGCAACAGCAGCAGCAACAGCAGCAACAGCAACAGTTGCCCTTGAAGCTGTCGCCAGTGGCTGTTGGTGGTGGCTCTCCTCATGCTGCCACGCCCACGCCCAACGAGCTGCGCTGCCAGACGTGCGAGCGCGACTTTGCCAGCTCCCAGGAATTCAAGCAACATATCGCCGAGGTGCATCTGGGCCGGTTGCCCGGCAGCAGTCCGCTGCGCGAGGGCTTCTATACGCCGGAGCGTGCCACGGTTGCCGCTGGCGTTGGCCCAGCTGGAGGCGTGGCGGGGGGCACTCCGCGTGCCGCATACACCATAACGCCCACGTCGAGCTACTGCGAGATCTGCAACAAGGAGCTGTGCAACAAGTACTTCATGAAGACGCACATGCAGCGCATGCACGGCATCGAGATCGAGAACGGCGCCCAGATCGGAGGCGTCGTCTGCAACATATGCAACAAGGAGCTCTGCAGCAAGTACTTCCTGCGCGTGCACAAGCACAACACGCACGGCATCATCGAGGACGGCGCTCCGCTGCCGCAGCCGCGTGGCAGCGCGCAGAACGGCCTGAAAGTCGAGGCACAGCAGCAGCAGCAGCAACAGCAACAACAGCAGCAGCAGCAGCAACAGCAGCAGCAGCAGTTGCTCGAGCCGGAGATCAATATAACGCCGCTGCGTGGCGAGGCGAATGAGCTCTGCCCGCTCTGCGCCCGGCAGTTCCGCAGCTCCAAGTGGCTGCGCACGCACCTGATGAACGAGCACGGCGCCGCTGGCATCGAGAAGCTGCGCGAGCTGGAGCAATCGACCATCGGCAACAGCAGCAGCAACAACAACAGCAGCAGCAACAGCAGCAGCAAGCCCAACAGTCCCACGCTCAAGATACCCAATGGGAGTGCAGCGGGCGCCGCCAACAACTTAGCCCAGGCGCTGCAGAACGCCCAGCAGCAGCTGTTTGGGCAGATGCAGCTGCCCAAGGGCATGCCGCTGCCGCTGCCGCTGCCCGTGCCGGGCATGTTCGAGCAGACGCCGCGCTTCAAGGAATACCAATGCTCGCTGTGCCCCTTCACCACGCCCTACTACGCGTTCCTCTTCATCCACGAGCGCTCGCACGCGCTGCTCAACAACGGTGCCATCGACGGCAGCGAGCCTCAGCTGGAGGCGGATCGCGAGCGAGCCTTCAGCGTGGTGCAGGGCAAGGCCAGAAGCAAGCCGCACCGAGAGCGCGCCCTCAAAGCTGAGCGCTCCGACATCGAACCCACAAATCTGACCACCAGCAACAACAACAACAACAGCAACAGCAACCACAGTCACAGCAAGGGAGCCACGCCCACGCCCTCAATGATGCCCTCGCCAGGCGGCGCTGCCGCCTCGCCCAAAGTCCGTTCACCCAGCGCCCACAACTCCAAGCCGGGCACACCCAACGGCCTCCAGGCGCAGCGCTCGGCCGCCACCTCGCCCTTTGAGCTGTGCGCGGATCTGGCCAACGGCAGCGGCAAGCCGGCCAGCTATGCTCAGCCGGACAAGTCGGAGGAGGCATATCAGATGCAGGCCTTCCACCTCTCGCCCGCCGACGCCGATGCCGAGGGTCTGTTTGCGCCGGCGCTCGTCTATCTGCCGGTGCGCGTGCGCGCCTCGGAGTCGACCACGCTGAGCTTCAGGCTGACGCCAGCCTAAGCCGGTTCAACAGGTACCCAAACGTAAATCACAAGAACAACACTTAAGTGTTGCCAGCGTATGTAAGTTACAAAAGAAAACCCCAGAAACCGTTTTGTTCAAAAATCATGGCAGAATGACACGAGCTTAAACAGGGATTAAGCTGAAAGTGAGTCTTGGAGGAGAGTTGATAAGCAAAGAGCATGTCAAAGGTAGATCGAAGCCTGTAAGATACTAGAATATATTGAGTTATACAAGCTGAAAGCTACTTTAGTGTTGCTTATCAAAGCACATTTAATGCAGCTTAAAGCTTCAATGAGCTGAGGCACTTAAAATGTCAGAATAGCTAATCAAAACCATAAGAAAATCTATAAGAGTATCAAATAAGATAGTTCTGAGTCTTAATGAGAAAAAATATACTTCATCAAAGCATTTTAAAATCAGCTTAAAGCTTTGGAAATTTGTATTTTCAATGCAAGATTTTCATGAAAACTCTTAAACCCCTTTTGATACTCTTAAAAAAAGACAAATTCAATTTTTCCAAGATTACAGATCTACAGCTTAATCAAGCTATTCAGCTCGTGTCATTGCACCATTACGTTTACTCTAGCCAGGCCACAGCGCTGACTAGCAGTATTCGTGTCCCCCAGCCCAGTTAAACCGACAAGAAGACAAGACAAAATAGTGGAACTACAAAAGACTGAGTGCGCATATTAGTTGAGCTCATTAAAGTAAAGTTTATATACAATAACAATATACATAGCTGCGGCAACTGCAGAGATCGAATCTGCACAACTGTGGCATAAACGAACGCGTTTTGTGTATAACATGGAACACCCCAAAACTAAGAACGATCGAAAAGCAAATGAAAATAATCAAAGTATAATCAACATAACAAACAAGTAACAACAAGTCCGTTTCAGCTGGCAACACTGTGTGCTAAGAACATATTTTTCTATATAAATCCATAAATGATAAACGTAAAACATTGCATAACATACCAAAACAATACATATATCTATATCTCTAGTGATTAATATCAAAGTTCCTATGCGTAATAGTAATTTTTAAAAGCCATTAACGTATCGTAAACGGACACGGAAACGGAAAAGGAAAGGGAAAGCGAAGAAATCTAACTTAGTCAAAAAAAATACCAAAAAAAAAATGGAAAATTAAATACGTACATAATACATAAGTCGCAAGAGAGCGAGAGAGGGCGAGATGGGAGGAGAGAGGCGATATATATATACATATATAACCGAAACATATATCGTAGTAGCCAGCTTAACTTGGATTGGTATGTCTCTGGCTGGGTTCGGTGCGCTTAGCTTAAGGGATTTGGTATAATATACATATATATATAGTAGTGCTAGTAATACCTACAACAAAGGATAGAGGTAAACACATTCAAGCTTCAGCATGTAAGAGAAGACGAAAAAACACACATTTTATGCACAAATTTGCTCAAAAATCAAAAAGTAGTCGAAATCAAAATTAGGAGAGCTAAGTAAATGATGGATTTAGAGAAGGTGTGCTAATATATACAAGACAGTTCCATAGTAACACATACTTACTTAACTAACACTTGAAACGTTTTACAACACTGCTCTAGAAAAAATCTTCAACTCTATAGAAACTTCTTCTTTCCACACTTCACATTTATCTTATATAATACACCCTATGCCAAAAACTAACTGTACATATGAATGTCTAGATCGAGCCACATCTATAGATATATATATATATATATATATAGAGAATCGATTCAGATTTGAGGGGATAAACAGAAATAAATGGCGCCAGTAGAGAATTTTTTTCCATTTTTGTATGCAGCAGGCAGAAAAAAAAGAACAACAACAACAACTCAGGGCAAAAGTACAATGACCATTAGTACTTTAAATATACTAAAGAAAATACTAAATAAAATATATATAAATGATAAAAGCGAACATAAACATATATAAACAATTCCAAAGTTGAATATAAACAAGAAAATGCTACCTCAGACGGACTTGAAAACAATAATTTAAATAAATGAATTTATATAACGAAAAAAATATAAACATTTATTGCTTAAAAAAATACAAAAAATACTGCAAATTATAGAGCAGCAAAGTAAATGAAATTTTTAGTGAATTTACCTCAAAAACAAAAACAAAACGAAAGACACAACAATAACAAGAGAAAAAAAAGCACAACAATTTATATTTAGTATTTAGTTAAAAAGTATTTTTATTATTATTCAGTTTTAATTGTAAGTGAAACATACCAAAAACATAAAAATACTAAAGCATTCCCCCAAAACGAAAACTGACCAAATTACGAAGCTAGTCACAAAAAATACTAAAAACTAAAGCATACAAAAAGACACAAATCTAGTCAAAGCTTGGCGGCAGCCAGCCAAATGGCCTGGCCATTTAGGTATAGGTCTGCACCAGCTTATGGATACACATACATTCACACATACACATACATACAATGCAACGCACAAGCAAGATCAAGAAGGCAATGGCATTGATTGTTCAGTATTTTTGCGCAGATTTTTGTATATTATTTTTGTAGTATTTAAGGCGTTTGTTCTTTACGGAAATCTGCGCAGCTGAAAAGTCAATGCACAAAAATACTAAAAAAATAAATCCATATAAAAATCCAAATAAATCAATAAAAACAATAAACATTAAAAAAAAAGCAGCGACGCGAAATTTTTTTGCTATTTTTAATTTTATTTTTAAAAACGTGTGTTTTTTAAAATGCTGCGTGCCTTTTAGCAAAAAAATAAAACAAAACGCGTCGCTGCCCAACACTAAGAAATAACAAAGCAAAAACCAAACTAAAATAGCAAACAAAATATACAAAATATACCATAGAAAATACTAAACAGTATTTAAATACATAGCTTATAATTTTCATTTACAATTAAACGTAATTATTTCCATAATTTTCATTCCAATTATTTTATAATGTATATATATACATAAAAAATATATATGAATAAACACATGTTAAAACATTTAATTAAAATTATTTCAAAAAATTTAATTTCTGTATTTTTGATTAATTTGTCTTCATGTTTTGTTTTTTTTTTTTTTATTTCTGGCCAAGTTCTGCTGTGTGAATGGGCGGAGTTTAATTTACCGCAAGATCTAATCGAGGCACACTTGAAAAAATTGTCACTGATTGTGCTCAATTAGAGTTCACGCCCGACTGTGAACCTTTTTCATTTTCTTTAAAGAGCTGAGAGTGTTTTCTTTTTTTCTTTTTGGATAGGGGTCTTGTTGTTCATGCCGGCCGAACGCCTTATCGAATTGATGTTTGATTGAATTTTCAAGCAAATGCAATTTGTCAACAAAGCGAGTCGAGTCATACTTAGAGCAGTTTCTGTTTTTATTTTTTAAACTTATGCCACTCACAATTCGCCTGCAGCGGCAGCTGCCACAAAACGGAGGCACCCTCATAAGAAATAAAAAAAAAAAAATAAAATAAAATTCCGCTTCCGGCTCAACCCCCACGCACAGGCTGATTAGGCTATTTGCTTAAAAAACTATATACATATACATATATATTTTATATGCTTTATGCATACCCTCCAAATGATTAGTGAAAAAAACGAACAAAAATGCGATAAGTATTATAATAGGAAGTGTGTGTGTGTGTGTGTGCGAGGAAAATGGGAAACGCAGCGCACGGTCAACTGCAGCCGTTGTGTGTGGGTCAAGCGGCGCATTTTCCGCACTTTTAAGGGAAAATTCAAATTGTGCAGCTGCTGGCTGTAAAAAAAAAAAACTGTATACAAGTAAAAATCAATATGGGCTACATGCTGCGATGCAATTGATTAAAAATGTGCATACACTCAGCGAAAAAAAGGTGGAGATAAAAGTGTAGAATAAATATATAATTCTAATTAGATGTTTATAAACATAATTGAAGCGGTTTTAGAGTTTATTAAGCTCAACTGATATTTATATTCCACTTAACAGTAAGCTACTTTTCTCCAAGTATACTTTAATTCATAGCAATTTACAAAAATTCTCTGAGTGTACTCCATCACCCTTATAATCCAGCTAATCCAAGCCTCAATTCCACTCCCCACTACACAAATTACTATCCAAAAGTCTTACATCTCCCATAACGTTCTTAGTTTTCCCAGCTAATTTCACAGCACATCACTTGATTTCTCTGAGTGTATGCTGCTTACGCTGCTCACTGTCCGGCAACCCTCCGGCCTTTTTCGTTAATTATTTGTCACGTGTCCATGCAAATTTCATCTCATTGATTACGCACAGAGGACATTCGATACTCCCGATGCAATTAAAGCTACAATTTTCTATAGATATATATAGAAAAAAATATATATTTATGTGTGCATGTGCATGTGTGTGTGTGTGTGTGTGTCCTGTTAGCAACCCTCGCCTGGGCACCCTCTGGTTTTCTTTTGCGCCTGGCCATGCAAATGTTTTTCTCGATTTTCTATTGAATTTTTATGGCTATTTATAATGGACTGGCATTTGGCATTGTTCGGCGTAATCCTCGCCCAAAAACTTGTCCGTCCCACGGGGTGGCTGCCAAAATTTGCATGTTTAAAAATATGGGTATGTGTGTGTGTGTGTGTGTGTGTGTGTGTGAGTGCAGGAAATGCAATATAAATGCAACTACGAATTGATGTGAAAAATGAAAAATGCAATTTACTTGACAACGCGACGTTTTCCTCCACAATTTCCCGCCTGCCCTCACACTCACTCTCTCTCTCTCTCTCTCTCTCTCTCTCTGTCTCTTTCTCTTTCTCTTTGGCAAATGCAAAATATATTCCGCGCCATTTGCCAAATTTTCTATGCAAATCGAAGCGTTGCTGCCCATTAAATCAAATGACTTTATTAGAATTTCGCATGCAGACAGAACTCGGGCTTGATTTATTTTCTATAATTTTATTTTTAATCATTTCTTTTTTATACACAGCATAAATATAAATACAAAGAGCGCACAAATCAAAAAGAAGTATATATTAAAAATATTATATATATATTATAGTATATAGTAGACATGCTATATATATATATACTATGTTGGCTAAGTAAACAATTTTACAAAGAACTTGCAACGTACCTTGAAGATGAGCATAAATCAAAATTTTTGGCCGCCAGCCGAAGCAAAATCAAAAACGAACAAAATCGAAAACGAAAAAACAAAAAACATTTTATTAGACCTAAGAAAACTCCACAAACAAATGAGATCAAAATCAAAATTTAAAAATTAAAATTAAAAAAAAACATTTAGTTGTAAGCAAAATTCAAAAATTTGCATTGAAAAATAAATGATTATTGAAACGATGTTGAGTTAAGTTAGGAAGGAGCATGAAATCAAAAGGCGCGCGAAAGCGCACAGCGAGAGTCAAAAGACACGAGCGAAAATCAAAAATTATATTAAATATGTGAAATCAAAAACAAACAAACAAACAAACATTTATTTTGCAATTGGCAAATATACATATATATATAAATATATATTATATTTAAAATTTTACTCTTCGAAAAAAAATCTTTGTTATTATGTAAAACTATGTGTGAAAATTCCGAAAAAAACAAAAAAAAAACTTAAAAGTAATTATTTATATTTATATATATACATATGTATATATATATGAATTATATGTAATGTGTAACAACAATTTATTGAGCCAGAATCAAAAGCAACTGCAGCAAATACCCTGTAATAACCCAACGCCCACTAACCCAACCCCATCCCTTCGCTCCCCAGCCCCCCAAGCCCTTTGTAAGCGAGAGCATTTATTAAAGAAATTGTATGTGTTTTAATGATTATATTAAATATATATACACACAACCATATACATATATATATTGTATGAATTTAAACCATTAAATATAACAAAAAAAAAAACAAAAAAAAAAGAAAATCTCTCTCTCTCTCTGAGTGTGTGTGTCATTATCTTTTCTTTACTTTGATTTTGCTGCTAAGGCGATTGCTGTCGCACTCGAAGACTTTTGACATTTTCTTTCAGCCACAACTGTTTATATATATATATATATACTCTATCGGAACAGTCGCCATTTCCCACCACCCGCTGGGCAGCAACTACCCCCAAAGCAAGAAGAAGAAGAAGAAGAAGAAACACAAATCAGAGTCTGTCAATATTTGTACTGCATGCGAGAATGTCTTATCAATAATTTTTGGCTCTAAAGAATAGAGATGCTGCTCGACATTTCTGCCGCAGGCTGCAAAACGGAAAGCACTTCTGGGGGTGTGGCACCCGCGCGCGTGTGTCTGACAGACAGTTCAATGGAAGAACTTTTCCTGTTCATAATTTTTGCCCAAAGACTTAGTCGAAATAAATATATACACAGTATGTATGTGTGTATGTGTTTATGTGTATAATATAATGTGTATTTTGTGGCAATAGTGACATGCGAGGGGCGTCACTCAAGTTGTTTGCCTACCCCCCATTCAACACTTGGTCTATCTTGACCGAGACATAATGAGCCGCCTGGACTAAGTGCTGGCCATGTTAACTGCGGCTGGTCATTAACTCAAAAAAAAAACAGCGAAGGAAAACCCAAAAAAACCAAGTTGAAAATTAGTTTTTAATCGATTTTACAATCACACCACAGCCCAAAGCACACACACACACACTCACACAGCCGTGCAGCCAATCAAACATACGCTATATACCACTCTAGACTACATATGTATTATTTGTGAGCTTTGTGTATATAATTTGGACTCTCAATTAAATTGTGCAGGCGGAGGCGAGCGACAAGCGGCGCCAAACACAAACAACGACAACTATTTTGTCACCATATGCTTTGGCACCATTTTCGAATGTCGTCGCTGCGGTGCGCTGTGGACAGAAAAACTTAGAGGGTATATACGACTGGATAGTGTGTATGGATGGATTGTGAAGTAATGATAATATTGTGTTCTTGTGATGATGATGATGATGATGATAACTAATGAAGTAATGCCGAGCTGCCTAGTAGATATAGGCCACCGATGATGATGCTACATCAGCCCAGGTAAAGTTAATTCCGAATCATTGTATATTTATATACTGCAGAGAGGTATATACTAAGATAGAAAGATAAGATAAGATCGCTGCTGCCTTTCCTGTGTCAACTCGAATCACCAGGAACAAGGATTACAACTGAAAGAGCCCGGATGGGCAGCATCAACTAGAGATGCCTCATAAAACGAATGTTAAAGAGAGTGATAATGCCAATAATAATCATAATATATATAATGTATGATAATGAGTATAATGCTATATTATGGACTAAGAAATCTACGCTCTCTTGGGTAAATTCTTATGCTGAGACCAAGCGTCATTCCGCAATAAACTCCGATGGGCAGCATTGACTACTGCTGCCTTATGACGGTAATCCTAAAGAAATTCATCATGATCATGACAATAATAATGATGTGTGAATACTATAGAATAGACTAAACCTTCTCTCTCTCTCTCTCTCTTAGGCTATCTTTCACATCTTTATTAAGTGAATAATGCACATGCCTAAAACAGTTATTTGCTAATACAGGGTATTTCTTAGTCGAATCAAGCAGTGCTTTGCGCCTTTAACGAACGTCAGTCCTTGCTTCGTCGTGTCAAAAACCCGCAGAGCACGCCAGGCAGTCAACAACAGCAACAGCAACAACAACAACAACAAAACTTTAATAATTTAACTTATTATGGATTTTTGTTGAAGAAAATATTTTAGTTGCGTTTGTTGTTGTTGTTCTCTGTTATTTTTGTTGTTGTCCATTTTCTAACAGCGAGGGTGGAAATTTGAGGTATTTTTTCGGCGGCATATGCACATTAGGCCCGAAACGGGGCAATTTAAATAAATGACGCGTATGACACGCACCAAGCGAGGAGCAGCCGAAGCAGGAGACGGCAAGGGAGAGGCGCCCGAGCTCCGTCTGCGTGCTAATGAGTTTCGAGAAGGCAAGTTTTAAACAATCTGTTTACTCCAAAAATAACACAGAGAAATATACCGAGAAGAGAAAGTGAAAGGGAGATGGGAAAAAGGTTAAAAAATCGAACTACAAATTTGGTTAAAGCTACAAATCTTGGAATCAGGTCTGGTTATGGGTCACGTCTGCGGATATAGCAGATGCCGCAACAACTGACAGTCGACGCGCAGGGCGATCTGGCCATAGCCGCCGTGCATCAGCATCAACTCCTCCTCGTGCAGCACGAAGGTGCGGTCCTCGGTGGAGCGGCGATGGCGTTTGAAGAGCAGCGCGGCTGCGTCCCGCCGGAAGAGGTCGACGGCCTGGTAGGCCGCTTCCTTGGCCATCTGATAGCGCATCCTCGCCCTGGGATCGTTTAGTTGCTGAGCCACGCTCTGCTTCCGGGGCATGCGCACCATGGCCAGCTCCAGCTGCAGCAGCAGACGCCGCACAATGAAGTCCGCGTATCGCTGCCGCCGGCTCCGGCGCCTTATTCTGCTCATCGTGCTCTCCACCGTCCGCACGAAACGCTGCTGGATCAGGGCCATTGTCAGCAGCGGACAGAAGACAATAGCAATCAGAGCGACCAGCAAACACGGCTGATGCGTCGAGAGCAGCAACATTTCGCGCCAGTAGAGCAAGTCCCGCTGATCGTCCACATAGCTCTGCTCCAGGAAGAACGTGAGCAGCGCGAAGGACATAATGACAGTGGCGACAGTGCCATAGCGACGCCGCATGCACTGCATCAGACTCCGAAAGCTGTTCATCTCTCCAATCAAGCCGCCAATTTAAATTACGTAAAAATTTTCAGCCTTCAAAAGCGATATAAAAATTTTAAAGCCCTGTTTTAGTTTGAAAAATTTTAAAAAGCCATTTGGCAGCTTTATGAATTGGCTTGGCAGAGAGTTTTGAGCACTGAGCACTCCTGGGAGTTGGAGGTGGAGATAGAAAGCTTAAATGACATAAAAGGAAAGGAAGTTGAAATCAGTATCTTTATCTCTTGTAAACATCTATGTCTAGTCTCTAGTTTGCTCAAACTTCTCGAGAAGTAGGCAATCGCTTAAACTGGTTGAGAATTATAAGCAAAAGACTAGGAAATACTGTTTATAGACATTTTCTCAAGTGTTTTCTTTATATTTATATATATGATATGATATAATATAATATATGATATAATATAATATAGTATATATGGCTTCAGAGATCAGAAGCAAGTACCTAATATATATAGAGTCTGTTAAGCGAACTCTGTTCTCTTGTTCACTGTTCTTTCTCCTACATCCGCTCTTTATACCCCTCAACTAGCTCACTCACTGCCTACCTTCCCACTCCCATCCCCTTCATATACATTTCTCATCAGCCTTTCAATCTCAGTCATGCATATATGTATAGATCTATTACTACTATTTTCGTCCTGCATTTGGCGACTTATTACAGGTTGGTCAGCGTTGGAGGCGGAAGCGAAGGCGTCAGCATTTTATTAAGTAGGGCCAAATGGAACTTTCACTTTGCAATCCGCTGGGCGGCCAAAGCAAAGCCAAACCGACCCGAACCGAACCGAACCGAAAGCCATCAAACTAAACTGGGATTTAGCTCAGTTTGTTGCGTTTTGAGATTTTTCTTGGTTTGCCTGTTTTGGCCCTTCAATCGAACACACACACACAGTCAGTTTTATAGGGGATGGGGTAGGCCAAAGCCAGGCAGAAAAGTGCCTCAGGCAATACACACTCAGACTCACACACAAGCTATCTACATGTATGGTTACGCAGAGGTAGCAGGAGCTGAAGGCGGTGCGGGGCAGCACACACAGAGGAAGAAGGAAGCAAAGCAACAAGATGGCAGCACATCCCATATGAAAGTTGAGAGAAAAATAAGAGAAAAATTGTAATTTTCATCAAAACAAAAAAAGAAAAATCGAGTGGAAGAAGCAGTGGAAGCGGAGCAAGCAGCAGCAGCAGCGGCAGAAACTTTCATTTTATTTTTATTCTGGCTTGACCTTAAAGCAAAAAGAAAAGGAGGCAGGAACTAGTGAAAGGAGTTGAGCCGACGACGAGTTACACTGCAATTAGTAAGGAGTGCTAATGCTGGAAATTAAAAAAAATTAATAGAAATTTGGTATAATAAATTAGGAATTTATAGAAATCAGTCATTTTTGGTGCTACTTTTAGTTAGGCTAAAATAATTTATTTTCCATTTTAAAATACTCAAACATACGTATGTATATATTTATAGATATTTTTTAATATTTTTATTTTATAATATATATATTTTTTTACTATATTTTAATATTTTTATATTTTAAATTTTACATATTTTGATTTTTTATATTTTTATTTGTTTATTATTTTAATTTTTTGACTTTTTAATTTTTTTTTATTTGTTAATATATTATTATTTTTTACTATATTTTAATTTTTAATATTTTAACTTTTTAATATTTATATTTTTAAATATTTTTATTTTTTATTTTCTTCTATTTTGTTAATTTTTTGAATTTTTTCTACTTTCATTTATTTTAGTATAATTTTATAAATTTTCTATGAATTTTCATTTAATTTTCTTCCATTCCACATCTTCATCAATCACACTGTATCACAGAGCTAATATGCCCGCTGCACCTTTATGTTTGCAGAGCATAATGAGTAGCTTGTGTGTTTCGCCTCCACTTATGCATAAGTGTGTGTATGTGCGTGTCCGTGTGTGTGTGTGTGTGTGGCGATACGGTAAGACTATCGAAAAATTCCAAAATAAAAAGAAAAATTTAACGCAAAGGCAAAAGGCAAAAGTTTTCGGTGAGAAGGGGGCAGGACATACGAGGATGTCTGTGTGTGTTTGTGTGTGGCTGCTCAAGGATGCTGTTGCTACACCAGCTTTGGCTGCTTGTGTTGCTGTGAGGCAGCTTCTCCAATTTCAGACTCGTCGCCCTTTCAGATGAGGGTGTTCCACGCAGTTGTTGTTGTTGTTGTTGGGTTTTGGGTGCGTGTGTTTCGTATTAGGCAGCGGGCGCTGCGGCGGATGCCAAAGTGAAAAGTAGTAAATTGAACTTTTTGTTGTTGCTGTTGTTGCTGTTGCTTCTTCTTGGCTTTGGCTTGGCCTGAACTGGGGGTGGGTTTAGGCAGCTGCAGAGGGGAGGCGGTGGGGGAGTTTGGGTCTTAGGTTTCCTTTCGTTTTTATATTTTGTGGGCAATTTGTACTTTTCTGCGTTCAGCACTTTTTGCAGTTGCTGTTGTTGTTGCTTTTCTTTACTTTCTTTTCACTTTCATTTGTGTTTTATTTTACGGCAGGCCTCTGTCTGTGTGTGTGTGTGTGTGTGTGTGTGTGTGTGCGTACTTATTGTAGTTTTTGTTATAGCCAAGTCGCATGTGGGAGCCTTTCGTATTTATCGCTTTTCAAATTAAAGTCGAACGCCTGCGCCACTGTGCAAATTATTTATAGCCATAAATATGAGCGGCAATTAATTCAAGTGCAGAAAAAATCAAATGCAGCCACGGAAAATCGAAAGAAAATTGATGGCAGCCAAGAAAAGAAGCAAAGAAGCGATTGGCGTGAAAAGTCATGTGAATGTGGGCGATATGGGTATGTATGAGGTATATATATAAATATATATAGTTGCTTACACTTATATATATTTAGACATAGCTGTTATATACAACATATAGCATATAGGTGTGTGTTTTATTGCTCTCCGAGTGCCTTTAAAGCTTTCAGTTGAACTCGCGCTGAAAAGTATGCTACACTTTTTTCATGCACTCCATTTTGCCACTCTAAATCATAGACTTAACTCGTGGGCCCAATGGAAATCAATATTATAGCTCAACACAAGTTTTGACTGTAACAGCAGGCGCTGCCGCTGCTCTGCACCCGCCCCCTACCTTCCTCCCTCCCGCCCTTCCGCTCCTGCTCCTAAGTAGTTCAATTTCAATGACAGCAATAAAATTTCGATGGAAAAAAAACCTAAACCCCATGGCAAAAACAAAATTAATTAATTTATGTGCACAGCGCCAGTCGGAATTTTCCATGGCAATACACCCACACACACACATACACCCACACACATACACACACTCACACACACACATTAGCTACAATCTATGTATACAATTTTTTCCAATTTCAACGTCATCATCTAACATTTTTGTCCTAATTTCGTCAACGTGCACGTTGTTGTTGCTGTTGTTGCTATTGTTGTTGCTGTTGTTGTTGCTGTTGCTGACAACAACAGCAACAAGGACTCATTACAAAAACATAATAACAAAATAAATATTGAAAGAAATGGCATAAAATTATAAAAGCCTCGCGTTGCGTAGCCAAAAACAAAAATAAGCAACGCAACTTGACAGCAACAGACCCTGCCACGCCCCCCTCTTCAGCCCACACTCACTATTCGAAAGTGTGGCGCCCCCAATGCGCCAATAAATTTCATGCACTATCACACGGACACACACACACAGAGAGTGGGAGGGAGAGAGAGTGAGGGAGAGAGAGAGAGAGAGAGAAACACACGCACAGCTACAGAAAACTTGAAGTGCGTAAGTAAGCCGCTTAGAAGTGTGCGTCTCTGTGTGTGTGTGTGTGTAGTCAGCGCCTTTGTGTTGAGTTGAGTTTATATTAAATAAGTAAAAAAAATAAGAAGCAAAGGGGGCGATACAAACAATCAGACGCTGACCAACTGGCCAACACCCGCACCCTACCGTCCTCGCCCTCACCCCTCCCTCTGCCCTTTGGCCTGCAGCCTTTTATTTTTATCTCCTGGCTGCGGATGACAAACAGCAGCAGCAGCGGCAAAGCATCAATAACGTAAAGCAGCAGCAGCAAAACTGAAATGTATTTGCTCAGATACTTCAACACACACACACACACACACAGAGACACACATCTACATACACACACACACAGTTTAATATCTATTGGCTTTCAAGTTCTCTCGCTCAATGACAGCCTTGAGCATGGCTACGATTTTATCTGCTCCTGGAATCAAAATATTTGTTAAACTTGAAAATGTGCTCGTCAGCAGGAGCCTTGAGCTGTGTGTAGTTAAATAAAGTTGAATATAGATCTATATATGTAAATATAAGAGTTCAGTTAAGGATGTTTTTAGATAGGTATTAATATGCTAGAAGTATTCTAAAGTTATTTTTATATAGACTATTATGGCCAGAACAGAATGGAAACTGTGGATTCAGCATCTTCAGCTTTGTGCAAATGTATGTTAGAGGCAGAAGAAGGCGTGGCAGCACCCGTAAAGTATGTATATTCTTAATCAGCTAGATAAGCTGAGTCATGCCAGCCAAATCAGTCTTTTTATCTCGAAAACTACGTGTCCTTATTACCCTCTGCCAACTACAGGGTATCTTCCAGTCGATACTAGTACAGTCATGTGTGTATTGGACATATATTTAAGATCAGAGCCAAAATATACAGAAAAATATATAAAATAATATGAAATATACAAAAATAGTATTTTTGTAGTATTTTTATATCCATAAGGATCTATCATATATCCCATATATAAAAATATATATTTAAAAGAATATTTTTATAGTATTTCTTTATTCCTTAGCTTCTCTATACATATCTTAATCTATTGTCATAAGCATCTATCATATATATAATATAATATATTAAATTATATATAAAAGAGTATTTATGTAGTATTTTCTTAGCTGCTTGGATAACTCCCCCTTTATAGCTACTATATATATAACTAGAACTGTAGTCCTAAGGATCTATCTTTGATAGCCTTAGCCTCTTTGATAACTTCCTCCATTCAGCTTCTATATACATACATAACTGAATACTTTGGCCCTAAGGATCCTTTTCAACTCTTTCACTTTCCCCTAAGTCTCTTTTGCTTAAACTCCCAGCATTTGCCATTAATACTTAGTCTAAAAAAATACTCAGAGAGTATATCATTAATATTTTTGAGATAATATGCCCATATAATAAGCCCTAACGCACTGTTGCTTTAGCCCCGTTGCCCAGTGTCGCGTGGCCCGATTGAAAAGTCATAAATTACGCAATCAACCCCCGCTCACACACACACACACACACACACAGGCACACGGCAACTGACAACAAAGAAGAGTCAACTTTAACACCAAAAAAAAGTGTACAAAAAGTGAACAATTCTTATCTTTTTATGGGAAATAGCGCAACCCGATCCCTCTCTATAAACACACGCGCCAATCTATAGAATATCGAGAAATCGCTTGAGCAAACATAAACACATAAAAAGATACAAATGTTGTGTAGATACAAGGCTTTAAACTGAACTGCCCTAGCTCACGCTCTGTCTCCCTCTCCCTCTCTTCCTCTCCCTCCCTCCCTCCCTCCCTCTCTCTTTTCTTTCATTTGCAGCTGCCTTAGAGTTTGAAGTTGAAATCGAAACGCGTGCGCAGCTCACGCTTGTCACACATGCTCCACATCATAAGGGTCTCAGCTTGGGTTTCCCACTCGCATTTTATAGTTTAAGGGCAGCTGGCGAAGGGTTAAATCAATTTCACCATTTTTCATTGAAAATCTATCGAAAATTTCAACTCTTTTTCGGAAAATTACTAATGCATTGCGAGCGACGTTTAACCCTTTCGCGAAAACTCTTGCAATTTGCTGCGCAAAATGCGAAATTTTCCAGCGCAGGGTGCGCGGCTAGAGCTAGGGGTTGGGGCTGGGGCACAAAAGGGTCAGCCAATTGTGTAAATAAAGGATCAGCGGCAACTGTCACCGAGCCATGCGAAATTCATAAATTACGATTCGAATTTGGCTTTGTTTTCGGCCTTTTTTGCACCCAAAAATTTTGCCAATTTTTGAGGAAAAACCAAAAAAAAAAAAAAAAAGGAAAATTTAATAAAATTTTCTGTCAATTTTTTTTTTTTGTTCTTTGTGAAACTAATCTAGTGGAAGGGGTTAGGGTTAGGGTTAGGGTTAGGGCTGGGGTTAGGCTTAGGTGATCTATGATGAAGGGGTTGCGACACATTAGCTGAACCCATTAATGGGCATGGCCCAACCCCGTTGGCGACCTTCGGTGCAGCGCGTGACACGCGCGGGTCAGCCGAACCGGTTTGCAGCCATGGAAATGCGCGAAAAAAATGTCAAAAAATAATTTGAAAAATTGGAATTTTTCAATAAAATTCGCACAGCAGCAGCAACAAAAGGACGAAAATCTGGGAAATAATCCTCTTAACTGCGAAAACTGTCGCAAAGCGCAGACAAAAGGCAACGGCCAAAGTGGACCCTAGGCAAACACAGCCTTGTTTATAAGGCCCAACAGCCTGACTACTTTTTTCCTTTTGCACAAAAATGCGATTTGAAATTAAGGGAAATCGAGGAAAATCAAGGGAAACTACATTGGGAGAACTAGCCGAGGCTAAGCTGAACTCAGCTGAAACATTTCGGCTCGTTAGTTTTGATAACAGCTAATCGGAGCGATTAACTGCAATGAGGTGTGGGACGGGGCTGTAAAAAGAGATGGGGAGAGGCAGAGAGAGGGGAAGAGGGAGAGAGAGAGAGGGAGAGATATAGAGAGAGAGGCAGAGAGAGAGGGAGAGAAAGTCGAAAAGAAAACCTGTGGAAGAAATTTAGAATATTTGATCATTTAGAAAAATATACAAATTATATAAATAAGTTAGAAAAATATAAAAATTTAGAAAAATATAAAAAAAATTTGAAAATCTAGTAAAATATAAAAATTTAGTAAGAAATTTAGAAATATTAAAAAATTTAGAGAATTTTAATAAAAACAAAATAAAAATATAAATGAAAATATAAATCTTATTCAAATAAAATTTAGAAAATATCAAAAAAAATTTAGAAAAATATAAAATAATTATATGAAACTTTGAAAAATATAATATTTAGAAAATGTACAGAAATATATAGATAATTTCGAAATAGATATACATATATATTTCATAAATCCGTATATATGTCAATTAAAACTCTTCACAAGCAAACAAATAAAACAGGCTTATCTACACCAAATAGAATGAAGCAAAGTTTGTATATGGAAATAAAGAAAATATAGAAATATAGAAAATCAAATAGATTTGTTGGATAGTTTGTTATGTATACAAGTGAGAATAGCAAGGCAATTGAAGCACGCTCGCCACGGATACGTCTGGCCAGCTGAATGCCTTTGGGCATGATGGTGACACGCTTGGCATGGATGTCGCACAAGTTTGTATCTTCGCTAGCTGCCTGCAGCGCCATCACAGCTGAGCTCTGGAAACGAAGATCAGTCTTGACATCCTGAGCGATTTCACGGACCAAGCGCTGGAATGGCAGCCTGCGAATAAGCAACTCAGTGCTCTTCTGTTATCGACAAATTTCAAGCAGAGCAACTGTGCCAGGGCGATTAGGATGAGGCTTCTTCACGCCGCCAGTAGCTGGTGCACTCTTACGTGGTGGCTTGGTTACCAATTGCTTTGAGAACACAAAGAACAAATTTATATAAATATTAAAATATTTTTAAAAGTTCATTTATTATAAATCCTAATTAGTTTCCCTCTTCCATTATTTCTAACTCACAATTCGAATTTGTTTTCGAATTTATAAACGATATTCAAATGCTTTATTTGAATGTTCTTTTTCCAGCAAGCTGGCAGTGCTGCCTTCAGTTAAGTTGGCAATGCGACTCGTCGCGCTCTAGCTAGCGCCCTCTGTTGTCTAACTGCGTTATCCTGTTTCACAACCCTCAATTTATGCCACTTTTAGTTGCAGCTGTCAGCACAAGGTGGCGCTGCACGCAAAGTAGCGCCATCTATTTATGAATGTTTAGCGATATTGACGAAAAGAGTCAAACAATGGGAATTGCTCAATACTCAAATGAAGTGTGTGAAAGTCGTTTGTGAAGCAAAGGCTAGTTTATATGAAAAGTTGGCCAAATTCATATAATTTATATATTATATATTTTTTTCATTATTTATAATATTAAATAATACATTATTTAATAAATTTCCAGCTACTTCTGCTCAAGTAATATACAAAAAAAAAAACTATAAAACGCAGCAACAAATCGTCGAGGTCTTCATAGGTCTTAATAGTTCTACGTCTCTAGCTATGTGTGTGTGTGTGTGTGTTTATTGTTGCTGTTGTTGTTTTTTATGTTGTGTCATTTGCTGTTGACCCAAATTCCTTGTATGTAATCTTTAGTGATAAGCGGAAGTGCATGTACAAAATACAAAAAATTAGAAATGTGTCTCTGTCTCTCGCGCTGTGTGTCGAAATAAGACGAGAAAAAAAACTGAAAAAAAAATACTTTGCTCGCTGCGACGTATTTAGAGCTTTTTATGTTTCATTTACAACTTAATTAAGAATGTATTTGCGCAGCATATATATGGCATACAGCGCGCTCGCTCACACGCACGCGCTCTGCCGCTCTCGCTCTAGAAATATGAATGAATGAATGAATGTGTGTGTGTGTGTGTGTGTGTGTGTGTGTGTGTGAGTGAGTGTGTCGGATCAGGCCAGGCCAGGCAGGCTAAATACGTATACACACACGCACACACATAACCGGAAATAAGTTAGTTGAACTTCCGTTTCGAATCTGACCCTTGGCTGCGCCTGCCTTGCCTTGCCTTGCCTTGGCTTCGGCTTCGGCTTGTCTTCCCAGTCAGCCAGCCAGCCAGTCAGCCACTGGCCTGCAATATTATTTTATGCGCGACAATAATTTGCACAGTCACAGCGACAGCACAGGCAGAGGAAAAGACAATTTCTGACAAGGCGGACGGACGGAGAGACAGACAGACAGACGGACACACAGACGGACGGACGTCCGATGAGCGCTCAAAAGGAAAGCGCATGGCACTGTGGCAAGAGAAACATATGAAATGTGAAGCGGTTCGAATTTTGAAGTCTTGTATAAGACTTTGATTCATAATACATATATAGACATATATTATATATCAGGGTTTATATATATTACATACTTATCGAAGACTCTTCACTCCATTCTTGACTTTTATTTTATTTCCCCTTTACGTCTTCAAATTTAGTGCTTCAAGTCAGCATTTCTACCCATAGTACCTCGACTTAATGTTAGGGTCTGCTCGTTTAAGTAGCATTATGAATATATATATAGAGATATGTCTGAAGCTGATCTTAGCTACCTGCCCTTGCCCATCCAGACGACAATTGAAATGAATAAAGGCTGCATAGTGGGTATGGATAGACAGAGATATAGACTTTGGAATATATGGGCATATGCTGAATATGTGCTGAATATGAGCTGAATTGTGAATACATATTGGAATTTGTGCTGCATGTAGAGGAATATGTGCTGAATTTATATAGAATATATGTGCTGAATATGTGTAATATGTTGCAGAAGAATATGTTGCTGAATATATCTTCAAAGTTTGCTGAATATAAGCTGAATTCATGCTAAATGTAGCTCAATCGGTGCTGAATATGCGCTGAATTTATACAGAATATATGCCCTGTATGTGCTGTATATATCCTCTAAGTGTGCTGAATGTAAGCTGAATACACGCTGATTAATTGACGAATATATATTGGAAGATGTGCTGAATATAGCTGAATTGGTGCTGAATATGTGTAATATGTTGCATAAGATATCCTGAACATGTGCTAAGTATGTGCTGAATATATCCTCAAACTATGCTGAATATAAGCTGAATGCATGCTGAATGTAGCTGAATATGTGCTGAATTTATACAGAATATATGTGCTGAATATGTGTTATATGTTGAGGAAAATATCCTAAATATGTGATGAGTATGTGCTGAATATATCCTTAAACTATGCTGAATATAAGCTGAATTCATGCTAAATGTAGCTCAATCGGTGCTGAATATGCGCTGAATTTATACAGAATATATGCCCTATATGTGCTGTATATATCCTCTAAGTGGGCTGAATGTAAGCTGAATACATGCTGACCAATACTAATACTAATACATGCTGACTGACTAGCTGAATTGGTGCTGAAAGTATCCTCTAAGTAAGCTGAATGCAAGCTGCTTGACTGCTGAATGCTGTAAATAAGCTGAATAAGTCCTTCATATATACCCACAGCTTATGCTGTATGAAGCCTGAGTGTTAACTGAAGACATTCCAGGGTATCCAGCAGTCGTTCAGTCTAACTCAGCTGATTAACTCCACAATCGAGAGCTATTTGCATTATTTATATCTCCAAGTGTATATCTATATTATATTAACTACCCGCACGCCCTAATCCCAGTACCCAGCCCAGCCCAGCCCACTCGACCCTGGCCGCCCCTCGACGGAATGTGATTTCGATGTGAGTTGAACTGGAAAAGCGGCTGATTGCCGGCTGCGCTGGGAGAAAGTGCTGCACTTTTCACATGCCCATGGGCCGTCATAATCTTTATCAAATGTGCAACGCACTCGGCCAGAGGCGTGGCAGCGCCGAGGGGCCGACCACAAATCAAGCAATTTACATTTCGTGCATAATGTGAGCAGAAAAAAAAAAGAAATATGAAAAACGCTGGCAGCCCGCATGTCGCTGGCTGACACGGCAATTGGAGATGCCAGCGGCTGGGCGAGGGCTGAAGGCGGCAGGCGGCAGGCGGCAGGCGGCAAGCGGAAGGGAGTGAGTCCGGGACATGCATAGGCAATGGCTATGTATGCATAGATGATGCCGCGACAACTCTGTGGGCTGTCAAATTGCTCAAATTGCTCGAACAAAAGTTTTCAATTTCCAAATTAAAGATATGGTTAAATGGAATTCATAAAGCACCGAAAAAGAAGAAGAAGAAGAAGAAAAAGAAAAAATAAATGAAAAACAAAATGTGAATACATACATAGATAATTAGCCAATTACGAGGAACTAAACATATACATAGAGAGAGAGGGAGAGGGAGAGATGTGTATGTATACATAAATTATATAGAAGAGGGCGCACTTAGCTACATGAGTACAGTTATAGATACGCTCAGAGATTGAGCTAATGTGAGGAGAGTGCGCATGTGCGACAGCCGCGGCGCTTCAAGTTTAAGTTACACACACACACACACACACACAGTCATAGAGCGCGAACTCTAGCGAAAAGGAGCTGCGGCCGCTTCTTACGCAATGGCGCATCAAGTTTACAGTTTATGAAGCGAGAGAGAGAGAGAGAGACGGAGGGGGGGAGGGTGTTCGAGATACTGGCCTCGAGGGTAGTTGAGCTAGCTTTACAGTTCACATGATCTCATTTCGCAGTTTGTGGAACAAAAGCTCAAGCCTGTTGCCAGGCCATGAAACCCAACAAAAAAAAAAAAAAAAAACCGAAAAGAAAACAAAACTCAAGCATAGACCCAAGCCCAATGAAGCACACGTGCGCTAAGGAGGACAGCAGATAACTGAGAGAGGGAGGGAGAGTGAGAGCTGGTTGTGGAAGCGAGCGAGCAACAGGGGCAGCCACCCCGAACGCGCTAGGGCACCCCATTTTCACACACATTTTACGAGCTATTGATGGCTGTGAAAATGTGCTTATGAATATGAATAGATCCTCAACGCTCAGCACTCGACTACCTGAAAGAGCCAAACAAGCTACACTGAAAGAAGTAGAAGAGAAATAATTAAAAGCAATGTAAGATATGCATATAAGAAGTTTTTATATAGAGCTCTACAGTTTCTATATCTTATATTTGTCTGAATTGTTTCTCTCGTTTCTCCACCTCTAAAGGTGAAAAATCTGGAATAAAAAGTTTTTCATTCAGCGATTTCCCTTTGAGGAAACTTAGTTATAGAGCTGGTAGCTTGAAGTAGGTAAACTTGGGCTCATAGCTGTCAAAGCAGAAGGGAAACAACAACTTCCTGCCACTCATTTCGCCCAGTGTATTATCACGTGTACTTCGCCCTCCTTTAATGGCAACTTAATAAGCCGAGCGAGTCAGCGCTGAGACGCTCGCTCGCTGAGTGGCCGCAGCTGCTGGACAAAAGCGCATTCACGTTATAGAAAATGCAATTAGTCGTCTGCCGAAGGGGTGGCCGGCCAGACAGGATATAAATACATTGCTTGGACAATATCTACAGCTGTATCTGCAAAGAAAACGTGGCCAATTGAAGGCCAACCAGCAGCGAGAAGTGGCCAAGAGAAATGCTTCTAATGGCAACTGCAACGTTTGTAGCTGTATCTTAAGCTGTGCAAATGTATCTGTATCTTTAGCTGTATCTGTATCTTTAGCTGTATCTGTATTTGTTTGACTGTTGCTACGTATCTTTGTTTGCTGTGCGTTGCTGGCGCTGGCCGCATTCGCATTCCGATGCGGATCCGGGATTGTGAAATGTTTTCATTTCGAGACACATTTACCAACGCGTCTGCACGCCGTCTGCAAATGTATCTGTATCTGTGTGTCGGTTAGCCATGGCCAGTTGCTGCTGCTGCTGCCTGGTCTTTCTCTGGGCCACTCACCTCCCGATACGTGCCGCATTTTAAGCAATCTCGCGGCCATCATAAACGACATCCATTCGTCTTGCCATCGGGAAGTTTCTACCTTCCAATTCTATTTCTATTTCTATTTCCATTTTACAACTTCTGCATGTTTCCTCCACTATTTTTAGACACATTTTGCTTTTGGTTTTTGCTTTTAGTTTTTTTTTTTTTATTATGGCCATCAAATTGAATTCAAACGTTAACAACAATTTTATTATCATATTTTTTTATATTTTTGCTAATTTATTTTATCTAAGCCAGTTGACGTACATGGATATATCAGCTACACATGAATCAATATGTCTATATCATACCATAAAATATTGAACACATTTTGAGTCGATGAATCATGTCTTACATCAATACATAACAAATAAATAATATATAAAATATAAATATATAAATATAAAGAAAATTTTAAAAAAATTAATTAAGAAAAAACCTTGAAATTATCTAAATATTTATATTTTATATAATATATCCAAAGAAAAAAACTAAAATTCTACTTTCAGTCTGAAAAAGAAAAACTATCTGGAAAACTTAATTTATGCAATATTTCTAATACATTTTCAGTTTGCAGAATTTATGATATAACAAAATCTTTGATAATACATTTTTTTATTGTTGTATATATATATTTTTCTTACTTTTGTATTTATATTTTTATATATATTTTATATATTTTTATATATATTTTATATATATTTTTATATATATTTTATATATTTTTTATATATATTTTATATATTTTTTATATATATTTTATATATATTTTTTATATATATTTTATATATTTTTGTACATATATTATATACATTTTTAAATAATTAATTTTTTTTTTTGAATATTTTTTTTTGAATAATTTATATATTTTTCATTATCTTTTTTTTATTATTTAATACAGTTTTTTTTTTAATTCTTATGCATATACATACTATGTAGATTATTTTTTCTTAAATTTTTTTTATTGTTTTATATATATTTTTGATTATATTATATATTTTTATATTTTTTTTTTATTTAATATATATATATATATATATATATATATATATATATATATATATATATATATATATATATTTTTTTTTTAATTTGTTATATATATTTTTTCATATTTAGTTTAAATATTAATTTAGTTATTTTTGATTATTTTATATACATATGCATATATTTATTTTTTATTTTTTATAATTCAAGTTATCTCTTTTTTTATGGTATAGAAGATCTTAGACTTTGAAAGATTCTAGATCTTATTCTTGCCCCTTTTCAAGAACTCAATCAATGGGCTATTTTGCGTGCATCCAACTCTAGTCCTGTCCCACTTGGCTCTTTCCCCCGTCGAACTGTATAATTTAGGGCTAGCTAAATACAAATCTTGACAAAGTTTATGATCCGTTCAGCATGGGCATTTAGAAAGTCGCCCGGAAATTCACAGCCGCAGACGGCATATTTATGCTGATTATCACCTATTGGATTAGCTCAACCCAAAGCATGTGTCGTGTGTGTGTGTGTGAGTGTGTGTGTGTGTTAGAAAATAATCAATTGGTAAATATGTTTATCACGACTTGTGAGCAACGTGCGCATAGCTTTCCTTTCTATGCTCCACTTTGGCTGCGACTCGAAATCAGAGGCGAAGGCAGCCGAGGCAGAGGCAGCGTCGATTGTGGAGCAACGGGGGCGGCTGAGTGGGCAGAGGGTAGCTGCTTCCATTGGAATTTCATGAATGAAAAACACACATACACACACAGGCAGTGTGTGTGTGTGTAGGTAGGCAGACAACATATTTGTTTGTCGTTTACTTATCTGGCTGCCCCCGCCTGTGGCTGCGCCTTATCATCGGTTGCCTTTTGTAATGCGCAAACAAAGCATAAATACCAACACATCAAGTTGTTTAGATTTGAATTCGGTTTTTGTTGCTGTTGTTGTTGTTGTATTTTCTGTGCCGCTGGCATGCTTGGAATGTTGTGGCGCCCCAGCTTTGGCTCCGACTCACCTTGGGCCGACTCGACTTGACTGACAGTCGCAGCAGTTGAAAATGAAAAACGAAATACAAAATCAAATACATACAGACATATATATACATACCTATATATGTATGTATATGCATAATAAACGCTGTTGGCCGATTTGCTGCTTTGACCCACTGTACAATAGCTTGGCGCTTCCTCCCTCTCTCTCTTATCTACTACACATCCAGTCTCATTGTGTACTTACCCATACACAGTTAAACGAAATGTTTTGTACTCACCTCGGGGCAACAACAGTTTCACTTGGAGGCTGCGGCTGGCGGCATTAGTTCAAAGCTTTGTAACACCAAACGAATCTTTGTCTGTCTGTGTGTGTCTCTCCGTGTGTGTGTGTGTGTGTGTGTGTGTGTGTGCAGGGCACACAAAAACCATGTGGAATGTGGAATTCATTGACAAAATCAGCTTTCAAAATGATCTCACTTGTATAAAAACACAGTCAAACCAAATCGAAAACCGGTTTCGTAGTCAAATCATAGAGAGAGAGATAAACGCCACACGGAGAGTAACAGAGCGCGAACTAGCGAGCGAGCGAGATAGTGAGCACTTTTAATAATTTCAATTTAGTTCGTTTTCCTTGAATTGGAGACACACACACAAACAAGATAGATATACATAATATACAGTTATCATTGTAGTTATACATACCTCGATAATTTCACAGTTTTCACCAGGCGCGTGCCTACCTCAAAGGCCCTGAGCCAAATCTAATACTTAATTATGATTATAATGTGTGTCAAGTCGAAATTAACTGCTGCCATTTAACACATTGCACCAAAAACAAAGAGAAACAGAAAGAAACAGAAAAACAGAAAAAATACCTTCGCAGAGCGTAGCCTTAATATTTTCACACGCGCGCACAGCAAACGCAAACAAAAGAAACACGAGCAGCAAGAGGAAAGAGGAAAGAGGAGCAGAAAGACTAAATTCGGGCAAAGATCTTACGGTATAAATAGCACACACACACACACACACACACACACAATTAGTGGCGCTGAGAGTCGAGGCACATGCACACAAAGGCACACGAAACTAAAAGAAAAAGCAGAGAAAATAAACTGTAAATATTTCAAACTTATCACAGCTGCAGCTATGTAAGCGAGGGGAGTTTATCAAATATTGAGTGTGGCGGGGCGAGGGTTGCTAAATATAGCAGCGGTGTGTAGGGCGGCAGCGAGACGGCCAATATCAAAGGTGCACATAACTTACTTCAAACTTTAAATATAGACACGAAGCTGCTGCCGCCGCCGCTGCTGCGCAGGCGCGCCCTGTGTGCGAGCGAGATGGCGCATTGGAATGCTGGGAGCAACAATCTTCATTTAACAGTCATTAATTTAGACGTCGTTCCAGCTGTTTGGCTAAGGGAGCGCCCGCTGCCGCTGCCGCCGCCGCCGCTGCTGCTGATGATGATCACACGCTGCTCTGCTGGGAAGCTGTGGGAAAGTAGCAGCAGCGGCAGTGACGCCAGCGGCAGCCTCAGAAATTGGGTCAACATTTTTTCATTCACTCTTTTTGTTGCTATATTTCGACATATTTTGTGTATGTTTAGTTTTTAGTGTTTTTTATGTTTTTTTTTTTTCTTTTTTTTTTTTTTTTTTTCTTTTTTTTTTTTTTGCTGCTGCCTGCCATTTTTTATTAACACAAAACTTTCTATTGAGCGGGCACAGCACAAAATCATTTTTTTTTCTTCGTCTCTCTGTTTTGTAACTGAGAGAGCCACACACGAACTTCAGCAGACCGTAGCATACACCGTTACTTTTTTTATAGCACATTTTTATGGCTGTGGCCTGGCGGTCGGTCGGTCAGGAACTGACTGACTGCCCGCCGCCCCGTTAATACAAATATAATTTTTAATTGACATTTATTGTTGTGCATAAAGTAAAACGGGCAACAACTTTGTCTGCAGCAGCCGCCCAGCCAGAGCGCTGGCCGCCGTCTGAGCAGCCTTGATTATCGATAGTGTTGGCGATGGCGATAGGCCAGACGACGATAACTGACAACGGCATTCCTTAAACTCGTTGCTGGCTGCAGCCGACCGAGCACCGAGCACCGACCACCGACCGACCACCGCCAACGTTTCGCTGTTGGCGTTCTTTGGCCTTTTTTCTGCTTTTTTTGCTGACATTATTGCTTTTCACATACAACAACGAGGAGAGAACTACAAACGGGATCGGCTTGCCGCTGTCCGTTAGCCCGCTGCATGTGTGCGCCAGTGTGTGGGCAAGGGGAGCACAAGCGAGCATAAGAGCAAGCGCAAGAGCAAGAGCTCGCGCACACACACATATTTTCGCTCCCTTTTGTACCCTTTTCGTCTGCCCACTTGGACTTTGACGCCTGTCCCTGTCCCTGTCTACCAGCAGACGCCGCTGACTTTTTGCGCTCGCCCTCTTTCTTCGTCGTTATTTTTTTTCTTTCTTCTGGTTCTGCTTGCCTGCCTGCCTGCCTGCTGCTGCTGCTGCTGTTGTTGTTGTTGTTGTTCTTTCTGCTGTTCCTGTTGCTCTCTGCGCTTGCTGTTGTTGATATTGTTTTTGTTGTTGTCAGCCCGCATTCTATGCTGGTGGTTGACTTTTCTTCATTTTGCCTTTTTCTGCTTAGTGATGCAACTTTTGTATGGCATTTGAAGAGAGCGCAAGACCCACAGCGCCGCCGCCGCCGCCGACGACGACGACGTCGTCCAGCGATTGCAATTATGATAGGCGCACGAGGTACATAGTGTGCTCACGCTCTCCTCTCCGCCTCTCTGCCTTGCTCTCCCTTTATTATCGCCTGCAACTGCATCGTGTGCGCAATTACCATCGAAATTACTTTAACCACACAGCGCCGCCGCAGCAAACGTAACTGTTGTACAGTGGAGACTGCCTAAAAGCTACATGTATTGTTTAGTAATAAAAAAGAATTAATTAATTATTATAGATGCTATAAAATTATGAAGCATAAATTTATAAATTTATGTGTAATAATAAATGAATAAATATTATATATGCTGATATAACTGTTGTTGCGCTTAGGCAATTGATACCGTACTGAAGCTGAAGTTGCAGCTCGGGTCTGGCTCAGCGCATGACGCATGCTTCAAAAATCTCAATTTGAATTTCTAAGCAGAGGCGGAGGCAGAAACAGCAACAGCGACAGCGATGTCGACGTCGACGCGCAGCATCCAATTTGAGCCAATAAATATTTGACTTCGTCTCCAAAGACGAAGCCGAGCTTTTGTCTTCGAGACTTGTAACTGCCAGCGAGACAGCGTCTCTCTCTCTCTCTCTCTGTGTGTGTGTGTGAGCGCATTGACTGCTGGCAAATTCCACAAGGCTTACCCATGTGGCTGCCAGTTGGAGGTTAGCTCCTTAGATGTCAATGGATAGACGACGACGACGACGACGACACAAAGTCTTGGCCAACACAGAAACCAGTTTGCTGCCTCTTACATGTGTGTATTACTCATTTTTGAAGCGCAAGTTCTATTTGGCTTAGTTCTTCTGCCAGTTGAACGGAACCACATTCCATGCTACACAAAACCAACACATACACACAGAGAGTTCTTTAACTTTAATTTTTCCACGCTGCTTATTATGCTTCGCTCTCGCTCGCTCGTTGCTGTCCACCAAATCGTTATTTGAACTTTCTGGAATGCGGTCGCACAAGTTTCATATGTACATACGTATGCATGTGTGCGTGTGTGTGTGTCCCTCTCTCTCCCTCTCTGTTTGCTTGCGCGTGCATGCTTGTGCTTGTCGTCTGCTCCGCTTTGGGCAGCTCCTTGCTGACAAGCCTTTTCATATTTAACATAACTTCTTCTTCTTCTTCTTGTTTCTGTTTCTCTTTTCTTTTGCTCATATTTTTTTCCGTTTTCTTTTTATTATACAAAGTGTGATTTCTGCATTTCAATATTTACTTTTCGCACTGTTTTTGTCATTACATCCGTTCTCTCTCCCTCTCTCTTTCTCTTCACACTCTAAAATCGTCTGTGCCTCTGCGTCAGCTACTATTATCCGCGCGCAGCTCGACCACGACCATGCCGCTGTAGCTACAAAAATTTACTGAATGAAAACATGAGTTTTCCTTCCTGCGATCTTTCGTTTCGTTTCGTGCACAAAGCGAATGACGGAACGTCGCGCATGCGCTCGCGCAGGCAGCGGCAGCGGCAGCGACAGAGGCACCAAGCAACGCAAGCAGCAAAGGCCGACGGCGACAGCGACTGAGACTGCGACGGCGACGGCGACTGTGGCAGCGACAGCGACAGCGACAGCGCTTCGATAATGTTTCGAAAGTATTGTGCTTGTGTGTGTGTGTGCGTGTGCGCATGTTTGTCTGCTTTGTATACGTGTGCGTGCGTGTGTGTGTGCTAGAAAGTTGTGATACTCTGAGCCACTCCATGGCGATGTTTAGGTCACATGCATATGAAACTTACAGAACCACATTCCACAGCTGAAACACCGCTCACGCCGTCGCCGTCGCTGCCGTCGCCGTCGCTGCTGCTGCTGCTGCAGCCAAGTTACAAAAGTATCTCTGTAGCTGTAGCTGTGGCTGCGCTACTTTAGACTCAACGTCAATGTCTCTTTGAATTCTTCAGCTTTTTTGGTAAATGTTGTAATCTACGAAGGTTTGTTATTGTTGTTGTTCGAATGGAATGTATGTATATGTATTTATGCATGTTACATATGTGTGTGTGTGTGTGTTTGTGTGTGTGTGTAGCTGTAGCTGGTGGCGTTCTTTTGCGTAAACAACGCACACGCACACGCACGCACTTCAACATCAAAATTTGCCATTGTAAAAACAAATTCCAACGTGTTTGACTGTATGTGTGTGTGTGTGTGTGTGTGTGTATGGTCTTTTTCAATTACATGAACGAGGTCATTTACAACGAAAAAAAGCAGAGCAGCAGCGGAGAGGGGGGGGGGGCAGAGCGGGCCGCAGCGTAGCATTAAAAAACTGTATATTTTTGTTTTTTTTTTTTTTTTTGGATTTTTGTAGTTTTTTTTTTTGTCGAATTTGTCATGTTGGTATTTATAGGAAATTCCACAGGCATTACTCTTTCAATTTAAAATAGGCGTTATTTATAGTTGCCGCGGCAGCGCCCTGACATGAATACCAAATGCAGAGCACACAAACGAGGGGGGGGGGAGGTTATATAGAAAAGAAATCAGAAAACTAAAGAATTTTTTGGGTTGACAATGTCCAAGATTAGCGTGAAAACAAATGGCTGGATTTTAATCAGAGAATTATCATAAATTTCCCATAGTATTAGGCAGATACTCTTGCCAGAATCTTGAGATACACTCATGAAAAGCCATTTCCAACTCAAAAAAAATTATCATCTTTATGGACCAATCTAATCGAACCACTGAATTGCTTTATTAAGATGATAATTTTTTGGAATTTTCCAAAAATTGTTGGAATTTTATAAACCTTCCATGAGTGGTTAACAAAGTGATGGATACTTAACGGCAACAGTTACCATAATATGCTATAAAAATGTTAAGCTGTTTGTTGAAGAGCTCCATAGAGAGTTATAGCATAATATCTGGAGAGTTTTTGAAAGGAAGCTTAAAATATAGGCTCAGAAATTGCGGAAATATATTAAAATATATATACTAAATATTTTAGCTAGATTTTATAGCATTTCATTTAAGGGATAGATAGATAATTACTATAAATCAGCCATAAATTCCTGACAACCAGCTAGTGCCTCATCTACCTTTTAACTCTTCTAGATTATTAGTATTTAAAATACTTATAAAATACTCTCTTAAATATTCCTTCATTCTAGTTCCTATAAATCAGCCATAAAACCTTCCAGCCTGCTAGTTACTCATCTATCTCTTAACTCTTCCAGACTTCTAAGAACTTTTATTCAAAAAAGAATTCTCCTTTATTATAGTTCCCTCGCTTCACTTCCTATAAATCCGCCATAAAAACCTTCCAGCCAGCTTGTTACTCATCTATCTCTTAAGTCTTCCAGATTTCTAAGAACTTTTCTTAATAATACTGAAAAATATATTCTCCTATATTATAGTTCCCTCACTTCACTTCCTATAAATCCGCCATAAAACCTTTCAGCCCGCTAGTTACTCATCTATCTCTTAAGTCTTCCAGATTTCTAAGAACTAAGAATACTTTAAAAAGCATTCTCCTCTATTCTAGTTGTCTCACTTAAGTTCCTATAAATCCGCCATAAATTCCTGCCAGCTTCATCATCTCATTCATATACATTTATAGGCACATCAGAGTCTTCAGCTTAGATCATCGTCCGTTCGAATTGTTTATCAATGAGATGACAAACAGCCCGAGAATCCAGTCGGGGGAAGTACGTCACATATGTATGTATATAGTGACTGAACCGACGTCTTTCAAGAAACTTTCAAGTTGCTTTTCTTGGCACTTGGAGTACAGTTTGGTTACTGTTTGAACGCCCGATAAGCGAGGCGTGGTGCATCATCGAAAGTTCCGTTTAAGTGGGGCGCCAGGTGTAAATTTGTAATGCCATCCAGCCATGAATGCAGTCCATTCAGCCCATCGTCGTCATGGGCTGGACTGGATTGATACTTATCAAGTGACGGCGGCGGCGGCGGCGGCGGCTACTTGACGCAAGTATTTCTGGAATTTCACACACACACACACGCACACACGCACACACACCTGTCGCACGCACGCACACGAATGCAGGGCACGAAGCACGCGCTTTTGCAGGGCTTATCAGGAATTCAGAAAGGGGGAAAAGTACTTTCAATCACATGCTTAACACTTACCTGAGAACGGTATTTGGGTGCGAGGTTGGCCATGAGAGGGAGGCAGAGAGATGGGCAGAGAGAGACGGAGAGAGATGGAGAGAGATGGAGCGAGAGCTGTAAGTGAGAAGAAAGTAAAGAAAATTAATGTAAAAATTAAATAAAAATATTTAAAAATTATTTTGTAAAAATTTATGTAAAAAAAAAAGAAATAAAAAAATATAAAAAAATATAAAAATGATTTAAAAATTATTTTTTAAATTTATTTCAAAAATAGATATAAAAAATAAATATTAAAAATTATTTTTTAAATTAAAAAAATAAACATAATTTTTTTTAAATTTAATTTTAAATAAAAAATTAATATTATTTTTTTAATAAAAAAAGATTACAAAATAAAAAAATATATTTAACTATTTTTTTTAATTTTTTTAAATTTTAAATAAAAAATAAATATTAGAAATTATTTTTTTTTTAATTTATTTTAAAAATATGTATAACATATAACCTAAGAGTACTCTGGTCAGGTATGCCCGACTAGAAGATACCTTGACCGTAGACATACGGACCTAGCAGGCCTCGAGCTCTGCCACGTCTTCTGCTAGTTCTCCTACACCCTAGCACAAAACCTATATACCCCACCAGCTGCAGTGCATTACGAAAATAAAGCAAACAAAGCGTGGACTTTCGACAGTTTGTACTATTTACAACATCAGCAAAACGTCAAGAACATAAAAATAATTAATAAATCTTATCAGCTACAAAGCTGCCCAAATACCAAACAACAAGGAGAAATACTTGAGTTTATATAGGAATTCGAATTGGAAATGGAACTGGAATGCCAAGTGCTCAGTGTCATGGGTTAATTGTATATTGTAATCACAAAAAGTCAACAAGAAGAAGAAGAAGAAGAGGCAGAGGCATAGGCAGAAGAGGAGAAAACAATATAGAAGGAATATCAGTGGCTATCAACGGTGCTTTAAAGGCCTTTATAATGTCGTCTAATAGGCAGCACGTGATATGCATAAGCACTGAGGGCAGACAGTGATTAAGAGTGGGCGGGAGGGAGGTGGGGGAGAGAGGTGGGCAGACTAGACCGTCAGCTAGACAAAATTGCAGCGAAACTGGCCGAAATGCAGAGCGAGACAGCGTGAAGTGCCAAGAACAATGATGGGAAAGAGAGAGAGAGAGAGGGAGAGAGAAGAGACGACAGATAGACTGAGTTAAGTGTAAGCCCTGAGGCTGTCAGCTAGTTAGTCTCAGTTGACGAGTCGCTCGAGTGTCAGTTCCAGTTCCCTGTCCCGTTCCAGTTCCAGTTCCAGTTGCCGACGCCGCCGCCAGAGCCATTTCATGGAAATTATGTCGTGTGCAATTTTATGCATGAGAAAATCAGAGAGAGAGAGAGAGAGAGAGAGAGAGAGAGAGACGGGGAGAAAGCCTAGAGGCGCATTGCAAATGCCGCCGGAATACTGGCAACGGGCTGAGGTTTGCTGATAAGCCGCCGCGAAATGGCGAGCGACGGCAAAGTGACCCAAGAGACAATGAAAAAGGTGGCAAAAGAAGGGCTAAAACTATACAAGATATAGAAATAGAAGTGTTGGAAATGCGTGTAGAAGAAAGAGTAGTGTTGCAAATAGCAATGAAGTGTTGGAAAACATAATTTAGTGTTAATAAAAGCATCTATTTTTAATAAAATTTTGCAATTTTATGAAATACTATATATAATGATGTGATATAGTATATGTATGTTATAATTCTAATATATATTATATTAGTATATGTATATTAGTATATATGTATATTATATACTATATCATTCAGATACTATATCATTCTATATAATCCCTCTAATATAGTCAAGCTTCATCTTCATCTTCCTTTAACGCCCATCTATATACATTTACCCTACCCCAGCGCCACCCCCCCCCCTACCCTCCGCCTAACTCTCCCATTGCTGCCATTCAATGAATGCTTCGATGGTCAACGGAATAACTGGCTTTAGTTCATGGTCTGATTCGGTCAGCACAAAAAGGCCAAAACCACAAAATTAGTTCAATTAATTCTACAAACGTGCAACTGCACAGAGATACAGATATATATACTGATATATATATACATATATAAAGATATAATTGCTCTATAAGCAACGAGAGCTTTCTTTTGATCGGTTCACTGAAGATGTGACAGGTTCAATTTCGTCTATAGCTAACTTTCGAGCAACAAATGAAGTTAAAGTTGGGCAAAGATGGAGGAATAGATCTATAGATGAGATCTATAGATGAGAATACAAAAAATGGCTAAAAATATGATTTAAAAAATAATAAAAATTTAGAATATATAAATCTACTATTTTTATAATATATATATATATATATATATATATATATATATATATATATATATATATATATATATATATATATATATATATATATATATATATATATATATATATATATATATATATATATATATATATATATATATTTTAAAATATTTAACAAATTAGTTTGATAAATTTTAATTTAAAAATATATTTTTATCAGATTTTTTTTTAGTTTTTAAATATTATACAAATTATTTGCATATATTATTCCTATATTTTTAATAATTTTTTTTTAATTTTGAAAATATTGAGATTGCTTTTATAATTTTTTTTATTTATTTATTTATTTTTTTGTTAAAAACATTAAATTTTTTATCATAATATTTTTTTTTAAATTTTGAAAACATTGCTAAAATTATTTTAATATATTTTTATTATCATTTTTATTTTATGCAAGTAAAAATATATTTTTAAGAATTATATATATTTTTTTAAACTTAAAATTTCATAAAAATCAAAGATAATAGTTGATAAAAATAAATAAATAATATATCCACTATTCTAAGTTAATCAAAATAATAATTGATATAGAAATCTATGTCTAGCTAATTTTTATAATTTTTTTAAAATTTTATATTTGTTATAAATATATTTATTTCTTTATTTCCTCTTAAAGTTTCTACTCGTTGGTGCCACTGTGCAGCTGAGACTTGACTTTTGGCAGTTGCATGTTGCATGCATTAGCATACAAGTGTTGGCCGCAGAATCAAAACAGCAACAACAACAACTGCAACAAAGGCAACAACTAACTTCTGCTAACGAACTGAGCGACGCCTCTTGGAGAAGCTGAATGCATTGAAGCGACGCTGCTGCTGCTGCTGCTGCAGTGGGCGCTGGCCCGATGATGATGCCCCGTGGCATGGGCACGCCCCCCCCCCCCCCCTGCCAGCTGTCTATGCTTTCAGCTCGCTGCTGGGTGTGGATAAGTCTATGACCGCCGGCGGCAGCACAGCAGGCAATTGCTCTGCGCTCTGCGCTCTGTGCCGCTTCCTGAGCCCACACAGCGACAGCAGCGAAGCTGCAGACAGCCTCAGATGCATAATTATAGCACATTCCATGCCACAAAGTAGCTGCAATCGGATGTGGATTTCAAGTTGACTTTTCAACGTGGGCAGCCGCCCCCACTCACACGCCCCCGCCCACTCTCCGTCATCTCTAGTCAGCCGCCTCAGCCGATCTCGAGATGTATTAATGACATTTGGCCCAGTTTCTTAACAGTTTTTCCACCTCCGCCTCCTCCTCCTCATCCTCCTCTTCTTCTGCTTCTGCTTCGTCTCATTTTCCCCCACACGTAAATTACAACAGCTGTGCGACGCTGCGCTGCTGCCGTCCCCCTCCCACTCTTCCACTCTCATTCATATTCATAAATTTAACGTATTTTGTTGTTTTTCTTTTTTGCGCGACGCAACGGAAGTTGTTAGCCCCTGCTCTCATGGCCCTAGCCCCCCTCCTCTCCCTCTCTCTCTCTCTCTCTTTCACTCTATCTGCCCGCATTGGCTAGACAATGCGCCGCTCTATTTTGGCTGCGTAACCGTTTCAGCTGGCATTGCGCCCGCTACCCGTTACCGTTTCATGCCCATGCCCATGCCCATGCCCGTTCGCGTTCCCAGGCGGAAAGCTAAAGTTCAAAGCACTATTGAACTCTCCTGGGCAACACTTTCGCCATAAATAGCAAAACTAACGGCTTTCAAGCAGCCGCAGCCGGCGTCGTCGCTGCGCGCATGTTTTTATCAACGGAAACAGCAACAAGAAGGCGCGAGAGGAGAAGCGCGCAGCGGCCCATCGATAGGAAGTGGCAAAAAGTAGTCAAAGAAACAACAGCAGCAGCAACGGCAACAAGAAGAAGCAAGACAGAAGCAAAGAGAAACAAAAACAAAAGTGACTAATGCGCCAAGTGTGAGCCGCTCTGCTTCCTCCCGCTCACTTCCTGTGCGTGTGGCCTAATGAGGAAGTTGAAATGGAAGTAGTCGTGGAATTGGAAATGAAAATACATATAGTATGTATATATGTGTACATATGTACATATGTGTAGAGCTGGGAACTGCAACTGCATTTCGAAATGCCAGCAGCAGACAAGCCAAAAATAAACCATGTGAGCGCAGCAGCAGCAAAGAAGAATGCAAGAAAATATTCGGCTCAGGCGACAATTGAATGCGCTAACTGAGAGATGTTTGCTAGGCATGTACAGTAAAATGTGCAAATATATATATAGTATATATAGTAAAGCTATTATTTAACTTATATATAGTAGGCATATTTAGTTACTTCTCCAGCTGCGCCAGTTAAGCAATAACTTCTGCTGATATGCTGCAGCTGAAGGTAGGGTATATGCTCAGTGCTTTGAAGACGCAGCAAACTGCAGACGCCATTTAGAGCCGTTGCGTTGAGTCGTTGCGAGCATGAGAGAGAGCGAGAGAGAGGGAGCGAGGGAGAGGTAGAGGCAGGGAGCGAAGCAGAGACAGTTAGACTATAAATAAGCCAAAGGCCGGAAATATTGTGACTATATGAAGCAATACAAATATGCTTTATGCATATGTATGTGTGTGAAAGCATGCGTGCTTGCATGTGTGTGAGTTTCATTCATATTTTTGCACACCATTCATTCATAACTGTATATGAATGGATTGGATTATGACTGGGGCGCAGACATGTATAGAGAGTTGCGCATATGGAAGAAGTTTTATACAGTTGTTGTTGTCGTTGTTGTTGTGATTGCAATGCAACAAAAAAAAAGGAACAACAAACAACTACAATAAAGACAAATACAAATACGGCATGTATTGGGCGCTGACCCTAAAAATATCAAAAGCGACAAAAAAACAGAGATACGAATCCATTCCACACTTATCAGTGTGTGTCTATGTGTATGTGTGTGTGTATGTGTGTGTGTGCTCAATGAGAATTCATTGAAATTTAGAGCAAATCTATAAAATGCAACGAAGCAAGCAGCAGCAACTACAACGTACTAAATCTATACACACACACACTCACACACACTAATACACACACATGATTGGGGGGTCTCAATGGCTCGTTGGCTGGCGTTGGCGATGGCGGCGATAAACTAACTGCAACAACAACAGCAGCAGCAGCTGAAACGCATTGGGGCAAACAGTTCAACGCCGCAGCGGAGGCGGCGTCGGCGGCGACGTCGGCGTCAGCGTTGGCGGCAGCCGCTTTCAGGCAATGCATGAATTTATGAATGAATTAAACTGTATGCGTGTGTGTGTGTGTGTGCGTGTAGTTGGTGTGGCGTGTCGCCTTGCATGTGTGTGTGTGCGCGCATTTAATGAATGAAAATCCCAAGCTGAAGCAACGACAACAAAACACACACACACACACACTCTCACACACACACGGACACTGAGAGAAACCACAGCGAATGCAGCACAAACGGAAGTAAATGGGAACAACAACAACATTGAGAGCGTGGCATGCCCCATTGGCTGGCATGAATGTCCCGTCTGATTTTCAACTACGGATAAGATACTTGTAGAATATTTTATGGCTTCAAGTAGCCACTCATATGTGTGTGTGTGTGTGCGAGGGCGTACTAGCTAGTAAGTAGCTGAGCTAGTAGAGCAGACTGCAGCTGCCTACTTGATGTTGGCTGTTTGTGATACCCTGGAATTTGTAGCGCTGGGCTCGTTTGGTTTTGAGAGGCGGCATGTAACAAGAGATGTTGTATAGAAGCCACAGAGTATCTCATAGCCAAATCAGAAAGAATATGTCCCAATAACTAAAGATAAAAGTTGAGATTGGACTCACTTTATCTTTATCTATATATGTATAACTATATGTACATATAGATATATTTATATACATATATACATTTCCAAGTAAGTTTTATAGTTATAATAAATCCAATACTTATAAAAGTCCTATAAAATTGTACCCAATTTCAAAATTTCCCTTTATTGTATATTTCCCAGTATTTTATATATGTTTATATAATAAATCTTGATAAATCCAATACTTATAAATATCCATTGAATTCAAAAATTTCCCTTTATTATATATTTCCTAGTATTTTCTATATACGTATATATAATACAAACTTGATCAATTTTATACTCATACAAATTCTATAAAATTCCACCTACTTCAAAAAATTTCCCTATATTATATATTTCATAGTATTTTATATATACATATATACAATAAAAACTTGATCAATTTTATACTCATACAAATTCTATATAATTCTACCTACTTCAAAAAATTTCCCCATATTATATATTTCCAAATATTTTATACATATATGTATATATATGTGTATAATACTTATAAAAATCCTATTAAATTTTACCCAATTCCAAAATTTCCCTTTATTAAAAAGCTATGTAAAGTGTGTGCAAAGACCCCTATATACATATATACAAGTATATAATTCATACTAACTTTCATGTATAATATGTCTTATAGTAAAAAACTTGATAATGCCAATAACCGTATATATCCAATAAATTTACCTGTATTTATGGAAAGTATGCTATGCTAACTGGTGTGTCTAAGAGAACCCTAAAAGTTCCCTTTATGGTAAATCAGCTAGTGAATACACACATATATCTACATATACTAGTATATATTTATATATATATAAATAGCGCCGATTAATTGAATGATAAATTGTTATTTGAGTGTTAGAAAACATTGCCCCACTTCGCCCCACTCAGCGCGCAGCTTAAGTTCTTAATTTAGGAGCCCCGTTGATAAAGGGTCGCCCTATCTGCCTGCTTGGCTGGCTGGCTGACTGGCCCTTAACGCTTGGCTAGAGATTTATAGCGCCCCGATATGGGAAACTATTTCCGAAAATTAATAAATGCGCCTAGGACGGCCGATAAATAAGGCTGGACATTATTTCTGCTCGATATTTGAGAGAATTCTGGGAAAAAGATTTCATTCGGAATTACGAATGCGCTGAGTCAAGATCGCAAATGAATGACTAACTGTATATATAGTATATATATATATATATTTGTGCGATTGACTGTATTACAAGTGGAAAACGTACAGAAAGCCATTAAAAACCTTAGTCAAAATTACAAGGAAACAACAGATATATATATATATTTACTATATATACATATGTCTGCTATATAAATAGAATTTCTTGTTGATCTTTCAACAATGACGCACAAACTGCACGTAAAAAGCAGATCTAAAGCAACACACATATGTGCATATATAGCCAGATATATATATATATGTACATATATGTATATAGAGAACTTTTGACTTTTACGATTTGATGTTTATCGATAAACAAATTACAACAAATAGCCCCAGCGAAAGTGTAAACCGAGCAGAAACAATAACACACAAACAACGCCAAATGACGTCCAAAAGCGCTTTTTACAAGGTTGTCTGCGAGCTCATGTAATTGCGGAGCGTGCAGAGGGGGCGGACGGGGGGTGGTCACCCTGTGTACGTACGTCATTGAAAAAACTGAATGAAAACGAAAATGAACGCACGCCATTGAGCTTTTACGTCAGCAGCAGCAGCAACTATTTCCATACGTTAGTTTTTTTTTCTCTTTTTCCTTTTGGCTTTTTTTCTTGTATTTGAATTGCGATTATATTTATACAGATTAATTGAAAGCTTAGCCGCGATGACGTTCTTCGCATCTGCAGTGACAGTGGCGGTGTTGCCAGCATTGAAGTTGTACAGGGTGTTTCGAGTGCTGGCGTTAAATGCGTAACATATCAAACTGGTTCAATTCTGTTGATAGTTTTTGTTGCTGTTGTTGTGCCAATCTTAATTGCGCATTTAAATGTGTACGTATAATAGAAAACAACAACTATAAACAACTATACACACACACACAGAGAGCTGAATTTACAGGCCATTGTGAACTTTGAGGCTCTGGCGCCTGTGCTCGCGTTGCCAACCATGTGTCTCTGTCATATGGACACACACACACACACACACACACACACACACTCGCTCACACATTTTGAAGCTGCGCATATTGCGCCTTGGGCTATTTATTATGTATTATAGTTTATGGGCTTTGCAAACAAAACAGAACAAAACGTTTGTTTTTTTTTTTTTTGTTGCGCACTACTACAAACTGAAGTGCGGGCAGGTGGCAACGCTGCACGTGTGCCCAATTATCTTAGCAAAAATTAAAATCAATTTCCTTTAAGGCGGCATTGCCAAACATTAATAATTTGTCTTAGGCATCGCCAACAGTCTGGCAACGCCGCGCGGAGAGCGCAGCAGCAGCAGCTTAAGAGCACGAAGTGAGCGACGACAAACACAACGACAACTTGTTGCGCCTGTGTGTGTGTGGGTGAGCGCGAGACTGCTGCCGCTCTCTGCCTCTCTCTCCCTCTGTGTGTGTGTGTGTGAGAGAGCGTGAGAGCGAGTTTTTTTTTTTTGGCAGGCTGGCCTTGCTATTGTCTGGGCTGTCTGCCTGCGCGCGCGTGTGTGTGTGTGCGTGTGTGTGTGGGTATGTATTAATTTTTTGGTGCGCAAAAAGCACAAGCACTGAGCGCATAGCTAAGGACACATGGGCTGCGCAGTGTGCGCACGTGTGAGTGCGGAGGACTCGCTGTCTGGCTGCTTAAGCTGCGCTGCTGCTGCTGCTGCTGGTGCTGCCACTGCACACAGAAACAGCTGTTTTCTGTTGTCAGTTTCGGACAAGCGCAGTCAAAAAACAGCTGTTGCGCTGCCGCAGCTGCATGCATGTAAGATATGCATGCATGATATATGTATGTATATATGTAAAATATAACAAGTAAAAGTTTAAACAAATTGCTTGATACTTACACACAAAGCCATTAGTCGGCGGGCCAGGCGATGTCGCTTGATTATATAAGCAGCGCACACACACACACACACACACACGCAAACAGTGACAGACAGAGACAGCCGCTGCGTGTGCGTGCGCGTGTGCGTGTGACTGCGCTGGTATTGGTGTGCCAGTTTAGTAAATACTCAGCACAGGCACCGAATGTAACGTCGACAGCGACGGCAGCAGCAGCAGCAGCAGCAGATAGGCGAGTTTGACTTTGTTGTTGTTGTTTGTGTAGTTGACTTTTGTTGTTGTTGTTGTTGGTGTTGTTGGTGTTGGCGGCGGCGGCGACATTTGTGTCGTATCTAAACCATTTGCGCTTTAAATAAATATATAGAGGTATTATAAAAAATAGAGGCAACTACAACAAATTGGTTCAATGCACGCCGCCGAAAGAGGACAAACGCTTATCACACAGATGATAGCGGCCATTGGGCGTAGACAGAGCGGGGTGGGCGGGGCCTGACTTGAGTTGGCTGCGAGCTGGTAGCTGGTAGCTGGTAGCTGGGAGTGTGTTGAAGTATTGATATTTTGATTTTTCCAACATCATAATGATGATCATCAACAACGTCATTTGTCACTTGGCCAAAGTTCACTTTTGCTAATATTTTAATTTCATTTCAATTTTTTTTCTATTTTTTTTTTTGGGATTGTATAATGCGCCATTTTTCTTTTTTTTTTATATTTCGTATTTTTGTAATTTTCTTTTATTTACTTTTCCGCTTCTAATTTTAATTATTCAGTTGCGAAGCTCAAAAGTCGCGCGCCAGTTTGTTTTTACAGTTTCTTCTTGTTATTATTGTGTGTGTTCCCTCTTTCCATCCTCTTCTACATTTCAAACGTCGTTTAAGCAGTTACGTCGTTACGTTACGTGCTGCGGCTACGTCTTAAAACTGCGTCGCAAAATTGCAAATAAATTTTTTTTTCTCTTCTTCTCTGCTTTTTTGTTCGGGTTGAGTTTTTAATTTTCTTTATGTTTGTTTAGCAATATAATTAAAGTTAAGTTAAATGGCGACACACACACACATGCACACACACTCGCACACACATACACTCGCACACACAGACACGCCAACACCAACACCTTTGCACAGTTTTAATTGAAATTATTCACTTTGATGCCGCCGCCGCTGCCGTCGCTGCTGCTGCTGCTGCTGCTGATGCAGAAACCAGGAGAAGAAGAGCCCAAGTAGTTTAGCTAAAGTAAGCCGCGCCAGACGGAGCAGTTCACCGCCTCCTCCTTCTTGACGTTGGCGCTGTCGGTGACGTACTGATTCACCCAACTAACTTATAGTTTGCGGCGCATGGTTACTCTGACGGCTCAACGCGCATACATAGACACAGCACACACGCACACGCACACACACAGGCGCACACAGCGAGAGAGCAGCAGACGTCGTGGTGAGAGAAAGAGCGAGAACGCGAGCAGTAGCGCCACTCAATGAATTGCTTTAGGTTTTGGCTTTGGATTTGCCTTTCGCTTTAAAACACAGTCACGGGCCTCAGCAGCAGCAGCGGCGGCAGCAGCAAGTACAAGTTTGCCTGAATGTTGAATGAATGTGGCTGGCTGGCTGGCTGGCTCGACTGCGCTGCGTTGCGCTGCTAGTGTGACTTGCATGTATGGCCATCTGCCGCGAACAATAGCAAAACAAACACACACACACACACGCGCACACAGAGACGCAAGCAACGGCATGCTCTTTCGCTCTCAAAAGCTGACGACTGCCGCCGTTTAAGCGCGAGCGAGTGCGAATGCTTGGCACGGTAAAAAATTTTATTATCAAAGCGCGCAAAAAGAAAATGGCGGCATCTAATATACAAATTGCAATTTTATGCTACAAAATGGCATTCGAAATATCATTTTTCTGGAATATTAATAATCAAATACTATTGGAATACATTATTATTATATATATATTATTTTATAGACAGCGATCAAGAGCAAGGGGAGTATAGTTTTTTTTATTAATTAATTTAGTTTGCATGAAACTATTAATAAATGAGCTTTTAAATGGCTAAATAACTTGTCTAAAGCTGCAGCGTATTCAGCTGATAATTGATATTGAGTATATATAAGGCAAATATACCAAATTTAGCTATATTTCTGAGCCATTTCAGGCTATAAAAGCTTTCTAGAATATATGTGTATTTGGTATATATAGTTATACAGTTAGCATATATGCTTTATATTAACTATTTTAAAGAGAAGTCTTCTATATATCAGATATATAAAGCTCTCAGAATGCATTTAAGATCAGTATTTCCATGCAATTTCAAGGAAACTTCAGCTAAATTTCTCTAACTCTACAGCAAAAGCCAGACTTGTGGCCCCAGCTCAAGTGCCCACGTTTTGTGCACAGTGTAAATCAAAGATATTCACTCGAAGCACACACGCACATATACGATCGAAATCAACGAAAAAAGCTACAACAACAACAACAACAACAGCAAAAAAGAGCAGCCAAAACACCAATGAAATCTGTAGAAAACAAGTAAGAGTGTTGAGCGGACGAGCCAGAGCCGACTCAGCGATGCCCTGTAATTGCATGAGGCTATGCTAAGCGTAAGATATGATCAATTTTTTACGTTTTTAGCTTGATTATTTGGCTTTATTCAAGCCACATTGGCTTGCCAGCTAATGCTCTCTAACTGTAAACTGTTTTCGGCTTCTTTTTGTGTGCTTCTTCTGCAGCCGCTGCGCGCTGTGGGTTATACCTCTTTCAACGTTTACAGTTCCTGCGCCAGAAGCGCCTATGCGTGTGTGTGTGTGTGTGAGGAGCGAGCAGCGACTCTGTGTGCGTGTGTGTGTGTGTGTTATATGAAATGTATAACATCCACAATACTCACACACACACACACACACGCTGCTCTATACTATATGTGATTTGCTGCGAGAGCTGCCTGATATGCCTACGACTGAGTGTGCGTGTGTGCGTGTGTGATTGCCATGGGGAAATTTCTAATTTCATGAAATTGAAATGAATTTAATATCAAATAAATGTACTTGCATTAAATTGGGCACAATTATTTAAGCCGCAAATGAGCCACACTTTGGCAGGCGACAAACTGCTGATACCGAAAACGGAACTAAAAACCGCACATTTATAACCGTATAAAATATATATAGTATATATATGTATACATATGTATGTATGTATGCCTGTGTGTGTGTGTGTGTTTGCTTGTGCCTATTATGAAAGACTTGGGCCCAACCTTTAACCGCATTACTGATATCAGTTTACGAGTTGTCATCCTCCAGCTTAGAGGCAAATCGACAAATCGACAGAGCTACAGCTAGAGCAGCCCTTGACAGCAGCAGAGATAGACTTTGCTGTTCCCCCCTTTGCCACCGCCTACCCCCGTCCCTCCCCGCCTCCCTTGACACTTTCAATTATGCCTTAATTTGATCCTAAATGCTCAAAAGTTAATTAATAATAAATAGTCCACGCTTTAATAGTAGTCCACGTGCTAATGCTGACGTAAGGGTCGCCAGTCAACGCGACCCATAGGGGCGTGCACAATATCACTCACACACACACACACTCGCACACTCGCACACGCATGAGCGTTTTGTGCGCAGCTATTCGAAATACGTAGCATTTCTCTCTCACTCACACCACTAAGTTGAGCAAATTTCTTTCTATAAAGATCGACACAGACACATACATATATACTATATATATACTATATACAAAATGAAGAGAGCCTCCGCATGACGTGCCCAATATCGAGCATAACTTATAGACAAAATGTCGTCGCTTCGCAGCCAAAGGTCAGCCCAAGACTAGGGCCAAGACTAACTAATTGGCCCAACTAAGATCCTTAAAGCTAGCCTAGCCCCTAGCAGCTACTGTTTCCAAGCGCCATGCTTACTCATATATATATATATGTACATGTATATATAGTATATATGTATATATATCTACTTTTTGCACGACTTTTTTGGGCGAGCGAGAGCGAAAGAGCGAGTGCCAAAAAATCACATGTTTTCTATAATGCTCAGCAGCAACACAAAGAAGAGCGCAAAAAAATTACATATATGTATATATACATACTATATACATACATATATACATATATATACATATAAGTATAGCTATACATACATATATGACGAAAACAAAATGGTGAATTCTGTTGACGTGGTTTTTGTGCGCTTTTTCGCTTTCAGCTTTTCAACTATATTTAATTATTAATTATTTGAACAAAAATAAAAGAAAAATTAATTCATTTTGTTTTTACTCGTTTGCAAATACAATTTAAATTAAATTGTAATTTTTGAGCTAGACAAAATGGCGTTTGTCTGGTGCAAGCAAAGGCCATTTTGTTAGCTATTTGTAGTAAGTAAAATATATTTTATATAAATATGTATAGTAATAATATAATAATATAAGTATTAGTAAGATTTCTTTTATTATTATTTAATTTAATATAATTTATTTAATTTCTTTTTTTTTTGCCTAAGCACATGTGGTTTGAATGGAGATAAGCAGAGAAAGCTCTATAAATTGTGTTAAAACTATGAAAATGCATGCAAAATTCAGTTGAGCTAACAAAACTCGTGCTAAATCTTAAATACTCAAGGTAAACTTTAAAAGAGGGTATTTTAAACCAATTTTAATTGTTTCTTAGTCAAAGATAATCAAAGAAATTTCTAAAGATCCCTAACTAGCATTGCTAAAGAGATCTTATTTATTTAGGTCAAGTCTTAAGTACTCAAATTAAACTTAAAATAATATTTTAAAGCCTTTTTTAAATGAAAATTTATTATATAATAATTTTAAAACTCTCCTAAGATCCTTTACTATCAAAATTTATTTAATAATAATAATTTTAAAAGATTTGCAAAGGAGTTTTAATTTTATTTACTATAAAATTTGGGTTATTCCTGAAGATCTTTGCTTGACTCTCAGAATACCCATTTCTGATGGATTTGGTATATAATTTAAAAACATCAAAGACTACTCCAGCATTAAAGAACTTTATTTTGATATATATAAACCCAATATCTTGCGCCCTCCAATTATCAAGCGAATTCTCTTTCGCCTAGTTTTGGGCATTTTCTAGCTACTTTAGCTGAACATTAAAGGGAAACTCAAACTATTGTAATATTTATAATCTATGCATATAGATTTAAGAATATACTATAATAATATATACAATCTCTATCATCTCTTGTGATATACTCAAATCCAAAGATCCACAGCGACTACAACTGCCATGGCTCAAGAACTATTCAATTCACTCACATAAAACTTGCTCTACGAATTAATTATCATACTCCTTCGAAATACCCCACTTCATTTTACTAACTGCTCAATGAAAAAGTCTCAAATGGCGTCAAATTCCTATAGATAAGATCTTGAGAGCTGCGATCAGGCAGATATTCAATTAGATTTGGCCTCAATTGCCTCTCTGCTGCGGCCTAACTGCATCTAGTTAAACGCTCAACTTCGTTTGGGCACCTCCATTTGCATTTGGTGTGTGTGTGTGTGTGTGTGTGTGTGTGTGTGTGTAGGGGGAGGTGGGCGCCATCTAAGCGAGCGAGAGCGTCCATTAAAAATGCTGCACTAGCTGCATTCCAAGAATTCATAAGTCAAAGATCGAATGTGCGGCGCTGCCACGATAGTGACGCAGCAGACCACAGATAGAACCAGCCCGAGCCGCCACCCCCCCCTACAAACCCAAGCAGCCCCAAGCTGTTGCATTGTCGCTGACCAGGGCCAAGCAACAGACAACAAAGACTCAAATTGAATAAAAAAATGCGCAAGATTTATGCATACGAAATTAATAAATTGATAAATGTTTTTGTTGTACAGATGCATATAAACTATATATATATATATCATGTGTGTTTATATTAGACAAGTGCATTGGGCATTTAATTTTAATGTCTGCCCTGCTTTATCTGCGGCCCGTCGCCACCCAAGAGACCTCCCCCACGCCACGACAAAGGAGATTAAGAGGAGTAACCATCAACCAGATATGAAATATGCGCGATAAGACCAAAGTGCATTGGTGTCAAAAAAGAAAAAGACGATGACGACGAAGACGAAGAAGAAGAAAGACAACAACAAACAACAACAACAAAAAGTATACTTACAAGAAGAATGCAGGCCAACTGCTACGAGTACCAATACACGTAGCTACGTATCTCTGGCTGCTTATTTATCTGCTTCTCATACCCATTCACTCCATACGCTCTCTAGAGGGTATCATCAGCAAGTCAAGCAACGTGCGACACTGCGAGGAAGTTGTGCAGGCAGAGATATGATTCGTATAGCACATATATTACTATATATCTAAAACTATGCAATCTGTTAACATTTCTTAGAGGTCCTTCTGCATTCAGCAAAGGATATATATATTGAAGATGGGATGTTTAGAATTATCATATTAAACATAATCTATGGATCAATAGTTAGAGTTTCCCCATCAAATCTCTCTTTGATACGAGTCTGCCCAGCTGTTTGCGGAAATAATCTCTATAAGATATATCATAGGAGTGCCATAGCTGATATCGCTCAAATATGAAGCTACTGCAAATATCTTTGTCATGCTGGGCATATCCTAGTTGCTTAGTAGCCTAACTATACATATACCAAATCTTATTGGCATCACATAGCTAAAGCTTTAGTTATAAGGAAAGAATGTGCCTTAAAAGATGGTATAAGGATATAAAACTCTATATACATATATATATAAAGCTGATCTTATACAATTTCGCCAAATAGTTCTATAGATCTGGAAATAAAATATATGCAGAAATTCAGAAAATTCTAGATCAATCGGGCTCTATAAGCATTTTACCATGCTGACTAGGAAGAGAATCTATAGTAGATCTCTAGATTATTATATGATATTATATATATATTAAATATTTAAAAATTATTATTATGCATGAATTGGGATATTCTTTTTCAGGATATGATGCTTTAACTAGTTATATTAGAGCTTAGGCAGATTTGCTCTGCATAAATCTGACTCTAATCAGATAAAATCTCTTGTGATTCTCAAGGGAGTTAGAAGTAATAAACATAAATATATAAATATAAAATAAATGAAAAGTGGCATACGAATTTAAACCAAATCATCTTAGTATTATAACAGTTAGCAAGACATTAAGTTTAGTTTTCCTGAAACTTTCTGTAACTTTTATAACTTTCCCAATAATCCTAAGTCTATCAATCTTAAGTTCTATAGTTCTTGAGCAGCTCAAATACCTCACACAGCTAGTTATATAGTTCTTTCAAGATAGTTCACAGTGTGTTAACCCTCATCACTGGCAGGTCCTCTACCCATAGCTTATAAGGGCATATGATCTTCGGCTTAGCTTCGATAGTGTTTGATTCTGGTGTTATTTTGTTTCGTTTGTGTTGAGTGGTAAAGTGATGAAATGCACTGCCACACACACACACACACACACACACGCACACATACAGAATGAACCAAGCCCGTTTACAGTCACAGTTTTGTTTGCTGGTTTCATGAATGGAAACTGGGAGCTGTAGCTATAGCCGCTGCTGCCTCTGTTGTTGTTGTTGTTGTTGCTGCTGCTGTTGGTTGCATGAATGAATTGCCATGGCGCCCGGGTGCATAGATCGAAGTATTGTAATTACTATGAGATTATGCAAAATGCATATGCAATTAGTTGTGGCTGCGGCTACGGAGTCGCGACTCTCCAGTCTGGGTCTCGAGTCTGAGACCTGGCCATTGCAGTCACTCACAGTCGGAGCCTCAATCGAAATCGCAGTCTCGGTCTGAGTCTGAGTCTGAGTCATGGGTGCAACTGGTTTGACTTGACTGAGAGCAAGTACAAACGTACTTACACTAGCAGTTACATGGCAAATAAGAACTTGCCACACATGGATGTAGCTGAATAACTCCAAGACTTAAGGGGGCCTTCTATAAGAGAGAAAGAACTGGGATGGGCTTAGCTGTGATGGCAGAAAGTTCTTAACTAGGTTTCATATAGGGTTTCTATGAGATATATGTGCATAACTTATGGAGCTTCTATATGGCCTTAAAGAAAATTCTTAAGGACTTGGAATATTATATGATCTTTATCATATTACGACTCTAGCTGAGTGTGAAGATCAAGCTATATATTTGAAAACTTGAATGAGATAATGATGTTCATTTTCTATTCTTCAACTCTTCACTTCCCATAGTATCTATGAATATTTTCTAGCCTTCTACTTTTTACTTTCCATAGTATCTATGATAATTTTCTATCCTTCTACTCTTTACTTCCCATAGTATCTATGAATATTTACTAGCCTTCTACTTCTTACTTTCCATAGTATCTATAATGTATTTGAAGACTTCAATCACTTCTTCAATGACTTCTTATCTGTAATATAACCTGAGCTTTCCTAGCTTGAGATACATAAGCTGCTCTCATCCTAACTCAGAAGTTCTCCTATTTGAAGACTCAAATGAGATATTGAAGATAATTTGCAATCCTTCAACTTTTTACTTTCCATAGTATCTATGATAATTTTCTAGCCTTCTACTCTTTACTTCCCATAGTATCTATAACTTATTTGAAGACTTCAATCAGATAATGATGATAATTTAATATCCTTTAACTTTTGACCTCCCCTAGCATATATCCTCATCCTAACTCAGAAATTCTCCTATTTGAAGACTCAAATGAGATAATGATGATCATTTTCTATCCTTCAACTCTTTACTTCCCATAGTATCTATAAGATAATAAGAGCTTTTCCAGCTAGAGCTAAACGAAAGTTTCTCAAATCCTAACTCAGAAATTCTATAATCTGCAATAACTTCTTCCCTTAAGAAACCCCCTCTAGCAACAACGCCTCTGCCTAAGCTGGGATTGTGATATGAAGTCACGATATTGGAATGTGTGTTTGTGTGTGTCTTGAGTCTTGATGATGATGATGATGATGATGTTGATGATGACGAACGAACTGCAACCTGTTGGCATTTAGCAATTAAAATATCTGAGAGAGAGAGAGGGAGAGAGAGAGAGTCTATCTGGCGAGTTTATAGAGTAAGCCAATATAATTAATTTGATGGTCCATTGTATTGTTTGTCGACATAAGCATTTAGATATGCATCCATAAGCATATGCAGGCATTCCTCACTTGGGCTGGGAACCAAGCTGGAAATGTCATCAGCATCGACATCTTCGACTCGGACTGCAGTGCGGCCTATCAGTAAGTAAAATAATGTCTGTCCCATAAAGAAAGAAAAGAGGAGAGGGAGAGAGGAAGAGAGAGAGAGAGAGACATAGAGAGAGGGAGAGAAGAACTGATAATAATGTCGCCTGCGGGAAATTCCTTTAGCGGCATTTAAGGCCACTTAATTATGGCCCGAACCGAACGCCGAGCTCTGATCGGACCCGCTTCTCTCTCTCTCTCCCTCTCTCTCTCTCTCTCGGCCAACGAAAAACCAATCCTAAATTCCTGGAATTTTGACTCTTGTTAAATATCAACTGCTGTATTTGTACACGCCGGCTCCGCGCTGTTCCTGCTGTGTCTGCTCGGTGTCTCTCTCTCTCTCTCACTCTCTCTCTGTCTGAGTCTGTCTGTCTCTCACCTCTCCCCCGCTTTGCTGCACTTTACCACTCTGCCTGCCTATCCGTTTATCTGTCTTATGGCGCTCCCAACAGCATATTTTGATATCAGGAATTCGACATTCTATAACGAATTTTTAGGGTATCTCGAGTTCGGCTTGATTAAGTTCACTTTTAGCTTAAAAGAAGCTTTATTTTCATTGAAATTTCTATTTGAATTCAATTTGTGCCTATAGCTTAAACAGTTAGTATTTAATAGAGCCTTAGTTAGTATTTTAACTGTAAATAGTATATATACTGCTATCCATATCAAATTTCAATATCTTTTGATATTTATGCTGATAATTTTTGGAGACAAATCAAATTCCTAAGAAATTCCTAAGAAATTCCTATAAATACCTTCACTATATCACTTTCTTCACAATACTTTTGGCTTCATCACTGAGTTTTAGGCTTACTTATAGCTGAAAAAGTAATGTGATATGGCAGTTTAAGGCTTTTAGGCTTGGTTATAGGCTTGTTTAGCTAAAAAGGCAATGTGATATGCAAGTTTATAGCCAATTTGAGCTTAAAAGCTTAGAGAATGCCAAAAGGTCTACAAAGCTCCAACAACTAAGATCAGTTAGAGTTATTTGATACTTTTGCTTAAGAAATGTCATAAAGAGACTCTATTGTTGAAGATATTCCCATTTAACACAATATATTTTCATCTAACTTGCATACACTGACTTTCTGGCTTACTTACCGCTGAAAAAGTAATGGGTTATGCAAGTTTTAGCCCAAATCTATGGCGTATCTTGAGTAATCGCTCTGCAGCCCAAGCTCATACTATGATGGTAACTCTAAGAGTCTCATATCTCCACTATATAATCGATAAATTCATTAACTTCCCGCAAGTTCATTGACCCCAAGCAAGAAATGCGCTCTAAGCTGCTATTATCATTGCGCTGATAGATGCAAACGCAACTTGCAGCAAATCAGCTGCAAAAATGGTGTAGTTTTTCTCTTCGTTTCGCAGACACCTAAAGATCATGAAAGATCAGCCCGAAGAGCCCGATGAGAGAGCGAACCAATTAGATCAAACGTTTACTCCTGCTGAGTGGCAACAACTTATGCAGCAGCAGCAGCAGAAGCAGCCCCACCTCAGCCCCCCGTGCTCAAGCCACAAAGCCAGCAATGTAAATATGTGCACACACACATACACACACTCGCGCACACACACTCAAGTCTACACAGATATCAGACATTCTTTACGTAGCTCATTCGGTCTGCAGTCTGAGGTGTACGGTCATCAAGTCGGGTTGCTCAACATTCAAGAGGGACGGCGAAGGCATCGATGATAATATTCATTCATTTGATCAAACCGCCGAAGACTTCAACAACAACAACAACAACAACAATAACAACGCAACGAACGACGACGACGACGACTTTCATTATGCCCCAATGGCCATTTCAACTCCCCCCATAGCCCGCGGCCAGCTCCACCTTCTCCTGCTCCGGCTGCAGCGATCGTCGGACCGCCCGAATGCAGTCCAAAATCAAATTGAAGCAGAGAAAAGAAATAACAAAATCATATTGCCAAAGTAGCAGCAACAGCAACAGCAACAAAACCAACATCAACAACTAAGCTGCACATCGTTACACTGCGAGAAATGCAGTGGCTATTACGATAGAGTAAAGAAGTTCAGCTCGAAGAGAGAGAGAGGGAGAGGGAGAGGCACATAATTTCCTACTCTTTGCATAAGTAGATGATCCTTAAGGATCCATTCAATGAGATCAATATTATTATTATATATATATTTTAATTCTCTCTATTCTCTGTTATAAGCCACATCTTGGGCCTATATGAGTTCCTAACTATCCCCACTGTGAGTGGGCGGAAGCTTGCTTAGACTTCGCTTCTTCATCTTTCTCCTGCCTTCCCCTACTCAGCTCTGATTGTCCTCTTTTGCTGCATCTCTCCTTATATCTCTATAGCTATTTCTTTCTCTCTCTCTCTATCTTTCTCTCTCTCTCTCTTTCTCTCTCTCCCTCTCTCTCTCTCTCTCTCTGATTTTTATCTGTCTTCATTTTGTCTCTCTCCTTCTCTGTTTCTTTTTCTCCCTTTATCTCTCTCTCCCTCTCTCTCTCTCCCTATATATCTCTTGGCTCTTTCTATCTCTCTCTCTCTCTCTGGGGTCCTCCTTCTTTCCCTATCACTCTCTCTATGTTTCTCTAGCTTACTCTCTCTTTCTCAGTCCTTCTCTATATCTCTCCACTTTTCTCTTCCTCTCTCTCTCTCTCTCTCTCTGTCTTTCTCTTTCTCTCTTCTTATCCTCTACCACATAATTTGCCTCTCTCTTTGGTCCTCTCTCTCCCTCTCTCTCTCCCTCTCTCTCTCTCTCTCTCTATCTCTCTCTCCCTCTATCTCTCTTTCTCTTTCTCTCTCTCTCTCTCTCTCTCTTCTCTTCCTCTATCTCTCGTGCTCTGTTTCCTTCTTTGTTCCTCATTCTTTCCCTCTCCCTTTCTTTCTCTCTCACTTTTTTCTTCTCCTTTCCCGCTCTCTCTCACTCTCTCTCTCTCTCTCTCTCTCTCTCTCTCTCTCTGTCTCTCCCTTTCCATTTTCTTCTTTCACTCACTCTTTCCCATTATCTCCCTGTCTCTTCCTCAATCCCCTTCTCTTTCTCTCTTCTCTCTCTCCCCCCCCACAATTTCCACTTATCTCCACATTTGAACTAGCTTTAAATTTTCTCTCAGTGCACCGCCGTCGACACATTCACTTATAGATTTTAAAATCGATGAGAAAAGGAATATGTTGAACGGGCGTACGGTCTGCAGCATGGCTCAAAAGTGCTGTCCGCTGTCCGCCCATGCACACACACACACACACACACACACAGAAACACACACACACACACACACACACACAATCAGACGAAGCAAAGACCTCTTTTTAATGTATTGCAATTCCAAGAATTTAGGACCACGAACGTGAGAAACTTTGTTTTTGTTATTTTCTTTTCTTTGCATTTCATTTCAAGATATGTACGAAGCCTGTGTTTGCTCCAACCTTATAGCATACACACACACACACACACACACACATACATATATAAGTAACTATCTCCATCTCTGTCGCACGCTGCAGTCCCTAGCCAAAAGTCGACGTCGTCGGTGGTGGCTCTTGCAGCTCCTCTCGGGCCATGGCCAATGTTTGATTGCAGTCGCTGTCGCTGCTGCAGTCGCTGCTGCTGCTGCAGTCGCTGCTGCTGCTGCGTGGAATTTCGTTTGGCAGCAGCCAAAAACGTGCGGGGGCAACTTGTTGTTGTTGTTGTTGTTGCTGCTGTGCCAGACTTGGCTAATAAAGCCGGCTGATCGGGAGAAAGCCACCAAAATTCCGCGACAACATTGTGGCACTTCTGCTTTGGGTAGAAAGCCCCAAGTTGGGGGCGGCCATGGGGGCATGCAACAGCAGTCGCAGGGCTTTAGTTGTTCTCTTTGCTTGCCACACAATTTGTTTGTATTCTCTCTCTCTCTCTCTCTCTCTCTCTCTCTCTCTGTGTTCATTTCTTTTTGGGCTGCGGCTGCTGCTGCTGCTTCTGGCTCTGGAATGTGCGCGCCGCCATCGACGATGGCTGCATAATTTTTAGCTGCCGTTGCTGTGGCGCAGGGCAGCGACAAAATAGCAGAATCCTGTTGCCATGATCGTTAACAAGATGCCAAGACAAGAGCGAAGGGGCCAAAGGGGCCGAGCTCGGCGGCTGCCCGAGCTGGAATCTGGAATCTGTGGGAGCTTCGAGCTGGCAGCCAAATTAAATAGGCGCAAGCGCTTCAGTTAGCCACGTTATTGTTGTTGTTGTTGTTGTTGTTGTTGTTGTTCATCTGCTGCTTCTTCTTCCTTCTTGGCTGCTTCCTCTTGTTGCCATTTTTGTTGCTGTTGAGGCCGAGTTGATTGTCCTCTCACCTCAAGTTTTTGGCCCGAGTCTTTGAGGCTCTCGCACTCTGCCGCTCCCTCAGCCACCGACTCTGCCTCTGCCGCCGTCTCTGTCTCAGTTGTTGTTGTTGTTGCTTTTTGCATGGAATGCTGCCTTACGAGTAGAGAAAATCTTCTCACCTCCAGCAGGTATCATTGCATTGCATTTGCCAGCCATGTAGATCCGGATTCCACTAAAACAGCAGCCGCAGCCTCTGCAGCCGCTGCAGCCGCTGCCGCAGCAGCAGCAAAAGCTGATTTATTACTTAAGCCAAATAGTAATCCAATAGGCTTTAATTAGCACTCAGATTTCTAGTGGAATTCCTAACTGTGTGCTAAAGGAATTTGTATATGTTTTAAAGGATTCACAGCAGATCTTAACCATTGAAGGTATTATCTTCCAGTGTAACTAAGACTGAGTGCTGAAGATCTTTAAAGATCTTTAAGAGTTCCTAGTTCCAAGATCTTTAATAAGCTCTTTAAGATATTATAGAAGTATTGAGCATTCAGCTTAAGTTATCTTAGACCTAATCAACTCTTAAGATAGCTCAATCCAAGTGTTACTACAAGATACAAGCATAGCTAGATTCCAGCTCTAGTGGAGATCTCATCTGAGAACCTTAGAGATCTTTAATATAATGCATCCATAGCTTCTGTGAGCCCTTAGCATACCAAGACATAGAGCAGAAGAGGTCAGCAGTAGATAAGTAGCTATATAAAAGACTAAACTCATGAAGTGTTGGATCAGACTTATAGAGGAGTAAGATCTTAGGGAAAAATGAATATATCAACGATTTTCGATTGCAGCAATATCTGCTCCAGTTCCTGCTAGTTATTCTTGAGCTGAATTTGATAAGAGACTTAAGATCTGTGAGATCTTCATGCAACTTAAAGCATTTGACCTTAATATTACTAACTATAGATATATCATATAGTATAGATAGGTAGCTTAGTAGCTTAGATATTCACCCAATTTTCCGTAAAGGATTCCAAGTCAAAGACTACTGAGCTGAATCAAAGGTCTGTGAGTAGATATGATATGTGATAGATAGATTATATTATATATATGTATGAAGTAAAACGCATGATTCAGAATGAAACTAGCACAGACCAGAGATCTCCTCAAGTATAAGATCTATGCATATAGGAAACTCTGGCTGAGATAAAATATGTCAGCTTATACAGTATAAGATCTATACAGTATGCAGTATACCGTATATATAGCATATCCATACTCCTGCTTATACGTTATCAGATCTATATGCCATATGCCTGCTTATACAGTATTAGATATATATATATATATATTATACAGTATAAGATCTATGTGCCATACACCCTACAGTATAAGATATATAAAGTCTTCAGTATAGGATATATATGTTTTTACAGTATTAGATCTATACAGTATGCAGTGTACAGTACATATAGTATATCCATACTCCTGCTTATACGTTATCAGATCTTTATGCCATACGCCTGCTTATATAGTATAAGATCTACACAGTATGCAGTATAAGATCTAGAGCCATACTCCTGCTTCTACAGTTCAAGTTCTACATCCCATAGCAGCCTAACAGCCAAGACCTTCTCTGTTATATAGAAGATCATGATAATTATCTTGTTTCCTGGTTCATTCCCACAATTATCGGATTGATAGACAAATCAGGATCTGCCGCCTAATGTGTGTGCTCAGTGTGGCTATCAACGGGTTTGGGTGCCGTTCATTGGGCAATTAAAGCCGTGCAGCTACTCAGCCAGAAAAACGGGACGTAATGAGCTGCAAGGAGCAGCAGCAGCAGCAGCCGCAGCAGCAGCTGAGCCAGGAGCCGGAGGTAGCTAGGCGTTGCTGTTTTTCTTTTGAATTCGGCTTTTGGCGAAAGATGCGAATGGTCCAAATGCTTGGTCAATCGGTTAAGTCTGTCTGACTGTCTCTCTGTCTGTCCGTTGCCGTGGCTTCTGCTCCGGCATATTGTTCATTATGATTATTTGTGGCAGGCATTTATTTAATTTTGTTTTGTTTTTTTTTTTTTTTTGGCCTGTAACGGCGACTGCGACGTCGACTGCAAAAATCCGCACATAATCTGGCAAAACCAGTAGAACAACAACAAGGAGCTGGGAACGTGGACGCAGACTTGGACTTGGACTTGGACTTGGACTTGGACTGGGATTGCGTTGGATGCGCGGCTCATTTATAATGGGAAATGTGTGAGGCGAGGCGCAGGCGCAAATCCCTTTTCGTTACCTTTTCTGTCAGCTCTCGTTGTTGTTGTTGTTGTTGTTGTGGTCGTCGGGGTCGGCGCTTCTTCTTCTTTTTCTTCTTCTTGTTGTTATTGTTGTGCGTCGTCGTCGGTCTTGTCTGCTTGTGTCTGCATCTCAGACTGAGCAGCAGCAGCAGCAGCAGCATCAGCTCCGGCAGCGGCTTTGCCTTTGGCTTTGGGTCTTTTGTCCTGCGCATCGTTCATTCGAGTTTTCCCAGAAATGTTAATTATAATACACACACACACACACACACACACACAGCCACACACACACACACACATATCTTCATACATAATTACTCGCATTTTTGCCATGTGCATATCCTGTTTATGCCCGAGTTTTGTTAATGCGCTAAATAAATTTGCATGCTATGCGCATTTTTTTCCTCTTTTCGGTTCTTTTTGTTGTTGTTGTTTATTTTCTCAGCTTTTTTTTTGCAGAAAAAAAAATAAATAAACGAGGGGCGATCGCAGCTTGGAATTCGGGTTTGGCTCGAGGTGTTCGCATAGTTCTACTATTACTATTGGCCATGGGAAAAGGATGTGAGTTGCCGTTATAGCTGCTCTCTAATAAGTGAGTTCGTTCACTTACCTGATTGCGACACGTCAATCACAGTTAACGAACAATTGTTTGATAATAATGAACTAGTTCATTATGATATCATTCTCAGGAAGCTCAAATTTTTGGAGCGTTTGCTGAAGTCAGCGAAAATTGCATGAGAAATGAAAAAAATTTGAAAATATAATTAAATTGATATGATTAATACATGTAAATAAATTTGGAAAAAAATTCAAAATTTTACATGTAATATTAAAAATTTGTAAACATTTTTAAGTGCACTCTAAATTAATAGAAACATAAAAAATCGAACCTAATAAAATATGCAGTGAAAAAAAAAACATAAAAATATTATAAATAAACGTAAATCTTGTAAACAAGTAATTTACGTTGTAATTAATGTAATATGAAATTTCCAAATCTTGGATTTGATATAGTTTTGTAAGTTCGAAAAATTGTAGAACTTTTTGTGAGTCGTAAAAGTGTAATTATATTGAGAAATGTATAAGACGCTAACGAAAAAAGTGAAAAAGTTTAAACAATTTGCTACAACGCAATTTTTAAATTTTTCTATCACTCTTAAAATGTCCGCCATTATGTTTTTTCGTCGCTCTCGAAAAGAACAACAACAACAGCGAACTGAGCAGCGGAGAGCGTGTGTGCGAAGCCCTCCCACTTCTCGTGCGCCCCATGTCTAAAAACGACAACAACAAATATGTCAAAACTAAATCTATCTCCCACTCACACACACACACACGCGCGCGAGCACGCTTCGCTCCCGCACACTGCAGCATATATGTATGTATGTACATACATACGCACACAGCACACACATGCATTGGTGCTAGCGCCAATTGATCGCTCACACGCGCACATGTGTGCCAATTTCTCACCTACACAAACGCGCTCTTTCACAAACAAGCATACCGAGGCGCACGCTCTCATGCTCGCGGAATGAACGAAACGAACGTGGGAGGGAGAGGAAGAGGGAACGCGAGACTTTGAACACGCTGTTCGCACTCCTCTTCGACTCGATCGTGGCTGTAGTTGTAGCAGTGGCGAAGCACGACATAATCGAGAGCGCAACACACAGGCAGGGCAGTGTTGCCGATCTGAGTTTATTCCCGCTAGATTTGGCGCTTTTCGATGTGCGATTGCGGGAAGAAGCTAAATAGGCTTTATTTCAAATTTTCTGGGTTTTTTTTTTAGCTTTCGTAAATTTGTAAGAACAAAATTTATAAAATTTGTGTGCTAAAAGTAATAAATTTATATCAGATATTCTCAGATTATCAGACATAATCTTATTAAAATAATTTGATTGACCTCATTTTATGTATTACATTTTATTTATTTAGTCTATCATTCCGCTTTGGTTGGCCCTAGCACCATTTAAAAGGCATTCAGTGTTTTTTCGCTCCCTTTCCAGCCAGAAATAGCGTTTTTCCCACCAACAATTTGGGCAACACTGGCACAGGGGCCAACTAACGCCACACGAAGTGCGAGCAGAGCGAAAAGGAGAAAAAGAGCGACGACAGACTACGAGAGAGCGACGCCAACCGCGACGGCAACTGCGACGCCGACGCTGACGCTAACAGCGATAGCCAGTGCGACAGAGACGGGTGAGGAGTTAAGGCATTGCAAACCAGTGTTGGAGTCGCAACTCGCGCAATACCAATGCCGCCGCATTCCAAGCGAAAGAGTTTAGACCTCCGCCGTCATTTCATTCACAATTTTCAGCGTTGCAACCAGCAGCAGCAGCAGCAGAGGCAGTAGCAGAGAAGAGTGGGCTGAGGGAAGCGGGGCAGCAGGCGCAGGCGCAGCAGCAGCAGAATGCACATTTTTGAAGTTGTTGCTGCTGCTGCTGCGGCTGCGGCTGCTGCTACTACTGACACTGACTGCGGCTTGGCGCTTGGCATGCGACACGGACATTGCTTGATGAGGGAGTGAGACAGAGAGAGAGAGAGAGATAGAGGGCAGCTATTTCAACTATGCCTTTAATCACTCTCTCACACAGATCTATCGATATTTGTTGAATGTGTTTATATTTCTTCTTCATATTTCGAAATGTTTCCCATCCGTTTCGCCTTGCCTTCGGCTTGGCTTTGCGAATTACAATAAATTCCTTAAGCAGCCGTGTAATCGCGTTATCATCATTATTTACAATTACAACAATGCAATAAAGAAGTGCGTGCACTGAGCGAAAAGTAGGTGCAGAAGATTGATCATTGAATAGAATATTCATTTCTAGTTGGTAGAGTATCTCAGCTAAAAAAGTTGCTAATAAAAACTATTGGGAAATACTAAAAATAAAATAATATTAATTAAACCTCAGTTAAGAGGTGCGAAATTCTTTAAAAATTAAGTTTTTATATTTAGCTTGAGTTGAGGTGAGATAGATATAAAAGATTGATAGTTAGATATGAAGACTGATAGATAGAGAAATATCCATAGATAGATCGTATTGTGAGATATATTAGATATCAATGGATAGATGGATAGTATTGTATGATCGATGGCCAGATAAATAGATCCATAAGTAAAGAGAAAGATATATAGAAAATATATATATTAATAGATATATTATTAATAGATGCTTAGATGGATAGACGGCTTTACGGATAGGTAGATGTATAGATAAATAGATATAGAGATTGATAGATATATAAGTAGATAGATGGATAGATGGATAGATAAATAGATAGATATATAGATAGATACATAGATAGATGTATAGATAGATAGATAGATAGATAGACAGATAGATAGATAGATAGATAGATATATAGATAGATAGATAGATAGAGATAGATAGATAGATAGATAGATAGATAGATAGATAGATAGATAGATAGATAGATAGATAGATAGATAGATAGATAGATAGATAGACAGACAGATAGATAGATGGATGGATATATGGATATATGGATAGATAGATAGATACATATATAAATATACTTAACTATTTAAATAGATAGACAGATATATATGCCTAATGTGATCTATATGTCTATTTATCTATATATCTACATATCTTTTAATAGTTAAATAGTAATAAAGATAGATGGATACATCATCCATATGTCGGCGATCCATCAATCTGTCTAGATAAACACGTAGATTGCTTGAAAATTCCAAAATTTCAAGCTTTACTATATTTAACTGCTTTCACGCCCCTCTAATGACTTCATATTCTATGTTAGGGCATTTTCGCTCAGTGTAGACATGCGTATCTCTATTAGATACTGGGTCTTCGTTTTCATGCGTTCGCTGCGTGTTAAGAAGCAGTCGCTGTTGTTGTTGCTATTGTTGCTGTTATTGTTGTTGCTTTTGGTGTTGCAGTTGCTCTGCCTTATAACAGCAACAGCTACGCGACGGCAACAACAGCAACAACAACAACAACAACTTGCATACGAAACAATTTGTGGCGACTTTTGAAAGCTACACAACAACAACAACAGCAAGCAAGGCATGCCAGACGTGTGTACATACCTACACATACTTCAATGTTACCTAATTAGAGTTTACAAGTAAAGTAGACGCTGTCGCAGTTAAAGCAACAGCAACAACGGCATGATTCATTGGAATGCAAAGAATTTTTATATGTTTCTATCTACATATGTACACACGCATGCATGCGTGTGCGTGTGTGCGTGTGTTGTTGCCTTTTACAATTTTAATATGTACGATGAATGATTTTGTAACAGAAAATATACATATATATATATATACATATACATATACATATACATATATATATATATATATATATATATGTAGGCAAAAGAAGCAGAAAAACAGCAACAACATCAACACCCTCAAAAAACATCAAGGCAAACAGTGCGCATGTGGAATGCAGTAATGGCCCAACCATAACAAAGCAGACACGTTAGAGAGCGAGAGAGAGGGCGAGAGAGAGGGCGAGAGAGAGAGAGAGGGGGGGGAGGGAGTATAAGATCGGGTGGTGGTAAGCAGGCCCCAACCAGGCTGACAGACGAGACAGTCAAACTGAGCGACAGTTAGGCAAATAGACGAGACAGACTGAGAGACAGAGACAGAGACAGAGAGAGAGAGAGAGAGAGAGAGAGATGGACAGTCAGACGAGACAAACAGCCCCCAATAGATAGACAAATATTCATTATGGCATCAACGCTTGTAACTTTCAGATGCCACACATGTAGAGGAAAGAAATGTTCAGAGTTTCACGACTCCAATTGGATCCACAATGAATTCTCATTGGCGAAGTGGGAGAGAGTGGGAGAATCTGAGCTAAAGTGAGATAAACTAGAACTTAGACAGAGATCTCTCTGACTGAGAGAGAGAGAGAGAGAGAGAGAGAGGGAGGGAGAGAGATGGAGAGGAAGAGAGAGAGATAGAGAGAGAGAGAGAGAGAGAGAGAGAGAGAAAGATTTAAAGTGAGAAAAAGGAGAAATAGAGAGAGAGAGTGAGAAAAAGGAGAAATAGAGAGAGAATAACAGAAAGAGAGGGAGAGAGAAAGAGAGATGAAGAATGATAGAGAGATATGGAAAGGGAGAAAAAAATAGAGAAGAAAAGGGAGAGAAAAAGAGAAAGACAAAGCGAGAGAGAGAGAGGGCAGAGAATGAGAGGGAAGGAAAGAGAAAGAAAGAGAGAGACAGAATGAGAGAGAGACAGAAAGAGAGAGAGGCATAGAAAGTGAAAGAAAGAGACAAAGGGGCATAGAAAGAGAAAGCGAGAGAGATAAAAAAAGAGAGAGAGAGAGAGTGAGAGAGAGAGAGAGGGAGAGAGAGAGGAGAAGAGAAAGAAAGAGAGAGACAGTATACACCTACCTTGGTCTACCCTTAGCCCCACAGTAGACCAATCGCTGTGGTTATCTGAGCTCAACTCTAGAATTCATTTATGGAAAATTTCCAGTCGCAGCTATGGAAAATTTCTGACCAGTAATTGAAAGTTTTCAATTAGTTTTGAAATTAGTTTTCATTGATTATTTATAGTTGGCAAGCTGTGATCTCCATCAAACTTCTGCCCTTCTGTGCGATTCTCAAGCTCTCAATCGGGATCTATGAGACTTTTCACGACCTTCACTATGAAAAGTAGAAAATGTTTGAGCTAGAGAGGAAGGACGAAAAGGACACTCTAATCAATTTTCAATTTAAAACGATCCCAACCTATGTCTCAAAATATCTTTCTATATATCTATCTATATACATATATATATATATATATATGTATATCATCTCAACTCGCCTTCAAATGAATTCGAATTTTTTGAATATCATGTTTTTCTGGTTTTATGATTCACTTCAAGAGTTCTTGAGGCATGCGCGCATTCAGCTCTGCAGTGGGAACTCCCAAGAATTTTCGAGAAGCCATAATGCCAGAGAGATACGATTGCCATAGTGGGAAATCCCAGCATCAGCTTTCCACACACAAACAGACACAGACACAGAGCCAGCGAGCAGACGGGCGACGATCGACGACCTAGAACCGACCAGACTGTAGCAAACTCAAGTGTCTGGCTTCAATAATGGGATCGCATTGAGGGCGGCGTTACTTCAAAACAAAACGAAAACTGCACAACAAACAAATTGGGCATATTTTGTTGGCCTCGCTGCGTGTGACAGGCCAAGTGGCCGCCGACTGCCGGCTGCCGGCTGCTGGCTGCTGGCTGCTGGCTGGTCAGCACTCAATTTGGCATTCAGCATTAGGATAGGGTATGCATTGGTCTGGGCAACGCCAACGCCGGCGGCGGGCATCGATGCATTTTGCGAAATTCGTAGAACCCATTGAGGCGGGCCAGGCTAGGGCAGGGCAGGGCAGGCATTTGAAATAGGAGGCGCAACTGCCAACTGGGATTTTCTCGAGAAGAGGCAGCGGTCAGTTGCAGTTGCAGTTGCAGTTGCTTGAATGCATCGATTCCTGGAAGAGACCACCACCAGGGGCCGTTCCATTTAGCCAGGGCCCGGGACAGCCATCATTTCTGCTGACAACAACTTCCTGTGTGCCGCAGATTACCCTACAACACACAACAAATGTCAAGCGATTAGTGTGCGACTCACCCTGTCTCTCTCTCTCTCTCTCTCTCTCTCTCTCTCTGTTTCTCTCTGTGTGTGGGTGGGTGTGCCAATATCAAAGTGAGCATGCCGCAATATTGTGTCCTTGTCGCCCTGTCTCAAGTGTGGGAAGTGATGTGTTGATTACCAAACAAAAGCGAATGGGCACAGGCTGGCCTGCTCGAGCTGCAAGTGAACGACTGAGGGATACCCTGTTATGAGCTAGAGGAATTTTGTGATGAGCGAGATATGTGCTCTCTATCTCTCTCTCTCTCTCTCTCTCTCTCTCTCTCTCTTTTCACTGTGTTCCTTCTCACTCTATATATTTTATATGGCTCTTCTTCTGGTAAGCTCTCTTTTGGTCTATCCTCTTCCCTTTCCTATCCTTTATTGTCTTTTTACGCCTTTCTCTTCTCTTCTTATTTTTTCCTTTATCCCTTTCTAGCTCTCATTTGTTCTTCTCTTTACTCTGTCTCTTTCAAGATCTCTCTCTCTCTCTCTGTATTCCTCTCTTTCTCTATCTCTCTCTCGGTCATTCTCTTTCTGTCTCTCTCTTTCTCTCTCGCTCTCTCTCTATTTTTCTCTTTGTCACTTTCGCTCTCTCTCTCTCTCTCTGTTTTTCTCTCTTTCCCTCTCTCTTTCTCTCTCTCTCTCTAAATCTCTCTCTATCTATATATTTCTCTCTATATCTCTTCCTTTCCTTCTTTCTATCCTTAGTTTCCTCCACTTCAGTCAGACTGCTAAGATCTACTCGACAATTGATCCTGATCAAGAATATATATATATATATATATGCTCTATGTCATCTACCTCTCTCTCTCTCTCTCTCTCTCTCTCTCTCTCTCTCTCTCTCTATCTCTTTACAAAAACCAATATACCCCACCAACACACTTCCAATGGGCACATGACCTATAACCGCCTGAAGAAGGACATCAAAAAGTTAACCGTTCGCATTTCCACGAACTGCCCCGAGATAGGGAGGAGTTAACAGTAAATACTGTAAATACACCAAATATGCAATCAATTCTTATCGATCGTCGTTGCAGCGTGAGACACTTTCAATTCTCACCAAAAAAAAAAAGAAAAAAAAATGAATTCAATTGCGAGAGAAAACCATTCATGGGTTCTCGAAAATCTTGGAACTAATTTGTGCTCTGTTATCGACTCGACGCGACTCGGCTCGACACAATGGCATCGAAGATCTATCAGCCCTAATAAAACACATGTTGCCATAGGGGAACAAAGATGCTGCGGCAACAATGCAACCTCAGCACCATCAAAGGGCCCTTAATCCAATCTTAGCTCAAATGTGGGAAGCTCAACTCAGCTCAGCTAAGCGAGCACTGGGAATGTGAGGAAAAATCAGGAAGTTAGAGAACAGAGCTGAGATTTGCCATAAGAATGTTAGGATTGTTGGATGTAGTGTTTGTTATATATGTAGATATGAGATGATATAACAATATATATCAAATGTAGATCTTATCAATATAGATGCATAATTTCAGCTAGACAGTTGAGTTCTTAAGTCTCAGCTTAGTTAGGCATCTCGGATCTGTTAGAGAGCTTCAGCTAGTCAGCAGTTAGGTCCTCATGATAGAGTTTAGAGCTCTTTGAGTCAGAGTTATAGCTTAGAGATGTCTCTTATAGACCATATCTTGAGAAAGACTCAAAGAGCCTTGCCTAAAGCAACTGCCAGATGAGTTCAGCCCAAGACACGGCCTTCAGGCTCAGTTAGCTCTCAGAACTGCTAAGGTTAGCTTAGCTTAGCTCAGCTTTTCAGTTTTGTTCTGGTATATATTTATGCCCAGCTTTGATCCCTAACTCTGCCTAACCATCAACGAGCTGCTAACGATCCACTGTCGCGCTTTAGCTGCTTTGCCTGTAGACGCCACAGCTTCCACTACCTAGCCACCCCCTCTCTAGCTCCTCTGTTTACTTTAGCTTTTGAAGTTGGAGCGACAACATCATCACCATTGCCAACGCCACCATCAGCAGCAGCAGCAGCAGCAGCATAGACTGCGTCTCCATTTGTCCACTGAAGTGCATTGTTGTTATTGTTGTTGTTGTTGCTTAGTTGTTGTTGTTGTTATGTTAAGTGCGTGGCGCGTTGGGTCTGGGCCACGTCACATTTGAATATGAAAAGCATGTGATATGCGGTCTTTAGCTGGTATGCCCGGAATGCAGTCAGCCTGTCGACGCGCTCCGCTTTGCTCGAGCTCTCTGCGGCTGGCTCATTGTTATCAGCCAGCATTAGGGAGTGCCACATAGTTTTGCCTACCTTAAGCAACCTGCCATGGCCATGGCCAATGCAACAACAACAACAACAACAACAACAACAACTGCATCTGCCATCTGCATACAATGGAGCGCACAAAGGCATTGGTAATTTTTGCCAAATAAGGCTGGCCACAGCAGTAGCCGCACTTGGGATACCAGTATTGCTGACCAGCTCCACACACATATATATATATACATATGTATGTATGTATATACACATATATACATCCAAGTCCAACGGTCATTTTCATCCAAGAATGCGGAAGAATGACTCAAGCAACTCGGCGCAATAATTCCAAAATAAATTCTCAAGCAAAAACCAAAGAAAAAGCAAAGCAAAGAAAGGCAAAGAAAAGAAAAGCGCTTAGCGTTTCCATCTGCATTGCCAGAAGCAGACACACACACATGAGTGTGTGTGTGTATGTGTGTGTGTGTGTGTGTGTGTGTGTGTGTCTGCCAAGCACACTGCTAACTAATGGCTTCTTGACATGAGTTAACTTTGGCAGCTATAACTAAAAACCAAACACAATTTAGCCAAGGCTTCACTATATAGATCTATATCTATATATATAATATTTATAAACTTATATAATTGAATTTAGAATTTAATTCAATATATTTTTTTATATTTTAATATAAATAATATATATTTTCTATATTTAGCCCGCAAGCTCATGCAGCTCTTGGCTCAGTCTTAAGCCTTGCTCTGCTGCCAGAGTTGAGCAAGAGTTTTATATAAACACACATATATATTGAATATTTTCTACATCATTTTAGCTAGAGTCTTAAAATTAGTTTCCCCTGAAACTCTGTTTTATTCAGCTTAAAATAAAGTAGGATTCAGCTCTGCATCATATGAGTAAATATTTTTAAAATATTTTGAAAGAAAGCTTACAAAAAAAACGCTTGCCCAAGTCGCCTCATCAGGTTAGCCTATTTAACTTCAATTGTTAATATTTTGCCCAATTTGGCCAGCACAGTTGCCAAATTTTTTATGTAGACCACAAAGTTGATTCTCTTTAAGAAAAATATTACCTAAACAAAATATATTGTTTAAGCTTTGAAGGAAAAATCAAAGAAGATTGAAGATTACTTTGGTGATGTCTATGAAAGCTGGCAGACATAGGGAAATTATTATTTGTTATCTTGAAAATTAGATCTGCAAAAGCAAGTAACTCCTGTTGCACAGCTCTAACCTAGCCTTAGCCTTTTCCTGCCTCCAAGCTCGCCTTTTGCCCCACTCCGACATCAATTGCCATTGAGTGCTTCAATTGGAGCCTGTGCAGCGCCACCTTGAGGGCAGCTGTGCCGTTGTCTGTCCCACAATCAATCAAAACATCAACAGTAGCAGCAGCGGCAGCAGCAGCGGCCACGCCCTCTCACCCTCTAGCCGCCCTCCGGGTGTTGGCTATGTTTAGCCATACACTCAGACGGAGACAGCGACGTACATACATCTGTGATCTAACAGTCTGTGACAAATTTTATTTCTGTAGCGGATCGGCGACGTCTGTCTCGTTCCGTTCAGCCCCGCGCCACGCCCCGCCGCCTCCTTGAAAAGCGCTCAAAAGCTAATGTCACTTCGCAGCATATTTAAAAGCACATAAAGATGTTTATACCAAAAATAACATGCACAGCCAAGAAGAACGACCAGCCCAGCACACACACACACACATAGACAGACACTCACACACACACACACACAGACACATACACATGTATAGAGCACCGCACCACCCCCCACCCCAGCGGCAGACGCGACTGCGGCCCGTGGACGAAAAAGTCAAAAAATAGCCTAGCGACAGACCAAAAATAAACGAAGCAGCAGACGATGCCAACGCCAGCGTCGCTGCCGCTGCCAGCGTCGTCGTCGACGTCGCTGTCGGACCTGGCAATAATGTCGCAATGGTGGCGCTTGCAGCCACCACAACTGAACTGCGCCAGGGCTGCTAGCCCCAACCCCGAGCAGAGGTGACTCATGCCAGGCAGGAGAGATCTGGCCAGATCCTGCTCTGACCCACATTCGTTGCCTACTTATGGGCGTGCCCAGCTGCCCATATAAGCCGGCTAGCCGGGCCCTAGCCTAGCCCTGGCCCAGCCCGGCCCCGGCCCCGGCCCTGGCCCGACCCGGTCTGCTCTGCTCTGCTCTGGTCTGGTCTGGTCTGGTCGCGCCAGCTACTCGACTCGTGTGTATCTGCCGTTTGAGTAATGGACTCTGCGACTGCGAGCGACGAGCGTCGGGATACGGAACAGATCTATGGGCCAGACGTAGACGCATACGCTTAGAGAGCGCGCTATTAGCATGCAGCGGACAGTGAAGCGGCGCTAAGTGGAACGGAGTGAGGAAGCTAAGACAGCTGAGGCTAGGCATAGCTAAGGATGTTGGGTGGAATGTGGTTATAGATGGGAATAGATATTTGAAGGGAGTTAATTTATTATATTATAGATTATATTGTAGATAATGCTGAAAATGTAAGCTATAGATATAGATATAGATATAGATATAGATATAGATATAGATATAGATATAGATATAGATATAGATATAGATATAGATATAGATATAGATATAGATATAGATATAGATATAGATATAGATATAGATATAGATATAGATATAGATATAGATATAGATATAGATATAGATATAGATATAGATATAGATATAGATATAGATATAGATATAGATATAGATATAGATATAGATATAGATATAGATATAGATATAGATATAGATATAGATATAGATATAGAGCTCTGGAACCTGTTCAGAGATATTATATCATTGATACTTGAGCATATTTCTTATAGATTATAATGGAAAATATATAGAGAGAGATATATTATCCTTATAGATATAGAAGATTAGAGGACACGCAGCCATCAGGTAATATTCTTCGATATATTGCATAAAGTCCGATCTTAAACACCTTCAGTGGAAAACAATATTTCAGAAGTATTATATACAAAATAAATATATGTATATTATATCAATATATTATACATAATATCTGCAACTAACTATCTATATCTAGATCGAGTATATAGTATATATCTATATTTATAGCAATCTTTATCTATTTTATCTATAGAAATAGTATTAGTATAGGATATGTGGCATATATCTATTTATTAAGCTATCGGTAACTATTATGTCTATATACATTGTGAATTGCTATCTTTATCTATTGTATCTATTTGAATTGTATCTGTATGGAGTATATAGTTTAGAGTATATAGTATATATAGTATAGATATAGTATAGATATGGCCTATAAGATATAGTATTTAAGTATGTTTGTATGTATATTACAATATCTTATACATCATATATAAGTTCATAGTCAATTCGCAAAGACCTTTGCTTAACTTCAAGCGAAGGCGAAATATTCTATATTTCTATTCTATGTTCTATATTTTCTGGTTCTATATTTAATTTTCGATTTCCTCCCAACAGCCACTGTAGGCATGCGCCACTGTACATCCATATGTATGTATGCAGACTACATGCTAGATCATTTCTACAGCGTAAATTCAAATTCAGATTCACTTGCCCACAAAATTAGAAATTTAAACCAGCAACAGAAACAACAACAACAAAATAGCAACATTTTTGAGCATCTAAATAAAGTAGCGAAAAAAAGGCAACAAGGAAGAAGCAGAGAGAGAGAGAGAGAGAGAGAGCGGCAAACAGAACACACAACTAGAAAAGTGAAGAGAAAGCAAAAGAAATCAACAACAGGGAAAATCCATCCTAAGCAAACAAAAATTTGTTGTGCGAGTGTGTGCGAGTGTTGCACAGCAAGCAAAAGTTTTATTTAAAGTTATATGGTATATATACATATATATATAGATAGTCTATATAGATCGCCCAACCTTTGCCATCTCGCTCTGTCTTGTCTGCATTGTCTGGGAATGCCCAGTGCCCGCCGTATTGTGGCAACCGGAATGCGGCGTCTGTCGCTGTCTGCCCATGCCCATGCCCATGCCCATGCCCGTGCTCTGTGCCTGTGCCGGGCCCTTTGTTTGCAGAAGAACTGGGGGCCCCGCCAGTCGAGAGACAGACAAAGTCGTACATATGCATTCCATGCTTCCTATATAGCCGTGGCTAGGCTATATAGGCTATATGGGCTATATACCCTTAATCATTGCAACTCAATCATCGCTCCAAAATAGCAAAGCACATACACACATACACACATACACACACACAGACAGACAGACAGACAGATGCAGGCAGACAAATCTCTAAACGCATTTCCGTTTATTTTTGGGCTGCCATTCAACGAGGGGGAGGCCCCACTGTGCCCACTCTGCCGTGTGTGGCGCGCGTGGAGCTCATGCAACAAATCCCAAATGGAATTTCATTTCAACTAAAAGCTCTCAAGTGTAAGCCGTAAGTAGGGGACTTGCACACATCCATCTATCTATCTATCTATCTATATAATATTGTTTGTCTAGCGATTTGGCATTAGGGTGAACCAAGCACAACACAGCAACAGCAATAAAGACTAACAACGCCTGATCACCTGTCCACCCTAAATCAGCTCAAAGCCCCAACTTGAGCACGTTTTTCTACCTATGCAGCTACAAGTTTAGCTTCAGCTCCTCAGCGCTCTGCCTTTGGGCAACTTTTCTGGTCCAGAGTGCAGCAGTCGCCGCAGTCGCCGCAGCAGAGCGCAAAGCAAAACAACAACAAAAAGACAAATTCTTGCGTTTTTCCAGGAATTCACTCAATAAACTCAAACAGAACCCAAACATATAACAAACGAACGAACCGGAGGCAACAACAACAACAAGAAACAACAACAACAAGCAACAACAACAACAACAACATGCAACAGCAGCATCAGCGGCACTCAGACAAAGGCCGCGAGATAGAGAAGACCAAGTCACAGCGTCCGAGACAGTGTCCAAGTCGCAGCCGAAGTTGCGAGCAAAGCACAAAAAACGAACACAACAACAACAACAGCCACAGCAAATGAGAATGAGAAAAAACAAAACAAAACAAAACAAAAAAAAAAATAAAAACAAAACAAAACCTTGAAGGCGCACCAGGAATTCGAGAGACCCGCAGACTGCGGAGAGTTCGAGCTCGAGTTCGAGTTGGAATCGGAGTTGGCGCTGAAACTGTAGTTGTAAACATATGCATTGAGTGGTCGGAAAACTTTATTGATCCATGCAAGTGCATATTAAATTGCCCACAAATAATAAACATAACTGGAGCTTAAGCTGCTGTCGAGCCTTATCAATCAGCTATCAATTGACTAAGCTATCAATGGTCAAGGGAAAAATTTTGGCGTGGAAAAATCATGACTAGAAAAATTTAAAAAAAAATTAATTTGCTCGTAAAAATATTGAAAATTGCTCAAATATTGATGGAGATTTTAATTCAACATTTTTGTTGATCCAAAAAAAATACTAAAAAGCTGAAATTGCTGAAAATGGGCTCAATTTGAGTCAGTTAATGCATTTCTTGACATTGCAATGTCTCCGTGCCAGTGTTTTGGCCAAGAAAACTTGGCAAGAAATTTTGAAATATATGTGAATTTTTAATTTTATTGAAAAATGTATTGAAAATTCAAACAATATCTTCATTGACTTCGCAGTTTTAAGGACTAGAAGGGCTTAAGTACAAATTTATAATTTATATTGGTAAATTTAAGTTTAAATTTTAATTTTTAAATTGCTAGATTGGAATGAGAATCCGAAAAATATTTGAAAACTTTAGATCTTTAGAGCACTATAAGTTGAAGTTGAAGTTTTAAAGATATTTTGTAGCATACTTTTGGGCGAGCTGTTCACTGCATAGTTTTGAGCATGGGAAAAAGCAATGGGGGAAAATGTTTCGAACTTAAATTTTGACTGATGATCAAAAAATTGCTAATTTGCTATAGAAATACCTGAATATAGGGTGGATACTAAAAGTATTATTTGTTGAATTATGTAAAATAATTAAAGGGGAGTAAAAAGCTGCATAACTCTTTGGGAAAAGGTTATAAGGGAGACTGAAGTACATAAGTTTATTTAGCTGGTTTTGTTTTTGAGCTGTAGTACAGTGTTGGTAAACAGCAAAAAAATAAGTAGGATGCAAGCTCAGTGCTTGATTGTGGAATGTAATTGTGTTGTGTGGATCGTATGTGAATATGAACCTGAATGATATGTATATAAATGATGAGCATTTCAGTTATATGAGAATTAATATAGATATGGGAAATGGACAATACGGAGGGACTTTCAATGTGGACTTGAATGTGGTTTCTGGTGGTTTGTTGTGAGTCTAAAGTGGTGTATGAAGTGTAGAAGTCTTAGCATTATATAAGCCAAGCACTGCTCATAGCCAATAGAATCTAAGTTGCAGTCCAAGTCCAAGTCCAAGTCCAAGTCTAAGTCAATGTCATCATCATCCTCCTCGTCGTCGTCGTCATCATCTGCTCTGCTCTGCCCAATGTTTGGCTACTGATGGCGCTCCTGTTGCTGGCTCAGGGCTAAGCGTAGCAGGCGAATCCTCTAAAAATTATTTATTAACATGGTAGAAATTCGCAAACAGGTTAAAACGACCAATCAAAACAACAACAACAACAAACTGCAACACAACAACAATAAGAAGAAGAAGAAGAAGAAGACGAAGCGGCGGCAGCCAAAGACCCAAAGTGCAGATAATATTAAAAGGCAGTCAGGCAGTCAGGCAGCCAGTCAGACAGACAGAGAGACGAAAAGACGTAGAGACAGACGGGCAGACGGCCAAGCAGCCAAGTTGGAGTTGGAGTTGGGCCGACCGACTGGCAGACACATTTCGAAAAGGGCCAACATGAAATTCCACGAGAGTCATTGACTTTATTATTATTGGTTGGCTGGCTGGCTGGCTGGCTGGCTGCTTGACTTGGCTTGGCTTGGCTTGGCTTGGTTTGGTTTGCTTTGGCTCGCCTTTGCCTTGGCTTTGAGTCGAGTTGAGTTGAGTCGAGTTGACTTGGTTGAGCTGCTCGCTTGCTTAATTTTCTTGGGAAAGTTTTTTGTTGAAAGTTGGGCGGCCTTTTTATAGCTTATTTCTTATTTCTCATATATCATATATATATATACATACATACATATATATTATATATATTCTCTTCTTTTTTTTGCAACTGAAACGTACTCAAATACTTTGTAGTCATTGGCTAGGGGACATGTGTCTGTAGATATCTAGCTTAGCCTTGTTTAACTGCAAATATTTGCAGTTATCAGTCAAAGTGGATTTTTAGTGTTATTTCGGTGTGGGCAGCCTCTGCTCTGCCAGATTGTGGTGCCTAGATCTAGATACGAGATATGGGAGCTATTTATACGCTTACGGCTGTCAACAGAGCTCTGCAAGTGCAAAAGAAACGTTTTCCAAGTCTAGCCATGGACTGAACCTCAAGATTTGCCAGATGAACTAGACTTGATATCTGATATTGATATTGATATTGAATTGATATTGAAGTTTAAGTAAAAATTGCTCATATATACATATCTGAGATGTAGATGTGTCATATATGTGACATGACATTTCAGCTTTTATAGTCATATACATTTTTTTATTCATCTTCTCTCTTCTCTATTGAGTTGACATACAGATATGATGGCATATATATGACATATGACAGTTGGTCATACATATATTTTTTTATTCATATTCAATTGTAATTTAATCAGCTCATCAAATCTGAGATGCAGATAAAGCAAATATCTGGCATATGAAATATATGTCATATAATAGATACATCTATGCTGGAGTTGAGCTAGCTCAAGCTATTGATGCTTTCTAGTTAAATCATATATGGAGCAGATATGTTGATATGACACATATATATGACATATGACATATAAGAGATACACATATGCCAGAGAGTTGAGCTAGCTGAAGCTATTGATGATTTCTAGTTATCTCTGAGCTTAAAAACTTTTGTCTCTTTAGCCATAACATATCTCAACCCAAAATTCAGTCAGCTTGCTGAATTGACTTAGTTAACGCTAAAAACTCCAATACATAAACAATTTCAAAAGTCTATCTAAAGCATATTTGACGCAACAACAGGCAGCGCCCCCATCTCTCCATCCCTTGCTCTGGCAGCGCTCTGAAAATGAAGTTTTTAGCAAATTCCATTCATACCACGCCTCAGTTTTCTTGGTATCGCTGATTTGGCCCAAATAAATAAAAGCCTGCAGAAGAAGAAGACGAAGGGGAGGAAGCAGAAGAAGATGAGAAAAACACGCACAAACTCTAACGATCTTTGGCATTTATGGAATTTACAGAGTATTTGCGTCCTCGCCCTTCCATAGAAATCCGAAGCCCGCAACTCCGAACGAGGCAAATTGATACTTTATTTATAGCGAAAACGAACGAAAATTGGGCGCAGCAACGAAAGCTTAAATAAGCAGAAAGTTTGAAGTTTTTGCAGCAACAGCAGCAGCTCTCCTTCTTTTCTTTTCTTTTTTGTGGGCGCGCAAGTCAACAGAAATCAGCGCTGCGATCCGATACCCTGTATATACATATGTGTGTGTGTGCGAGTGTGTGTGATTTGGCCAAGCACTGTTGGGGTCCATTGGGTTTTGAGGGGGAGCTGCCTCTATTGTTGATGGTAGCTGTCGGTGTCGCTGCAGCCACAACCGTCGTCGCCTGCCTCTTCGGGCATATGAATGAATTTATGCTTTTGTTATACGTTTTCGCCGGAATTCCATTCGAATACCTTATACGGCAGATTATTTGTACAGATGTGTGCGTGTTTGTGTTTAGTGATGATGCTTTATGTCTGATGTCTCTCATTTTACCGCCGCTCATCAATAATGAAAGGATATCCATTTGGCTGTGCCTTAAATACTAACAAAAATACCATAACTAATACTAAGTAAATACCAAAACTCGTACAAATGCCTAACTAAATACCATGCAAAATATTCTACCTGGTCACACTTTTTCCAAATCATTTATTTTCCCTGCAAAACAAACAAATAAAATACAAAAAGTAATCAGCAATTCCGCAACTTGAGGCAGGTAGTCAGTCAGACACTTTGCTAGGTCAAAACTGCGGAGACGTGCAAGCATTGCTGTTGTTGTATGCGCCTTGTTATTGCTTCCCACGAGCATTAATAAAACTGACACGTCTTCCATATGCCAAACTTCAGCAGCGCCGCATATTTTGGCAAAAACGTAGTCGACCTCGAAATGGCAGCACGTTGCAGCTTGAACTTGAGCGTTACACGCTTTAAATTGTGTATTCAAATATGCGCGCGCAAAGCGTATGGTTGATGTCTGCGCTAAGCAGAAGTATTTGAAGCTGGCAATGCTGTTGCTAATAGCTGCAACCAGTCTGGCAACATCGGACTGCTAATCGCGCGCTTTTCAAGCAAAAAGCTTAGCTGATAAGAGTATGAAATCAATATTTTCTGTAATGCAAATCGATAATTTCTTATTAAATCTGACTGGCGATAAGCTGAGCGCTTTAATAACAAGAGATAGTTATGTGAAGTTGGCATTAATAAAATTGCTAACCAGCTGCTGATACAAAGCCACAACAAATAGCCAAACGCACACAAACACAAAGATTTACACAAATCTGTAGCTGATAAGGAAAACGACAGCAGCAGCAGCAGCAGCATATATACAAAACAATTATGGACACTGCTCACGTAGTACACAAACAGCGGTCGCTCGCAACGCAACAAGTTGAGTCGCTAATCGCTTATCAGCTTCATTAACTGAGAGGACCCCACCGGACAGAGCAAGACGATGCGCAGCTTGAATCGCTTTCGCTTGATAACCTTCGATGTGACCAATACCCTGCTGCAGTTTCGCACCAGTCCCGGCAAACAATATGGCGAGATCGGCGCGCTGTTTGGTGCGCGCTGCGATAACAACGACCTGGCCAAGAACTACAAAGCCAATTGGTAAGCGCTGCAGGGCCCACAGTTGAACTTCTACTCAGATTACTCCCCCGTTTGGCAGGTATAAAATGAATCGTGATTATCCCAACTTTGGTGTGGACACATCGCCGCGACTTGAGTGGCAGCAATGGTGGCGTCAGCTGATAGCAGGTAAGCGATAAACTGTGGCTGCCCCTCGCTCGGCCCAAGTTCAAAGTTCAAGAGCTTAAAATACATTCTTTCTTCTCCGGCGCAGGCACCTTTGCGGAGAGCGGCGCAGCCATACCCGATGAGAAATTAGATAACTTCGTTAGCCACTTGCTGGAGCTGTACAAAACGACCATCTGCTGGCAGCCATGCAACGGCAGCGTGGAGCTGCTCCAGCAGCTGCGCAAGCACAATCTGGCGGACAAACAGCTCAAGGTGGGCGTCGTAGCAAACTTTGATCCGCGACTCGATGTGCTGCTGCGCAACACAAAGCTCGATCGCTATCTGGACTTTGCGATCAACTCGTATATGGCAAGGGCAGAGAAGCCACAGCTGGCCATCTTCCAGCGCGCCATGGAGGAGTCGAAGTTGGCGAACCTGAAGCCAGCCGAGTGTCTGCACATTGGCGATGGCCCGACGACAGACTATCTGGGCGCCAGAGAGGCCGGCTGGCATGCGGCACTGGTGCACGAGAAGAGCTACTCGTATCTGTCCAAGAAATACGGCACGGACATCAAGCGCAATCACGTCTTCCCCAGCCTCTACGACTTCCACAAAAAGCTGACCGACGATGCTGTCGTCTGGTAGAGAGCAACAATAAAATTGTCTTTCATATATATATGTATTTAACGAACTACGTCTGGGGCTTTGGCAGCTGGGCTATGAATATGTTGCCCAATGGATTCTGTGGCTTTTGGCTTTCATGGTCGTATTGCGGGCCAATGGCCCACAGGGATTCCAGATCATAATCCTCTCGAGCCTTGGGCGAAAAGATGTGCAGGGCAATGTTCCCTAAGGAAGAGCAACTTAGTAAATACTATAACTTCATGGAGCATGACAGCTACTTACCCAAATCCATGGCCATCCAATCGCGACTCTTCTCGCCCTCAATGCGAGGCAGTAAATCCCCTTTGGAGCGCTTAATCTTAAACATGCGACGCACAAACTCCGCCGTGGCCAACATATGTCGATAGCTGCGTGCGCTGCACACAACCAGATGATCCACATACTTCAAGTCCTCGGGCACATAGCATACAAATATATCATCCACATTCTCCTTGCGCAGCAGCTCAACCAAATCCTCAACATCGAAAACGCCGCGAATGCCTCCTAAAAGGGAATACATATAAACAATGGATAATCAGCCTTTACAACTCATACTTACTCTTCAAATTAAGACCCATATACTGATCCTCTTCAGCATCTAGAGGTTCCTCTTGCTCCTGGTAGCGCGCCTCCTCCACATCGAAGATCTCCATTGCTTCCTCATCTCGAAAGACTTTGTATTTATTTTGCACGCCGCCAGCTACAAACGATTGCTGTTCCTTTCCTTCTGATTTTACAGTTTTCTGCGGCTCAGGTTTGCTAAATTCATGATGAAAGCCACGTAAAATGGGCACGCTCAACCGTGTGTCACGGATCAATCGAAAAATGCGCGTTTTTATCATATTTATTTTAACCAAGAATTATTACGCGACTAAAAACAGCTGTTTGCCTATGGGCGTGCCAACTTGTTTCACTTGCTGTTCGGTGTGACCATATGACAAAGTCGAACTTCGCTAATCGATAGGACGATAGGTTGTGTTGCTCGTCATCGAAACATCAATTACTGCTAATTTTGCGGAAAGAAAAAAAGACGAGAAGGAGAAAAACATTACTAATCAAGACTAAACGCACGCATTTGGTGTTTAAACGCAATATCCATTGAATAATGTGGCAAATGCTGACCGTTTATAGTTAATTATTTATATACAATCGCCGTCAGCATTCGCGCTATAGCGTGTTAGCAACAGACGAATAACCAACCAGCCAACCGTCAGACCGTCGCCGCAGTAGTCAAATTTTCTTACGCACTATTTGCTCGGTTTGTTTCAGAGTCGTTTGTGTCTGTTGGTGTGTCGCGGTGTGTCGAAAACAAAACGCAAAACGTAAGAAAAAGAGAAGCACACAAGCAACAGTAGACATTACAACTAAATCGAAATTCTAAAATAAGAAGCAACACACAAATATAATTAAGTGTACAATGAGTGAGAAACGTGCAGCAACGCCGACGACAAAGGATAATACGCCCGCGAGGCTCAAAATCGAACAGGAATATAATGACAAAAAATCGGGTTGGAATCGATTCTACAAGGTAAGTGTGTACCGCCATATCATTGTATATTGTACACCTAAAGAGGAACATGCAAGAAGCAGAGCACGAGCAAACACGCACACACAAGCACAAGCATGTACATTACAAATACATATGCATGCAGGCATACACTCGGGCGCACACATACTATTTTATTCCTTTTTTCATTCGATTTCCACGAAAATGTGATGAGTGCGCAAAAGGCTTCTGCAGATGCCGATGCCTCCAACACCACCACCACCAATACACACACTTACATATATATATACACGGCAAAAAAACAACTATAAATGAATGCGTGTGTATGTGTGTAGTGTCTGTGTAGGCACGCCGCTCACGGTCAGCCCCACTGCGCTATTATTTTGATGTTGTTGTTGTTGCCATTGCTGTCATGTGAGCGTGCGCCTGTATTTGTAGCTTTTGGTGTCGGCGTTGGTCAGCAGCCGCAGCAGCAGCCCAACTCCGGTCTTTGGCTTTAGTTTGTGGCGCTCGCGCAACGTTTGGCCGAAAATTTCACAGGCACATTCTCTCAAACACACACACACACACACACACACACATGCATACATATTGAGTCGCTCACTCACTCTGTTACACACACATACACAAGCTAACGCTCACCTGCTGCACTTTGCATGCGCTCTCGCTTGTTGCTCTTGGATGCTGCTGCTGCGCTGCTTCAACTTCTTCTCCTTCTCTTTGGCTGAAATTCGCTTCAATTCTGATTACTGTGGCCATTTTCTCCACTCGAATTTTGAATGGGTCGGGACTGCAGCCAAGCGGACCGCCAAGATTAGGATTGCCAAAAATTATTTCGACGCTATTATTACTATTATTGATAAAGACGACAACAACAACAAGAAAAGAGCGGCGTACGCTTCGCAAGTATTTGGAGTTCTGCGAATTTGTTGTCGGTATTTGTACACAATTCTAGGAAATACATACGTATTTATATGTGTATGTGCGCATATATATACATATGTGTGTGTGTGTGTGTGTGTATTTTGAATTTCAATTGTTTTGATTGCTGCCCACTGAAATTTATAATTCTGCAAATGCATTAAACAACATTTACCTCACACGCTTCTAGTGTTGTAAAAGACGGCAATTAGAATTAGTGTAAGAGAAAAGTGTGAATAAAACTGGCAATGCACAGGACTTGCGAATGCAAATTGCTGAAGTCTCTCTTTCACTCTCTCCCTATCCTACTCTCTCTCTCTCTCTCTCTCTCTCTCTCTCTCTCTCTCTGTTCCTTTCTTTCTCTCACACAAGGGCATAAGTCTCGTTGTCTGGGCCTGTGTTGCTCTTCGGCTTCCAGTGGTTCTGCTGCTGTCGGTTGGTTGGTTGGTTGGCTGGGCTGCCAGAGCTGGAGTTTCTGCTTTATGGCCAGTTCCGGCGAATTGTGTCTTCAGCTGTTGCTTCATCCCGCTTCTTCTGCTTTGCCACTCACTTGAATTTGGATTTCACGGAATTTAACTTCGCAGTTAGGATGACATTGCCTGCCCGCTGCGTGTATCTGTGTGCGTGCTTGAATTTTTTGTGTAATGAACTCAATTTGTTCGGTGCCCGCTCATCCTTTGTGTGTGCTTGTGTGGGTCCTTTGTGCGCTGTACGAGGATAATCTAACTTTCCCGCTAACTCGACAACAACGACAGGCAAGCTTGATGAAATATCCAAATTGTTTTTCGCTTGAAAGCATTTCCTTTGTACATACGAACATTTCCATTTAATTATGCTCCTCCTCCTTCGTCTGTCTTCGCCTCCTCCAACAGACACAACAAAAATAATAATAGTAGCTTTAAACGTTTGAAATTGTTTGTTATGCTTTATGGGCACATTAAGCCACAATTATTTACCGTAATGTGCTGCTTTCCTATGTTTTTTGCTTGTCTTTTATCACCTTTGCTTCGGCCCATTATGGCAGCAACAACAACAACAACAAAATATCGCACAGACTGTGACGAACTCGTTGCCCACATTCTATGTTCGTTATTTGTTGCAATGAAATTCATGCAGCATGCAATTCCCATACCCCGTAAAACATGTGGCTAAACAAGGTGTATATTAGCTGTAAGGTAATGTAGACGCTGTAAGATTAATGTAGAATCCATATACTTAGCTGGTACTCAATGGAAAAAGGTTGAAGAGACCGAGAGAGATATTGAGTCCCTTCTTTGCGATTCTCATGTATATATTGATTGTTTTTTCGCAATTAGTTTTCTTATAGTTTAATTAAATCAGGTGCATACTATTCATGTTCACACACACACACATACACATGCATATTTATATTATTTAATTGTGCATACAATAAATTGAATCAGGGGTTTTTCTCTTCGGATAAAAAGTCGCTGATGAGGCAGGAGTGTGGTGGTAACAGTTACACAGCTGATAAGAGCATTGATGCTTATCGCAGATATTTTCGGCTTATACGCATTTATTGTGTTGTTCCTGAGCCGCTTATCTCGCTCTCGCGTTCGCTCTCTGTCTTTGTCTGTCTCGCCCCTCTTCTGCACTCTCCTCGTTATCGGACAATGTTCTTTTCAATTAAATTTCATAACACTCGCCACAGTCGTCAGCCTCAATTTGTGCTGATTATCGAGGAGTGGCTTGACGACTTAATATAACTGATTCACCTACTTAATGACGAACTGACAATTAGCAACTGATTTGATTTTTTTTCGCACCGCAATCATAAAATGCGAAAAACTGCGCCGCACACAAAAGAACTCGAGCGAGCAGAAACAATAATACAGCAAAGTAACTGCATTAATGCCGCATGCCTCGTTAGTCATAACTCATCTGCCTCCCCTCTCGCTCACTGCAAATTGTACAACACAGTCAAGTGGGCAGCGGTTGGCTTTGAGCTAAACTAACTAGAGTGGATCGATGGCATTGAACTTGTTGTTAGGGGAGTGGGCTTATAGCAGCATAGCAGCGCCAATTGATAACGAATAACAGTTATCAAGATGATACCATTTGGCCAAGCAATTAGTCATGACAGCTCTCTCGCTCTCTCTGAACCAGGCAAATAACATAGAGACGGCCAAGCCAATCAGTCGCTAGGCCAAGATAAGGCCAACTTGTTACCGAGTGACTGGCTGGCCGAGCACGCTATGTAAGGGCAACCCCGAAAAAAAAAACAAAAAAGAACACTATCTATGTGCATTTGCTTTCTGCATAATTGTGAATCACACTGTGAAATTCCGCAATGTCATAATTGATTGTATTGTATTCGTTGTGCTTTTGCTTGCAGGAAATATGTGAAATATGCGAACATACGGCCAAATCGCAAGAGTACACCACACTGGAATCGGAGCGTCCACAGAATCGAGGACTGAATCGATACAGAGATGTGAATCCCTATGATCATTCGCGCATTGTGCTGAAACGCGGCACAGTGGATTACATCAATGCGAACCTGGTGAAGGTGAGTTCGACACATACTTAAACCAAAGAACTATCCTAAATGTAACGTACCATTCCCTTCCTTTTCATATTTATAGCTGGAGCGGGCCGATCGTCAATATATACTGACACAGGGTCCGCTGCAGGATACGGTGGGTCACTTCTGGCTGATGGTCTGGGAGCAAAACTCACTCGCGATTCTAATGCTCAACAAGCTAAAGGAGAAGAAGCAGGTCAAATGCCATCCCTATTGGCCGGATCAGCTGGGTACCAGTAATGCACTTAATCTAAAGGACGTCAATTTATCTGTGGAGCTCGTTAAATGCGAGAACTATCAGAACTTTGTGCGGCGGTGGTTCAAGTGAGATAACCTTACTAAAAAGTAATCATCAACGGCAATTATTAATTGATCTCTTATCTTAGATTAACTGATCTCGAAACGAATAAGAGTCGTGAAATTATGCAATTCCATTATACAACCTGGCCGGACTTTGGCATACCCAGTTCACCGGATGCATTTCTAAAGTTCTTGCAACAGGTGCGCGACTCAGGTGCACTTATGGAGGATGTCGGCCCAGCTGTGGTCCATTGTAGTGCCGGCATCGGACGATCTGGGACATTTTGCCTGGTCGACTGCTGTCTGGTGCTGGTGGACAAGTACGGCGAGTGCAATGTGTCGAAAGTACTGTGCGAGCTGCGCACCTATCGACTGGGACTTATACAAACGGCCGATCAGTTGGACTTTTCATATCAGGCAATAATCGAGGGCATCAAAAAACTGAACGATCCTGTACGTATATTGGGGACCAATAAGAAATTACGCTTGAATATCAATTTCAAATAAACAAAGAGTTCATAAGAGCCTTTTGATGTGTTTAAGAATAAATTGTATGCAAATAATGTTGAGAAACATAAAATGTTATGAATTAAAAATTTATGAAATGTAGGTAAATGTTGAAACAAAATCATAAATTTGTTTTATAAAACTGTAATTTGTAATTTTATTAAGCTTTGCTAAATGCTTTTTTGAACTTTTTAAGTTTTTGAGTGAATCTTGGCCGTAATTGTCTTAGTTTATTAGAGATATGTTTTGCTAATTTATATCTTTTATGTTTGCAGAGCTTTCTTGGTGCTGAAGAGCCAATCATTAGCAATGAGACGGATCCTCACATGCAGGATGAGCAACCGCCTCCATTGCCACCACGTTCTCATTCACTGAACTTGCCACTGGCGCCCAATACAGGTGGAGTGCTCTCTCTGGACATGCGTGCAGCGCAGGCCAATGGCGACAATGTGGTCATAGGCGAGGACAATGGCATTATAACCACCGATAAGCAGACGCTGAGCAGCAAGGATGCTCTCAATAATATTATTATCAGTCAGCCTGAGATCGTAAATGCCGAAGTGGCAGATAGTCTGCTTAATAATCGTCCACTACCGCCGTTGCCCAAGTTGCCAAAGCATAGTGAACTGGAATCGGATAGCGACGACGATGACGAGGCCTATGATGAGAACGAGGACGAGGATGATGAGGAATATGAAAATATTAATGAGCTCAAATCGGAGCCAGCCAATGGCGATGTCACAATCCTACAGCCCCACGAAGATGATGTGAATGCCAACAGCGAAAAGCCAACGGCAATCGATCAGCACAAGGCCAACGGCATTGATTTGACAACGAGGTATATAAAGACAGATACAGGATATATATTTATAAATGAATAAGGATTAATAATTCTAATTGTAATCTTTGCAGTCCCGGGGATGAGCTGAAGCGGCGGAAACGCAATGAATATCAAGCAAATCTGGAACAGAAAGTCAACGAAATTAAACGCAAACAGCGTGAGAACGAGGACAATCAGCAGGCGGCGAAAAAACGAAGGTCATTACTCACATATATTGCCGCTGGTGTAGTTGTGGGCGTTATTGCCGCCTACGCGTACACGAAGCTAGGTTAAGTCCTTGCCGTAGCCACAGACAGAATGTAGTAGCCCGTAGTAGTTGTAGCAATTGAATCAGAATGTAGTGGCATTAGTAGCGTGACAGTGATTCCCAATTCTGGGCATATGTATCTATGAATGTGTATGTATGTATGTATATGTATGTAGGTCTTATCGAGCTAACATCAAATGTCAGCGCGACACAAATTCTTGCACACACACACACACACTGCACACAGCCAGACAGAGAAACACCCACACACAAACACACGAGTTGGACAGCGAACAATGCGAAAAAAAACGTAGTCGCATTAGTTGAAACGATAATGACAATGCATATTAGGGAATTTTTTTATATAAAAAAATAATGAAAAACAAAGGAAAAAACAAGACAAGCAACAGCAAACATTTAAAACTTAGGAAAGCACAAAAGTTAGATTCTTGCGCAATAGACTGACATTTTAGAACAAATTTTTTCTCGATACACTTAACAACAAAAAAAAAAACCAAAACAAAAAAAAAGAAAACTATAAAAATGAATGAATTACACACAAAAGAGGAACAGAACAAACCTTAAGAAAATCATATATATCTATATATCGACTTGAAATATTTGTGCAAATGCATTTTAATTTTGCGCTCGCTAACCTATGTACAATTTTTTCACTTATTTTCTATGAAATAAAACAAAAAACAATCTAAGAAACAAGAAGAAGAGAAAGAAACGTTGCTATCTAAAATATTTTATATGTATATTGTGCACGAACGACCACGCCCACGCTTCACTTGTTGTTAAACACTTACGTTTCGTAAACATTTTCAAATATCAGTCTGTGCATGCATACATATACATATACATATATATGTATATCTAAGCATATGTATATTTGTATCTGCGATGTGTTGTTATTTATGAAGAATTATGATGAAACACACTTGTTTTTACTAATTTAACGGCAATGTATGCATTAATGTGCCAAAAGAATAACCAAACAATTGAATCGAAGAATTAATTGAAATTAACAAGAAAATGAGAATGAAAATGAAAATAATTGGAAAACTAATTTGCGCGCTATTTTTTAATTTACTTTACCAAAAATGAAAGGAAAGAGAACATTAAATTGAAATTGGAAAATGCAAACGCCGATTAAAGCAATAAAAATAATGCAAATATGTAGCACAAGAAATAATATAAAATTGATATATATATGTAATGGAAAATCTATATATAAAATAATATATGATACGAGGGAAACCATTTTGTATTCTAACAATAGCATTAAAATGTATGTGAACTTAAAACAGTTAAGATGATAAAACGAAAAACAAAAGAATGAGTTAAACTATTTAATGGTTTTTAGTAGTAAGATACTATCTCTGAACTCCCCCCATCCTTCACATTTTCCAGCATATACAAGAACATATATATATATGTATATGTAATAAAATACACAAAAAATACGTGTAGTATAAGAGCAAAGCGTCAGAGAAGATGAAACGCAAGTAAAACTAAATGAATTATTTTTATATGTGTAATTCACAAATTTAACAACTAAATCTAACCAACCACCCACAATGAGAAAGCGAGTGCGCTTAGGACGACGCTGACCGGGACGAGGACGACGATGATGATTTTTATAATATACATACATATATAAACCTATTGAAAAAATACATATTTATATAAAATATATATATATATATATATTTAAACAAAACAAAAAAAGAAGTAACAAATGAACAATACCTATAGTAATGCCTAGTTAACTGAACATTGGCTAAGTACACTGACACAAATCCAACAAACACACGTAATATAAATATATATCTATATTTATATATACCACATACGGTATATATCTATATATATGTATATGTATATGCCTAATGAGTAAAGAGACAAAAAACAAAAGTATTCAAATAAAGTTACATTTAAGATACAAAGCCAAGCCAAGGAGGTGACGTTTTATTTTGTTAATTTTATGTTTACAAAATTATGATTTAAATGCTTTTCTTTGTTTACAGACGTCCAAAACGCCGCAATATTCCTAAAACAAAGTAAACTGTCTGCAGAATAACGAGTGATTTGTCAGTTGGAGGCATCCTCAGCAAACACGATGAACATATCATTTCCCATATTTGTAGCAACTAATTAGAAGAGAAATAAAAATAAATGATTATTTGGTAAACAATGTATTTTATATATTTTTGAAATCTGCTCAAGCTTAACGTACCACTGTGTACTATCACGTAACGCAATGACTATCGATATCTCTGACTGCTCTCGAATATGTGCGATAACACTAGTAGTAATGTACTCGATTCTTTCTTAACACTAAAAATACTCAATTGACGACTTTGTTTTCGTTTAGCGACTATAAAGAAATTTATTTTAAAACCATTGTTAAAACAGCTGGTGCTGATTCTAAATTCAATTAAATAGCAACGAAATAGAATGCCTGCCATAGAAGAGGCACAAATAACTAAATATCTATCTAAGGTACGATGAGTCATGTTTTTGTGTGTGTGCCTTATCCATCCTCAACTGCCCAACACGCAATATTAAATCGGTATTTGATTAATTGCCTCTCGTTAACAGTATAAAAATGTGGCGGCCACTAGGAAAGATGTTATGGATGTCGTTACCTCATACCGCAGCCTGACGTACGATCTAGAAAAATTTGGTAAGATAAAGCAAAAAATGCTGCTGAGTAAGATTTACAAATACAAACAACAACAATATTGTTTTACTGTCCCCCCAGTTTTTAACGATGGCAGCGTTAAAGATTTGTTTGCTTTGCAAGGCACAATACCAGTGGTCTACAAAAGTAAGGTTTCATTTTTATCTACATGATAAGCTCTCGGACTGACCATTACTTGTATTTCACAGACAACACCTACTACATTCCCATATGTATATGGCTGATGGACACCCATCCGCAGAATGCGCCGATGTGCTTTGTCAAGCCAACACCTACCATGCAGATCAAGGTGTCCATGTACGTGGATCACAATGGCAAGGTTTATTTGCCGTATTTGCATGATTGGCAGCCACATGTCTCGGATCTGCTATCGCTTATACAAGTTATGATTGTGACGTTCGGTGATCATCCGCCCGTTTATTCCAAGCCCAAGGAACAAGTCGCTGTGCCATATCCAGCGAATTGTAAGTGCTTAGTGAAACTATCTTTGAGTTGGATTTTTTATTGGTTTGTTGTTTGCAGCTTACATGCCTCAGCCCGGCGGACCAGGTGCCTCCAATCAGTTTCTACCTTATCCAAACGCAACTGGCGCTAGTGGTGGCACCTTTCCGCCTTATCCAACTGGTGGTGGTAACTTTATGCCCTATCCACCGACCAGTGCACAATCTGGTGGCGCGTCTGGCTATCCGCCATACATGAATTATCCACAGCCTAGCGGTGGTTATCCAGGATATGTAAGTAACACATGATTAATTCATAAATATATATCAGTAACACTTCCGATTTCTAGAATCCAGCTGGCGTAGCCACTCCTAGCTCAACTGGCACCATAACGGAAGAGCATATCAAAGCATCACTTATTAGCGCCGTTGAGGACAAGTTAAGGCGTCGTATTCAGGAGAAGGTAAATCAGTATCAAGCTGAGATCGAAACATTGAATCGCACCAAGCAGGAATTAATAGAAGGCAGTGCCAAAATAGATGCCATCGTGGCTCGCCTGGAGCGCGAGGAAGTTGATCTGCAAAAGAACATAACTATCTTACGAGACAAGGAGGAGGAATTAAAGAAGAGTCTGGAGAGCCTTGACAAAGCTGAGGCCATTGATCCCGATGAGGCAGTAACCACAACTGCGCCTTTATATAGACAGTAAGTAATCGAAACTATATTTCCACTGAATAGTTGACAAATTTATTTGTTAGATTACTCAATGCCTACGCTGATGAAGCTGCCACAGAGGATGCCATCTATTATTTGGGTGAGGGCCTGCGCGGTGGCGTCATCGATCTGGAGACGTTCTTGAAACATGTGCGTCAACTGTCTCGCAAGCAATTCATTTTGCGTGCCACAATGCAGAAGTGTAGACAAAAAGCTGGACTGGCTGGCTAATCGGAAATGAGTGAATCGCGTGGGCCAGTCTGTTGCAGTTATTTTATCATTTGCAGGTTTTTATGTGCAACTAATTATTCAAGCCGCCTACACAATTTGATATGTTATTATAATATATTCGGTATTGCTTTAAGTTAAAATTGAATCTTTGAAATTAAATATGTATATGAATAAAAGCCAACGTACGTTCACACGCCCACATATCATTTTATTCAATCATATTTATATTTATCTTAAAACGGAATGCTTGCACTAGGTTCGCCTCTCATACGTAAATACCAACGGTTAGTAAGAGAAACAAAATTCCAAATCCAAGAAATATCGAAGCGCACAGACTTATCAAAAGCTCCTTAATTAATGTGCTTTCCTTCGAGGTCTTCCGCGAGACAACAAACACGAAGAACCAAGCAGTGAAGAATGTTCCAATTATGAGTAAAACTGTGGCTAGGTGAGGAAAGACCGCTGGATTGATCGGTGAAACGTAACGTTGCAATTTATCCATGCTGTAAAACCAAATGAAAACGGTATTTAATATGCAATAATACAATAATTTAATTGTTTAACTTACATTTAATTGGTATTTTGAGTTTTTGTCAATTTGCTGCACTTGTACGTGGCCCGGCTTGCAAACACTTAGGGTTGCTAACAAATTTATCGCACTTTTATGTTACCCAACACTTTTGTTTTATCGATATAATTGATTGATTATATTGTCGATATATCGTTACAAGAACAACAATTCATTCATCTCTAGTCAAAACGTGGTTTTGTGTAAAATTAATATAAGGAAAACTTCAAATAACAAGATTTGCTTTTTAATGTTAAAAATAAACATAAGTGTAGGAAACTATTACAAGCACTGGCATGATGAGCGATGTAAGTACACGCATACATGCCATAATCATAACAGTTTTCAGGCAATAGAATTTTCTTTGTTTGTAGTTTGAAGAAATGGACAGCGAGCAATTGAATGAGCTGGAATCAATTCTTTATGCCTCCATACACTACAATGATGCAACAAGCGAACAACAACAGCAGCACCCATTGGCTGTGGATGTGGACATGGACGCACAGAATATGCCTCCACCGCCGCAGCAGCAGCAGCAAAAAGAACAACAACAACAAACACAAAAGCAACAGCAGCAGCGATTTGTTAGCAACAAGCGAATTATCAACAATGCGACTGCAAAACCTCGCTACTGGGCAGAAGGCAACAGCGAAAATGCAACGGCCAATGAAAATTGCAAATCAAAGGAACATAAAAGCACAGCTGAAAGTGAGTATAAATTTGTTTACGTATACATACACGCATATGCATACACACCGTGAGAGAGACCTCGCTGACAAGTGCTCTACATATATAATGCATATGTATAGATAAAAATTTGTTTGTATATACATTTTAGTGTCCGTGATATCAGAAATCTGTCATATTTATGCGTGTGTGTGTGTAGCAATATCCAAAACCAGGAATTTGAGCAAAGATACCAAATTTTGTATCAACGTTGCTTAGCAATTTGAAATTAATTTTTGTAGCACAAGCATTTACATTCAAAATTACGTATTGAATTCTCTGGCTAGCACCATGCTCCGTCAGATAATGGCCACTTCGCGTGTCCTATTTAATCGCCTAAGCGATTTCAATTACAATATTATTGTACTAATTATGCTGAAGTTGCTCTTCACTATTATATTAATGGACTATTATTATGTTTATTATGGATACGATCTGCTTTATTGGCTTGACGAGATTAGCCAAAAACCAGTCGAATATCTACTTTCTGCCATTGTCCTTACGGTGGCCATACATGTTGTGATGTCATGTGTGGAGGTCACAATACTCTCTACATTAATTCGACGCAACACGTGCCGCTATAATAAACCGCGGCAGCATTTTGAGGAGCGATATAGGCGATTTGTTTTGATGCGTCTGGTGCAGCAGTTGGAGAATGCATTGCAAATGCAGAAACGTTGTTCGGGCCAGCAGAATCAACAGGAGGACCTGACAATCCTTCAAGATTTGCACTCATCACATCAGCAGATCCATCAAGCTGTTAACGATTTTCGCACCTCAGTCGCTGTATTGCTTTGGCCCAATCGAGCCGATCTCCAGATGGACGCATTCATACTTTATCACATCGATGAGGCACAGCTGACTGAGCTAAAGCGCCACGGCTACAGCTTGAGTCAACCTGATAACAGAGAAATTCGTAACGAGCATCTAAAACGCTTGCTCAATCCACCTGGATATTAGACGAAAACTAAAACCAGATCTTTAATTGTATTTGAATGATTTTGGCACTAACCGTTTAACAGCAATAAAAATGTGTCTCTTTCATACAAACTAAAACTAAAACTATATATTACAATCTTAACCATGTTTACAGCTCTTGCCACAGCAGAGGAGCCAGTCTCAAGTACCGAGCAGGAGAAGCGAGAGACTGCCCCAGCCAAGAAGCTCAACAATGCCAAGAAGTCGTCTTTCTTGCCCAAGCAGCCAAAAGCTCTCAATCCAGTTCAGCAACTGCTGCAGCAGCAGCAGCAACAAATGCGTCAACCACCAAAGATGCAGATGCATAAGAAACAGTCACAACATCAGAAACCACCGAAACCACAGCAAACATCAAACCTAAAAACAGAGATTGATGAACCGGAACGTTTTGATCAACGTCTGCTCGTGGCCATACCATCCTATTGGCCAGTCGGCAAACGTGGGCAACAAGGTCCATTTAACAAGGCCAATCGCAAGCTCGAGCAGCATGTGCGTCTTGCGGAGAAACGTGAAAAGTCGAAGCGTGTGCAGGCCAACAAGAAGCTAAGGCAGAACAAAAACCAACCCATTGAGCTAATCAGTCTAGTGGACAGTGAGAACTCATCAGATGCAGACGATGTGGTAATTGTGCCACTCCCACCAGTACCCATTATAGAAGTGGATGCAAGCGATGAGGAGAACGAGCAGCAGCAACAGCCGGGACTGTCCTATCTGGAAGAGAACGCCATGGATGCAGCCGATGTTAGCTTGACCGGGGAGCAAATCGCAGAGCAAGTCACTATGACTTCGCAGATGAATTCCCCTTCGAGTTCCGTCTTGTCTAGTGATGATTTTATTGTCCAAAAGGATACAAGTCGCCTGCTAGCCGAACGTGCTCGAGCTACAGACGAAGATTTGCTAGTGCTTACGGAGAATGCCATGCGAGATGCAGCTGAACCGGCTAGCCTGGATAAGGAACAGGAACAGGTGGCAGACAACTCGTCGGAATATGAATTTGTGCCACCTTCCAGGCTCGAAGAGATCAAACAGAACTATCGTGTGGATGAACAACAATTTCGTGCTTTGGATGTCTATGAGAGTGAATCAGATCTCACGGAGAGCGGCGTCTACTGCAAGGCTAAGGAGAAGACTGTGCCAACAATTATACGCAACGTGGACTCCGACTCGGATTCGACAGACATTGAGCAGGTCATAGAACCCATCGTAAATAAAACTAAGCGTTTACGCAAGCGACGCGCCTCGAGCACCAACCAAAGCCAATCGGACCCCAACAACGAGTGCGATCAGGCTGACTCAGAGAGTGATGATGCAGGTGTGCAGTCGACAGGTGTGCCGGGCATTGCTCGGGGTATGGCCGTAGAGCGTTGCAAACGCAAGATACGACGCATAAGTCAGAGACGCAACTCGGAGAGTGTCATTCCAGCTGATAACCATAAGAAGACATCCGTAGAGGACGCCAGTTCAGAGTCATTGGCAGAGGAAGAGCTACCCACAGCGCGTCAAATTGCAGAACGTTTGCTCAAACAGAAGCAGAGCAAGGAACCGGCTATACGTGAGCAAAAAGAGCCGAAGAACCAAGATGAAATAGACAGCGTAGGCTCCGATGCCAACACTGAGGAAGAGGCTGAGATGAATGAAGCGATAAACGCAGTCCATATGGACATTAATGATAAACTAAGTCGTAGGCAGAGTACCGATAATAACAAAGAGAAGCAGGAGGTAAGCACCACAAACCCGGACTCACAATCGGAGCCAGAAGCAGAAATTACTGAAGAGAATGAAGCTGCAGCTGCATTTATTGATGTTGAAATTGAGTCCGAACCAGAAGTGGACATGGAAACAGTGCAAGTGGAGCACAATTTGCCGGCACTGAAGGAGGAACTGCGTGTCAAGGATCTTGTTGGCTGGAATGATGAGATGTGTCGCTTCTACAATGAGAGCTGGAAGGGCGAGAACTTTAATTTACAGAAGATACTAAAGGGCATGACAGGTGCGTGCTTCACTTTAACTAGATTAATGACAAGATAATTTGATTATATTCCTTGTCAATTTATAGGACAACGCAGCGAGTGGCGCATTAACCATGCGGATCGCTTTCCACCAGCACGCAAACGTTCGAATCAGAAGTGCAGTAATTGCTTTGAACTGGGACATCTGCGCTCCAAATGTCCACGGCCACGCAAGCCCATCATTTGCTACATGTGCGGCATGACGGGGCATGCCGAGCCACGCTGCCCCAATGCCATGTGCCTGGGTGTAAGTTGTAGTAAAAGAAGTGTAGAATATAGCAATGGTAACAGAAGCTAAAAGTATCAGAAGTAGAATAGATATAGCCTTGTTCTCCTTCATTGTTTTGTGCTATACTTATATCTCTTCATCTTATACAGTGTGGCTCCAAGCAGTCTATCTACGTGCAAATGTGCAACAAATGTTCGTTTCATACCCGGATGATCTGTCAGCTGTGTAAGATGCGTGGCCACAGCAGCGACAAGTGTCCCGATCTGTGGCGTCGCTATCACTCCACAGTAAGCTAAATGAATTCAATTTAAAGGCAATTATAATTTTCGCACATTATCTATCCTTAGACCCGCACCAATGCAGTGCTAACCAGCAATGTGCAATATCGCGCAAAGCACTGCAGCTATTGCTCCCAACGTGGTCATCTCTTTGAGGAGTGTCGCCAGCGCATTGGCGAGTTTCGGAATATGAATCATACCGCTCGTATTATATCACACCAAAAGGTCTACAAGGATCGCAGCGGGCCCATTAGCTATTTGACTGATGTGCGCTCCACCTTTTCCATCGATTTGCATTTTCACTTCAACTGGAGCTCGGACTTTTCGAAGAACAGCTGCTACGCACGTTTTCTCAAGGCTGTTGGCTTAGCTAAGCCGGCAGAGAAACGCAAGAAGAATGATTCGGGACAGCAGCTAAAACTCTATACAAATGATTATGTGCCCAATCCACAGGCCAGAGCAGCTCGTCGCGCAGCACCAGCTATAACTTCCTCCACAATAATTGAGGAATTGCCAGCAGAGCCCGACTCTGCTGTGGTAACTGTCGAAGATCCAAAAGTGGATGAACCAAAGCCTGCTCCCATACAAATCCAGCAGGAGGAGATTAGCAGCAATTCTGACAACAAGCCGACAACATCCAACAAACCCAGCAAGAACAACAGTGGTCTGGTAGCGAACAAACCCACTGTCATTCCACATGATTTGGACTCGGACTCGAACTACAGCTTCTCGGAGCACTTTGAGGTGTCCAGCTCAACGACTAGGTCAACTGAGCAGGCGAATGAAACGGCACCGGCCAAGACAGGACCCATGGACAATCTACCCGACATAATACCACTCAGCTCAGCTGCAAATGAAGAAGATGAGAACAATGACGTGACCTTTACCACGAACAGCCAGGGAATTTCTATGTGTGTGAACAGCAAGGTGCCTCCACCAACAGCAGCCGCGCAACCAGAAAGTTTGCCAGATGTTCCATCAGAAGCAAAGATTCTCATGGCACGCGATCAAACCGAATATCTATTCAGTCCAGAGGGTCGCGAGTTCTTAACTGCATCAGCCAAGAAATGCAATGTCAATGTGCGCATGGACTTCAAGGAATATGGCTATGTGCTGGTAATATATGGATTGAAGAAGAACCAGGAGGATCTGCAGCTCATGCTGTTGCGTCGCAATCAGGATGTCAAGCGCAAGAGCATCGATTTCCAAAGCCAGAAACCACCGAAGCGCATCGATGTGCTCATTCGCTTCATGCGCGATGGCATCAGCAGCCTGTCGGGAGATTTGGGCAATGCCAAGGCCCATTATTTCCGCATCAAGGAGCTGGAGCAAATGAATACCAAAAATGGCTACAAGCTGGCCGAGCGCAAACGTCGTCTTCTCAATATGATCTTATTTGGCCAGGCCGGCCTGAGCAATGGCAACATGCACCTGGATCAGCTGCTGATTATACTAAAGCGTCTGCTGAATGAGCATGCAGGCGACGAGAATGCCACAGCAGCAATGCGCAATGAAATCGAAGAGCACTGGCGCATAATCTTCAGCGCCTATCCGCATCCCAATTATGAGACCCTGCTGCAGAGCTATGTGAAGTTAGACGTGAAGAATCGCATGAGTTCGCTCAATATAGAGCCTGCGCTGCTGGGTCAGCAGGTGGGCAGTAAGAAACGCGAGCGTATTGCCTCGCCACCACCGACTGGAGCAGCTGATTCTAGCAAGACTTCCTTGCCGAACAAACGTTCGCTGCTTAATGCCAAATGGTCAGACCAACAGCAGCGAAGGCAACCACCACCGCCACCTACATGGAAGAATGACGAACGCGCACAAACCTCACCTCACATCATGCAGCCAAATAACAATTCTCGCACAGCTAAGCCACGCACACAAACACATGGCAAGTCGTCGGGGCAACAAAAAAAGCAGTTGCCTCCTCCGCCGCCCATTTGGCAGCACGAGGAGCAGCAGCACAACAACAACAATAACAACAACAAGCAACGCATACCAAAGCAGCAGCGAGAGAAGCCTCGTCTCGCCCAACAGCAGCAGCAACAACAACAGCAACAGATGAAGCATTTATTACCCTGCAACAATATGCAGCAACGTTTTCCGGCTGGCAAGCTGCAGCTGCAACGTAATCGTCCGCTACAATCCGAATGCGTCCGTCTGTTGGCTGGCATGGAGCGTGGTGATTCCCGTATCAACACAGATGCCTCAAAGCCCTCCATGTTCTGGTCACGCGAGTCGCTTAAATATCTCGACGATCTCTTCAAGTTGACAGCAAATTCGGAGACATTGGAGCGCCTGCAGCGCGTGTTGGATCGTTCGCGTCGTGGACAGCTGTCGCACAACGATTATCGCGCTGTCATACGGCTACACTCGCTTATGGAGCCCAATTAATCGGGGGATCATCTAATCAGCGGGGGACTTAGAATAAGAGAGCTTAAATAATGGAATCATAATAATCTTGGGTATATATCACAGATAACAATACCCATCAGCGAATAAATGAAATCTTGACTTGAGTTTGACTAACGTTATAATGCACTTATTTTTTATTTATTCTTTGGTTTTGAAACATTAATTATGCTTAGATTGATAATACAAATAGTTAATACTCTATCGTGTGGCAGAGTTATTGCTCTAATCCAAATCAGTTGCGGCGCGCAGAATTATTTCCAAGTAGAGACAGAGAGAGAGAGTTGATAATACGTAGATTGTTCGTGTTCGTTTTTATTGACTAGAAAGGATTTACAAGAAATAGCGGGCTGACAAAGTAATTTACAAAGATACCTAAATACTTGATGTGGAGAGTTTTTTTTACGTTTACTTAGTGGGAAAATCGGGCCAATAGTTGATGTAATATCTATGTGTTGTTCCCTCAAACAGACGATCCAGCCAGTTGCTGAGACCGTCTAACAAATTGTCTTCGAATAGCACATTCGATTCGGCATCTGACTCTTCGGAGTAGCTCACTCCCAGGAAGTTGCCGATCTCTGGGTCATCATTGCGATCCAGCAATTGCTTGGTCATCTTGATCATACGCTTGGTGCCGCGAGCGCACTCTGGATGCTTGGCATGATACACGCAGAAATACTTGCGATGCCCATTCATGGCGATAACAGTGCCAACACAGTTTCTGGGATTGATTTGGAGTCTTTGATTTGTGCATAGCGATAAGCGTAACAGTTCCGAGTACCAGGACAATCCCTTCTCAATCAGCATATGGCCAAAGAGGAGCGTCTTAGTTCGCCTGTATGGCCAGACAGCGCGATGATATGGCGGAATCAGCTTGGTGCGACTCTGCATATCGGTTATTAATAGTATAGTTCGACATCCGGGCTTCAGCAGACGCACGAGACCATTATATTTCTCAGCCCTTAGCTCGTAGAGCTTCAGCTCCGGCACATGTTTGCTTTGCTTAACGCAATTTCCCTCGCCCAGCTGTCCTTTAGCCTTGAGAGTCTCCTCCTCGGCGCGCACGAAGTACATCATGACGTAGCCAACGCCGAACATAAAAGCAATTGTGCCCAACAGGGATAGGACAGCAAAGAGATGCTCGTCCTCGATATTGTCGGATAGGTAGTCCACCAGGTAGAGCAGCCTGGTGATCCACTTGCTCAACATGCCCTGGGCATGCTCATCCAGCAAATTCTGCACGAATGCCTCGTACGTCAATGCCTCCGACGTCTTCAACAGCCTTTGTATAGTTAGATTTATCTCGTGTTTCGTGGCATTGATGGCGCTATTGTTTAGATAGTCGGCCGTCTTAATGTCCAGCTTGGCACCGTCCACCCATTCGTATTTGATTTGGGTGCTATCACGCCGCCAGATGACGACGAGTCTCAATAGGTTGTCCTCGAAGGAGCCCTTGGAAATGGCATTCAGGAAATCTGCCTGCTTCTCCTTATACATGTACGCAAAGCGGACTCTTTCCAAGCTGTAGCCAGACTCTAGAGCGATGTGTCGTAGTGCTCCCCTGGCTATATCATATTCGGGCGAGTTTTCTGTGATTAGAATCACACACAGACGCTTTCGTGGTCGATTCCATTCGGCTGGGCACACCCCTTCGAGCACATCCTGCGAGGAGAGTCGGGGTAGGGAAAGATATTGATTTGTTGAGATAATATTTTCCAGGGTTTGTGTGGGTATATCGGCCATGGAAATGCTTGCAACAGATCGCACAGAGTCCTCATTGAACAGGAAGAGTGTATCCAGTTTGGGATTGACTTTGAAGCGATCTGCCATGAGACTGGAAGCTTTGCTAGTTAGGTCCACAAAGCCGAAGGCCACACGATCATGGAAAGCAAAGGCGCTTATCAAGTATCTCAGCCTGGTTACACTTCTCGGCTCCAAGACCAGAGCACGAACCCGATTATCGGACCACCCATTCAGAAACTCGTCCACGTTCTCGTCATTGATGCGCTGACCAATCTTGAAGGGCATCTTCTTGCGTATAAACTCTGCCAACTTCTGTTGGGTATAGATATTCTCTCTGTAGACATAGCTATGCCCGCCCAGCACCAAAACCATTCTGGGTATATCATCTGCTCCAGTTTTGCGCAATATACTCGGTTCGTGGGCTGCATTGATGGTAACGAAAGCTATGCCCAGTGGCTCGAAGGTGTCGATCAGTTTCTTGAACGCGCCCACAATGCGTATGCAGCCGAAGCACCAGTCGTTGTAGAACATTATAATGTGCAACTTGGTCTTGCTCTTCGGTATGATGGTGTGCTCGAAGTAGTTGGATGTGACCGAGAGTTTGTGGTACAAGCTGATGTCCTGGTCAAAGTTAAAGTGCTTGCCGAAGAGCTCTTCAACTGGATCGAAGCTAAATCGATTATAGCCAGTGTAATCGTGTTTCTGTTTTAAGTAATGCGAATCCTCGCTGGTGATGCCATGTTTATCATAAATACGCCGACGATCGATGTCGCTCAGCAGTTCATAGGCCTTTTTGATTTGTACGAACTTGCGCTCGGCATCCGGATGATCACTTTTATCCGGATGCCACTCCTTGGCCAACTGTTTGTACGCCCTTCGAATTTCCTGTGTGGATGCTGTGGAGCTGACCCCGAGTTCCTTGTACGGATCATTCAGGGTGGCCGCACAGAGGGCAAGCAATGTGCAAAATACCAGCACTCGGAATATGCAAATGTGCTTCGCCATGACGAGAATTTTCTCACCCAATTTATACAATGAATCCTTTTTTCATTAGTTTTCTGTTTTTTTTTCTTTTTGCTAGTTTGCGTTTTTTGGGGGTTGGTCCGTGCTCCAGATACGAAGAATGACAGATGAGCTTATTGATTTTATGTGGAATATATGTTATAGATAAATTCAAAAGTTTAATAAGTGCTGGTAACGCACAAGGCGTTCCAATTCAATTTCTTTGCTTTTTATCGCTGTGCAAAGTATTTTTAATTATTTTTGTGACGGACAAAAATTACGCTACACCCGACAGGGTTGCCGCGGAGTCTGAAACTGCATTATTAAGATACCGCGAACTAGAGCAAAGTACGTTGTTCGTTATCTTAACTTGATAATCTTAGCTCTTAGCTTTTAGTGCACTGGGTAATTCAGAATTACTTAAATGTTTGACACTATAATTAATTCGTACAGTTGTTCTATATTATCTTTATATATGAGGAAATTTTTAATTTAAAGGCATTGTTCAAATTTTGTAAACATTTGACAACATTTCAACAATATAAATTCAATAGTGATGCCACCCTGCTGTCAGACTGGTATTGTTGTTAAAATACCAAAAATACCAACAGCAACGTTAGTCAACACTGTTACGCTTGCCCAGCACTAGGCAAATTAAAGATAAAATTAAATAGCCAGAAATACGCGTGTGTGACGTGCTAATAGTTAAATAGTTGCGCTTGCAATTGTAATAGCCTAAATAGACAACATTTGAAGCAAGTGTTTGGTGCAATAAAAGCACGAGCAGCCTTTGCGAACTGCACAACAACATACACACACACAAAGTAGAAACAAATTTTCAAGCTACGGCTACAGCTACTGGCTACAGCACAAGCCACTGACACCCCGCCCCCGTTGTCGTTGTCGTCGTCGTGTGTCTGCCTTTAGCGTTGCGTCTCCCGTATGTAAATTGTAACCCGATGGACGACGAAGGCGACCCAAACAGATGATATTCACGCTGAGAAGAAAAAAAAAACAAAAACAACAACTACAAAACGCAGCAGCAGCAGCATCAGCAAACATGTACATATAGCCATATTATTCAATGAGTGTGTGTGTGCGCGAGCGGATAAAACGAAAAATTAGATAAAAAATAAAATGAAATTAGCGCACGCCTGAATTTCGAGTTTGGCGCAAGGTGAACCGAACCGAACCGAACTGTGGATGTATATAAGACAACAAAAAATATAAAAATATAAAGACGAAAACAATTTTCTCTCTCTCTTTGTTGTGCGTTTGTTGTTGTTGCTGTTGTGCGTGTGCGAACCTGAAAGTGCGGCCACCTGCGATTGCAATTGCGAATGCATTGATTTACGCACACATCTATATCGTCGAGGATATACACACATATATATACAGTGGTATATAAATACATACACTCATACACTTACGCACACATGCTGGCTGACTGACTGATAAAAGCCTCACATACACACACATATATATATAGCCAAGCACACACACGCATACAGTGACGCCTCTCACACACACGGAGAGCTTTGTAAGTTTACGTTTATGATTATTTTGTAGCTGTTTATTTTTACATACAATTTCATTGTTGTTGTAGCTGTTCCGTTTTAGTTGTTGCTGCTAACATATCTGCTCTGCTTTCCGTTTTCTATTTGATTTTGCAAACTCATTGAAAAAAAAACTTAATTACATTCATGGCTGCAATAGCAGCAGCAGCAGCAGTAATTGCCCCCGCCGCATGGAAATTTCTTACGGTACGCAGCCAACAGAGCCAAATGTTAATTATGTGCCGCTACCAACTAGGCCCGCGTATCCACCTCTCTCTCTCTCCTACTCCTACTCGCTGCTCATTGCTGCCACAAAAAAAAAAAAAAAAAATGAAACCCATATTGTTGACGCAGCCGCGTCACTTCGTATTTGTTTATGCTCCACACACACACACATGTCCAATCACACACTCACATATGCAGCCACAAATTTTGGTTTGATGCACAGTGGATTTCTAGCTCAAAAAGTTACATATATCGATTTTTGTCTTTATTAGATAATTAAAAAAATATATATTTCATTATAAAATGAAATTCAATAATTCAAACCGGTATTCCCACAAAAGAGCTTTTGCAGTGCATTCGCAACTGTGCATAAGTTAAATTTCCCATGCCAAATTTCCCATGCAAATCTAGAATGCATTGAATCTAGTATGCTTTTTGGATACCCAATGAACGTTTTTCAACACTTGAAGCTGCTAACAGATTAGTAAACATTTCTCAACACTTTATTTCACATTATCAAATTTGAGTCTAGCACCACTGTGCAACATTTGCTCCTGCGTAAGTCTTGGACACACCGACGCCAGGCCTAATGAACTGCATTTGTCATCGGCTCTGATAAGACGAGTTTCTGTGTGATATACGTGTATTTGCGCGTTTCTACACACACGCCCAACAAAAAACACAAATTCAACTCTTAAGCAGTTCGAACCTTGTCAAAGCAACAACAGAAACACTAACAAAGAAAAAAGTCCAAGTCCAATTGTTAATCGTATCGAATATTTGGACATTTTTTTGGTTAATGAAAGCCGCGCATTGTCGAGGGAATTAAAGGTCGTTTAGGATTCATTGTGGTAGGGTCCTTGAGCAAGGTTTGTTCACAGTAACAAGAAGTGTATTTAACAGCTAGAAAAAGCTAAAAAAGCTAGCTAAAACTGTTGTTTTGTAGTGTTTTCTTGTCAAAACCAGTAATGTAGCCTCGGAAGTTTGAAATAACTGTCAAAACTATGCTCTATAGATTTTTCTATGTAGAGCTTTACAAATCAAGCGAATCATAATTGGCTACCAAATTTAGCTACTGTTTCTGCAAGAGGGTTGGCTTTTACAACGTGTGTAAAGAACATGTTTCCACTCTATCTGTTCAGGATTTGAAAACCCGTTTCGTAGCGCTTTTTCATTTTCTGCATTCAGTTGCTGTATACATTACCCTTCATTAGAGAATCCATTTAATGATAGCTTTCTGGCTGGATATTGCATGACTAAAAGAAATATTATCAATATATATACTATATACTATATAGAGTCAAACGTTCACTGTAATTAATATGACACATTTGTTATTGGCTTCGTCGTTGCAGTGACCCACGAGGCAGGTAACGTTAGAAGACTTCGATTGAGTGACTCGGATTCGTCGCGCCGTCGACTGCAGTTGCTTTAGCACTGGCTTTTGAAGTGGATGCAGAGAGACCCATCTGGTGGTAGTTAGAGCAAGCAAGCAAGTCCAATGTCAAATAAAATCAATCCAAAACGCCGTGAACCGACAGCAGCAGCAGCAGTAGCAGCAGCCACGGCAGTGGTGGCCACCAATACGAGCAGCTCGACCGGCTCTAGTGCTGGGAATACATCATCAGCGAACACATCGTCCTCATCCAGCTCCTCACTGTCGTCCGCCGGTGGCGGTGATGCCGGCATGTCCGCCGATCTGACATCGTTGTTCGAATGCCCCGTTTGTTTCGATTATGTGCTGCCACCGATATTGCAATGCTCGAGCGGACACTTGGTCTGCGTATCGTGCCGATCGAAGCTCACATGCTGCCCCACATGCCGCGGCCCGTTGGCCAACATACGGAACCTGGCCATGGAGAAGGTCGCCACCAATGTGAAATTTCCGTGCAAGCATTCGGGCTACGGGTGCACTGCCTCACTCGTCTACACGGAGAAGACCGAGCACGAGGAGACCTGCGAATGCCGGCCATACCTGTGTCCCTGTCCGGGTGCCTCGTGCAAATGGCAGGGACCGCTCGATCTAGTCATGCAGCACCTGATGATGTCCCACAAGAGCATCACAACGCTGCAGGGCGAAGATATTGTCTTTCTGGCCACCGACATCAATCTGCCCGGCGCCGTCGACTGGGTAATGATGCAGTCCTGCTTCGGCCACCATTTCATGCTCGTGCTGGAGAAGCAAGAGAAATATGATGGGCATCAACAGTTCTTTGCGATTGTCCAATTAATCGGCTCGCGCAAGGAGGCTGAGAACTTTGTCTATCGACTGGAATTAAATGGCAATCGACGCCGCCTCACCTGGGAGGCAATGCCGCGTTCCATACACGAAGGTGTTGCCTCCGCCATACACAATTCGGATTGTCTGGTGTTTGATACATCGATTGCGCAACTTTTCGCCGACAACGGGAATCTGGGCATCAATGTAACCATATCTCTCGTCTAAGGCTTGATGGCGTCTGTCGTCTGATTGGGAGTTAGAGTAACTAAGATGAATCAATATGAAATATGAATCGTTTCTAAAACGATTATTAACTCGATATATATACATATATATACAGCAAACATGTTATGTATGTACATGTACGACAATGGTACATCATCAGTTTACATCATGTCATGTATGTGCGTATGTATGTATGTAGTAGGTTCGGTTAGGTCAGGTCTGTCTGTCTCTGTGTCAGTCTCTTAAATACAATATTCTAGGGTATGCATATTTTCCAAAAACAAAGAAGCGAAAGAAAGAAAACACAAACACACACACACATAAAAATATGAATATATATATGAATATATATTCATGATCGATTTAATAAGATTTTTTTGTGGGTTTTTTCTTAGTTTAATTTTAGTTTGTAAGACGTACGCGAACACACAAGCAAAGCCAACACACAACGTACATCCACAGCATTCGTACATCATCAAAAATACATCCATAAATACACACACACACATACATATACACATTTACACTATGCAACCTAAGTTTAGTTAATGTAAATTATTTTATACAACAAAATAAAAACAAACGAGAAATACTTGTAAATGCTATAAAAGTAAACATCACTTTTAAATCGAAATTGACAAGAATAAAACAAAGTAATATATATATATATGTATGTATATCTATATATGTATGTATATGTATACACATATAAATAATAATAATATAATTATGTAATTACTCGAGAGTTGTAAGCGATTGCGACAATTTTTGTTCATGCCAAAACGAAACGTAACACTCACACACACACAGTTACACCTATGCAAACTCTTTCTTTCTTAACCAACAATTACAAGTACAGTGTGCCCCCCTCTCCACGGAAAAAAGACAGTCAAAAGTGAAAAGAAAAGCAATCTAATATGTTTAAATTTTATATAATTTAGATCGATCTCCCGTACCAAGTTGATTTTTGTTGTCTCGTCTCGGAACTGCAATTGGAAATTGTGAATGAACTGGTTTTGACCTTAACTCTAACTGTTTCATCATGCAACTGCAACTGCAATGTATTTAGTTATAATAACAAAATCAAACAAACACTTACACACACACACATACACACTCAAACACACACAAATGCGACAACTACAGCAGAAGAAAAATAAACGTGATTAGTAAAAAAAATATGAAAAGTGTTATCAATGAAGTTGTCAATGGGCTGAAGGAAGCCAGGGATATGTTCTGATAGATAGTTATAAATGAATACAGTAGAGACTGCCTATGTTAGACATTCGCTTATGTACATAATAAAATATAAAAGAGAACATTTTGGCAAATTTTTATTTATTTGAATATACTTTTAGTTTTAATTTTCAACATTTTAAAATTTATAGAGTTGAAATAATTTGAATAAATATTTTTATTATTATTTTATTTTTAATTTTTAAATATATATTTTTTTTATTTTTATCTATACCATTTTAACTATTTTTATATATTAATTTTATTTTTATTTAAATTATTTTTAGTTATTTTATTTTAAGTATTAATATTAATTTTATTGTTTAAATAATTATTTTTATTAAGTTTTTAAATTGTATTATTTTTTTATTATTATTAACTTTTAATTTATTATTTTCAGCTAACGAAGAACCCTCTTGAGATGTATTTCTTGTTTCTTTAGTATTTTTAGTATTATAGCAGTATTTCGTATTTTTTGGAAAGCCAACCCAAGTTTGTAAAATGTGTCTGACGCAGTAGGCAGACTCAAAATAGATTTGAAGCTCGAATATTTTCATATTTTCTATAAGAATATCTTGTGCAACTTTAGTTCATATTGCCTAAATTAGTTTTTCTTTGCGATTCGTTATTTTATATTATTAGTTATAAGTTCCGTAAATTCGTTGTCTATATGTTCGACTCATACTAAAGTGTATCTGAATTTTCCACCTTTCTAATACTGATAGTATGCTCCTCTTTGATACATCCTAAGTCTGTATATATACGTAATACACAAAATTTGTTTTCTTTGCCCACTCGAGCACGAGTAACGCGGTTTTTGAGTTTGTTCTTGTTTTTTTTTTATCGAATTATTTACCCATACCTTTGGAAAGGAGTTTTACCAAGCCGCCAAGCTGTTTCTAAGGTCGACCCAATCGGAGCCTAGCGTCGTCCTCTTGCGGGCAGCTAGTGGTAAGTTCAGTGGTGAGTTTACTATATATACCAATGGAATGGCTGAGGCTGAGGCTTGGCTTGGCTTGGCTTAATCCTGCTCTACCAGCCCACGCTGGCCACGTTTCTAGCCCACTTATTGGCCAGTTCTTAGGCTCTTATAATTTTCCAGCTCTTTTAGTTTTCGTTTCCTTTGGAAACACTTTCATGATCAAATTCTTTGGCTATGGCCGAGTCGGACTGGGGACAGCTCTGACATTTGATTGGAGCAGGCCAGGCCATTTCCATGCTTCCATTGCCACAAAACAGACGAACAAATTTTAGTTATCTTGAATTCCAGTTTAATTTTTTTTAACAGAACTAAATTGCCAAGCGTACGAAAAATTAACTCTGAAACTTTGGATTTTATTTTTTAAAGACCCTCCCAAACATCCGACCATCCGACCCGACCCGACCCGCCACGCCTCCCCCCACATCCAAATAGACAGCATCAATATTTTTCGGTAGATAGGTATACGGCAAATACCGTTACGCATGCACAAATCGCGACGCGCTAAATTGCAAAGTGCACACATACACACAGGCACACACAGACGCACACACACATAGTTAGTACCCGCCACACACCACAGAGAGACTCCCTCTCCCACACACACACACACACACACACAGATATCTCTCTATACATTTGTATATATTGTAGAGGGACGTAGGCGCACTCGAGGACACATCATGCAGCCGCGTCGTCAGCGTCTCCCCGCTGATGCCCCCCAGGCGGCGGCTGTGGCGCTGCCCAAAGACAACGGCAATCAGGAGCACGAGGCGACGTCGCCGCTCGACCAGATCGATAGCAGCGGCTGCAGCAACAGCAACGACAATAACAATGGTAACGGCAATTCCAACAACAGCAACAACAGCGGCGGCAGCGACTGCGAGAAGCCAACTGAGACGGCAACAAGAGATTTTCTGGTCTCCCTGCTGGAATGCCCCGTCTGCTTTGGGTATATGATGCCGCCCATAATGCAGTGCTCGCGTGGGCATCTCATCTGCTCCCAGTGCCGGAACAAGCTGAACGTCTGCCCCGTCTGCCGCGTGCCGATGAGCAACATACGCAACCTGGCCATGGAGAAGGTGGGCTCGAAGCTGATCTTTCCCTGCAAGCACGCTTGCTACGGCTGTCGGGTGCGTCTCTCGTATGCGGACAAGAAGGCGCACGAGGAGGACTGCGAATTCCGTCCGTACTTCTGCCCCTATCCGGACGAGAAGTGCGTCTGGCAGGGCGCCCTCAAGGACGTCTACAAGCACTTTGTTAGCACGCACCAGAACGTAATCACCATGGAGGGCACCGACATCATCTTCCTGGCCACCAACGTCAACCAGGTGGGCGCACTCGACTGGACAATGATACAGTCCTGTCACGGCCGCCATTTTCTTCTCTCACTGGAGAAGGTGCAGCTGGGCGAGGGCTGCCAGCAGTACTTCGCCGCCTGTCGCATGATCGGCTCAATGCGCGACGCGGCCGACTTCGACTACCTGATCTCGCTGGAGGCCAACAATCGCACCCTCAAATGGAAGTCCAAGCCGCGCTCCATACGCGAGAGCTTCGTTACCTACACAAACGCCGATTTCCTGGTGCTCAACAAGTCGACGGTGGAACTGTTTTCCGAGGATGGAAATTTGGCATTGAACATCATCATCAAGAGGGCCAACAACAATGACTAGAATATATAGACGAATTCTGTGTATATATATATGTATATATATATATATATATATATATTTATTTATATGTATATATTTATATATCCAATTGATCTGCCAACGGTCCAGCTAAAGTCTCAACAGTCTCTATATATATGTATATATATTAATATATCTAGAGCAATATCTATATATGTATATATACATACATACATATAACATATTTATTCTCCATGTGCTCGATATAACATGTAATGTATATAACATGTAATGCTCCGTGGCCAGATGTCATTTAATACCCTACCATATCTGGGTGGCAAACAATAACGAACAAAAAAAAAAACAACCAATTATCACAACAAAATGGATAAGCGCGATAGCAAAGCATATATATGTATAAATTTCACTTGATCCAAAACCAGATACTAATAAACTATTGGACAAGTTGGAACACAATAAATGTCAACTGTAACCCACTTCTTTATTGTCCTCTTTTCATCAATTTAAATTTAACCGCCACAGCTCAGTGCTGTAAAATAGCTATTTAGTATTTTTCTTGTCTGCGCTTCGCTGTGACTGTCAAATTGTAAACATTATCGATAACTACCTGCTGGCTATCGAAAAACAGACCAATTTAACTAAAATGCCAACATAAACGTAAATAAATACAATAATGGACGAAGTGGATAAAATTATCATGCATCAGCTGCAGCAAATCGATGACAGCATCGAGCCCACGGATCAGCTGGCCAATTTTACGCCGGAGCAGGTGGTACGTGCCGTCTCCAGCTGCCTGCTGGAAATCAATCCGTCGATGCAGGAGTTGCCACGATTCCTGCCTGGTGGCGCGATGGCCCAACGTTTCAGTGTGGCAACCACCTTGGCTGAGCGTTGCAAGGATCAGGGCTATCGTGGTGACATCGGCTACCAGATATTTCTCTATCCCAACGCCGTCGAGCTGCGTCGCCTGCTCATGCATTTGATCGAACGATTGCCGCGCGAGCGACAGCAACTTGACATGACGGATAAATCGCAGTCCCTGAGTGCCCGGGAGCAACTGCAGCGGGAGGTACGCAGGCAGTTGTCGGAGCAGCTGAAGGCCCCATGGGTGCCTCAGTACTGTCGCAATGTGGCGAACCGGAGGAGGCAAGGCTGCAGCTGTCAGTGCATTGAGTTCAAGCCTCACCTGAATCTCAATGTGCCTGGCGCGAACTTCCTGGAGCGCAGCAAAGAGGTGCAACAGTATTTCGAACAACTCGCGCCCAATCTATTCCAGCAAGTAGACGGCAGCTCCTTCGATCTCATTGCCTCTGTGATGCACAAAAATGATTTGGAACGCTGCGGCGAGCAGGTGCCAAAGGCTGTGATGGCTGCGCCGGCAAAGGAAGAGGTGGCTGAGGTGCCTAAGCCGAGTCCTGGCCCGCTGCCAGTGGCTAGCAGTGCTGAGACGGCGGCGACCCCCCTGCAACAGTTGACGGATGAAGTGCAGCAGCTGCGCACGCAATCCGAACAGCTGTTGAATCAGCGCAAGACGCTGGGCAACTCCATCGCCGCCTTGAAGGCACGTGAATCCGCAGCGGAGCAGGAGCTGGAGCGTCTGCAGGCTGTGGCAAAGCTGCACGAGCGCAGCTGCCTGGTGCTGGCAGAGCCGGAGCAAAACGTGGCCAAGCTCGAGGCGCTGCTACTCGCAACCCAGGCGAAGCGGCAGACATTGACCCAGCAGTGGGAGGACTATCGTAATCCCCTGCTGAGCACTCTGGAAAGCCTAAAGTCAGCGAAGGAGACGCAGCAGGTGCAGCGTGTGCGGCTGGACATAGAGCAGCTGGAGCAGGAGCTGCTGGCCCGGACACAGCTGCACAACGAGCTGACCCTGCGCAGCGCCACCCAGACGCAGCTGGCGCCGCGCAAGGAATACACGCGACGCATCCACGAATTCATTGGGAATATACGGAAACAGCGCGAGGACATCTTTCGCGTGCTGGACGACACGCGGCAGCTGCAGAAGCAGCTCAACGTGGTTGCGGCGCAGCTGGAGCGCCAATTCAACTACACGGATGACCTGCTCTTCCAGAGCGCCAAGCATGATCTGCACGCCAAGAAGGCGTACAAGCTGCTCGCTCAGCTGCACGGCCATTGCAGCGAGCTGGTCGAGTGTGTCTCGAACACGGGCAGCGTCAGCAAGGAGATACGCGACCTGGAGGTCCAGATCGACACTGAGAAGATGAAGAATGTCCTCGTCAGCCTCCAGCAGATCACGGGCGACATTCAGAGGTTCGAACAGCACATACAGGAGCTGCAAGCGCAGATACGCACAGTGGAGAATGCAATAACAATCGCTTAACTATAAACGATAATCGATAAACGATAGACGATATTAGTATATACCATACTTATGTATTAGTGCCAATTCAAACAGATCACTCTCGCATAGCGTAGTTTCTCGTAGCCAATTCTCAATATTTATGCATTTTTTTGTCAAAAAAGCTAAATAAACGGACCTGATCATCATATATATATAAAAACAAGAGTTTTGTGTTATTCAATATTTATATATTGCGATTTTCATTAGTTTGCATTGTTCAGCTTTTCGCGCAGTGTGCAACACTTGTTTACCCAGTGTGAATGGGGCATTTGCCGGCTGCGCTCTTTTGCTTTTACGCTCTTCTTGAGCATGCGCTCTTTATACCCTACTTGCATAGTCAATACGCTTTGAGCCATGCATATGTTACATTTACAACTTATGCTTGTCAGCTCATATATATATTTATATAAAAATAAATATGCAAATTAATATATAAGTGCAGAAAATGTATAAAAACTGTGGATAGCTTTCGCACATAGGCTAAATTCATATATGAACAGAGTTTATCTCTTAAGTAGTCCTAGTTTGCAGCGTATGCACAGTTCGCCTTGACTTACTCATTCTCATTCTCTTTTGCTTTACTCCCTCTAGCTTCTCTGGCTTTTGAATGTGAAGCGGCAGTTATAACTGCCGGCCCTGGACCCGGCTGTTAGTTGTTGCTCGCCTTTTGAAGTGTTTGAAGCTGCAGCGCGTTGGCGGCTGGTCGCGTCGTGTTTTCGTTTCATTTTTGTTGTTGATTTACTTTCGTTTGTTTTTAATTTAAAGTAAATTTCCAAGCAACAGGCACTTGGCCTGGACCGAGTGCCCAGGCCTAGTGCTTAAGGGCTTCCACTCTTTTTTTTCCTTCTCCTAAAATAAAACTTTAATTAAACTAAACAACAAGAGGCAAACACATATCAAAATAAAGTTTTGTTGTGTGTTAGTGCTGGGTGCCTCCTATTGTTGTTGTTGTTGTTGTTGGTGCTGGTGCCGCTCCAGAACTCGTTTGTGGCCTAGAGTTTTAGGTTCTTTTGCATGCTGCCGCGATAACAAGTTTAACCGGTGTGCGTGTGTGCCGTGTGTGTAATTGTGTGTGACTGTGCTAGTGTGTCTGTGTGCTCTCCCTCTGCATGCGTGTATGTGTGTGCGTGTGTGTGTGTAAGCATTTCGCCTTCAACAAACTGTTGCGCTTGGTCGGTCGCTGATGACGTTGCCGGCCCTTTTGCCACTGCTGCTGCAGGCCACAATTACAACAACACAAAAATACCAAAAGTAACAACAACAACAACAAAAGCGACGCTTAACCAATTGACTTCCCAATTAGAATTGCAAAAATTCGCGCTGAAGGTCGTGAGTGCCCCAAAACGAATTCGACTCCACTCCAATTGGCATTAAGCCGGCCGGCATCGGGTTTCGATATCGAATGATTTCTGCACTAAAAATAATTATGAAAACACGGCGAACAAAAAAGAACTAACGGTACACGTCACAGCGCGCCACTAGCACACCGGCCATAATTAAAATGTCAATAATATACTATATACACATATATAAAGCAAAATTGGACAAAAAACCGCGCTGAACTTTTTACGTTAGCGACATTTTTAACCGACTACGCAATGATTTGCCTGAAGCGAAAGAAAAAAAAACTTAAATTTGATAATGTGAAAAAATCGAAAAAAAACATATTTACAGTTGTTTCTCGCTTAAAGGGGAACTGCAAGAAATTCGTATGGGATTCTAATAAGAACTCAAATGAATTATTAAAGATTAAAGAAACTTATTTCTGTTAAAAAATAAAAAAATATAATATATTAAAATATACTATAAATAAATTTTTAAAAAATTATGTAAAAATAAAAATAAAATAATTAAATAAATTAATTAATAAAAAAATTATTTAAAAATAAAAATAAAATAAATAGAAATTAATAATTAATAAAAAATATATAAAAATAAAAATATAAATTATATTTTTAATTATATAAATAATAAAAAATATTCAAAAAAATAATTTTAAAAATGTATAAAAATAAAATATTAATAATTTTAGAGGCATTTAAATTTGCCATCAAAAACTTTGATTGCCTCAAGAGTTTCCTTTAGCGAGCGACTACTGTAATTGAAATTATTCTTATAACAGCGCGCAATCGAAACGCAACGACTGCCTTGTAGCAGAGTGTAACGAAAAGCAATAATACAATTTAAACAGCAGCAATCAAAATTAAAATTGCATTTCAATAATTTGAGTGCTAAAAATACAAAAAAGAGAAAAGAAAGAGAGAGAAAAAGAGGAAAAGCAAAAGGAAAATAGAAAATTATTAACAATGACACCATCGCCCACAAAGGAGCTCATGAACGCACCCACAATTTCGCGCCGTCCGCGTGAGGAGTTTGCCGAGAAGGTGAGTGCACACCGTCCCGCCCCGTCCCCCGACCCACAATGGCAAGTGGCAAGTGCTAAGTGGCAAGTGCTTAGTCCCTAGTCCTTTGGGATAGTTGCCTTCACTTTAATAGCCCAGCTATTTTTAAATGCTACCAAATGTGTGTGAGTTTCCTGTGCTTTTTATTGATCGACCTCAAAGAGCAGCAAGCGAACCAAATACAACAGCACGAAATAGAAGCAATTTTGAATGCTGCAGGCGGGCATAGATGATGGCGTAATACACGCTATATAGTTAGAAGAGAGGCAAATTGTGGGATATATCTATGTTAACCTAGCCTAAGTCAGGCCTCTTTGGGTCTGTCTTTTAGATGGTTCTATTCATATAGCCTATAGCCAATCTAGCTATAGCTCGACTCTGATCCAGAGAGAGAGAGAGAGAGAGAGAGAGAGAGAGAGAGAGAGAGATCAACCTTTATCAATCTCTGAAGTCCCTTAGGTCAAACTGCAGTAGAGTTCTATAGTATGCAATTTATGCAGATATTATATATATATTATAGATTATTAAGCTCTAAAGTGGTTCATAAACAGTTCATATACCATTTTTATGATTTGTAGCTTATATCGCTACCCTTGTCAGTAGGAGTAAACCCAGAAGACTTGGGAATAGTCATATATTCTAACTTATGCCGTTCTGATAGTGACATAGTGAGAGAGCTGGATCATTCTGCTATGGATCCTATTCTGATAATCTAAGACCTGGAATACATATACCCAACTTCAAGTCCTTTAGTTTTCATACACGATCACTTCATATCCAAACCACACATACTCGCCTTTAACACGCCGAACGGGCATCGACAAAAAAAGAAGTGGAAATGTGCTTTGTATTCTTGGCGTGGCTAAAAAATATAAACATTTGGCGGGCTTTTGTTTGATTCGATTTGTTTGTGCAATGTACAATGTATATATACACTCCACACTATATCTATATACATATTATATAGTATATATATACAGAGACAGAGAGAGAGAGAGAGAGAGAGCACATCTGTATGTGCTAGGGTAAACAGATAGAGGAATAAATCCATCTGTCTGCCCTATGTCGTAATTTAGACAGTTGCCAGGTAATCGAAATGTTATTTCGTGTCTTAAATCACATGCCACCATCAGATTTGTCTTTATTGGGGCCTCTCCCTGCCGCTCTCTGACTAATCGCGCGGCATTTGTTCTGGCTCAAATCGATATCGCTCTTGATAAGATATAGGCAGATACCGTTAACTGATAATCGATGGCTGGGAACCAGTTGGCTTTCTCCAATACACACATGCACTTTATGGGTATTTCAGCGCCCGATCATTTTATTTCCGATGATGTATCAGCTAAATTCAGTGGAAATACCATTAATGTTCTGCATTTATGATTTATGAGCGGAGAGAGAGAGAGAGAGAGATTTTAGTCTTTCATGTTTTGATAGCTTTGAAGAAAAGATTGTTTATAAAATTCATAAAGCTATCGATAATAATTACGATAAAGCTTAAAAGGATTTATATGACGTCTGCGGAGATTAACTTAGATTATTATTTATATGAAATATTTTCTTGTATGAGATAAGGAAAGAAACACTTTCTCGAGCAAAAGAAACATTTATCGATAACAGCATGGCTATAAATGAATTGGCAACTGATTAGAGAAGTATTTTTATGGCTTGTTCCACCAAGCGCCAAATGATACGTCAGAGTATAACTAGAAATGACTACATATTGAAAACTTAAGCAGAGGGAATGCCACTAATATAAGAGAGAGAGAGAGAGAGAAATGGAATGCAGCTGAATTATAGCTGATATTGGCAGCTTACGTAATAGAATATGGCTATCAAAAGATTTTTTAGAGGGAATGTCATTCATATTTACTATTAAATTAACTAAGTTGAGGCTTTGTCTATGTGAAAAGTAATTTGATTCGCATATAATATATAAAAATTAAATCTTAGTCTTAATCACCTATATATATATTCAGCTAATTATACTGACAGCTTTCCTTAAGGGAATGCCCCTTCTCTATGTATAAGGCTTCAAGCATGAAGCACTGCATAAACGCCCTCTCCAATTAGACCAATTTGTTGTTTAACTCAGTTATAGATCGTATTTTAAATTCTGTTTGGCTTAGGCTCCCCCCACTCGATAGCAAATCAGCTGTGTAATATCATTAGCCAGGGACACATTCCATGCAATTTGTGCTTTGTCTTTTGCTTGTTTTCTGTGCATTGCATATGCACTGACGTCAAAAATTCATTTGGTATGCAAAATACAAAAAGCAATCCATATATATATATGCTATATATATATACTATATATAAGTGTAGCTACAACAAAGGCAAGCGCGCAACAAATTCCCATTCGAAGCTTGAGTTAAACGAGAGGTCAATGAGTTATAATAAAGAACACACAAAATATCTAGAGAGAGAGAGAGAACTTGTTTTGATTACAATAATAAGAATATGCGACTATATATTTGATCTGAATAGTAGTGTATTCTATAGACTTTTTACGGTTACAATTTGATATGTTAATCAGCTTATTTATGCCTCTTTCGCTGCTTTCACAATGATGACAGAACTTTAAATAAAATATATTAATTTGTGTGACAAGAAGTGAAAAAAAAACGAGGCAGTAAAGGGTAGGGTATATAAGAGTGGGGTGTTACTGACTGGCAGATATGCGCTAGAAGTTGTGGCAGAGTGAGGGAGGCGAGAGTTTGGGTAAAATATCTGCTCAGCCTGCCTCTCTGCTTAGTTGTCTCTATCTCAAAGACTATGTCAGCTATAGGCTATAAAAACTGTAGCTTAAGTCTATTACAATATATGGATTATATGTCAAAGTCTTTAAAGCTCTGCACTACAAATTTCTGCAGCCCAAACTCCAGCTGTCCAATCCTTGCAGCTGTCCATAAGTAGTAAGCCCAATATACCCGTTTCACTTACCAGAAAGAGTATACCGTTAAAAGCCGAGGCAAAGTTTTTGTTTTTATATATATATTTTATTTGGCTGATTGATTTGCCACAATTCAAAGTCGTGAGGCGCAGTGTTAATTTCATTTGAACCTGAATGCAGATCAATCAATTTCTCACACAGTTTCAAATGAAGTTATTTACCTAAACATACATATATATGAGCTGTATATGTATATATCTTTTTGTTTCTTTTATAGCCATGTAGGTTTGTTTTATAGTCCAATGCAGCAAAGTCTAGATGGCATTGGCCATGGGGAAATATTTGGCGCGCCTTTAATGCGCTTTGCCATGGAGGTTTATTTTTCTGATATATAGATAGACATATGTGTATGTATGTGTGTGTATATGGGATGTATGTGTGGCTGAGCTGGGCTATCATCAGCGCGATTGTCGTGCTAACAGCTAATTTTGAATATTCTGCATATGTGTTTTACAGAAAAAGACCAAAAAAGAAACGAAAGACAGAAAAAAAAACATCAACAAGAATTTCAGTTTAAATTGTGAGCCACATAACGACATGCCGTGCGAAATCTGATGCAATCGATGAGATCATCAGCAACAACAACAACTCTCTCTCTATATATATATATATACTGCCTTAGCATATCCGTACCAGAATCGCGTTTTATATTGCCACTGCGTTAGACTCACACGCGCGTAATGAGCCGGGCAATAATAATAATGCTAATGACAATAATAATGATAATGTTAACGCTTATGTAATGAACAGCTCGTTCAATTGCATAACTTTGGCGAGGCGTTCGAGTTAAAGATTTTCGATTTCTTAAGCAGCCCACTCGGGAATTTATCTGCCACAGAATTTGACTCATTTAGCACTTGAAGCTGTTATACCCTGCCAGTTGGCTGCCAAATGGGGTATATTTGTTATTTGTTGAATAATATGTGACAGAAATCTTAAGCGAATGAAGAATGAGAGATTTCTTTTAGCCTAGATTAGAAAGTAGTCTTAGTTCTCGAATCAAAACTTTTAGGATATCTGCACAGGCCAGGCCACATTTCTGTTCGCTTCGTTTCATGAACTTAAGCCTTAAGTCCACGCTTTAGCCACCAGCTCTTTCTTAGCATATTATTTGCTTGTTTTTGTCTTCTGTAAGTTTCCACAAAATTGTTGATCTATGCACGAATTTGATGAGCTACATCAAAGTTTACAAAATGTTCTGATCCAGTCTGCACTGAATACAAATTTTGCTGATCTATGCAGCATTTGCTTAGAGTTAATATACAGCAAAACTGAAAAAGTAAGTCTTCCTCAGGAAAATGTTGTAATTTAGTCAAAACATATTCCAAATTTAGCTGAGCTTTACTAAATTTTGATCAAAATTGATAAATCTAAGCAAATTTGCCAGATCAAAGATCATTTTAAAAGAAAAGCCTGCATATATTCTAGAACTGAGAACAGAAATTGAATTTTAAAGATTCATTTTATACTCCCCCCATAACTGGAAATTCCCGCCTTAAGATCTTCCAGTTCCACTCAGAATTTCCCCCTGTTCACGAGTCTGATTCAGCATTGCGAATTCTGGAGTTTAAGAAACGATCTTTGGCCTCGCTTGACGCTCGTAAAAAATAATTAAAGAATTTTTTGGTTTTTATAACTTTTATGGTTAAGTTTTCGCTACTTTAAATATAACTTCAGGTGCATTGAACCCGCTCCCTTGAGGAGCTGTCGCCTTTGCATATCTCGAGGTATTTCGTAGTCAAGCAGCGGCTTCGTGCATCATCGTGTTGCATGAGTCGCCGCGAGCCCTTGCGACTGCAACTTTCAATTTCAGCCGCCAGTTCGTGTTCTTCTCGGCATTTCCAATGAAAACTATGGCGATGCCATAACTGAGTCATCAGCTAAACATGAAGATGAAGATGAGGCAGCAGCCCAGCTCGGAGCTCGTATTCAGCTTGAAATATTTGTAGCCAAGTTGAGGTCTATAATGTGTTTAGCTTAAGTGGATATGGCGCATTTTGCGGCTAAGCTCAGAGAGCTGATATGCAACTGTATATATATAGTCTTATATATGTATGTATATATCTATTAGCTCATTTGCGTTTTAAAAACCTTGCACTTAGCTTGACAACTTTGACAACTTTGTCAACTTTTAATTGCATTATTAGTTTTCATAGAGCCAGCTTCAGCTTGAAACAAGCCAACAAATTATATATATATATATTTGTATCTATATATATCTCTCTGTCTGCCTTTAAAAGAACTTAACACCCGCCTCTCTCTGTGCTGGCTCTCGGCATAATCATTCGCTGGCCTGGTAATTGTTGCGTGTCGCTCTTATATTTCCCCTGGGTGTGTTAGTCCAAAAACTACGTTCAGTTACGCACTGCCTGGCTGCAGGGGGCGGGACGGTTGGCATGTGGCATGTGGCAGCAGGGGGCGGGGGTGGCAGTGCGTCTATCAGCTAGATAGAGCGCACCTTTCGGTCGCTTTTTTGCCAGGTGGCCAGTGGAATGGCTTTTTTTTGCTTTCCTTCTCTTTTTTTTTTTGGCCAGTTTGGCTTGTGCCCCGGACCCGGTCATATCATGTGGCAGTGTTTGCGCAACGAGCTGGTTGCACGAACGGCGGCTAGCCTACCCTTCCAAGCAGTGCGTGGCTTAGCGATGAGCGCGTGCCTTTCGATAGAGACATTTACAGCTATTTTACATTAAAGAACTGGTTCTATTTGACTTAAAGTAAATCAATATCAAAGAACTAGTTCCATTTGAAAGTCTTTTTGATTTGAAATGAAACTCTTACCTGTCTGAATATATTCAATTGACATAAATTTCGTATTATTGAAAATTTAATTTATTTTATTATTTATGTTTTATTCTTTATGGAACTAGTTCCATTTTTAGTTAAAAATTGGTATAAAATTAGAATTTCATGAACTATTTAAGGCGGTTTCAATGTCTCATCGAATTATCTCCTTAACTACCCCAAGACTTCCTGCATCTCGACCTTCCCCCGCTTTTCTTCTCAATTTTTCCCAATTTTCATTCATATAGCTTAAGTATATTTCCTTCGCTCATCATCCATATACAAATTACCAGATAGTAAAACACGAATCACTTTCTCTCCCCCTCGCTCGTCTCGTGTCACGTTTATCGCATCTCTCGTTTATTTATTGCCCAGCCGAGTCACATTTGTCAACTGGGCGTGGCATTTGGCGTGCGTGCCGCCCATCAAGAACGGCGCCCAGCACATGTATATACATATATATATGATATTCATAATTTAATTGATTTTTGTTTCGACTGATGCGCTGATTGGCTTCCGAACGAACAGCTGGCCAACATTTCGCTAGTTAATTGCAGTTTGCGTTTGTTATTTTTAGACACTTTTGAGTTGAATCCGCCGTGGATTAAAAATAGCAAATTTATGTTAAATTCATTCGATCATTGTGGACCAGCTGTGCGGCATTATCATTAGCCATATAGATTCATATTCGGATTCAACTCACGTTACTCCCCCGAGTGCCAAATGGCGTCAATTAGCATTAGTCGAACATTTATGGGACGTAAACAGTTTCGTTTCTCTTTGCGATATTTTTGCAATTTGTTTTGCTTAAAATACGCTTTAAATATTGCTAATCACCTGTGAAGTCAACGCCAAAACAGGTGAGCGTTAAAAGGGAGCGACGCATCGAAGTTTGAATACTCTAGATTCGATGAAAGTGAAAGTGGACAGCGATTCTAATACTGATGATAATGACAATGATAATGATAATGATAATGATAATGATAATGATAATGATAATGATAATGATAATGATAATGATAATGATAATGATAATGATAATGATAATGATAATGATAATGATAATGATAATGATAATGATAATGATAATGATAATGATAATGATAATGATAATGATAATGATAATGATAATGATAATGATAATGATAATGATAATGATAATGATAATGATAATGATAATGATAATGATAATGATAATGATAATGATAATGATAATGATAATGATAATGATAATGATAATGATAATGATAATGATAATGATAATGATAATGATAATGATAATGATAATGATAATGATAATGATAATGATAATGATAATGATAATGATAATGATAATGATAATGATAATGATAATGATAATGATAATGATAATGATAATGATAATGATAATGATAATGATAATGATAATGATAATGATAATGATAATGATAATGATAATGATAATGATAATGATAATGATAATGATAATGATAATGATAATGATAATGATAATGATAATGATAATGATAATGATAATGATAATGATAAAGATAATGATAATGATAATGATAATGATAATGATAATGATAATGATAATGATAATGATAATGATAGTAAAAATAATAGTAAAAATAATATAAATAATGCCAATGCCAATGCTAATGCCAATGCTAATACCAATGCCAATGCCAATGCCAATGCCAATGCCAATGATAAAGATCTCTAGGCATTCATCGAGTCAGCACTAATACTAATTGTGATAAGCGCAATGCTTGTACCAACATCGATACCCAATTGTGAATGAATGTGGACGGTCTGTGACCTTATCTACAAAGTCTAATAATAACTGTGCGTAAACAGTTTTCTTTTCTTTCGTTTCTCAATTGAGTTTTTCGCTGCGGCCTTTGATAATTGGCAAAGTTTCGCCGCCATCGCGAGCCGGAGATAACGGCCTAAGGAAACGAGTTATGTTTGTCAATAAGTAAATTAAACAAAATTTTTGTTTTTTTTTTAACTTTTGTTTTTGTTTTACTGCTGTTGTTGTTGTTGTCGTTGTTAAAAATAAAGCTCGACGTCATCGCGAACGGCAAAGCAAACGCGCAGCGCTAACTGGGCACAGAGTGGGGAAAACATTTGGATTTCGTTAATGGTCCAACTACTCGAACAGCACTCGAAGCCTCGGCAACAGCTCAGCAACAATTCGAGTCGAGTCGAGTCGAGTGTCTGCAGCGGTTGATGCAGCTGCTACAACCTCGCCTCGTCTCTATCTCTTCTTCTGCCTCTTTTCCCCCGTCATTGCCTCATCCAGTTAAACGCCATATGGCCTTTCTCCAAAAAATTCAAATAAAACAGTCATGAGGCACGTCATGAGGCTAGCTAGCGTCCGCCTGCCTCGTGCCCCCTGCCCCCTGCCCCCTGTGCTCATCGAGCGCTGCAAGGCACTCGTCATGCGTGCCACTTGGCACCTATGTAGATAAGAGGTGTGTGTGTAAGTGGCAAGAGGGCGGCTCGATCAGTTAAGGGCTGGGCGTGGAGGGCTAGGCTTATGTAATATTTGAATATAATATTATATTATTGTATTCTTAGTATATTTCTCAATACTCTTTGCTTTATATTAGTAATAGATTCGTGTAAATTCTGAATAGTAGAATCTAAGTTAGTAGAGAAGATAAGATATTAGATGCATCTATCTATATATCTATCTGTCTATCTATCCAGCTTTCCATCTATCCATCCATCTATCCGCATATCTATCGATCTATCTATCTATCTATCTATCTATCTATCTATCTATCTATCTATCTATCTATCTATCTATCTATCTATCTATCTATCTATCTATCTATCTATCTATCTATCTATCTATCTATCTATCTATCTATCTATCTATCTATCTATCTATCTATCTATCTATCTATCTATCTATCTATCTATCTATCTATCTATCTATCTATCTATCTATCTATCTATCTATCTATCTATCTATCTATCTATCTATCTATCTATCTATCTATCTATCTATCTATCTATCTATCTATCTATCTATCTATCTATCTATCTATCTATCTATCTATCTATCTATCTATCTATCTATCTGTCTGTCTATCTATCTATCTATCTATCTATCTATCTATCTATCTATCTATCTATCTATCTATCTATCTATCTATCTATCTATCTATCTATCTATCTATCATTTTTTCCATTGCGCTCACAATCTCTCACTGCTCTCATCATTATTATCATATTCATTTCTCTGGCAACCCTCGCTTGTGACTATCTCTCTGTGCCCAGAGTCTATTTTGTGCGCCGGCTACGTGCAGTGCCGGCAACCGGTCACGTTTATTGTTGTTGTTATGCTTGTTGTTGTTGTTGTTGTTGTTGCTGTGGAGTAGGAGTCCCAGTCCCAGTCCCAGTCCGAGACCGAGTCGTATTCAGTATCTGTGGCTGTGGCTGTGGCTGCTGCCGCAGAGGTGGCCCCATGGAGACCAACTGTTTGTGTGGCTGACCAGCTCTGGCTGGCTGCTTGACCAGCTGTGTGCCCGCTGCTCATAACTGTAAAAACACGCTCGCCCACTTCCTTGGAGCATGGAAAGTGGGAACTGGAGAGGTGGGGCTAGAGAGAGGGGCGGGGAGAGGAGAGAGGAGCGAGGGGCATTGTTCATGTGGCGTGTGTTTGATTTTTTGGTCTCATTTATTGCTTCATTTCTAGCATTGTTGTGCGTGTGTGTGTGTGTGTGTGTGTCATTGGCAGAGGCTATAAGCATATGTGTGTGTTAATTTTTAATTGTGCTAAATGTGCACATAAATATCAACACAGGCATATAGACTCATATATATATATATATATCTGTACAAATGCAGCCACAATGAGCACAATATACAATTCACAATTTTCAATTTCAACACCCACCCATGATTTGGCTTATTGGCGATTGTTAGCTGAGGGGCCTGTGTGTGTGTGTGTGTGTGTGTGTTGCCTTTTGTTAGCTGACATTGGCACCAGCAGCTGTCAAATGTATCTCTCTGTGTGTGTGTGTGCCTGGGTATGACTTAATAGCTGATAAATAATGGCAGACGCCAGCGTAAATGGTCGTCACATGTGCGTCTCTCTGAGTCTCCCTTTTTCTCTCCCTCTCTCTGTCTCTCTGTGTGTGTGTGTGTGTGTGGGCAAAATGCATTTCGAATGTGTCAAATGTTCGTTGGGGCCCAATCATGGCCGATACGAGCAGATACAATTGTATCTCAAGGGATAACCAGATACATTTGGCTGTTGCTGTATTGTAAAATAGAAGAAAGCAATCAAAATATATTGTTGTTGCTGTTGTTGCTGTGGTGTTTGGAGCCCCACTTACGGCTGATGGCAGCCATTCACGAAAATTGGCCACAATTTGGGACAGATATAATACATAAATATATGTATGTGTATATGGCAGACTCTTTCTCTCCCTCTCCCTGTTCATCCTTCAGTTCAGTCTCATCTCAATTTTAATTTATTGCATTTCGTTTTGCAATCAATCAATGTTTTTTTTTTTTTGCCTTTTTGTTAATTTAAGCCAAATTATTTGTGTTTTATTTATTGTTTCAGCTCATTTGAGCTTTTCGTTTATTTTTTTTTTTGTATTTTGAAATAATTCAACAAGTATTCGAGATATTCGCATAAACAATTTTGAGTGCACTCCGTTGTGGCTCGTAATAAACACATTTGGCCTTTGCTAATGTTTTTCTTTGGTCTTTTGACCCACTGCTGCGTTGTGCGGCATGTGGCAAGAACCACAAATTTCATATATTTTCATACGATAGTGGGTGGACTGTAAAGTTGTGGATGGCAGGTGGAGTAGAAGTTGGCGTAGGAGTTGAAGGCTTTGTATTAACTTGAAGCTGGAAAATTCTTAAGCAAAAAATTATTAAATTATTGAAAAATGAAGTAAATAAATAAAATAATATTTTTGAATAAAAATGAGATTCTTGAATGAAATTGCTATAGTCATTGAAAAATGTCAATTTTATGTAATTTTATTGTTAGAAAAACCATGAGGCAAAAATAAATAAAATAAATATTAATTAAAATAGTTATTTATAAAATAATTATTTATCAGAGAATGTAAGAATATGAGAAATATATAACAAGTTATAAAAAATGTATTAAAAAAAATAAATATATTAAACAATTTTTTTATATTTTTTTCATGTATTTAAAAATATATAAAAAAATTTAAAAATATATAAAAATGTAAAAATATAAAATATATATATAAAAAAATAATAAAAGAAATGTATAAAAAAATTAAAAAAAATATATATATATATATTTAAAATATATATATAAAAAAATTATAAAAGAAATGTATAAAAAAATTAAAAATATATATATATATTTAAAATTTTATAAAATAAATTTTTGTATATATGTATGTATATGTATATATTTTTAAAATATTTTTTTATATATATTTTTTCATATTCTGAAAAATAAATTTTATTTTATTTATTTTTTTAGCATATTCCTATATAAACTATCTCATATTTTAAAAAAATATATGAATACATTTAAATACAATTTTTATTTGATGTTTCATTTGTTATAATTATATATTTTTTTAAATATATAAATTTGTTTATTTTATTTGAATTTAATTCTCGTGTCTTCAATTTAGCTAAGCTTTGATAATACTTTATATGCTATAGCCTTCTATATACCTCACGCACTGAACTATATTTTTTGAGCACCCCTCGTTCTTTACACTCATGTAAGTGCGTATGCTTCTGTGCGTGCGTGTGTGTGCGTGTGTGTGTGCCCTGCTCCCTTTCTTGTGTTTACGGCTCTGCAAATGGCGTGAACTTTTTCGCAGCGCCCGCTGCGATGCCGAGATTGCTCGAGTGTGTGGATGACTTGATGTTTCTAATGGTAGCTGGTGGCCTCCACTTGCCATTTACCAAATTCCCATTCGCATTTCACAGAATTTCGAATTGCACGATATCTGCTGCAGAGCCAGTTTCATTGCCTACTTTCGGGCTGCTGTGGTCGGGCGCACAGCGCGCGCCTAAAAGCAGGCAGCGATAAATTCGATGCGAGATCGCTGCAAATAAATAAATATTTTGCGCTGCTGCTGCTGCTGGTCAGCAAATTGGCTTTATTTAATGGCTTTCATAGGCATTAATATTCATGTGGGAATTAACACAGGTGTACTTAATCTGTTAAATCATCAACATAAATAATTAAATACCAACAGCTGCTGCTGCTGCTGCTGCTGCTGCACTCGCTGCTCTGAAGATACAATCTAATGACTGCCATAAGCTGTTTATTTGGCTTGTTTGCTGTTGCCTTTGTTGCTTTGTTGCTTTTGTTATTTGCGGAATCGGAAGCGAAGCAAATCGAATGGCAGACAAAAGTGTGCTCACACGAAACTCAATCACTCATTAAGCCGCACAATGAAGCGTCTAGCATCGAGAGCCATCGATAAGCGTAGACCCGAACGCGGCACAGTGGGGCAATGTGATTATTATAATTAATTATAATAATCATTATATCAATTCTATAATGTGTTAATGTCCTAACAGAAAAAAAAAACTGGGCACAGTAATTGTTTTGCACTCGGTAGATTGCGACAGTGGGGCAATGCACGATAAAATGAAACAAAATTTGTATGAAGATAAACCCAAAAATGTACAGAGGTTAAAGCATATATACAACAGATTACAATATATAATATAAAGCCTGAATGAAATTTGAATAAACATGCATACATATATCATATGCATACATATATCTGTATAGGAATATTTTTAAAGTTACCCTACAAGGCTCTTTGGCTCTCTTCTTTCCCCTTTCTATCTATTGCGATCTTTCTTCTTCTATTTTTTTTCTATTTTTCGACCCTTGCTTATATTTCTCTTTATCTCTCTTTCACTGTCTCTCTTTCTTTAAACATTTCTTTATTTACCTTACCCTCATCCCAATCTCATTCTTTTTGTCTCTCTCTCTCTCTTTCTCTCTTGATAAAATTTTCTCTCTCCCTCTCTGTGTTTTATCTCTGTCTCCGTCTTTTTTATTTCCATTCTTCTGCCTATAAGTCTCTCTCTTTCTCTTTTTTAAATTTCTCTCTCTTTTTCTCTCTCTCTCTCTCGGGTCTCCTTATCTAGTCGCTTTCTCTCTTTCTCTTTATCTATTCTCTCTCCCCCTCCTCTACTTTCTCTTTTCTTCTTTATTCTCTTTCTCTCTCTCTGTCTCTCTCCTTATCCAGTCTTTTCTCTCTCTCTCTCTTTTTCTCTCTCTCTCCTTATCTACTCTCTCCCTCTCTCTCTCTCTGTCTCTCTCCTTATCCAGTCTTTTCTCTCTCTCTCTCCTTATCCAGTCTTTTCTCTCTCTCTCTCTCTCTCTCTTTCCTTATCTACTCTCTCTCTCTCTCCTCAGTCTCTATGTCTTCTTCTGTACTCTCTTTCTCTCTCTTTACTTCTCTAGTTTATCATTCTCGTTTTTCCATGCTTTCTTGGTCTCTCTTACTCATCTCTCTCTCTCTCTCTCTCTCTCTAGTCTCTCTTTCTCTCTCTCTCCCCTTTTGCTCAATTCCCTCTGCTAAATACTAAAATATATCTATCATGAATTTCACTCGCTGTTCAACCAATTTGCCCCACTGTGCCGTGTTTTGTCAAACAATTTAACTTTGTTTCAGTTCGCACTTCACACAAACAAACAAAGGCCCTAAATACAGTTGAGGTGTTGCTGTTGTTGTTGTTGCTGTTGTTGTAAATGAGCTGTTGATGCTTCGCATCAGATAGCTAATTAGAGCGCTTTCTGCTTGCATAAATTACGAAATAACGCATCAAAGTCGAGATTTGGCCAGCAAAACGAGTTTTTGTTTAGTTGTTTTTGGACTTGTAACACCCACACGAACAGCTGCTGATCGAGAGAGAGACAGAGGGAGAGAGAGAGGGAGAGAGAGAGAGAGGGAGAGAGAGTTATAGCCACTCGAAGTATGGCCATAATAATAAGCACGATAATGACGTTAAGTATACGCCAAATTGGTCAAAACAAAAGTGGAAAAAAGCGCCGAACACGAAACGAAACGAAACGAGACGAGATGAGACGAAACGAAACGAAGTGTGAGAGACACGATTGCCGCAGAAATTCTAGTGATCCGCGTAATGGCTGGAGCCGCTTCAGCCAGTTGCTCCGTGGCAGTTGGCTGAGCCAGACCCACCGACTGAAGACTCGTTCCGCGTTTCGCTAACCGCGTCTGCTCGATTTTGACTTTGGGCGGGCTTCAAGTCGAAATGTCGTTTTTCCGCAACATTCGCTCCTCGCTGGCCTCGTCCCGCAAGAGTTCGTCGCGCGACACGACGCCCGTGCGCAGCTGCGGCTCGCGGCCGGCGAGCGTGATCAGCTCGCGGCGGGACTCCACGACGAGCTCCACGCTGCAGCGCGGCGACACCTTCATACTGAATGGCTCCGACGAGGAGCAGCAGCGCGGCAACGACTCCAACAGCAGCACTCTGGAGAAGAAGTCCAAGAAATCGAAGGTCTTCAGCAAGTTCAGCACATTCACGAAACGCAAGAAGCAGCCCTCGCCCGAGGAGGTCGCCAGCTACGAGCACCATCCCAGCGACACGGCCACGAACACCTACTACAAGTGGCGCAACGAGGGCGATCGCATGCTCGACTACGACGCCCACGCGGATCCCTTCAACTTCCTCTACGAGCAGCAGGGCAAGGGCAAGTCCGGCGAGGCCATGGCCAGTGGGATGCAGCGCCAGCCGAGCCTCGGCTCCAGCTCCAGCGGCAGCTTCGATTCGAGCACCTATCGGAAGAGCAAGACGCCGACGCACCTGCGCGAGCAGCTGGAGCAGCTGAAGACCCACTCGAAGGACGATCTGCTCGAGGAGGAGGAGCGCGATAAGTACAAAACGGTCACCCTGAACAGCTTTCGCAAATCTTTCCGCGATCGCCTGCTCCAGCAGCAGCAGCAGCAGCCACACAATCCCGCCTGGTTCGTCGAGGTGCCACCGCCGGCCGTTGCACCACAGTCGAGCGGTGAGCGCAGCGCCTCCAAGGAGAATCGCCCCGATTTTCTGGTCTTCGATAACGATAACTATCGGCCGCAGTCGCGCTCGCCGCTGCGCGATCGACCCTCGCGCTCCGCCACCCGCTCGCCCGTCAAGCGCAACGAGACCTTTCGCGTGGCTCAGCCCATGCTGCGTCGCATGTCGCCCTCGCCCACGCCCACGCCCACGCCCATGCCGCCGCCCGCCTCAGCCATACGCATCGAGATCAAGAACTCCATCTTGCCGCACTCGCCGGGCCGCCTCGTGCCGGTGGGCGTGGCCAAGCCCATGCCGACGACGGAGTACTACGCGCAGCGGCTGCTGGCGAGCAGCCTGGCCAGGCAGACGCCGCCGGCGAGCAAGTGGCGCAGCCACAGTCAGCAGCAGCAGCAGCAGCAGCAACAGTTGCCGCCGCAGCAGCGCAGCGGGCGCTATCAGACTCTGGTGCAGATTGGCAGCGAGCAGGGCAAGCTGTCGCCGGCACCTGCGCGAGGACGCGCGCCCACCCGCGTGCAGCTGTACGGCTCGAAGCCGAGCAGCAGCCGGCAGCAGGCGACGCCCACCTACTTTGGCGGCCACTACAATGCTCCCGTGCCCGTCTCGGTGCGTCCCTTGTCCAGCTCGCGGCAGAGTTCTGCCTGCGTGGGCGGCAATTGGGGGCGTCGAGAGCAGCAGCAGCCGCAGCCGCAGTCGCAGCCAATGCCAAGAGTCGCCCCCGCGCGGCAGCGCAATCGCTCGCCAATCAAGATTCCATGGCGTTAGATCGAACACTCGGACTGATCACAGCCAGAGCTGAGCGCGTGACACGAAAGACGATATATTTTAAAAAATATACAAAACTAAAATAGCATAAAATCTATATAAAATATACAAAACTAAAGTAGCATAAAATATAACTAATAAATAAATTTTAATTTATGAAAATAACAAAATGAAAAAAAGTTGATTTATGGATAACTTCTCTGAGTGCTTGCTTTTTCTCTAAGTGCATGAAGTCGTTAGCATACCTATATATATATATCTTATATATATAATCCTCTCCTATTTACATTTCACGCCTGCCCAGCTGAAAACTCTGCTGAATTTGTCATGCAATTCGGCACGCGTTTTGCTTTAATGCGATGCATGGCGACACGCGCTCCTCTCCAGTTGGGGGAAGATCATGAGTTGAGGCGACAATAATTTGCGTCATTCCAGGCGAATATTATCTATTCTCTCTCTCTCTCTCTTTCTCTCTCTTTCTCTCTCTATATGAATTGTGCTAATAACTGATTCATGTCCAAAGCAGTCGAGTCCAAAAGAAATCTCATTATTCATTATTCATTATTGATGTATGTAAAAAAGCTAAGATCGAGTCAATAAACAAGCAAAATAAGGCAAAAATAGCTAGAGTAGAGATAGAGATCGAGATCGAGAGAGAGAGGGAGAGGGAGAGAGGGAGAGGGAAAACAAATATAAAGTGTGTTGTGTAAATTGTTAATTATCATTTATTTCGGGGGCTACAAAATCTTTTTGACCCGCGGCAACATTGCCGCCCAGTTTCCTTGAGCAAGATATATATATATATATATATATATATATAAATCTGTATAGGTATTTTAGTATATATATATATTGTAGTTGCAGGGCCATTAACAAAAAGAAATAAGTGGAACGCATATGCAAAATATATATATATATATATATATACGTATATATCCACATTCACACGAAATCGAATTCGTTTTGCGCACTTTTATTTGGGCATTCATTGTGGCTGGCTTTATGAAAACTTAAGTTTACCATTATCATAATAATATTTTTTATAAATATTTGTCAAGCGCAGTTACGTGAGATTTTTACTATTATTTTGGTGAATTTTGTATAATTTTTATAAATTATAGAAATTTGTGTCAAGCTGAGCTTCAGATTTTTATGAAGTTTAAGTAAGTTTAAGCATTACATTCGATTTATAGCAAAATTTAATTAAATAATTGTTTAACAATTTTTTTTTTAATATTTTTAATTTTTAAATTATAAAGAAAGAACTAACATAATTTTATTTTATTTTCAAGCTAATAATATAATATATTTTTTTTTTCTGATTATTATTATCAAAATACTTTTTTCAAGAGTCTCAAAGCTTTTTAAAATTATATTTTAGTAAGTTAATATTTAATATATATATGTATATATATATATATATATATATATATATATATTTTTTTTTTTTATAAATTTCTTTATAATTTTTAATTTTTTAAAAATATTTTTTAAATATTTGAAATTGATATATTTCTTATAGTATTTAATTTAATTTAGCTTCGACTTCTTAAAATCCCAACCCAAAACTTGCCCAAATTCTGTTTTTTCTGTTTTTACTCTAGCGCAACTCTTAAAACTTTTCATATTTTCATAATTTCCATGTTGTTTACATGTATTAAATTTTGGTCAATATTATGCGTGCCGGAGTTATTGGGTCTCTCGACTGACTAACTGTGCATGACAATGGCTGAGCGTTACGTGACGAGCATTCGATTTAATTCGACTGCCTGACCATATACTGTGGGGGTTGCTCGGAAAGCAGATGCGCTTGTTGTGCGCGGCCCTATTTGGCCTGGCAGAGTTCTACGCGTAACGGCATATATACTATATAGACAACACATATATGTCGTCTATATAGATGACGTCAACAGTTGATTTGTTCGTGCGCCTTTTTGAGAAATGAAATACGGATATCTGTGCATATGCATATGGATGAGGGCATAAATGATTTAAGCCAAATATGTGTATTTATTAGAGCCAAATGAATCATAGATATCGTAAGATTATAATATATATATATATAGTATATTGTTGTTTTTTGTCTCGCGATCGATCGTTTCAATGAATGCATAGTCGATTCGCTCATTTACAAGCAATAAACTAGCAGCTACATTGAAGGCATTCCTTAAATGTATTTATTAATAGCGGTATTCCCTAGAGTGACGACTTTTTATATGCGACTCAAACCAAGGCCAAACAAATCGGTTTTGCAGTATTTATTCCAGATTTCAATTAATTTATGTAGAACTGTTCTACGTTAGGGGCATCCCCGTAAGGCAAACGTTGCTCAATTCTCGGAAGCTAAGCTAAAACTGAAAGGTAATTGAACTACAACCTTTCGCGGAATTATTATTATTGTTCATTTGTCTTTGTTTGCGCTCAAATTTGTTTCGCTTTGTTTCGTAAACCCACAGCGGATTGAGTTTTTGATGAGACACCTTCCTTGGCGAAACTCTTGACGTGTCAAATATAAGTATATAAGGCTAGCTTGAAGTCTAAGATTGAAGATATTTTGGAAATGAATAATAAGATATTGGGCTGAGAGCGGAAATTTATAGGATATGATATGTGGGATATGAGATATTAGATATTCGATACTAGAGATACTAGATATTTTGTATAGATATAAATGTATCTCAAGTGAAACGTATCTCTATATACATATGTATCTGTATCTATCATACTAGAGATATTAGATATTTTGTATGGATATAAATGTATCTCAAGTGAAACATATGTCTATATATGTATCTGTATCTGTATCTGTATCTGTATCTGTATCTGTATCTGTATCTGTATCTGTATCTGTATCTGTATCTGTATCTGTATCTGTATCTGTATCTGTATCTGTATCTGTATCTGTATCTGTATCTGTATCTGTATCTGTATCTGTATCTGTATCTGTATCTGTATCTGTATCTGTATCTGTATCTGTATCTGTATCTGTATCTGTATCTATATCTATATCTGTATCTGTATCTGTATCTGTATCTGTATCTGTATCTGTATCTGTATCTGTATCTGTATCTGTATCTGTATCTGTATCTGTATCTGTATCTGTATCTGTATCTGTATCTGTATCTGTATCTGTATCTGTATCTGTATCTGTATCTGTATCTGTATCTGTATCTGTATCTGTATCTGTATCTGTATCTGTATCTGTATCTGTATCTGTATCTGTATCTGTATCTGTATCTGTATCTGTATCTGTATCTGTATCTGTATCTGTATCTGTATCTGTATCTGTATCTGTATCTGTATCTGTATCTGTATCTGTATCTGTATCTGTATCTGTATCTGTATCTGTATCTGTATCTGTATCTGTATCTGTATCTGTATCTGTATCTGTATCTGTATCTGTATCTGTATCTGTATCTGTATCTGTATCTGTATCTGTATCTGTATCTGTATCTGTATCTGTATCTGTATCTGTATCTGTATCTGTATCTGTATCTGTATCTGTATCTGTATCTGTATCTGTATCTGTATCTGTATCTGTATCTGTATCTGTATCTGTATCTGTATCTGTATCTGTATCTGTATCTCTCTCCCTCTCTTTTTCCCCTCTAAGCCAATTCATTAACAAATTCTTGATCTACTATCATCAGCTCAAAACCTGAGCTATAATTACATGTATCTATCTATCTATCTAGATACCAAATACACTTTCTAATGTGGTCGCAACGGGGTCGTTGGCAATTTAGACGCATTCGCATTGAGCTCGCCTTAGCGCAGAAACATGGCAACAGCGACTAGAGCAACAAACAAACTAAAATGGAGGCAGCAACTAAACTTAGTCTAAGATCTGCTGCCTCTGATCTTGAACTAGTTAAGTGGCAGCCCAAGTTTGCTGCCATTTAGACATATTCAGTTAGGCTCAGCCTGGCTTAACTGGAGTGTGAAAAGCAAATGTAATGTAAACTTGGCTCAACTTTGGAGTCGTAACCTCGCTTTGCATCTGGCTCTATCTATCTATCTATCTATGTATATGGGTGAGTGGCTGCGTTGGGCTATTGCGTATGGCTCTGCAAACGGGTTAAGTGGTAAAAATCATCAGCACCAGACTAAATCGTGTTAATTAATGCCAAAACTTTTGATGGACTTTGTCGAAGAAAAGTGGGCGAATGAGGCTGATGGACTAGGGAGTACCCTGTAATAGGTATATATATATAGGTATCTCAAATGCTAATGCCTCGATATTTATCGGTTTTGAAAATTTTATAGAACTGTAGACAAGCTATGGGTGAATGAGGCTGATGGAGTAGTGAGTGCCTTGTAAATAGATTTGATATGATTTAGAATTATGCGTATACTAAATAGACAGATGTATCAAGACTTTATGCTTCGATATTTATCGATTTTGAAAAGTTGCTAGCACTGTAGACAAGTTATCGATATATATTGGCTACAAAAAGTTGACAGAAATGTACCAAATAGAAAGATATATCAAGACTTTATGCTTCGATATTTATCGATTTTGAAAAGTTGCTAGCACTGTAGACAAGTTATCGATATTTATTGGCTACAAAAAGTTGACAGAAATGTTGTTGGGAATAGATATATTACAATTCTGAGAAATTCACACAAAATATACGAAACTTATCGATATTTATCGATTTGATAGAGATCTGTACATCATTTCAGTTAGTTTTCAGCGAAGTTAAAGGCGCAGCTGATGCTGATTGATGAAAAGTACTCTAAGCGCTCCCCCTCTCTCTCCCACTCTCTCTCTTTCTCTCTTTCTCTGCCATGTATACCCTCTCTCAGCGAATGTCTTACAGGGTATGGCCAACAAATTTCTGCGAAATTCGGCGCCTCTGTAAATTGTTAACTTTGTACTCGAAGTTAGCGCTGTTCTTTGTCTCTCACTCACTCCCTCTCTCTCTATCTCCCTCTCGCTCTCTCTCGCTCTCTTTCTCTATCTCTTTCCTTTTATTATTGCTATGTATTTTGCAATAAGCAAACACTTGCGGGTTCTGTTGTTGATTTTGTTGTCTGCCAGCTTTTTGACGATATGTGGCTCATACGTAGATTGTTTTCCGAGTAACTTGGAGCCGGTTTTATAAGCTGCCGTTGTCGTTGTTGTCGTTGTCATTGTCGACCTACGGTCTCTTATATATATATTTTATTTTGTTTTACTTTTATTTACTTTATTAACACAGCCAAACACACTTGCATCGCGTCATAGTTTCGAGAATGCTGAGCTGAGCTGAGCTACAAATCTTTTTCGAAAATTTGTCAGCCCAGAACTTTGGCAGCTCAAGTGCGCGGGCGTGACCCACTGTGCGTGTGGGTCGAACTAGTTCTCAACTCACATTCGAATTAGCCCAAACTATATCTATATACATATATAACATTTACGACTTACATTTGACACTTCGCATAGTTTCCCAGCTTATATTCGGAATAAGCTTTGCTTTTGCCTTTGTTTTTCTCTGTTTCGCATTCGAATTTCGAATTTCGGCTGATGAGATCATTCGGCAAATCAATTATAATTCTCCAATTCCCCATGTTTGACTTTCAAAGATATTTCGCTATGTCATGAGCTGTCGTCTAATTGCTAACGATTATGATCTGCGACTTCAATTGGAGTGGAATCCCCTGGGCTGGTTAGCATTAGGGGTGTTCCTGTGGAGTTTGAAATGTATGGCGGGTAGAGAGAGGGCTACCTCTAATGTATATATAATACAAATTTATATATTAGAGGTATTCTTGTAGCATTGCAAGTCTATATTATGGAACTTTCTGAATATTGTTAATATTTGGGGTATTCCCTATGACTTAAAAGCTCTTTAAAATATCTATATGCATTAATTTGAGATTTAATTTGAGACTTAAAGTCTATTGCAGCTATTTCTACTTTTATTGATAATATTAATGGTATTCCCTATATGTTGCGGCTAGCCATAAACACATTAAGGGTATGCTGTATGCATTTGTTAAGTAATAAAAATATGCTAGTAGCTTAAGCATTGGAGTTTTTCTAGTTGAGCCGTTAGAATTAGATTTTTAGCATACATTAGGGATATTCCTTGAGTATATATTGCGTAAAATTAGCAAATATTGCTTGCTTTTGGGTTTTCCAGATGTTTTTTGATAAGAATAAGTTATCTCGGTGTAATAATACCCTGTAATATGCACACATAGTTAGCTAGGAGCATAAGCTGTGCTTATGGATACCCTGTAATTCCTTATAATGATATATAATCATAATCTTCTTCTCAACTCTCTTCAATTTGTGTTGAAATTTGATCTTTTGTTTCTCTCCTCTCTCTCTCTCTCTCTCTCTCTCTCTCTCTCAATAAATTAATATTGCTGCTCGAGCACATTAGAGGTCTTCCCTTTATGGCCGGCCCGCATTTCGCTGCCAAATTTGTCAAATGTCAGTTCGTTAAATTGTGGCAAATCCATTTGCATATTTCGCCTCACTTTGAGATACTTTTTTACATCTTTCAGATACTTTTTTATGGCATCTGCGGCAAACTTTCGCCACGAGGCAGCGGCAGCTGCTCTCTGTTTGTTTGTTTGTTTGTTTGTCTCTGCCTCAATATGCATTATAGATATATTTAATTGTCAGATCATTAATCTGAAGAGGATTTACTTGGTGGGGGAGGGGTGGGAGTTGGGGTGTGGGTGTGGGCGGTGCCTGGCTCAGCTGTGGCGCCTCTTAAGTGCCCATCAAATATTTGCCTTCACTTGCAACTTAATGCTCACATCCGTCAGCCAGAGTTGTCGCCACGTGCGTGTGCAGGGTTGCCCCCCCCTCCCCGTTCAGCCAACTGGGTCAGCATCGATTTTCGCTTGTTGTGGCTGCCAATGCATGCGATTCGACCCAAATGGACAGCGCGCCAAAAGGCGACAAGCGCAGGCAATCGACAAAGGACTAAGGACATGATATCCTTTGCATATTAATGCCAGCAGAAGTCAACCTTTTTGCAGTTGCTATTGCAGTTGGCCAAAAGCAATTGCCAAATGAAATGCCAGCACAAGAGGGGTATATTGGTTGTGTGCTGGCTAAGGCTGCTCTGCTGCCTGGAGTCTATACGATAGGGTGAGCCCTACGCGTGTCTTATGCATTTATTTTCTTAAATGGCAGCTGGCTTACAGCAGATTTCTATATTTATCGGTTATCGATAAGTTTGGGAGCTGCTTTGATACAGTTATCGCAAGTTGTATCAGTCTAGCTGGCTCAGTGCGGGCTTTGCAGCTGCATTTGCTGGAACTGGGCTTAGGAATGATGCTATAGGGGCGTGGCAAAGCAGTATTTATCGATATTTGCAGATATTTGCTGCCTTTGCTCCATGAATAGGTATTTTGCGGCTGGTTAAGCGCGTTCAGTATGTTTTTAGCTGATTTTTTTAGCTGCAGTCAAACACACACAACACACACACGCCTCTCTCACTCTCTCTCTCTCTCTCTCTTTCTATCTCTCTCTCTCTCTCTCATACACACACACCACATATAGCGCTGTAAACATGGCCAGAATTGGAATGGAAACGTGCCAAGTTGTTGTTGTTTATTTCCCACTCTCATTGTTGTTGCTGTTGTTGCTGTTGTGTTGCTGTTGTTGTTGTTGCTTTTCTTTTGTTCCACATATATTTGAGCGTAATTTTGGAACAAGTGTCGCCTCTGCACCACAGCAGCAGCAGCCAAAGCATTTGCCTCTTTAAGCTGCCCCGTCTCCCTCTGACTTTTGACCTCTCTCTCAATCTCTCTCTCTCTCTCTCTCTCTCTCTCCTCTCTCCCTCTCTATGTTTTTTTCTTCTTCTGTTTTTCCTGCAGAATTCAAATTGCTGGCCATGCCACGCCCCATTTCATGGGCGCAAATGAGCAAAATACGAATATAACTGTTGTGTAATCGTAAATTGCATTTTGCTGTTCGAATACCCTGTAATTGCTGCTGAAATGGGTGTGCTGGGCGGGCGATGCAGTTGGCTGAAGGACTTTAAGACTTAGCAACTGAAAGGGTGTTGTGGGCATACCCTGTAGTATGTGAATAGAGAGAGAGAGAGAGAGAGAGAGAGAGAGAGAGAGAAAGAGAGAGAGAGAGAGAAATTAGTTAGCTGAATACCCTGTAATATATTGCTTAAAAAGTATCTGTATCTTCCTATTATTGTCTAACATTTAAACAAAACGTTGTTCGTCTAGGGTATATCATAGTCGGGTTACTTCTAGCTCTTAAGCCAACTGTTTCTTCTGACTGAAGCCCTTTCTTATTGGCTTTATTCGTAGACAAAAACATTTTGTAATTGCTTATGGCATAACTGTTAAATATATATACATATATATGCTATATATACCTCCGTATCTGAAGTCCCACTTCTATAGGCTTCTATAAGCTTCTACAACTATTATCGGCCGATTATCTAATTTACTATGCTCAAGCAGCACTTTTATCTGGTGCACTCACAATTATCTAACAAATGTTGTCTATATATACGAATATTGCATTGATTTAATTGAGCAATTAAAAATTTACTATTTTTCTTCTTTTTCTCTTTTACAGGGTGTCATAATTCGAGAGGTGGACGACGGCGTGCGCTGCGAGCAATGCAAAACAGATTGCCCGGGCTTTGCGGCGCACGACTGGAGGTGGGTACATACATATATAGTGCCTAGATAAGTATATATAGTACATAAAACTGAACTAAAGGGCAACTTGAAGAGTTGTTTATGGAGTTGAAGATCTTCATATCAAAGAAATTGCCTCTAAATATATTATATATGTTTTAAATATAGCTGAAATATTTTTTAAAATTTTTTTATATTTAAAATATATTTTTAAGAATTTTTAAAAGCCTAAATTCTCCACATATTTAGCTGCTACGTTACTGAAATCAGCTAGTCTCATGATTTTTGCCTGCACTGTAAAAGCTAAACGCAAGCTCTCAGTGCGTTTGCCTGCGCCAACAAGCGCTAGATGGCGCTGCACACATTACTCATTTAAACTACGTTTTTCAACGCAGTTTCGCTGTCAACAGCCACAGCCACGCCCCCTTTTTGCCCCAAAATATCAATTTAAAGGATTTATATGAATATTTGAATCTGAATAACAATTAAGCTGCGTTTAATTGATGTGCGTAAATAATGATGCAGTTGAACTAGCGAATTCTAATTGGAATTGCAATTGGGATAGGGGAAATGTGAAGGGAAGTGCGTGTTGGCAATTGGGAAATGCACTTAACGGTCAGCGCGACCGCAAATTCGCATCGAAATTGTGCTATTAATTTGTAAAATTAGTTTGTCCGTCCGACTTTTTGTCTAACTGTGGTTTTGCTTCGCAATTTCATTTCGAGCGCTGGCCGAAAGCCAATTGGAAGCGAGAGAGAGAGAGAGAGAGAGAGAGAGAGAGAGAGAGAGAGCGGGTGAGAGCGGGAGAGGGAGGGAGGGAGATAGAAACAGCAATCGCAACTTCTGCTTGATGTGCGGGGCGTATGAGCGTGTGTGTGTGTGAGTGAGTGAGAGTGCATATGTGTGTGTGCGTTGCTATAATTCAGTTGTTGTTTGCTTTTATTGTGTTTTGTTTTTATAGCATTCTGTTTGACTTTAATGGCAAAAAACGCTGAACGTAAATTATAATTGAAAAAAATATATAAATATACAGCGCAGTCGTACACATAGATATATAAACATATATATAACGACATATATTATATTTACAATTTAAAAAAAAATTATTTTCTTATTCATTTGCTAAAAAAGCCCATTTATAACGTCAACAGCTCTATAAATATCATATGTAGTTCAAATCTCGCAAATTCATTTCTTTGTTCGCATTTTTTCCATGGGGCGTAACACGATAAAGCCGCGCGCTGCGTGTGATCATTTCAAGGCACTCAGCACTTGGCGCCAGCCATTGGTCGGCCTCTTCAGTTGCTGCAACGGTAATTAAAGTGCGCTTGCACAGACCTTGACTTGCTTTATTGGTTGTCTACTCTACAATCTGCGCGCTCGCTCTCTGGCGCTCTCTCTCACACACTCTCACTCACACTCACACAGTGGCGGCTTCGGTTCTAAATTGAAGCCGATTGCGCTTCCATTGAAATGTTGTAATTGCGCTCGCTCAGCTGTTGAGGTTCAGCTGAAGTTCAGCGTTTGCAATTTTTGTTTTGTTTTTTTCGTTCAGGGCTTGAGCAACGAGCTGACATTGACGAACTGACAGACTGACTGACTGAGGCACAGTCGACTTCGTGCTTATACTTGGCCTATTAAGCTTTATATATTTTATGCAGCCGACGCTGTCTAACGGCGCTTCGTGTTTGCTGCTTCTGCCTACGTCTTCACGTTCAATTCCAGGCTTAGTTTTTCGCATTTCGCTTTTTTAGTTGTTCTGCAACACTTGTGCGTTGCCCACGCGATCAAGCGGCGAATTTCGTTAGCTAATGAGCAGCAGCTGCAAACTGAACGAAAAGAGAGCGGGAGAGCGAGAGAGCGCGCGTGACTGACTGAGCGCCGCTTGCTGCATTTCACGCTCTTTCGTTCTTCGTTCGGTTTTATTTGCTGAGCGCGCAGCGCTGTCTCTGTGTGTGTGTGTGTTTGTGTGAGTTTGTGTGCGCTTGGCTTATCGGTATCTGTGACACGCATTAAATATGACCGCTATAGATAGCTGTCAACTGTTGTCTTTGTTTACACTTTAAAACGCGCCAGCTCAGTTATCGTCGCGTTCTCTCCCAGCAACAACTGAACCTTAGTGCAAAATGCAGCTGAAGATGCAAAACTGCGCGTCGCGTGATGTCTTCGAGGTGCAGCCAGTGTTGGTCAAGAAGCAGCCAAAGTTTCCCACACGCGAACGTCACATGGCAATCAGACGCAAAAAGTCGGCCGCACTGACGCCATCTGGCGGCACCGATGACAAACAGTGCAACGAGCGGTGAGTGCTGAGCGAGCGTTAGAGGGAGACAGACAGAGGGCAGTTTTAAATTTATATTGAAAATGCAGAAAAAAGCTAAAAATAAAAAGATTTATTTTGGGACTTGCAAATTAAAAATAATACAAAATCAATCAAATTTAATATGCAATTTAAACTGTTCGCTGAGTATAATCAAATGATATTATCAGATAACGATATTCATCGCATAAACTGAAGAAATGTCAACAACTTTTTGAAAATCCATAAAAATAGTAGAAAAGATATAAAAAGGAATTAAATATTCATAAATTATGGTATACCGATATTCATCGCATAGTTTATTACAAACCTCGAAACCCCAAATAAAAATCTCATAAATATATTTTTGGGACAGCTTATTGCTCGCCGCAGAAGTGTAAAAAGAACTCTGAAGATCGTTTAGCGATAATTTGTGCATGTTTTCACGTTTCCAAACACTAATCGAGCCAATGGCTAATGGGGCAGCGTATATACCGCCCCCGGGGCGCGATTTATGAATTATTGTTACGATAATTATGAGCGAAATGAGTTCTCGCTGGCAAATCGAAAAAGTATTTTAATTGATCATCAATCTTGTTCTGTTTTTTTTTCTCTATTTCTTCAGATAAATGAGTGAAGAGATGGAAAATATATATGTATGTTTCTCTGATTCTTTTTTTGGATCTCAAGTTCGCATGTTTCGCATCAATTCGCACTCAATCGAGTTTTCTTTCATTAGCGAGAAGTTTCAAGGACTCGCTCAGTGTTGGTAAACGCCTGCAGCTGACGCATGTCAAATATGTAAATCGCAGAGCCCGCAAGGCATGACCCCCCCATTGAACTCAATTAGTTGGCTCGTCCCGTGGCCCGGCGTGAATTGGAAGCCGTAAAACCCAAACACATCGACCATTCGCCAAAGAAATGATATTTTACCCGGAATAAACATAAATATCTGAAGAAGAAACAACAACAATTTTATGTCTGTTTTTCCACAAATCAAGTCGGAAAAATATATAAAAATAAATATGAGTGTAGGGCAACAATATACATTACCTAATGTAATGGCCGTAATGGCAGGTAGGCAGGCAGGCGGCGGCCAAAGTTGTATCTTACAGATACATTTATTTTAATGTATCCACAAGTGCGTCTATCCATATAATTAAAAACAGCAAATGACAGCCGCATGTATCATAGGCAGACAGGTAAACAAACAGACCCAAATGAACCCACATTCAGAGGCTCACACACACACACACACACACACACACACGTACACGCGCTCTTTGCTTTTGTAGCGGTATTTATGGTCCGTAAGATCTATTGATAGATAGCTTTTGTAATAAACACAGCTCGCTTTTGGCCAAAATCTACAAAATATATATCTATATATGCCGATATATCTATATATGCGTCTATCCTATCTATAGTTGGGTCAATTTATAGTCTAGTCCAAGTCAAGTCCAAGGTTCCATCAAACTGAAAAGTTCCAGAATTTCGCCTTTATTTACATTTCTTCTGGAATTATAATAAAAAAACAAAAGCAAAGCCGAAAATATATGGCTAATTGGGCTATTTATAAGGCGTAATGTACCACAATTTATTTAACATCTGCATTACTTATTTTTGGCGTAAATTTACTTGTTTTTCTTTGTTTTTTGTTTTTATTTTAGAATTTATCTAACAATTAGATACCCTGTAGACAGTCTAGGAAAATGTTGGTGGGTGGGGAGTATTATAGAGTGTTGGGTAATGCATTAGAATTAGCAGTGTTTTGTAGTGATAATAATAAAGATAATGATAACAATGATAAAAGTAATAATAATAATAGTGATAATAATAATTAAGATAATCATAATATTGATGGTAATGATATGAAAGATAAAAATCCTTGACAATGAGAATGATAATGTTAATGTTAATGTTAAAGCTAATGCTAATGCTAATGGTAATGCTAATGCTAATGCTAATGCTAATGCTAATGCTAATGCTAATGCTAATGCTAATGCTAATGATAATGCTAATGCTAATGCTAATGCTAATGCTAATGCTAATGCTAATGCTAATGCTAATGCTAATGCTAATGCTAATGCTAATGCTAATGCTAATGCTAATGCTAATGCTAATGCTAATGCTAATGCTAATGCTAATGCTAATGCTAATGCTAATGCTAATGCTAATGCTAATGCTAATGCTAATGCTAATGCTAATGCTAATGCTAATGCTAATGCTAATGCTAATGCTAAACCTAATGCTAATGGTAATGCTAATGCTAATGCTAATGCTAATGCTAATGCTAATGCTAATGCTAATGCTAATGCTAATGATAATAAGGATGATAATGATGATGATAATGGTACTACTAATGACAATGATAATGATAGAGAGAAGACCAATAGTAGGCCAATGACTCCTAGTCCTTCGCTTATGATAATTATGGATATTGGTAATGACATTTATAATGAAAGAGGTTCTCAGATGTTATCTATATTTACTTTCAATAATCTCTTGACTCTTCCCATAAATCCGTATGATTTATCACTCAAGTGCCTATTCTAGGTGTAAAGTATATAGTAAGACAATTCAGCTGAATGAAAACACTTGAAATTGCAGTTTAAATCATTCCATATCCGCCTTTGGTCGCTATATTTATTACTCCCAGGTCTCATCACTTTGCGCTTAGCCACGATATCAAGCGATATCTGTGTGTGCTATGCAGTGGCAACTTTTTCCGGCATTTACCTGTCCGTCCGTCTGCCCTCGCAGCGTCAATTAATCAGCCGTGTTGACGAAGTCACGTTTTGCATGCCGTAATCGAATATGAATACGTACATGCATAAGATTACCTGATATGGCTATATATACAGAAAGAGAGAGAGAGAGAGAGAGAGAGAGAGAGAGAGAGAGAGAGATACTTTTAATGGCGCTGCTTATCAAGTTGATGGATAGTTGGCACTGTGGCAGCTGCCACTGCTTGTGGCACCTACTCGGCCCTCGGACTCAATAATGCAACTCTAATTAAACGAGAGGCGGAGAATGGGGCTTGGGTTGGTGCCATCAATCTTGAGTACACCTACGACTGCTGACATGACACGAGCAGAGATACATTCCCCCCTGTTTTATCCAATTGGAGGCCAATTAATCATTTTTGTTTGCATTAAAACAAAATCTCATAAATTATGAGCAGAAAAAAGGCAATGAATCCGCTTGCTCTTTGTGGATCTGGCCAAGGGAGTCTCGGATCTCGTCTCTTTGCTAACGTCACAGCGAAAATGTTTCTGGGCAAAAGGGGGCTGGGGGCTGTCAGATATATACTATATATACATATCTGTATACCTCTATATTCATATATATATATTGATGCGTGCGCTGTCCATCACAGTTGCTGAGAGACTCTTGAGGGTCTGTTGACTTTTGGGCGCGTACGCCGTGAATGAAAAACACTTGGCCAAAGACCAATCGCCCAATTGAACCACCAGCTGCCACGCCCTCGCCGCCCGCTTCATTTGTCTGTTTGCAGTGCAAATACACAAATCTAACAAAGTGCCAGCCAACTGAGCTGACGAAGAACAAAAACAATGTGTTGAGCTAAACACAACTCGCAGCATAGATACCCTGTAGAGATTTGTGAATGGGGTAGTTTGGTTGCTAATCTTTACTCTGTATTCTTTATTCTGTTCTCCTCTTTCTTTTCTTCTCTCTCCTCGCCATCTCTCTTGTTTCTTCTTTATTCTCTCTCTCTCTCTCTCTCTCTCTCTCTCTCTCTTTTCGCTCTCTTCCTTTTATCTTCTCTCAAACCTCTCGCATCTCTATGCTCTATTCGCTCTTCTCGCCTCTCTATTCTCTATTCCCTACTCTCTCTTCTCCATTCTCTCTTTCTCTTCTCTTCTCTTTTCACTCCTCTAGTTTCATTTCTTTTCTTTTCTCTCTTCTCTTTCCTCTCTCATTTCTTCTCTAATCTCTCTTCTCTATTCTCCATTCTCCCTTCTATCTTCTATCTTCTATCTTCTATCTCTATCTCTATCTTCCATCTTCCATCTTCTATCTACTCCCTTTTCTGTTTTTTTTTGTTCCCTTTCCTTCTGTCTCTCTCCTCTATTCTCTATTCTCTCTTGTCTCTTCCTCCATCTCGCTTTTCGATTCTCTCTTCTTTCTCTATGCTCTCTTCTATGTTCTCTATTCACACTCCATCTTCTTCTTTCGTTGTCTTCCCTTTTCTCTGCTCTCATTTCATTTATTTTCTCACTCCTCTTCCCTTCTCATCTCTTTTCTCTATTCTCTTCTCTCTATTCTTCATTCTCTCTCTTCTATTTTCTATTTTCTTTCTCCTCTTTCCTCTCTTTGGTATACTCTCTGACCTATTCCCTTTTCTCCACTCCTCATTCTCTTTAATGTAGCCACCTCTTCACATTTTACAGGGTATCCACTCAGTCGTTCAACTACTTTGTTGCACTTACGCTCAGCTGGCAACTCGTGCCCCATTCAATGGCATCATAATATTTTTACGGGCCATTTGCGTTGTCTTTATGGATTCTGTACAGCCGCTGACAATGTTTGGCCCCTACTTGGCTGGGGGCTGCTGCCCCCGCCCCCCGCGCCACTCCCCCTGCCAAGGCTAGTTAAATGAGAAGTAAAGCATTTCAATTGGTCTTTTAGATACTTAGTTGCCGTTGCTTTGTTTATAAATACGTGTAATTTGTTGCATGTGGCAATCAAGGCGGAGGCACTTTGATGAATGTGCCACAGTCGGGCGACTGTGGGTTGACTCTGACCTTGGCCGCCTTTCTGCACATGCTGCATGCCGTCGACTGGCTGCCACATCCCTGAGCTACATTTGTGTAATAAATGCAGCGCCCGGTGCCCATTAATTAGCCCCGCCCACTTGGCGCCCGCCCCACTGCTCCGAAAAATTGCAGCTGCGGCTCCACTCGAAATTCGTTCGACTCCACTTTGGGGCAGCCAAGCGGACAACCTGTTGACTCATTAGCCAATTCTCACACGTGTGTGCAGCATGCGTTGCATTAATGAAGAAACGAAGATTGAGACTGATCGACTAGCAGATGCCCTGTATTAGATTGTTGACATGCAGAAGGGGGGAACTTATTTGTGTATTTACTTATATCAATGCTAAGAAAAATGGTTTATTAAAGTAATCGACTAGTAGATACCCTGTATAATGTATACTATTTGGCACATACTCTTAAAGTTAGGATGTATAAACCAGCTGTACTACATCAATTTTGAATTTTTAACTAAAAGATACCCTGTACTCTCTACAAAAATAGTCTCTTGCAGTCTTTTACCTTTAAAAATACATATTTAATGAAATTCCCGAAAAATATCTGCAATATTAATCCTTATTAAACATTTCTATACATTTATAATGCCTCTTCAACACATATCTAATATAAACAGGGTATCTGAAAGCCGCAATATACTTAACTATACTATATAAGTTACTTCCCTGTCAAACACAAAGCTAGAATATATTAAAACCGTCAATTAAAATGACCACATAATTCGAATCCTCCTTTTCACACATATCCAATTAGTGCAGGGTATTTTAAAACCCTAACGCACTCGCATTGCTAATAAGCGGTTGCGGCTGCAGCGCTAACAGCAACAATAAATGCAATTCCGCTAGCCGGCAGACGCAGCAGCAGCCAACCAGAAGAAGAAAAAGAACAGCAACAACAACAGCAAGAAGAAGAAGACACAAGCAGGTGCCATGTCATTATCGTTCGCACTCTCTCTCTCTCTCTCTCTCGCCAAGCCGAGCGTGTGCTCTTTGGCCCCGTCTCCCACGATGCTCGCTTTGCTTTCTTTCCGCAGTGGAGAGCTTCGTTTATGCTACGCTTCGGCTGCGCCGACGACAACAACGACAGGCAGGCAGAACAGAACAGACCAGACCAGACGACGACGCCGACGCAGAGTTCAGTTGGGATTGAATTGTGTGACGGTGCGGTTGGTTGCCAGCGCTCGTTGCGCCCTTTTTTTCGTTCACATCGCGCGCGTTTTCCGCGCGACTTTTGTGCTGCGTTCGTTGACTTGGCCAAAAAAGTGTAAAGCCCAAAAACAAAAAATTAATTAAATTAAAAGATAATGAAGTGTCTATGACTGTAGGTGTGTGTGTGTGGGTTGTTTTCATGGCTGCTCAAGTTCAAGTGCTCACAGAAATTCAAAATCATATTTTCTCTTGATTTCCTCCTCTTCTGCTTCTGCTTCTTCTTCTTCTTCTTCGAGTTCTGGCCCAAACAACACGCCAATTGCCAGCCACAATCTTTGTTTACATTCATCCGATTGCGGTTTCTTCATATTTATAAACAAATCGAAAGACATCCAAAAATTATGTTTGACCAAAGAAATTCTTAGCAAAATTTTCGAATTTGTTGTTGTTTTCCCGAGTTGTTGTTGTTGTTGTTGTTTATTTATGCGGTGACAGTCCGCACAGATCAAAAGTAGAAAACATTTTTTTGGCACCACAAAAACGATTCAAAAATTTGTCTTTGTTTGGAATTTTGCGTTTCACGTGAATTATTTGTAATAAATCAGGAAAATATAGCGTAATTTAAATAACTGGAATTCCTGAAATAGAACTGTTAATGAGCTGAGGCTTAAAGGTGGTGCGAAAAACTGGAGAAAGATCTAGAGACTCTTGGATGCAAGGCTAAATATACATATCTCTGATAAGACTTTGGGATTGTCTGGTACTTCTAAGAAATCATACTATTATTACTGTTATCTCAGATACTTTATCTTTAATACTTTATCTTATATGGAAAAAAATTAGTGTTGGATAAGTTTGTTCCTGTTTTTAAGAGTTTTTTCAGTTTACAATGGATTGCTCTAGGTTCCATACTTTCACGATTTTTTCTTTATTTTTTTTTTAGTATCGCTTTGAAAGCTTTTTGATAAGATTTGGTGCGTGGTGACGCATAAGCTTGATATGTGTAGAGATTTGGCTTGTATAGTAAATCAAGGCATTTATCACTTGCTTAAGAAACAGTTTCTCTCCATACTCTCCATACGCTCCATTAAAGATACTTTCGGGAATGTGCACATAAAGCTGGTATGTGACAAGAATAACGGCATCAAGCAAAGGAATTTCAGATATCAAGCGCGATCCATTAAGCAGAGCGTGACAAGGGTGGGCAGAAGCAGCAGAAGGATCATTTGCGAGGCATATACAGTAAGGCACGCATACATAAGCACACACAGAGAGAGAGAGAGAGAGAGAGAGAGTGAGACAGTTGCAGCTACGGCTAAATTTATCAAAGTGCATCATCCGGCTTTGTCATTTGTTGCGCCTGTTTTGTGGCCAGATTTCGCTGAACTGCAAAAGAGAGAGAGAGGGAGAGTGGGAGAGTGGGAGAGTCTGACAAATGCTAAAGCTAAAGTAATGTGCATGCAAGGCCGTAATATTTCACAAAGCGCAATGCAATTTGGCATTTATATACAAACACACACACACACACATAGAGAGAGAAAGAACTAAAGTAACAGTTGCAAAAGAATATAATTCTTTGTATGTGTGCGTGTGTGCGTGCGTGTGTCTGCAAGTCATAAACTAGAAGCTGCTTTGCTGCGCTGTCATGACAACAGCCGCCGCTGCTTAACTTCCAAGCGGGTGGGCAATGCTCGCACGCTCTCCCACTCTCCTACACTCTCCAACGCTCTCCCACTCTCCTCGCTCGCCCTTTGTCTACGCTTCTTAACGGCATATGTTAATTATCTACCTTATCGCTGGTTGGCTGCTCACTGATTCAATTAGCGGTTGCCATCTACACGCATCATTTATAAACTGACTTTTATTTAGTTCAGTTTATGTGGGACAGTAGCCGCAGTCAAGTGCATAGAATAGAGCAGGCATTGTTGTTGTTGTTGTTGTTGTTGTCGTAATCGCATTAAAAGTCATTTAATCGAAAGCGAAAAGCGTGCGAGCGGAGAGCAGCGAGAGCTGTTGCATGGCGATGTGTGTGTGTGTGTGTGTGTGTGTGGGAGAGAGTATGGTATGGTAGCTCGCGCGCTTGAGCTTTGAACTGCAGCTACGCTCACACGCACACCGTCTGCCTGCTGCACACGCTCACTCTACACTCTCCACGGTTCACGCTCCACTCTCACTCTCCACTCTTACCATGCCATGCTCGTGCTCTTTGCATTCTGTGCCGCTCTCGCTCGCACAGCTGAGCTCGAGTCGAGCTCATAATTGAGATTTGTTGCACTCGCAGCGTTGACTTTTATGCGCGCATTTTTTACTGTTTATTGTTTATTGTTTATGGCGCAACATGTTCAATTATAGTGGAAAATTGGATTTCGCTGGCCACTGGAGACTGAGTATGCGAGGGAGTGACAGAGAGGGGAATAGACGTCTCCAGTTGGCCCTTAAATGTCGCTTTGTCGCCAAAAACTTTTCCAACTGCGCGACGAGGCATATACCCTGAGCTATATATGTATATATATCTGTACCTAAATGAAAGTGACTTTGGTGCTTATCAATTGTAATTGTTTGACTGTCCCGCGTCTACCTCAGCTGCTGCCTCTTCCCCTCTCCCTCTCCACTCTTTCTCCTCCTGCTTTAACCAGCAAAACTGCCAAATGCTGCGGGCAACAACAAACGAACATTTTGTCTATGTGTATGTGGGTGTGTGTGCGTGTGTGTGTGTGCGCTAGCTTTTAATTACATTTATCTCGCAGCAAAACTTTGGCAGCGACTTCGACGCTTGCCTCTGCCTCTACCTCTGCTTCTGCCTCTGCCGCTGCCTCTGCCGCTGCGCTTGCCGTGTTCGTTGTTTTCATACGCTTTTATCCGCTTGTCAAAAATCATGTTTGCGGGCACAGACTTAGTATATATATGCTATAGACAATATTTTCTATTGTACAAAAGTAAATGCTTAAGACTTAAGATCTGAGCAATTAGCACTATTTAACCAGAACTATACTATAAATATCCTATTAGAACTAACCAACCTGGGCACTTCCACTATAAATATCCAATTATAACTATCTTTAACTGAGTATAGTATTGTTTTACTATAGAATTTAGCTAGATAACTATATTCTGAGCTAAGCAAACGTGATCTGTTGTAACTAAAACTTTTCTAGGGCAAAAATATTATGTTAGGCATAGAAAACTTTATGTAGACTCTAAAAAAGCCATTTAAAAAATTTAAAAAAATTTATTTTGATTAATTTGAAGAGAAATATCATAATATATGATATTTCAGCCATTTTCTTACGATCTGGCAGCACAATGCATGTTAAGTTGGCTGCGCTTAAGCTCTATGGTACAGTAGTGTATAGTATGTGTGGTATATGTCGTATTTACTATATATACATGGTATATGTGGTATATAGCATGTATGGTATATGGTATATATGGTATTTAGTATATAGCATATTTGGTATATACTATATAGTATCTATCAGTAGTTATCTCCCCAGCCAAATCCATCTGTTTACAGGGTATCTTCTTACAGACATATCTACCCTTCGATATCAACTCTCTCTCTCTCTATATATACACGCACTTCACATTATGCGCGATAAACTCGTGTTGCTGTCGCAATTCAATTAAAGCAAAATCTGTTTCTGTTTCGCTTTTTGCGCTCATTTGATATGGACGCACGGCGACATCTGTTAAATCTGGGCGGAACACGTTTTAATGGCCTAGTAATTGTTTGCCCGCCCCGCGCGATAAGACTGCGCATCTGACAACTTTATGAATACCAAAGAAACTGAATATTTGGATATAGTGTACAGAGAGTCTGACCGAGTGACGACTGACTGGCAATGGGTGCAATGCTACAGTTATCTCTGGCTATATATAGTGCGATAAGAGCTAGAGAAGTTTAACCTTTTGCTAAATGTAACTAAATATATATACTATATATATATATATGCCATATATATTTATGTAAATGTCAGCGCTTTTTAGCTATTTATAGCGGGTATTAGCATTAAGCAGGGACTGCTATATAAAGCATTGCGCTTGAGATAAAAAGGTAAAAATATCAAGAAATTGAAATGGATAATGCAGTTACAAAAGCAAATAGATAAACATATAAAGAAATTGCTAGATATTGCCAGATATCTGACTATTACTAGAGATTACATGCATAGCTCAAGCATTATTATATATATGTAATCGTAGTTAACATAAATCTCTTAGTAAGTCCCATAATTACTCAATATTTTGGGCATATCTATAAGAACTACAACATTTTCAATAGCTTTAGAGCTCTACGAGGGCTGTTTGAACCATTAACTATGAGAGTATTATGAGAAAAATACAAAAAGAAATTCTTTTACATATATATTATGTATATATCATATGCCATATATTTTTAAATATATTTAAATATTTAAAAAAATATATATAAAATTTTAATAGATTTTTTTCTGGCAATGTATTTTTATTATATTTTTTTATATATTTTTTTTAATATTTATTTTTTATAAATTTTTTTTTATATTTATTTTTCAATTATTCTGTCTTGTTGGCAATCCACCCTCGCATAACTTTGTATAAGATAAGATTTTGTTTATATCTCGAGTGCTGCGTACGGCTCACAAATGAGAATTTCGGTAAATATATCTGTATGACGAATAGGTTCAGCAAACACAGAATGCTTTGTTTACCGTTAGGGCCCACGACAGCTAAAGATATAATATACATAATATACCATTACATCAATATAAATGATAAGCAAAATGAACTGGACAAGATATCTTAGAGTTTCTCATATGCTAAGATAAATGATAAATTATATATATATATATTTTGAGATATTTACAATATAAATATATATATATTGGATATTTTGAATATGTATGTATATCATAAATTTATATATATATGTATAATATATATATTTTATACTTATCTTGTCTTTTATCTATTATTTCCCTTGAGCTCCATCAAAATTTCTACTATAAATCAAGTTATCTCAGCTCAGCACATAGATCTAGCCAACTCTCTCTCTCTCTCTCTCTCTCACTCTCTCTTAAGATAGTATATGTATATATGCTCTGATCTCTCATGATTCACTGCGGCCACATAAGTAGATCTCGTCGTGATTATGAGTCATGCAAAATAATGCCATTAAATTGTGCCAAGTTTGCATTAAGATACCAGATACCAGGTAGGTCGCCCCCCCCCTCAACACCCTCTCTAGACCCTCCCTCCCTGAGTTATATGCAAACCTGTTGCATTTTCCGCATTGACGTCGTGAGCAATTAGCAACAGTTGGCGCTTGGCGCTTAGCTTGTGTCTATAAAAGGTCAGCGCGCGCTTTAATGCATTTCCTCTTATTGGACTCGGGATCTGGTTCTTATTGGACTTATCTCGCTGCTGGCTGCTTGCTCATCAGCTATTTTTCGAGTTTATTGCTTTACCTTTTCGTGGCAGTTGACAAACCGTCACGCCCACTGATGACATCACGCAATCCAATCAGAATGTATATGTGTGTTCGCATTTATTAATCTTATCAGAAAGTTGGGAGCTGCTGCTGCCTTTACCTTTACCTTTACCTTCGCCTTTGGGTTTATTTTTATTTTCATTTCATTTTCGAATACCTTTCTGAGCGCTGCTCATTTGGCTCGACTCGTGTTTCGGGCGTGGGTCGTCGTCGTCGTGGTTGTCTTTCTGCTTTTATCATTGATTGTATTGGTCTAATTGGAAGAGCAGAGGAGACGAGCACTAAGTAGCGTAAACAGCAGCAGAAGAGGTCGTAAATGTGTGAGCGGTTGAAATTAACGCCTTCATCAAAATGTCAATGAGCAAATAATCCAAACAGATGTGCCAAATGCAAACTGTTTAACTGTTTATATATATATATCTATATATAAATATATCTCTCGCAGTCGAGGCGCCTCTCAGCGAGTGAAAAGAGTGAAAAATAAATTTAATAAGCCATAAAAATATCAACGGAATCGTGAAACTAGCCAAGTTAAGGTCTGATGTGCGTCGCATCGTAAAGCGTTAACCGTTATATTGGTGTGTTGCATAAAATGGTTAGGATGCTCGACCTGGACCGCCACGCTGATTGCCCCCTGTGGGCGGCAATGGCCTCCTCCGACGTGCCCTGGACGGGCATGCACTACGCCTGCCTCAACGTGCTCAGCGTCTACTGCAAGGTGTTCGATAAGAAGGAAATTTACGATCTCATTGTGAGGTAAGCGTGCGGAGCGAGTGTGCGTGTGTGTGTGTGTGTGTGTGCGTGTGTGTGCCGAAAGCTGCCGCTAGATGGCGCTGCGAAATGAGCTTGCGCCGACGAGTGACGTGCGCTGTTAGCCGGGTAGCGGCAAAAGTTGGAACTACAGTGGAAAATATATGAATATTTAGCTGGGAAAATGGAACTTGGAAAATTGAGATGTAGTGAGAAAATTAAAGGAAAATATGGAAAAAAATAAATTAAAAAAAAAAATAAATAAAAATAAATTAAAATAAAAATATATTAAAAATAAAATGAAAATAAAATAACAAAATAAAATAAAAATAAAATTAAAAAAAAAAATAAAATAAAATAAAATTAAAGTAAAAATAAAAAATAAATTAAAAAATAAATAAAAAAATAAAAATAACATAAAATAAAATAAAAATAATTATAAAAAACAATAAATAAAAATAAAAAAAATAAAAAAATGAATAGGAAAAAGAAATAAAATAAAGTAAAATAAAAATAAAATAAAATAACAAAATAAAATAAAAATAAAATAAAAATGTATTAAATAAATATAAAATGAAAATAAAAAAAATAAAATAAAAAAAATAAAATTAAAAAATAAAATAAAAAATAAAATAAAAATAAAAAATAAAATAATAATAAAAATAACATAAAAAAAAAAAAAAAAAAAAAAAAAAAAAAAAAAAAAAAAAAAATAAAAAAAAAATAAAAAAATGAAAAAATAAAATAAAGTAAAATAAAACTAAAATAAAAAAAAAAAGAAAAAACACCAAATTAAAAACAAAATATAAAATTAGTAAAAGTAAAATAAAAATATATTTAGAAAAAAATACTTCAAAAATATACAAATATTAAGATATAAGTATAAACTCTTAGCTCTAACTCCAAATGTAAATTAAGCTGCCCTATTAACTCCAGTTAACTCTGCTAAACTCTCCTCTAATCTCCCCTCATCTCTTTTCTCTCATTCCTTTGCAGGAAAACCTGTCAATCGTGCAAATGCCCACGCGAGTCTCACGCCATTTACCAGCAGCAGACGACGAGCGTGCACGAGCGCCTCGGCTTCAAGGTGGTTTCGCCGGCCGACTCCGGCGTGGAGCCGCGGGATCTGGGCTATACGTGGGTGCCGGCCGGAGTGCGTGCCTCGTCGCGCGTGAATCGCTACTTCGAGCAGCTGCCGGAGGAGAAGGTGCCGCGGCTGGGCAGCGAGGGGGCGCGACTGCGCGAGCAGCAGATCGCCTATCAGCTGCCCAAGCAGGATCTCTCGCTGGAGCACTGTCGGCACCTGGAGGTGCAGCATGAGGCGTCCTTCGAGGACTTTGTGACGGCACGCAATGAAATTGCGCTGGATATAGGTGAGTCCAGAGAGAGGGAGAGAGAGAGTCTTTAACTCATGCATGTCCTTTAGCCTACATTAAGGATGCGCCCTATGATGAGCACTGTGCGCAGTGCGAGAACGAGATATCTGCTGGAGACTTGATTGTGGCCGCGCCCAAATTCGTGGAGAGCGTCATGTGGCACCCGAAGTGCTTCACGTGCAGCACCTGCAACGAGCTGCTCGTGGACCTCACCTACTGCGTCCACGACGACAAGGTCTACTGCGAGCGCCATTACGCGGAAATGCTGAAACCCCGCTGCACGGGCTGTGATGAGGTGAGTCCACGCTACAATCCACAATCCATCACCAAATTGTCTTGGCCACAAATGCTTAGCACACTTTCAGGCGGTTCCTCTAATTGTTTCACGGTTCTAATTGCCTCTCGCTCCGCCTGGGGTTTGCTTTTTATTGCCTTTATGGCCTGTCGCACGCTCGGTCAGCTTTAATGGCTGAGGTGTGTCCTCCATAATCCTTATATTCCTTTCATTGAACTTCATATCTGGCCAGCCGCATCGAAAGGTCAGCCAATGCAGCTCTTGGCCCCTTATCGAGGCCAGTTGACAGCTCCTGCCTGCCATTGTCCTCTGACGCGCTGACAGCGCAGGCAGCAGCTTCAAGTCGGAAGTGAGTCCCGGGCATTACCGTTAGCTAATCCTCGCATACTTGGAAAAAGAAAAGTATTTGAGGAAGTTTCGCTGAAAGTTTTTGTGAGCTCTTGAAGTAAGTCTGAAGTTGAAACTCTCTTTTTTTTATAAGCACCAAATGGGCACGACTTTAGCATGTCCTTTCATACGTTTCAATGGTTTTTAATAATAAAAAAATTCACATAAAATAAAAATAAATTAAATATATACACAATCACATAAAATAAAAATAATAAAAAAAAATATATAAAAAATAAAGCAATATAAAAATTGAGAAAAATAAATATATATAAATTTAAAATAAAAATAAAATAAAATAAAAATATTAAAATAAATATAAATAATACAATAATATTTAAAAATATATATGTAAATTTAAAATAAAAATAAATAAAAATAAATATAAATAATACAATAATATTTAAAAAAATATATATAAATTTAAAAATAAAATATAATAAAAATGTACAAAACAAATTAAATATATTTTATACATAATATATGTTGATATAAAAATAATTATAAAATATAAAACGGAAATAAAGCAAAATTATAATATTAAAAAATAAAAATAAAAATTAAAAAAATATTTTTAAATGAAAAATTAAACAAATATACAAATAAATTTAATTATGAAATAAAATTAATTAAATTAATAAAATATATGTTCATTTATAATTTAAAAAAAATATATAAAATTAAAATGAAATTATTAAAAAATATATATATACAGAATAAATTTGTTAAATTAATTAAACAAATATAAAATTTAAAATAAAATATTTCAAAAAATTACACAAATAAAAATTGTTAAAAAATAAAATTTAATAAAATTGAATTAAAATAGCGAAATAAATAAAATATATGTTGATAACTAGTTAAATAAATTTTAAAATCAATAAATTTAAATAAACTATTTTGCATATATAATATATATAACTTTATATATATAACTTTAAAAAATGTATAAAAACAAAATAAATATATAATAAATATATAATAAAATTTAAATAAGAGAAAAACTATATATATATATAATATAGTTTATTATTATATAATATAGTTTATAAATAAATAAAAATGCTGCATTAAATCAATTTTTTCTGTGTGAAGTTAAATACAAGAGATTATATATATTTCTACGAGTTCTTTTTACAAATTTGAGCACGGAAACTTTGATTGCTCTATATTTGTCTTCTCTTAGTCATTTATTTGTGATTGATGAGCAATTGTCGCGCCTTAAAAAAGTAGGCGAAGCTCTTGACCTTCTGCTATGACTTCGTCGAGCTTAAGAGCTCGGCAGCTGCGCTCTCTCTCTCTCTCTCATCATTTGGCGATCTCATTCGTTTGCCATTGAAAATAACATAAATTTATATGTATGGCATAAGGCTGCCACGCCCACCGAAGCACACACTTTCCCTTTCAACACAAGACAAACAAACGCCTCCCAGGCATTCCGAATGTATTTTTGGCACATTATTTCGATATTTATTAGAGAGAAAATAGAGAAAAATGAAAATAGAGAACAGAAATAGATGAATTTCTTATAGCTAAACATATTTGCTGATAAATCTAGTTGCTGTTGTCGTTGTTGTTGTTGTTGTTGCTTTGGCCATTTGTGGCAGCAACAACTGCAACGACATTGGCCATGGCCAAAAGTATTAAAAACAAATGCGAAAATTCAGAGAAATGGAAAATGTGTAAGAAAAATAAAGAAAAAAATGTAGAAAATATATGAGTGAGTGTGAGTGTGTGTGTGTGTGTGAGTGTGTGTGTGAGTGTGTGTGTGCGTGTTTATTCATTGGCCTTTTGCTGAATAAGAATTTCGTTAAGCGAAAAATCATTCGCAATTTACATGGCGCGCTGATTAGGAATCGCGCTGCTCGGCCAATAGAACGCAGACAGCAGCCGTCGTTGCCAAAATACTTAACGAATGCCCGCTGTCGCGCCCCCCGCCCTTCACGCCCTCCCTCTGGCCTGCTGTGATTCACTCGGCCCTTTCGCTGCGCGGCATTAATCAGTTGCGAGACGATCGATTAGGTGGCAACAACTGGCGCCGAGTGCAACTGCAACAGCCACGCTGCTGCTGCCCCGGAAAAAAGTCGAAAAAGTGTTAAAGTGTAAACGACAAATATATATATAAATATCAGATATATATATATATATATATCATATATTTTTATATATTTTATATTCAAAAGAAAATATCCAAGTGAATTTTCATCGATTTTCTCTGCGCCTGGCGAAAGTTTTGCTAATTGAGTTACCTAATCGCTTCTGAGTGTTTCGATTGTCTGCCTGAGTGTTTGTGAGTGCGTGCTGAATACACTCACACACTCGCACACTCACACACTCGCACACACTCTATTGAAACAGTCGGCGCATTACGCAAGCGAATGGCTGCAGACGAGGCGCTCACCGGCATCGGGGAGCTGCTCTTCTCGCTGCTGATTGGCTACCTGGGCGCCCTGGAGTTTGCGTTTGTGGCGCGCCAGCTGTACCACTGGAGCTGCCAGCATCCGGACAGTCAGGATGCAGCCGATGCCGAGGAGCTGCCGCGCCTGCGCGAGCGGCTGGACAAGGAGCTGGCGGAGGCTGCCGAGCGGGAGGCAGCTGCCGGCAGCAATGTGATGCAGGATGGAGTGCTCTATAGCAATGGGTTCCGGCTGGAGTCGGAGGCGGAGCGGCGGGCGGCGCTGGCTGCGGAGCTAGAGCGGCAGCGATGCATCGAGGAGGAGACGCGCAAGCAGCTGGCGGAGGCGGAGCAACGGCTGGCTGAGGAGCGCCGGAGAGCCGAGGAGCAGCGCGTGCAAGCCGAGGCGAATGAGAGCGCACGAAGGCTGATCGAGGCGGAAAAAGAACGCGAAGCGGCCGAAAGAAGGCGCGAAGAGCAAGAGCAAAGGGAACGCGCCGCGAATGAGGCCGCAAAGGAAAACCAAAGAAAATTGCTGGCGGCGGAAAATGAGAGAATTGCGCGAGAAGCCGAACGCGAGAGGCAGGAAAATGAAAGAAAACTGCAAGAAGTCGAACGGGAGCGCGAGGAAAACGAAAGAAAATTGCTGCAGGCCGAAGTGGAGAGGGCGGAAAAACAAAGAAAAGCGGAGGAAGAACAGCGCGAACAGGCGGAAAATGAGCAAAGACTGCAGCAGGCAGAGGCGCAGCGACGTCAGCTGCAGGAGCAGGAGGAGAAGGAGGCGGAGGAGGAGGCGGAGGCGGCTGCAGCGGCGCTCGAGCGGCAGCTGCTCGACCTGGACGATGAGCAGGAGCAGCGGGATGCGGAGATCGTGGAGCGGCTGCTGGCGGCGGAGCGCGAGCGCAAGCTGAGCGCCACGGAGAGCGAGCTGGAGGAGGAGGCGCTGATCCTGGAGCAGTCGCGCCGCATGGCCGCCAGCAAGCTCCAAATGGAGAAGAAGCAGAAGTCGATCGAGGAGAACGCCCGGCTCTTCATGGAGGCGGAGGAGGAGATGGTGATGCTGCAGCAGCGCATGCTCCAGGCGGCCCAGCAGGAGGAGGAAGCCCAATACGCGGGCATGGAGCCCGTGGTGGAGGCGCCGTGCGTCAAGAAGATCCTGCCGCCCAGATTCGAGGAGCCGCCGAGCGAGGAGCCGCTGATTGTGCAGCGCGTGAAGACGCAGTTCGGCCAGAAGAGCCGCATGTTTCCGGGCGTCTCCGATGAGGGCTCCTCCGTGGAGCCCAACTCCAGCCAGCAGTCGTCGTTCAGCGAGGAGCGCCGCACGGAGGAGGAGCGCCAGGAGCCGGAGGGCGAGGACAACGTGCCCGACGTCCAGTACACCGAGGACTACCTGCGCTCCCTGGACGGCATCAAGAGTCGTCCGCTGATGCGCGAGGACGGCTCGGGTCGTCGGCGCGCCTTCAAGAAGCGCAGATCGAGCGGCAGCTCGAATTCATCGCGTGAGTCACGCGCCTCACGCGACGAGGAGCTGAAGATGTTCACATCCCTCGAGGAGGAGGAGCTGCGGCATGGCGAGAAGGCCGACTACAATCCCATCAAGTACACGGAGCCGAGTCTGCGCGTCAAGCCGCACCACAGGCGCCACAAGCGGAGTCCTGCGAAGGACTCGCGGCCGGCCTCCGATGCGAGTGGCTCGCTGGAAATGCTGGGCGAGGAGGGCACGAATCCGTGGGGCGAACTGCAGCCGGAGCACTACAAGGACACGGAGTTTTGGAAGCGCGAGAAGGCCCTGTCCATTGACGAGGAGGAGCTCGACCTGGAGCGGCGCGCCTCCGGCGAGGAGGTCCTCGACGACGCACAGAACCTGCCCAAGGCCTCGTCCTTCGAGCACGCGACCGACGAGCAGAACGAGCTGGCGGCCAACTCCTTACGGCAGCAGCGCTCCAAGGACCAACTGGTAAGTGGTGCCCAGAAGCCTCGACAATTGATTATAATCGAACGACTCTTGTGACCAGGACAAGGACAAGGACAAGGACAAGGAGGAGAGCGCGGAATCCTCGAGAGCAACGGAGTCCAGCAGCAGCGACATCAAATCCAATGTAAGTGCTTTGGCCCACGCCTAAACGCAACATCCTCGCCCTCGCCCTCGCCCTAACTCCTGCTCCTGCAACTGCTTTCCACTGCTTTAACTGCTTTCTACTGCTTGACACTGCTTTCTACTGCTTTGCACTGCTTTCCTTTCATATCTCTGCCTCTGCTTTCCGCTTTGGCTTGTGCAGCTGCAAACCTCCGCCGGAACTGAGGAGCAGCCGCGTCGCGGCTCACCCGGGCTGCGTCGCAGTCCGCGCATCGACGAAATGGATCACTACGAGGAGCGCTGGCGCGAGTCGGAGGCCAGCAAGGCGACGCCAGCGATAACCGTACAGCAGCCGGATACGGGTCCGTGGCGGGATGAGTACGGCCTGCTCATGGAGGGCATCAGCGACTTCTACGACTTTCAGGCATCCGTCAACCCATCCAGATCCAGGAACAGCTCACGCAATCCCTCGCCCCAGCCCAAGAACGTGGCCCATCGCATGGACGTGGACGAGGCGCACACGCTGGAGGTCTACGATGACAGCGAAACGGCTGAGCTGGCGGGCGAGCTGAGCTGCGAGTTGGTCCTGCAAATGCTGGAGGCGACTATGAATGAGGCGGAGACGGACTCCCAAGGGGAGCAGCTGCAGCTGCAGAATGTCGCCGATGAGCAGACGCAGAGCGGAGCCCAGCCAGCGCTGCCCCTGATCTTCGAAGCGGTGAACGAGCCGGAGCAGCAGCTGCTGCAAGGAGAAGCCAATGGCCTTGAGGAGACTCACTCAGGGCTGGACTCCAGTCTGCCCCAGCCCATCATAGAGATCAATGCTTCGGCTGAGGCTGGAGCAGACGGCGCCGAGGCGGAGGCGGAGCCAGTGCCCACGCGCGAGGAGATGCGTTTGTTTGTGGAGCATCTGCGTGCGGAGCGCAATTCACGTGAATGTTCCCAGTCACGTTCCCGTTCCCGTTCCCGTTCACGCTCGCCGCTGCCCACAGCGGATAATATTGAAAGAAGTCTGGAGACGCGCCGCCTGAAGCGCATCAGGCAGAACGATGAGCTCCTCGAGCAGCTGCAGGGGGCGCAGGCTGCGGGCGTGGCACCGTCTTTGGCTATACCCGTTATCTCGCTCAGCCCGCCGCCGCTGCCCACCATCTCCATTGAGGGGGTGGAGGAGTCGAAGGAGGAGGAGCCCGAGGATACGCCGGAGTCGATGGCCAAGCTCTTCGAGCAGCTGCGTCTGAACCGCGTTCGGTCGCACTCGCGCTCCCGCTCCCGCTCGCCGCTGCCAACGGCCGCGGATCTGGAGCACAGAAGGGAGCAGCTCGTGGCTCAGAGTGATGCCCTCTTCGAGCGGGCCAAGACACCGGAGCCGGAGTGCCAGAGTCCACCCGGCAGCGACAGTCGGGACATGCGCTCCCTATCGCCCTCTCGCTCTCGCTCTCGCTCCCGCTCCAATTCGCCTCCGGAGGGCACGGAGGAGCTGGAGTTCCAGCTGTTGCTCAATCTGGAAGGCGCCGATCAGGAGCACGTGCTGGCCAGCATCAACCTAGCCCAGCAGCGGGAGCTCGACCTGGAGGCACTGCAGCAGCTGACCAATGCCAGCGAGGAGGTCGAGCTGCCGGACTACGCCTACGACTACGAGCGCAGCATCTCGGATGCGGCGCGTGAGCTGAAGGAGGAGCTCCAAGTCAGCGGCTTCAAGCGCTCCACCTACGTGGGCGAGTCCCTGGACCTGGGCAGCGAGTACGCGCAGCAGCGAGAGCAGACGGCGCGCTTCCAGCGCTCCCGCACGCCCTCGCCCTCGCTGGATCTATCCGTGGCCCGGGAGCAGGCGGCGGCACAGCGCGAGATGCAGGAGGCGATACTCAATTCGCTGATTACGGCCAGTGGCTCGGAGCAGGAGCAGGAGAATCGACTGGGCGCCAAGCCTAAGTTCGCGCAGGAGCTCGGCGAGGCGCCACTCGGAGCAGGCCAGTTGGATGATCTGCGTCATCGCACGGCTGAGTTCCAGCGCTCGCGCAGCCAGAGTCGTTCGCCCGTGCGGGATGTGGAGGAAGAGGCGGAGGAGGAGGCCGCCAAGCGGGAGCTGCAGGATCAGCTGCTGGATCAGCTGGCTGCGTCCAGCGTGAACTTTCAGAACTTTTCGCGCTATTTGAATGCGGATTTCCTGGACAGCGAGCGACGCGCCTCGGACTCGGCGATAATGCAGCTGGATCCGTTCGCAGAGCTCGAGCCGGAGGAGTATCATCACTTCCGGCGCTACTCGCTGGCCCAGGAGCAGCCCGTCGAGGAGTATCCCAGCGACGAGTGCGTCTACATCTCCCAAATCGAGGTGCGCTCGCTCACGGGCAAGAGAACGTGGCTCAAGGAGGATTTCTACACGCACGACCTGGCCGGACTCGAGCTGAGCCTGGAGCAGGGCAGGAAATTGCTCCAGGAGGAAGGCGAGCCGGACAAGGAGCCGGAATATGCCACGGAGGAGGGCTCCTGGGCACGCGCCGTGCTCGCAGCCGAGGCGGAGGCGGAGGCGGCCGAGTTCGACGAGACGAGCGCAATCTATAATTACGACTTGGGCGGAGAGTTTCCGGGCAACGAGGATGCCTGCAGCAGCAACGACAGCGAGGACGAGCGACAAACTGTCGTCGAAATGGACGACGATGACGAGGATGAGTACGAATTCGAGCTGGACGAGGGCATCTCGGACAACAACGAGCGCACGCAGCCGACGGATGAATCGCATCACGATACGTCGGAGTGCGAGGAGGCGGAGCGGAATGCGGATCGCTATGCGAACCGGGAGGCCAACGACTGGGCGGAAGTTGACAACGTGGAGGACTTTGCGGACTTTAGCCTCGATGACGGCGCCGTGGGCGGCGCCTACTCCGATCCGGATTCGTTTATCGAGCAGATCTACAACGATGCCGTGAAGAACCGTAAGCAGAGCGGCATCCTGAGGGACTACGAGACGATGGTGCAGGAGCAGCTGCCAGCGGACAGCGAGTCGGACAAGGAGAAATCCGGCTCGGACAGCGAACGCTATGCGCTGTGGGCCAAGACCAGAGAGCTGAGCAGATCGGAGGACGGCAACAGGCACAGGGACATAGACGTATCCATTGGCCTGCTCGAGGGCGAGCGTCGGGATGCGGCGGAGATGCGCTATCTGGGCGATGCGCAGGTAGCCGCACGGCAGTCGACAAGGCTGCGCACGCGCTACGGCTACAGTCCCAAGCTGCAAGGGGGAATCGTGGAGGACGATATAGAAGTGGATCTGAACTACAAGCCCAAGAGGGAGTACAACTGGCGCAAGAACTTTAAGCTGGACGATAATGAGGCAGAGGCAGAGGCAGAGCAGAGCCAGCAGCCTGGAGAGGAGCAGCAACAGCCAGAGGAGACTCTAGATGAGCAGCAGCTGCAGCTGGAGCTGGAGCAGGAGCTATACGAGCTGCCACCTAGTGGTGAGCTGGATCTGCGCCGCTATAGTCTGGGCGGCGAGAGCATAACCCTGTTCAGTCGCAGTCCGGAGCGCGAGCTGCTCTCCGTGGTGCCTGAGGAAACGTTGCCGGAGCCGGAGGAAAATGGAGAGGAGAGCATGAGTCACATGGAGCTACCCATCAGCGAGGACTCCGTTGAGAAACCCAAGAAGAAGAAGAGCAAGAAGAAGACGCGCAAAGGCTCCAAGAGCGAGGAGGAGCTGCGGGATGACAACGACTCGGACACAAATCAGCAGACCAACAGAGAGGATGGGGAGATCCTTACAGAAACGCCGCCCAAGCGCAAGGTGCGCTCGCGACGCAGCTCCAAGGAGACCAACGGCGGGCTCTTCTCGCCGCGCAGCAGCATTGGCTTCGTGCCCGAGGAGACTCTGGAAGGCATTGCGGAGCTCGAGGCGACGCCGAAAAAGAAGACGAAGAAGCGTCGGAAGTCAGCCAAGGAATCCTTCGAGCAGGAATCTAGCGAACCCGCTGGCCTCGCCAATGGCCCGGATATAGATGCCGCCTTGGCCGAGGCGCTGGCCAAGATTGCGCCCGTCACAGTTTCGGCCTCCACGAATCTAACGCCCGCTTCGACGCAGCAGAATCTGCTGTCCAGCCTGAGTGCCGGGCACAGTCTGTGCCTGACGCCCGCCTCGTCCTTCGAGGAGCCGCCCAGCGCAGGCTCCGAGTTGGCTACTAACAATGCTCCAGCGCCCGCTCGCTCTGTTGTCGACACCTTTGATCTGCTCAAAGACGCCAATTTCTATCCGCTTTTCTAGCCAACGAATATCTGATACTCTCACGTTTGATTTCGATCTTTATCTGTTTTTTTTTTATAGACATGTTCATAAGCCCCACATCCGCCACGCGCACGCAATCCACAGACAAATCAAAACTGTTATGCACCCAGTTCCAGTTCCAGTACCAGTTCCAGTTCCAGTTCCAGTTCCAGTTCCAGTTCCAGTTCCGCTAGACTGAGGGATCTTTCACTTTCTATAAATCGAATCGAGAGCAGGATTATTGTTATTATTTATGATTTATCGATTAATTGCTATCTATATCTGTTAGTTTATCGATTACTGCTGACAATAAATATGAATATATATATATATGTATCTGTACGATCGCATCGGTTCATTCAGAAACTGCATCTGACGCAATGCTCGCCCCGGCTCGACTCGTCTATAAATATTTCCCATCTATTTGCATCTGCGTCTTTTCTCGATTCTCGATTCTCGATTCTCGATGCTCATTTCTCGCACTGCAGAAATGCCCTAGCATTGAGATCATTTCGTTATCCAAATGGTCGCAATGCATGCGCCAAGTGCACTGACATTCAGCCAGAGACAATTGGCCATACAATATATATATATATAGTATATATAGTCTGTATAATATCGTGCATTTGCTTGGCCCAATTTGCATTTGGCTCGTCTCAGTCACATGATGTCATCGATTCATCTGATGCTCTCTGCCAGCCAAGTCACAAAATACTTAAAATGTCATGTTTAAGTAGCCATAATAAGTAGCCATAATGCCGGCCATTATTACCACGGTTCGTGCCTATAGAATTTCTGTTTATTATTGCCATAAAAATGGCATTTCGTGATGAAGAGTTCTATGATCAGAGCTGGGCAGACGTAAGATAGTTCTCTGTAGTCAACTTCCTGATTGACTAGAGTTGGTGTTACTACATATATATTTGATATGTATCATATGCTATAATATCTCTGTCCTATATATATACTTTACTATAAATAATATATATTTAAATTCTGTGCCCGTTTTACGCTGCTTTAGCTTAGCCAAAGGCTTCGAGTTTTTGGTTTCGAAAGTCTATCAACTGGCATGTATTGCTTATATATTATATATATATATATATATATTATAGTTCAGAACTTGACTTTTATAGTTAGCTGTGGTATTCGAACTTCACTTTTCTTAAGTCTGAATATATTTAAAATACTTATATATTCATAATAAATCTGCTTCACATGCATCTCTCATGCCTTCAGCATTGCCTACCAAAGCAAATGTTTTCATATCTTAAAATATACTTCGTAAATATAGATTATATTCAATTTTATATTTTATATTATTTATATATATTTTTATACATTTTTATACATTTTTATGTATTTTTATATATTTTTATATATATTTATATATATGTAATATATATATTTTTTCCCATCTATCAAACGCACTTTACGCCGCGCCTAAAAGCATGCAACAGAAAATGTCAACAACGTCCATAGATACAATATCTATCAGAAATAAAAAATATATTTTTGTTTGAGTTTTCCAATAGGAAAACGCCTTTGCTTTGATGCCAAGTGCTTTGTTTTGTTTTGTTTTATTTTTGTTTTTTTTTTGTGATATGCTGAGAGCTCTTCAGTTGAGCTTTGTCCCTGAAATAATGCTGTCAACTATCTTATGTCATATCCTTAGTCAAATTAGGTGCTGCGAAATCATATTTCGCGCTGACAATTCAAAAGAAACGCGCTAAAATGCTTCTGACAACAAAACACTGAATCTATGTCACTCGGATGATTTGTTTACGCAGCTCACTTTGGGCTGTTTGGGGGGTCTCTGCTCCTCAAAACTGTTTGCCATTTGTTCTTTTGTTTTCGATTCGTTTTTCTCGTACAGGGCCTTTTGCATTGCGTAATCTGGACGTATATAGTATATATAGGCGTACATATGGTTCTTGTTGCACTGAGAAAACACGCGCAATTCGTTTGCCAAAAAGTCTTATTCAATAGTTTGTCTTTGACATGAATTCATTTTTCCTGGCGTACTTAAAAATATTTTTCTCTCTATTCATTTAATATTTTTTTTTGTCAAAAATACCAACAGCAGCCGCTGCCAACGGGGTAGATTCGGGTATCGCTCAAACTCTTTGATTAGTTGCGAGAGATCGCGGCTATTCAGGGTATTCGTTCGTCTGCTAATTGTTCGTTTGGCTTAAACAAATTGAATTTGTTGTCGAAAACGAAACACCTTTCTTGCCAGACTTTTCTCCAATTTTTCATGAATATGCATATGTATATATATATATATATATATATATATATATGTGTGTGTATATATGTGGCCCGTAGTTGATTTTTATTGATGTGTATTTCGGTTCCAACCCGCTCGACCAAGCCAAATAATATAATTAATGATGTTTTGTGCCGCGTGCAAGAGATGACCAAATGCCACTTGAATAGCTCATCTATATATAGATCGGGCATTTCTGATGGATAATCCCGATCGAAATGCGCTTATAAACAAACTTCAACTTGAACTTTTAACCCACGAAGAATCATTGGATTCACAGTTCAAGTTTTTGCCATCATTTTCCGCTCTTCTGGCTGCCCATAAAAATAAATGAAAAGCTGGAAAATTTATGAATTTATGACCCAATTAACGCTTCGAGTGTTGAACGTGAAACACGCCAACTTTTATCAACGATTCGCGCATTGCATTTATTTATAGACAACACGAAGACGAAATATGAATTATAAAATAAAAATAAAAAAAAAAATTAATAAAAAAAAAAATAAAATCAAGCAAAGATTGCATTTCACTTTGCTCCATTGCTCTTGTCTGCCGCCGTTGCTGCTGCTGCAATTATTTATATATATATATAAAAATATATATTTTTATATGCATATATAAATATTTATATATATATAGTCATATTCTGTGCCTACATGCCATAATATTCTAGAATATATATTCTCTTTTTCTTTTCTTTTTGTCTATAATAAAACTAACTTTTACTAGTTTGCCTAAATGCTAGAAAAACATAATAAAATTAAGTTTTAGTACGTGATTGGGGGGTATATTTGCAGCTAGCATAAACATGATTAATCTATAATGTTTGGATGAGGTGAAAAATCACTGAATTGCGGGCAGCAGTTGCTGCTCTACTCTCGGTATGGCAGACATTAGAGGGCAATTGCCTTAACTTAAGCACTTTAGCACATACAAAGCAGTGATTAAGTTCTGGCAATTGTCCTTTAATATACCTTGGCAGTTGCCCTATGACAACTGCCATACAAAACAGCTGTTGATAAACACTGATACCAAGGCACTGATCAGACTAACTCAATAAACTCCTAAGTCTAGTTTGACTGCCAATTGCTGCTGCTGCTGCTGCCCACTTTCAATAGGCGATATTCTCTCTCTCTCTCTCTCTCTCTCTTTCTCTCTCTCTAATATTGTTGTTGGCTTTGTCTGACTTGTCTGCAAATTGGCTGCTTTTAAAATGTCATCGTTACAGCGAAGCCAAAAAGAAAATTGAGCTAATAGAGATTTCGGCTTGATGCTCAAAGCTATTTGCCTTGGACACTTGCCCTTTGCTTGTCACCGACACAACTGAATATTAAATGAAATGAATATATATATATATATATACAATCATATTCAGATACTGTATCAAGAGAGAGCTTTCCAGTTGGAAATTCTGTTCTGCTGCAGCTGTTTGCGATTTCGCATTACAAATTTGGAATGGCGCAGACAGAGCTGTGCCAAAATGCTGTAACAAACAGAGATGGGCGGCAGAGGGGGGCGTGTAAAAGTGATATTAATCATATAGTATACGGCCCACGCGATATTCGCTGATCAATTAAAAATTCTATATGGCTGGATGTTGCATGTGTGGAGGCAAAAGCTGCTGCTGCTGCAGACAGAGTCAGACAAATTCGAAGAATTTATGCTGTGGGAGAGTGTAAGAGAGGGAGAGCCAAAGAGAGGGAGAGAGAGAAAGAGAGAGAGTGCGTGTAGGTGTGCGTGTGTGTGTGTGTGTGACTTGTGTGTCGTGTGCACAAGCGCCAACAACAAAGGAAAACTGAATTTTCCGCAGCTGCTGCAGGTGTGTGCCCCCCCCCCCCCTCTCTCACACACACACATACTGGCAACATTTATTGATATATTTATAGATGCGTGTTTGATTTATAACAAACAAAATTGCAAACTTGACTTGATTCCATAAAGTTGCTAATGATCAAATATTGTCTAAGGCAACAAGCAAAAGAGAGCCACAGATCTCTCTCTCTCTCTCCCTCTCTCTCTCTCTCTTTCTGTCTAGCTGCTCGCTCCCTCTCTGCCTCTCTCTCCGGTGCTTGCCTGACTCTCTCTGACGCTCTGCGAGCAGCTGCCGCGCTCTGCGGCACTCCCCGAGATTTTATTTATACACTTGCCTCTGGGGGCGAAACTAGATACACGCGAGACTTTTCCTTCTTATTAGACTGTTTCGGTTTCTGTTTGAATATTTTGTTCGAAAAGATTTCGAATATTTCGTGCAAGAAACGCGTCAGTTGGCATCACGACTCGGCAAAGCTCAAAACGTTTCGCGAAATCTCTTGCGGCTCGCATCAAGTTTTAGTTTCTTTTCGATTCGTGCAGCAGGGAAAGTTCAGTCGGTCATTAGAGTGCAAATTGGTTTTAGTTTTAGCTTTTGTTTGTTTGGGGGCAACTTTTGAGTTTAGATCTAGATTTGCGAGACTTTTTGAGTTTTGGGTTTCGAGTGTGCGGCACAAAATGGCGGACGTGGAAATTATGCAAACGATGACGGAAGTCAAGAAAACGAAGAAGGTCAAGAAGACGTCAAAGCGTCGCGAATCCGAAGTGCAAATCAGCGAGGTGGATGCCACCAACGAGGAAAGGGGGTAGGTGGAACGTGTTACGTGTGGTTCAGTACGGCAAGCAGATGTGCAGATGCAGACTTCAGTCTGGGAGAAGGTCTACCAAATGTCCACCTGGATATTTGGTATATTTTCTCGTATTTTACTGGTATTTTGGATAAATATATCTTCTATTATCTTTGTTGTCTTTGTATATCGTTTACCCGTTAATCATTCGATCGAAAATTCAATCATGTACATACATATATATCTGTATATATATATATATAAATCGATCACAAACAAAAACTATCCAAAGTACTCGCATAATAATCTCGAACGACACGTTTACTACCTTCTTTCCTCGGCAAAACTGTTTACTAAAAGGTACCCAACATAAAGCTGTCGTTGTCTATAAATGTCTATAAATGTCTACACACAAAAAGAAACCAACAAGCAAACAACAACCACAACAACAACATACACTGAACAACAAACAAAACAAATAAACTGAAAAAAAAACAAGTGAATATACATTTTGAGTATATACTCTCTATACCCCTACCCAGTGAATACTATATATACATACATCTCGCCTATGCGAACAACAACAACAACCACATTTTACACTGACCCACACGCAATTTGAATATATACATATATTCCAATATGGACTCTGTTCATTTATACTTGTCTATGAATTAACTTTGAGCGAGTTCTTTCTGGTTTGGCTATATCGTCGTTCGTCCTTTTTGCAGTTAATTTTCAGTGGCGAATATACAAAGGCCATGGACAAGGACTGGCACTCGGGCCACTTCTGCTGCTGGCAGTGCGATGAGAGCCTCACTGGACAGCGCTACGTCATCCGGGACGATCATCCGTACTGCATCAAGTGCTACGAGAATGTGTTCGCCAACACGTGCGAGGAGTGCAACAAGATAATTGGCATCGATTCGAAGGTGAGCTTAAGAACCAGATTAACTTATTGATTGATGGCTAAATTGATCGGATAATAGACTCGAAAGTAGATCAAGCAGTAGATCAAATAGGAGTCTAGATAATTGAGTGAAAAATACATCAAATTGTAGACAGAATTGAAAAGAAAAATGATCAAGTTGTAGATGAAATACTATGTTGAGTGAAAAATAGATGATATAGTGGACTGAATAGTAGATAAAAGATTTGATTGGAAAGTAGCTGAAAAAGTATATAAAAATTGAATAAAAAATATATATAAAATATATATAAATATGTTTAAAATATATAAAAATGTATAACAAATTTTTAATAAAATGTATAAAATAATTCTTAACAAAATACTTTCGAAAAAAATACCAAATAATAATTCATTTATAAGGGACTAGAATGAAGACAGAAATAGATACAAATTACTTGAAATTCCAATAAGTAGATGTGCCAATGATTTCTCATATCTTGTATCTTTTATATACATTATTTATTATTATATATTATTTATTATATTAGAAACAGAAATAGAAATAGCATTAGAACTAGACCTCAAGTGTTTGGCATGGTATTTTGATATTGTAGAAAAATACTGAAATCAGATAGAATTATGAATGAAATGAAACTCGAAGTGTATTACATCTATTTTAGATAAAAGTACATACCTTTTGGATATTTATATATATACAAGCTTTAAATAAATAAGCTCCGAGAAACTCTTATATAAAATATAGTTATGATTGTTAGTTATAGTATTGCTGATGCAATATCTTCTTTATGCTTTCTGCAAAGTTTGAGTTTTGTATAAATATAAATTTTTAGAAACTATAACAAACTCTATATAGTCTATATAAGCTATATATAAGCTATTGCTCATTCAGCCAAGATCATCTCCCACTTATCCACATTCATAAACTGCCATCAAACTAAACAACTTCTCGTCCTCCTCCTTCCTATCTGCAGGACTTATCGTACAAAGACAAGCACTGGCACGAGGCCTGTTTCCTCTGCTTCAAATGCAATTTGAATCTGGTCGACAAGCAGTTCGGAGCTAAGGCCGATAAGATCTACTGCGGCAACTGCTACGATGCGCAGTTCGCGTCCCGCTGCGACGGCTGCGGCGAGGTGTTCCGTGCAGGTGAGTTCAGAGTCTGCAACTGTGCCACCAAATGTGGCATACTTTGTGGCGGGCACTCTAAATGGCATCTATATATGTCTATATCTATATAATGCGAGGCTGCAACCCGTTTTGGTGGGAGGCTCGGGAGAGAAATGACATCTTTGTGTGCCAAATTAATTGCACTCGCAGGGCAATTTGTTGCCAACGGGCGACACATTCCATAAATCGCCAATGTGCGCGGCCTGAGCTGAACGTGAATAACAGACGCGCATATTGCATACCCTGTAGGGTAGTTGCTGCGTCTGTGTGTGGGGTATGATGTGCTGGGAGTAGCAGTGGAAAGTGGAAGGCAGCCGAGTGGGTGGGCAACGTACTGGAGTCTGTTTGATGTGGCAGCTGATGAATATCGATGGATATCTCAGAGCTTTTGGGAGCTTCTGTACCATTAATTGTATGGAATGATGCAAAATGCTTAAAATGCTCAATGGGAAAATGTGAGAAGAGCGCATAAAGCACTTCAAAGCAAATGCATATTAAAAGCTCCCTCAAAGTTCACTTACCCTCCGCCTACTCCACTAAAGCTCCCTTAAAGCTAACCTTATTTTATTTTAAACTTCAGTTAACGCTCTCTTTGAGATCAGTACCTATAAAGCTCTGCATACTGCCTAACTAACTAGCTAACTAGAGATAATATGATAGCTAAAACTTCGCAGCTGTAAGCACTTCATGTCTGTCAATGTTAGATAAAAGTCTGTGATTGATTTGTGTTAATATTTGCACAATATATATAGGGTATATTTGCAGTCGTGTTATCTGGAGCCAAACTTCGCTCCGCTAATGAGCCTGCTACAGTCGAGTGCGTGCAACGTGCGCTGCCTGCGGCCCCGTTGTCGTAAATGTCCGATATCTGTTTTCATTATACGTTGACTTAACTGCAATTTGTGTCCAAGTTTTCGTGCTCGAGATGCTCGAGACATAAGTCTCGAGTCAAGTCGAGTCGAGTCAAGTCGAGTCGACTGCAAGTTCATTGCCAGCAGCTGCCCACGCTCGACAGAGCTCGATACAATCCCAAAAGCAGCTGTGCGGTGCGGCGGCAGGCCCTGAACCCGAACTCGCGCAGGTGCATGACATTGTTTTCATTATTGCTGGGCAGGCAGGCGGAGGGAGGGAAGGCCAAACAGAAAAGGTGTTAAATGTGACAAGCGCTCCAGTTGTTTGTGCCCCACTCAAAGCCAAAGTCAAAGCACAAATACACATTCAGCCAAGAAAAGGTCTTAACAGCGAGCAGCGACTGGAAGCGTTTCTCATATCAATCAGGTGCTAAGCTGCTACCAAAAATGGCATTTCACTTGAAAGTACACGCTGTTGACATTGCCAATTGCGAGAGTTGGCTGCCTGATAAACATCTACCGAGATCAATGTCAGCAAAGCGGCCCACACGCTCGACTGTCAATTGCAATGGCATTTCAATAATACATATCTCCCCCCTACCTGTATGCAAATATTTACATCTTTATTCAGTTTGCAATCGCTGCCTTCTGTTTGCCAAAGGTGCCTCGTTTGCTTTGCCTATTCAGGCATTAACTAATTGTCTAATCAAATATATATTTGATATTTGTTAATTTGCCAATTGCTCTTGTGGACAGAGACATAACATACACTGCAACTGAATGGAAAAGGAGTATATTAGTTTTGTGAAAGTGAAGGGGGAAGGAGGAAGCCTGGCAGCTGTCATATAAATCATAAAGTTACTTTGGCTTGTATGAAAAACAGATGCGATCTAGGCCTTTATGTTCGTCTGTCCATGAGTTCGACCTTTACTTCCTCTGTTCCTCTACATGTGTGTCCATAATGAAAAGTATATAGAGTTATAGAGACGTTGATATATCTCTAGTTAGTTCTAGCTCTAGCTAGTTTTTACTCTGGTCAATTCTTCATTCAGGCAGTTCTTGTTCTATCCAGCTCTTCTCTTCCCAGCAACTGATCGTTAGCTTCAGCTAGTTTCATGATCTCTTAGTCTCTTACTCTTCAGGGTAGCTCTTAGTCGTGCCATCCCCACCCCACTGCACTCTTAGTTGTTAATCGTCAACTCTAAGCCACAAATTGCTTAGATTGCAACGCCCACTCAACATATGCCATGGCATTAATCGAACAAGACTGATGATGTATAGATTTATATATACGTACATATACATCTGATACATATATATATATATATATATTTATATACATATATTTACGCATTTATAATCACCATTGGCCATGTCATCTATGTTAATTCGTGGCAAATTGTGTAGCATATGCCTAATGCCTCGTCTCTGACTCATCAGATATTTGCGTTTATATATTTTCATATAGAATTCTTATTTAAATTTTCATCTGTTTTTTGGTAATGAAACTTGTTTTTTTTTATTGTTTTATGTGTGTTTTTTTTTCTCGTATGATTTGTGGCTTTTAAATAGCTTTTGGCTCAGCGCGTTGAGGAATTATTATTGAAGATCGTTGATAAGCGTGTGGAATTAAATTAATGTGTTTTATATAGCTCTATTGTTTCTCTTAAATGAGAAAATAAACTATGGGTAGTACTTGGCGCAGCTGACAGATATTTGCTGAATTAAGCTGAATGCGGAAGGGGATGAAAAGTTGTGGAGCAGAGTTGATTTTAGTGAGAAGCAATGGCTTTAGCTTGAATATCTATATAATATATATATAGGAAAAGAAAATATGCTTAATTGAATTATAAGATTTAGATCTTTTAATGTTAGGCATAAGTACTATAAGTAGATGTGTGCTAGAGTCATCTGAATGAGTGTGAAATGCTCCGCTGTCTATGCTTAGTCTCTAAGGCAACTTGAGCTTTGGGCTGAATATAATCTAATGTACTTAATACTGTGGAATCTCTTGCCTTGATTTACTAACCAGAGAGTTTATAAGAGTATATGTATATAGTTACATATAGTATCTTTACAGGGTATACAGCTAGCAAACTCCTCACATATGCTCTCATCTTATATGAGAACTATAAACATGATGAAGAGTTGACTAAGCTTCATTGAGTGATATTTTGAGTCAATTATCAACTAGCTACATGTCATCCCACTACCCTCTCTCTCTCTCTCTCTCTCTCTATCTCTCTTTGTCTTTCTGTATAGAGAGCTGTCTTTCTCTACCTCTCCCTCTCCCTCTCTCTCTGCACTTGAAGCAATTGCAACTCTTCAGCTGCTGCACTTGCAGTCATTTACCGCTTGATTGCCTAATTGCTTAATTGATTGGCAGATAAAAGAGAACTGTTTCTGTGTGTGTGTGTGTGTGTGTGTGGAGTAGATCCCATTTAATTGCAGCTCAATTGATTTCATATGCTGGGTAGAGCTGAACAGAAACCCACGCACGCAGCAACGAACAAAAAAAAACAAATAAATAAATAATAAATAAATAGTAAACGTCAGCCGTATATGGAGAAAGGCCTTTAGGGCTCTGGCTGCCTGTCTCGCTATAAATGGGGCCGTGTTATGCACGCAATTTCCCACTTGGGCGGCATTTGAAAGTGGCAAAGAGAGAGAGAGAGAGAGAGAGAGGAAAAAAAGCAGTTGACAATTTCCATATCGCATTACCGGGCTGGCTGGCTGGCTGCAGCTTCCCACATGCAGACATCAGCATTGGCTGGCTTCCTCGATCGTGCGGCTAACCTCGAACGGAGGGGCGTGGCACTTGGCGAGCATCTGCATAGCATTTAAGCTGGTCAGTCGAGACGAGTCGAGACGAGTCGAGTCGAGTCGCCTCAGTCAATCAGACTGTCAATCTGCTGCAACCAGTTTCCGCCTGTCAAAATAGTTCATAATTGAGCCTAAATGGCACATTGCAGTCAGCCTTCGGTCGATCGAACCGAGTCCAACTCGAACCTGGGGGCGAACACAACTCGATGCGAACTCACCTCAACTCACCGCAACTCACCACGGCTGGGCGTTTGTTTACGTTATTTGGCTTTTTGTTTATGGCGCTCGTTCTCAGTCTCAAAACGGCTTTCAGAGCGCTTTGCCCAGTGCCGCGGACGTAACTGAGTGTGTTAACTGTATTCGAGTCGAGGCAACGTGTTGCATGTCCACCATCAATTGCCATAAACAGACCAGACCATTAAGATAATTTACAGCGTGCACTACGGCACTAAGAACTGCATCGAAGCCAAGTATTTTTGCACATTTCCCACAATTTGTTTAAAGGAAATGTTCTCGTAAACACTTCCAGTGCAGCTGCCAGCCGAGAGTCGTAAACTTGCAACTGATATTGAGCACGCTGCGTATGCGCAATGTGTGCACAACCCACACTCAGGCTGCGTGCCTGCGACAGTTGAGCTCAGATTTGACAGGCATTGCATAATAGTGTAATGTCGCCAGCCAGGCCAATAAATCATCAATTTTCACAGATATATACATATATATACATGTTAAACGAGCCAGACTTTGCTGGGGTCCAATTGGATTCCGCTTAGAAATTGCATACCAAAACCGGAAACGAATTTGAGCTGCTTTTTGGGCTGCATTTAAAACTGTGCGGCGATAGCATCGACGTGTGCCACATTTAAAGAGCTAAATGGAAAACATGAAAAGCAGCAACACACACACACACCACAGCAACACACACAGCAACACCAACACACACACAGTCAGCTATGCACGCAAAGCGTCAGGTCGCAGCCCACTTGAGCTGGCATTTCTTTTTTATTTATTGTTGGCACTGCAATTGAATGCCAATTGAAATGAAATCGAAATCGAAATCAAAATCGAAAAATCAAGAAATGAAATCGCATTGAAATTATGACGAAAGCCCCAACTTCATTAATTGAGGAGCAAAGGCAGATCATGGAGCGAGGTAGGTAGCTGACCCAATGAGAGACGCTCGTCTGCCAGAGCCCTTGATCAAGTGTTTACATCATTCAATCGGATATATATGTATATATAACATATACGCAAGAGGTGCTTAAGCAAATGAATTGAATGTCATTTGTCTGTTCGGCTTATCAGGCAAGCCGCAAAGCAACCGGCAACAGCAATAAATTTCAATTTCGGTTTCAATTTGAATTTCTCTTTTCTTTCTGTTTTTCTTCTTCGTGGCTGACAAAAACTAATAAATCTCCAGTTTTTCTCCCTCTCTCTCTCTCTCTCTCTCTCTCTCTGTTGCCCTGCAGCCGCTGACATTTGTGCAGGCGGGTCAAATGGCTAAACAAAGAGACATCTTCGACAGTCTTGAGCGAGATCAGATCGTGATATTGTCATGTTTAACCAGCTTAAAGACGTCGCCAGAGGTCAGCGGGAAGTGTTTGCTTTATTGCACATGGCTCAGCGCAAATTGAGCTACTTGACTTTCGGTTTGATTGGCTTTTATTTACCATTGTATATTTGGCTATAGATTGGGGCTGAGATTCATAGAGTTGCCAGAGTTTGAATCGCAAAGCTGCACTGAATGTAGCTAAAGCCCAGCTTAGGATATTCAAATATAAATTTATTTACTTATATATAAGATGTCCTCCATTATCTTGCCAATTTTCCATATATATATATATGAATAGAGTTGCCAGACCTTTGACAGCAAGCTCCTGTAGTAGCCCATCAGGCATATCTGTTGCCTCTTCTTGCATCTAAATTCAGTGTAGTTTAATTTCAATTACTCTGCCAGTGTTGCCAGACTGGCGCAGCTTAAGAGCTTTAGATTAGCTTGATATATTCAGTCAACGTTATAAATTATTAAAATAATTCATAATTATTAAATATAATTATAATTATATTATTATATATGAACTATTTCGCGCTGTATTGGCCATTTTTATACAAACAGAGTTGCCAGACTTTGGCTCAAAAACTAGACTTTCTCAGTTTAAAAATAGATTCCAATTAGTATATGACATTTGATCATAAATCAGTTTAGCTGACTTTTATTTCTCCCCCACTTTAGAACAGAGTTGCCAGATTTGAGTTTAGCAATCTAAATTTCCCCGTTTATATATAAAATTTAATTGTCAAATGCCTTTTGGCTATAAATTACTTATGCCCAAAGTAATTTTCAATAACTTCGCTCTCAAAATACTATAATTTGGCCATAAATTCGTTAGCAGCGTTGCCAGATCAGCTGCATATGCCTAGACACTGCCAATAAATCATCAAACGCCCGTCAACTGCATAAAGAGTAAACAAATTGGAGTAAACGTAATTTGAATGCTCGACCGCCCGCAATGTCAGCTGCACAGCAAAAAAAAAAGCTAAAAAAAAAGCTGAAAATAACATCGAATTTTAGCTGAGCTGTGTGAAAAATGTTTTGCTTATAAATGCAGAACGCGTTTTCGTGCGACACTTTCCATTTCGGTTTGGCCACGTAATTCCCATGGCGCATTGTCTCAAGCCGGCAATCGATCAATCAGTCAAGCCGGAGCAGCAGCGTCTAGGCTATAGCTCAAGCATTTCAATGTCGCCTCCTCCGATCCGCACTTGACCTCTCTCGTTGTGCGGCAATTCGTGGGCGAAATCTTTGGCGAGTCGGCTTCAATTAGTTATAATTATTTATGTTTGCTGAGGAAACCCAACGACTGCGCGCTTGGCTGTGGTTTGGTAATCCAAGCTAAGCCACCTAAATTCTTAGCCCGATCTTAATTACCTGACCATGTATATATATAGTGAGAGAGAGAGAGAGAGAGAGGGAGAGAGGGATCTATATATATTCTAACTGAATTTCCTGTGGGGCAAAAACACGAAAACTTTTTGCCTTTTGTCAATTTCCTGCCTCGATTTGCGCACGCGCTCAGCCAATTTGCGAGCAATTTATTTGTTTTTGTTTTTGTTTTTTACTTTTGTAAAAAGTTAATTATTTAATGATTTATGAAAGGCAGCGTCGCCGTCGTCGTCAGTTGCCTGTTTTGTTATTTATAAACATTCTCTAAGTTTCTAATGAAACTTGTTGCTTAGCCAGCCAAATTTCGTGGATGTGATGTCATTGCCTTGAAGCTGGAGACTCGACGTCGCCAAATTTGCGCGCTGACACTCGATGCTCGACGGCAGATTTGTAGAGTATTTTGGTTAGGGTATCTGTGGCTCAACTGGTTGCCAGAGTTCGGCTGACCCAGTTAGCAAAGTAGTCGATGCCATCTCAGATGGCTCCGACTCTTTGACTCTGTGTTTAAGCCAAGTCGTGACTTATTAGGCCAGTTGCAAGTAGCTGACTCTGGTTGGCTCCGCATTTAAGTAACCCCTCACTCACACTTGCGCACAGTTGGTAGCTGTCAATCATGACTGACGTTGATGTACTGAGCTCGCGCATGAAGTCGCGTTTGCATCTGCAGACGAAGACCATTGGCGCCGATCGCATCAAGAAGGCCAAGGATAACAACGAGGACATCGCCGTCCTGAGCATGTTCCTGCCCAATGCCAGCGCCGTCGAGGAGAATCGCAGCTTCTACTGCTCCCTGGGCGACTACTGTCGCCTGGGCGATCCGCGTGCCACCAAAGCAGGTAACGATGCACCCGTTTGGCCAGCGCCAGCTGCTCATAAATTAGCCACGTTCATTAAGTCCCCGCGATACATCATAATTTATCAATATTACTGCCCATTAAATAGCCCCACTGCTGGCCAAATTGGTAAGAGTCAAAAGCAGAAAAGTAGAGAAAAAAAAAACAGACACAAAATAGATTCAAACGCCCCCATGGATTAGGCTGAGGTGTTGTGGCCCAGCTCTCTATAACGTCATCGCAGCTTTCGAGCGGATCTGCGATGAGTAATTGGCAGACCAAAAACACTACACTGAAAGAAACTAACTGGCCCATAAATGATGTGATTGAACAGGCGTCGATCACGTTTACTTTAATTATTCCAATTGGAAAATTATTTCATTTGTCTCACATAAATAATGATTGATGAGCTACTAATGATAATTTGCAATAATTAAGTTAGGGTGTTTAACTTGATTTTAGTTTGTTTTTGTATGCCTTGTTCGGTTTTATAGAAAATTAAATTCTAAGTATTTCTCAGATCAATTTTATGATTCACATCTAGTTCTCATTTAGACATTTAACAGTTTCTTCATCTAGAACCTTTATTTAAATGAAGAATTCCAATTAGTTTTTAGCACTTCGCAGCAGAAGTTAAAATTCCATTTAGAAAGTTGCAGCTGATTGATCGCTGTTAGCCAGATTCAAACTTAACAGAAATAAAAGCAACTCGGGTAATGTTAACGAAAATTGCCTTCTGTAATACGTAAGCTCAAAAGTGATTAACATAACTAAAATACACAGCGCTGTTAAGGCAACTGAAAATGTTAACTTAACAGAATTTGCCTCTTTCCACGTGAAATTTGAAGCCAAGGGATATGCTAACAGAAATTTCTTACCAAACAAATTCTATACGTAAGCCAGCTAGCTTTTCCACATATGATGGCACCGAAACCATCATCAGGCACTTTACTTTTATACCATAAATTTGTCATGCAATTTGTGCTGCTATAATTTGGCAACATATAGAGGTTTTCTTTACCCCTCCCTATATAGCCTAATATTAAAGCAGAACAATAGAATTGCTGCCCTGACATTATTCGAGTCAATTAGGCTGCGCTGTCGGCAGTCAGTGAACCCAGATTTTGGTAAAAGTTTTTCATATTTGGCAACAAATTTCGAGCACGCAATAAATAAGCGAAACAGATTTTTATGCACACCATAAGAGCCGCAAGAAGCTATATAAAGTCAAGATATATATATATAGTATATGTATATAGTGAGTCTCATATTTCTCGAGTCTCGCAAAATTTGAATAATTTTTGCATTAATTGTTATGAAAATGCGAGCTTTAGGGGTGGGGGTTGGGGGTTGCTCTTCGACAGTTGCATGTCAGCTGCACATAACGGTAGTTCCCATTTATATATTTCTTATTATTATCTTTTTTTTTAGTTATTATTGAAACTAAATGCCTGATTGGGTTTTCTGCTGATGGCTTCGGCCTGAATGTGTCTGGCCGGAATTGGGAATTTGGGTCTCTTCGACGATTTGTCGATTAGCCGCGAAAAGTTCAAGGTTGCCATGAATGAAAATTGATTTCTGTTTGTCTGTTCCGCAGGTACCAAGAAAATGGAATACAAAACCCGGCAGTGGCACGAGAACTGCTTCTGCTGCTGCGTCTGCAAGACGGCCATCGGCACGAAGTCGTTCATACCGCGCGAGCAGGAGATCTACTGCGCCGGCTGCTACGAGGAGAAGTTTGCCACGCGCTGCATCAAGTGCAACAAGGTAAGCCAGAGAGAGAGAGAGAGAGAGAGAGAGAGAGAGAGAGGGAGTGAGAGAGGGCGAGTTACTAATTGATCTTCTCTTTTGACTTGACAGGTCATCACCTCGGGCGGCGTGACCTACAAGAACGAGCCCTGGCATCGCGAGTGCTTCACTTGCACCCATTGCAACATCACGTTGGCCGGGCAGCGGTTCACCAGCCGCGACGAGAAGCCCTACTGTGCCGAGTGCTTCGGCGAACTGTTCGCCAAGCGCTGCACCTCGTGTGTGAAGCCCATAACAGGTGAGTGGCAGCTGGAAGACACTCTAATTGAGTATATATCTAACTCTCCCTCTCTCTCTCTCTCTCTCTCTCTCTCTCTCCCTAGGCATTGGCGGCACTCGCTTCATTTCGTTTGAGGATCGCCACTGGCATCACGACTGCTTTGTCTGTGCCAGCTGCAAGGCCAGTCTGGTGGGACGCGGCTTCATCACCGACGGGCCCGACATCCTGTGCCCTGACTGTGCCAAGCAGAAGTTGATGTAAGGCTCGAACGCCCCCCGCCTCCGCCCCCGCCCCTACCACTCCAAGCAAATCAAATCAAAAAACGGATCAAAAACTGGGGCCAAGTGCCAGCGATAATTAGCCATAAACAGAGAAAATCGAGAAGAAAAAAATGGATCAAAAATCAGAATATGTATTAAACGATATATATATATATATATATATATATCAAAGCACATATATATATATGCAAACAAAATAATGCCTTACACTTACACATACATATATATTAGATATCGAGAATTAGCTAAAGCGAAAGAAAATCCTAAAACTTTTTATGTCAAATTTGAATTTTTAGCTATGAGAGAGAAATGTTTGAAACTATTTAGAGCAACGCTTGATATTCGATATTATTTTTGTGCTTTATTTGTCGAATTGTATAAAATTATGAAATGTATAATTATTTATTATTTGTAATTGCATTTGAGCGCGCGACAAACCCAAACAAACGGAAGCAAACAATGGAAAAACTTGTAACTATTGTATGTAAATGTTTATTTATTTATTTTAAGTTCTTTTAACACACACACACACACAGAGAGAGACAGAGCTAGCTAGAGAGCGAGAGAAGGAGAAGGAAGAAGAGAGAAAGAGAGACGTAGAGAAATGCGTGCAAAAGTTTCCTAACAGCGGGTTTTTGTTTCTTACGTTAAATACTTACGTATCAAAATATCTTTTATCTATGTTATTAAAAAAAAAACACACAAAAATCAAAAACCATATTTAAACACACAATAGCAATTTCTATTATTTTATTTTATTTTGATTTTGATGTTTTTGTTGTATTTTAATGGAGCACAAAGCGCAAACTAAAAACATACCCACACACACACACACACATAATTATTTTACAAATGCCAACAAAATGTCAATGTCCTTAACTATTTAATGAAATTAAAGCTAAATAAATTAATAATAATACAAAAGTGTTTTTAATTGTATTTTGTAGAGAATTCAGTATATTTCCTTCTGAATTAAGTTAGATTTGTAAATTATATGGGGTTTTCCAGTTATAACAAAAATATTTAAAATTTTCACCAACTTCATTTATTCAAATATGAAAAGTCGTTATAAGCAGTTACGTTATACGTAACGTAAAACAGCGCAATTGAGAGCACTGTAAACGCAGGCTGAGCAGCGCAGCGCAAAAGTGCGCAATGTTAAAAAGTGCTGTTCGCTGTGAATGGCAAATAAGCAAAACAATAACAGATTGGCGATGAGCAACAGGAACATGCCGGATTTAAAAATAACTCTAGAATTCAGGTAACATCAAATAAAGTAAATGTATAACAATGCTAAAGAAAGCTGTGTTTTTAGCGCTGGCGCGGAGCTGCTCTTTGGCAATATCAAACGACGGGAAATCGCCCTGGATGGCACGCAAAAATGTGAGCACGCTTTAGAATTTGGCTCCGTCTGGTTGCTGTTGTTATTGAACGGTTTATTGCAGGGACCATTGCGAAGTTGCTAAAGTGGATGCACGCAAACATTTTGACGGAACGGCCAGAGTTATTCATACAAGGAGACACAGTGTAAGAATGGAAGAGATGCAGCAACACGTAGTTCCCATAATGATTTTTTTGCATTTCTGTTGCAGACGGCCTGGCATATTGGTGCTGATCAACGACACAGACTGGGAGCTGCTGGTAAGTGACGTTAAGCTGCCAATATGCATAAATTGTACTTATTTCGCCTAATTAGGGCGAGCTGGAGTACGAGCTGCAGGCGAACGATAATGTGTTATTCATATCCACACTGCACGGCGGCTAACAGTGAGAGCTGTTAACTAGCAGCGACTGCTATGTTAGCTAGCATAAGTAAAAAGTTTTGTATTTATAAAAAATAAAATTAAAATGTGTAAAAATAAACATTATACAAATATCAGAATTACGTCCCTTTACCAAAGGCAAAGGCCCACACGATTGTTCGGGGTAGTAAAGTTTTCTTCATTTAAGACTGAAACTTTGCTATTCAGCTCGTATTTAAAGCATTGCGGAGCAGAACAAGCAGTTGGGAATTACAAGCAGAGAAGGGGAATTCTAATTGAACGCATTCTTATAAGATTAATGAGCAGCTACTGACAGTTTTACGACGATGCTTTTATTCAATTCTTTGCTTATGTGTATACATTATTCATTTATTAAAAGATATGCAATTATTTATGTATATTTTGTTTTCCTTTTACGATACTTTAAAGATAGGCACTTAATTTACATATATTAACTAACTGTACGTTATGAATTTCGATTTCGATATATGTATGTATGTTTCTCTTTTTTTTTTTTTAATTTCTCGTTTTTCCTTTTCGGCTGGCACTTTGTGGATGCCCCTCGCTTTGTGTGTGTTTCGGGTGTGTGTGTGGGTCGAAGGCGTAGATTAAGGTTGATTAAGAGCTATGAAATATATTTCGACATTGACACATTGAATTCAATAATTTCAAATTTTCTCCATGAAGAAAAACAAAAAAGAAAACAAAGAGGAAACTGCATCCAGGGCAAATCATAATAATACAATAGGATGAAAGATTGATTGATGACAAAATTTAACGCAACTAAAATCAAATAAATAATAAATAACAACAATTATAATAAGTATGCATGCATATATATATGCATATATATATGTATGTATGTATGTATATATATGTATGTATATGATGAAACCGTTTCGCTAAAGCTATGTATACTCTCTGCTGCTGCTGCTCCTCTTCCTCTTCCTCTTCGCTTCCTCTCGTTTCGGGCATCATCAGGACTTCACTTGTTGCTCTCCGGCGGACTCGCTGACTCGGCTGCGTGGGCGTACGACTTGTAGCGACGCAGTATAACCGTCGAGGTGCTGGTGCTGGTGCTGGTGCTAGCGCTGGCCAGGCTGGTGGACCAGCTGCCCCTGTTGCCCGACAGCTGCTCGGCGGCCAGGTGGGCGTGCTCCTGATCCGGCGTTACGGACATGTCGGACAGTATGCCGCTCTCTAGAGTATAGGAAGAGTGTGGGTTATCATTGGAAAACTCTCTCTCTCTCTCTCTCTCTCTCACTCTCTCTTTCTCTCTCCAGCAATAGACATAGAGCATGCAGCACAACTAGTTACGTGAGCGGGAGGTGTTTGAGGTGGGGTCTACAGATATATACATATTTACAGTAATACTGGGAAGTGGTGTGTGTGTGTGTGTGTGTGTGTGTTGGTGTGTGTGTTTTATATACATGGGAGTTGGAAACATTAAACAAACATATAAACAACAACTAAAAGGAACCCGTGGCACAGCTAGCTAGAAGAAGTAGCACAATTCAAGCTCTATACCCATGGACAGCTGGCTGACGATGGTCGTCGAGCGCTTGTGGTTTCGCTTGTTGCTGCGGCCCGAGCCGCTGCTCGTTAGCGTGGGCGTGGCATGGCTCCTGGCAGCTGATGAGTTGTCCTGCTGCTCGCTGCTACTGTTCAGCTTCAGCGCCTGCGTCTCATTGATCAGCTCCAAGGTGGCCGGACTGCTGCTGCTGTTGTTGTTGTTGTTGCTGTTGTTGCTGTTGCTCGAGTGCTTGCCGAAGCTCAGGTTGAGGCTGTGGCGGCCCGTCTCGTGCGAGACGTGGCCGGAGGAGCAGCCGCCGCTGATGGAGCCGCTGCTCGTGGTGCTGGTGCCGCTGGAGAGCGAGCTCTCCGAGATTAGCGAGTTGGGCCGACGCATGCTGCCCTTGCCCGGCTCGGCATGACGCAGCTTGGGCGCTGTAAAGGATTCTTCGGTTAAGAGCTGCAACTCCTGCTTGGCCAGTGACTTACTCTTGTTCAGTTGTGTCAGGGGTATGGAGCGGTCGCTGATCTGGTTGTTGCTGGGACGTATGTCCAGGCAGGGCTTGCTGCCGATGCCCATGGAGGACATCTCCGCCAGGCGAATGTCTGCAAGCAGATGATTAGGATATCTAGTAAGCCCGTGAGGATTGCTCAGGTGACTCACCTCGATTTCGTTTCGCCTGCTTCCAGAGCAGCTTGGATATCTCCTCCGTCCAGGCATTCTTAATGTCCTCCGACATGCACTGCAGCATCCAGGTGTCGTCCGGCTTGCGCTTCCGGAACCAAATCTCAAACTTGGTCGTCGAGTCGCCCGTGTGCGCGGTCAGGCCGATATCCGAGGTCTTGATGCTGTTCTTGTATATGTAAATGTCCAAGTTCTGCAAAGGAGAACAGAGTTTAGGATCTCCACAGGACTATAGCCGCTCTAGCCTACCTTGTGGTCGGGAAAACGTCGCGCCTTGCTGAACAGCACCAGCTCCTCGAAGAGGAACACCTGCCGCAGCGTCTTCTTGCCGCCGCGGCCCTGCCAGACGAGAAACTCGTTCTGGCGCAGCAGTCGTCCCTGCTCCTTCACGTTGACATCGCAGTCTCGGAGCGAGTCCATGGCCAGCAGATCGTTGCCGTGGCGCAGCTGGAACTTGACCATCTCCTCGGCCCGCTGCAGCTCCTCCACATCGGCGGCAATCTCCTGCAGGGCGGCGCCCTCCACGCCCTTGACCGCCTTGACCAGCTGCTGCAGCAGCAGCGCGTACTTGCCCATGCGCTGCACAGGCTTCAGCAAGTAGGAGGCCAGGTCCATCTTATCCTGCAGCTGGAGCTGCTTCGGCTTGAAGAAGGAGCTGCCGTACTCGCTCAGCAGCGTGTCGCTCTTGGGCTTGTTCTTGTTGTAGAGCGCATAGAGATAGAACTTGGACTCCATTTCGAGGAAGGCGGCGCCCACCTTGAGCGGATTGCGCTCGTAGCGCTCCAGTTCGCCCAGGAAGTGCGAGTTGTGGAACTCGAAGATCTTCTCAATGTTGCCAAAGATCACGTTCCGCTGACCGCGCAGCGGCTGTGGAATATCCTCGCGCAGCAGCTCATCGATATAGTTCTCGATCACGTAGTAGAGAGAGCGGACGTAGTCGCGTTCGGTACCAATCATTTCGCGCATGATCAATAGAAGCGTTCTGTGGAGGAGGTGGATAGAGAGGCAGGTGAGAAAGGAAATGAGAGAAGAGAGAGAGAGAGAGGAGTGCCTAGGACTAACTAGGGTATGTAGCAGTCGAGCAGGCACTTACTTTTGTATTTTTGGTTCCAAACAGCTGAGCTCCTCCAGCGTGGTCAGCTCCAGGTTGGACGCATGGTACTGCAGGTGAGCATTCGCCTCCATGGGCGAGTGCATGTCCATGTAGCGCTTTGTCGGCCGATCGAAGCACTCATCCTCGAGCAGCTCGTCGTGGCTGCAAAGGAATTACAGCATTAGCTTCAATCTTAACTCCCCTCCTGATTGGGACTCACCTCTTCTCGTTTAGGCTCTGACAGCTGCAAATCCTCGCCAGCTTCGGGTTGCGTTCGCAGTTGTCGCAGACTCCAACGCCGGAGTCGGCGATCTTGGACTGTTGCTCCTCGCCGTCGGCATCGCCTAGGCACTCCCGGTCCTGCTCCTCCTCGGGCTCATCCATGTCCTCCAGGTTGCGGCTCTCGCGCCAGCAGCTGCACTGGCTGCCGCCGGTGGCGCCCTCGAAGGAGCTGCCATTGCCGGAGCTGCAGCGATAGCTGCCACGCTTGGCCGCAGCCTGCGCGGGCGTGCTGCTCGCAACTGGCAGTGTGGAGCTCCTGCGCAGAGCCGGCAGGTGTTTGTCCAGCAGCGCTGTGGCGTTCAGCTGCACCGCCAGGCGCTGCAGCTCCTCCAGGGCGCTCGTCTCGCGCTGATGCTGCGTCAGCAGATGGAGCAGTCGAGCGCCGCCCTCGATGCGCTCGCGCGTCTTCTCCAGCTTCTCGGCGAACTGGTCCAGCGCCGTCTTCAGATTATGAGCGCTCTCGCTGAGCACGGCAATCTTATTGGCCGCCAAGTGCAGGTCGCGGCCCTTGGCCAAGTGTTTCTGCAGATCGGACAGATTAGAGTCGATTATGGATGCGTGTCGCTGCGACTTACTCTGGCTATGAAATAGTATTTCTCAAAGTCCAGCTCTTGGGCCTTCAGCTGCGCCTCGCTCTCCAGCTGCAGCTGTGCGAATCTCTGCAAGGTTTCGGCACCGTCATTGCCCAGCCACGAGGTGACCTACAAAGCGACAGACAACAAAATGAGTTCGAGTTGAGTGTGGATGGAATGGAGCCTGAAGGTTTCGAGACGCGCCCACGCCCCTATGTCAAGGTTTCTCTCCCTCTCCCTCTCTCTCTCTCTCTCTCTTTCTCTCTGTCTGTCTCCTGACGATCGTCAAAAGTGAAACTCATCGGCGATCTAATTAGGCTCCACTTTACAAATTAAAAACCAATCGCGCACAAATCAAATCAAATGATTCCTCGATGGGCTATGCCAGCGCTCCCAAAGGTATTGAAAGCAACAACAACAACGACAACGACAACAACATTGACAACAACCACGAGCCAATCAACGATCTCACATTGATAATTTTGTAGCTCTAACCAATTTTTAATCACCTGCTGCGTCCAATTGAATTGATACAATCGACGACGCCGATGATGATGATGATGATGATGATGCGACGGGGCAACAGAGAAGCGGACTAAGACCCAACCTTAACTAACTAACCAGCTTCCAGCTATTCAGCTAGTCAGCAAAGTCAGCTCGGCTAGCGACGCGTGTGCCACGCCGCATTCACTTTCCGTTTTTGTCGATCTTTGGCTTTGAGACAATGCCCCTCGGCATCAGCTCGTTTGGGGCATGTCCATGTCCTGCCCAATGAATGAAACTGTCTGCCCGCGTCTATGGGGGCAGTGTCAGATTCAGTTGCAGCTCAGCTTCAGCTTCAGCTGCTGCTCCAGTTTCAATCAGGCTTGGACTCTTCATGCTCTCATCAGATATGGCAGGCATGACCAAACAGACAAGCCTGCATATATGTATGTACGATCAAGAATACAGGGTGTTGCAATATCAATAGCAGCAGCTCAGCGATGATAGCGCAGCTGAGTGCTCTTCGAGCTTGATAGCGAGTTCTGTTTAGGTGATGAAATGTACATAAAATGTAACTCGTTCTTTTCTTTGTGCTTGAAAGTTTTTGGGAATTGATTGAAAAGAGTTTTGAGTATTTTTGATAAACATAAATTCGATCAGAAACACTTTTTGCCTTTCGAAATTCAAATTCTTCTGCAGCTATTAAGATCTTTCTTCGTTGAGTGTAAAAGCTTTTAAGAACTGATCTGATTTTTCTTCATGTTTGAGAAAATATGTGAAAATAATTTGTAAGAATTTTTGGGAGACACAAATTAGAGCGAGTCTTTGTTGATGAAAGTTTGACTTGAAACTTAATAAGTTATAAACTTTCAATAAGATCTTTATGAGTTAAAAAATTGCAGAAATATATTTAGAAAATTTTAATAAACTATAAATTTTTAATGTGATCTTTATGAGATAAAAAGTTATGCATATAAATAATTTGAAATGTTATTAAAAGATAAAACTTTTAGTAGATCTCTGATCATTTCTACACAATCTTATTTAGATTTTTTTCAGTCAAAGATTCATTTGAATTTCGAATTAGATATATGTGTATAATTCATGAATTAACTGCGAGTTTTTATTACACTTAGTTAACGTAGCAAACCTCTTTCACAATTCGCTGCAAAAAGATGCCCCACAACAGCTCGTTTGCAAACATCTCAAATATTTTTGAAAATTGAGTTTTCGAACACTTATTTTTGCACAGATTTCAGCACTGATTTTCGTAATTAGTTTTTGAGCAGTTTTTTTTTATAGTTTTGTTTTGCTGCACACCCTGTTTTGAGCGGTTGTTGCTGGTGTTGCTGGTATGTGCAGCCGGCTCAGTTGTTTGCATTGTTTTATTGGCTGATGGCTGATGGCATTTGAGAGATTGCCACACACACACACACACACACACACACAGAGACACAGAGACAGAGCGTCAATATAGTAAATAAATTAATTGATTTTGATTTAGTAAATCGCTGCTTCAATGAAATTTTTAATGCCAGCGCCGATGCGATAAGACGCGCCTGCAGCAGCCACCGATCGAACCTTACGAATGACGCGCGAGTGAAATCAAATGCAGGCAGCAGGCAGCAGGCAGCAGCAGGCAGCATCAAACCAAAAGAAAAGTTTAGCAAGTTTCAGTTGGTTGCACGCTAAGCTGGCTGATGAGGCTTATGGGGCTGATGATGACTCACATAGTTGGCTATTTGGGCTGCCAAATGGCTGCTGGCAGCTGTTTCACGCTCGTCGCCAGCTGACGTGGTCGGGGCGGCGCTGCTGCTGGCGGTGCCGATCATAATGCGAACAGAGCTCCAAATGCGATAACAATTAACGTTGTCCGCTAAGCGCGACAACAGCAACAACAACATGCCACCAACAGCTCAGAATTGCGACTGGAATGGGAACTGGAACTGGAAGCGAAACAATTGCAATTGCAATTGCAATTGGAACTGGGAATTGGAACTGGGAATTGGGAATTGAAACTGGAAAGCCAACGTCGGCATCGCTCAATGAAATTCAATCAAATCCAAACAATTAGTCTGTGCAAATATACATATAATAATCATGCGCAGGGCACTTGCGCTCGGCTGGCACTGGAAATGTCGCTGGAACTGGAGGCGCTGAGCTGCTGCTGCTGCTGCTGCCAACCAGCAACAGGCACTGCCATAGGCACAGGCACAGACCAGGCACAGCAAACACCATTATCATGTTGCTGACTAGCGGTGCTGGCTCAGCTCAGCTTGGCTACTTTTCAGCTGAAAAACTAGCCTTTTTTTTGGACTAAAATGAGTTTACTAATAGAAATTGATATGGCATGAGAACTATATATGAATTTAAATGACTTTTTTGTTTGTTTTAAGTATTTTTAAGTGAACTCAAAGCAATTTGAAACTGAAAAGAACTGAGTTTAACTACATAAAAATACATATATATGCTATATAGGTAAGTCTTAGCTCAGCTTGACTATACGAACTTAATATAAAGCAGTTGCCATAGAGTATCTAATAAACACATTTTCTACAGCTGACGAGACTTCTATTCTTTGTCAGCTATTGTATTTCACTCCAAATTTAACTGCTTTCTTGGCAAAACAAAACTCAGCTCACGTTATTTGTGCTCTGGATAATAGAATTGACTCATGCCAAAGCCTAACCCAACTTGAAGCAAGAGCTGGTCAGAATGCCATACACAAATGATATACGTATATATATTGTTAAATATTATCTAATAAATCGGATCATTATTATCATTATTTTTTATATATTTCTCATATTTTATAGATTTTTTATTCGTTATTAGCTAATAAATCGAATCATTTCTATATGATTTTTTATTATTTTTGATATATTTCTCATATTTTATAGATTTTTTATTGATTATTAGCCACTTAGCCGTTTTCTAGCCACATTCTCTGGCTACTATAATGGCTGTCAGCTCTGCTTGGTTTTGTTTGCTTGTTGATTATGCTGTCGTCGTTGCATGTTGCCCTGCTGCAATTTGCTTAGCTAAGTAAATATGTGAGCGCTGCAGGCACATCTCCCACAGCAGCAGCAGCAGCAGCTGCAGGGCCTGCTGGAGTGGTGCAGTGATAAGCTTTCGATTGGAGACTCTATTACTCTATTATTCTATTTGCCAGCCGGTGGCAACTGTCGTCGGTCTGCAGCGGATGTTGTCTTTTGTCAGCTTTGCTGATAACTCGCCCAGTTGACTGCACTCTCTATCGCCAGGCGGCGTATGATGCGGCACATCATAGAGAAGCTGCTGTTGCAGTGGATGTTGCTGTTGCTGTTGCCGTTGGGTGTTTGCTGACATAAAACGCAAATTTAACGTGACAGTTTAACAAGTTGATCGCATGCGCCATAAAACACATGCAACACCTACAACAACAACAGCAACACATCTATGTTGCGCATGCGTGGCGGCAACTGTTGCTGCTGCCGCTGCGACGGCGGCAACTGTTGCGGCTGCTGCTGCTGTCGTGTAATTTACACAAATGTCGCGTATTTATCTCGCAGCCATAAACATTTTTTAAGCCACAATATCGAATTTATTTTGACACTTTACAAAGTTGTCGCCATTGTCGTTGCTGTTGTTGTTGCTCTTGTCGAAGCCGTTGCTGTTGCTATCTTAGAAAATTGCGACAGCTATTGGGATTTTCTGTGGTTCTGTGTCGGCTGCAGGGGTTCTGTTTCTATTTCTGGTCTTGGGTAATTTATTTGAAGTGCGTCTTAAATGATATGCGTTTGCCATTTGCCATTTGCCATCGGCCATCGACCATTCCCCATTCCCCATTGGCCATTCGGCCTGTCTCATTTCCAACTCGAGCTTAGCTAATTTGTGGCTCTTCATGCCAGCTGCTTATCTCTCTCTTTCGCCCTCTCCCTCTCTCTCTCTCTGCTCTTAAGATGTTCTTATGTCGTGTAATTTGTACGCAAATTTATGGCAGTTACTCAGAAATTATAGCGCCGATAACTAGCTCCAGATCACTAAAGTGAGTGTGCCATAAAGCACAACGAGAGGGGGCCACAGATGTGTAGATAGTGTGTAATAGCTGAGTGACATGTGTGCCCGGCTGCTCCAAATGAGACATCAAACATGAATGTGGCCAGCGAATGGCAACACTTAAAGTGCACCGAAGCCTTAAATACAAAAAAGCTGTGGACCAAATCACAAAATAACACTCAGATATACCCTGTAGAAGCTGGCGGAGTGATGAGGCTAGACTTAGACGGAATGCTTGGTGAAACCTTAGGGCATTTGCTGCAGTAAAGAGGCAGAGTTGAATCAAGTCAAATGAAATCTTTTAATACATATAATAAGGAACTGCCTAATGCCCTGTAAAGACACTTTCTTCAACTCAGTCAAAACTTGAATAAAGAAATCCCTAAAAGACTCGAATAAAATCTCTATAAATTTTAGCTATATTTCCTAGTTGTACAAACTTTAACTGAGTTGAAACTAAATAAGATTTTCATGACATATAAATTATTTTTATTTTATTTTTTACATATTTATTATCCCCCTTTCAAACTTCATTCAAGTGTGAAGAGATAAATTTTAAAAATAAAAAATGAATCCTAAACCAAAGCAAACTTTCATAACTGATTTCTGAAACTGAACCGATTTCCATTCTTAATGGATTTGCATTTTAGCTCAGCTTTTATGCTCCGGCTTGGCCCAGCCGAAGCCGAGGCCCCTTTTGAAATGCAATGCGAATGTGCATTAAGTTTTAATATGCGACATAAATTAAAAGAATCGCAGCATTAGCCTGTGCTTAAAGCTAATGACTGGACTAAAACATAAAGGAGAAACACAAATATCTCAGCTAAAATGGGCTCTTAACTATAAATTGTGAATCAAGTCTGTGACTTTAAGAGCATCGTTAAAAATGAGCCAAATGGTGGTATGAAGGCGAGGTATACCCAGAGCAATGCGAATTTGTGTATTAGCATTGGTGTGTTGGTGCAAGGGAGAACTATATTTGCTAATATACACAGATATTTCGAAATCAAAGCGAAAATGAACTATGGAATAGAGTTTGGATATTGGTGTATGGGTGAATTGATATAATCATGCATTGGTGTATTGGGAGAGCTGAACTACATTTGCTCACATGTTGCTATAATAAAGTAATTTAAGCTCAACTGCTTGACGCGCGAAAAGGCGATTAAAATTTTACTTATTTTTCACTTTCCAAACAGACAGAGAGAGAGAGAGAGGGAGAGAGAGAGAGAGGGAGAGGGGGAAGCTGCACGCACAAAGTCATAAATTGTGAACACAAAAGGCCAAAGACGTTAATGTGTTGACAATATTGCATGCAGCCGACTTTTGTGTCGCAGCAAGTGCAACAACAACAACAACAACAACAACAACATCAGCAACATCAGCAACAACAACAACTTGCAACAGAGTGACAGTGAGCGCAGCTTATCGCTGGCATCAGAGGCGCAACAGCAGCAGCAGACGCGACGACGCTTAAGAGCGGGTAAAAGAAAAACTGAAAACTGAAAATGAAATGGAAATGGAAAATGATGACAGCCGTTGATGAAGTTGACGATTTCTAAAAATGCGTGTAAAATTAGTGTTCAGGAAAAAACAACAACAACAACAATAACAATAACAACAACAACAACAACAACAACAAATAACAACATGTCAAACGCAATGCGACGAATTAGATTTTGACATGTGCTGCGGGGCTTAACTTGATTCAATAAACGTATGAAGATGCCACAGCAGCCGGAGCAGCAGCCGGAGCAGCAGCCGGAGCAACAGCAGCAACATTAGCCACAGCAGCAACTGTTGCTGCCGACATTCTAGACATCGCAGCGCCTTTGGCGTTGTCTGTCCGAGCTCTAAGCGTATGATTAACGTTCACATTGATGACACAGAGCGACAGCCAGGAGTTGCCTGGCCAGGCCTCGGCTCGCCTCGCCTTGCCTTGCCTTGCCTTGCCCTGCCTTGGCTGGCATTGTTGCATTTGCATGCATCAACCGGTTGCTAGGCCTGTCGGGGTTATTATTAATGCCACGCGAGTCCAAGAGGTCTTCACCTGCCTGCTTCTCTCTATCTCTCTCTCTCTCTCTTTCTCCTCATTTGCCCTGTCGACACTAAATAAGCCTTCATATTTCATGGGCAGTTTCTTTTTTCTTTTTGTGACCGAAATTCTATGCTCAGCCAAGTTCTCAGCAGCTGCTGCAGTTGCTGTTTGCAGTTGCTGCTGCTGGTTGCTGTTGCAGTTATGCAAGGCACATTCCTGGCCTGGCACACGAGCTGGCCGCGGGTTCGTGTGTCAAAGGCCATAAATAAGTTAAGGCGTTTGCCTGTTGCTTCCGCAACAACAACAAAACTTGTCGCTTGGTCAGATGGTCAAGACATCAACGGCAGCAACTGTTGCCACTGGGACTGCTGCTGCCACTGCTGCTGCAATTCAAGGCGCGAAACAATTAAACATAGTTTTCATTGCACAAAAGCCGCCGACGACAGCGCGCAAATTAATTTAATGAAAATATATATAAATATATATATATAAAGCTGGCTACAGGCAGCACTCAAAGAAAGCGCCCCAAACAAATCCAATTTCACCGGCAGCGCTTGTGGATTTTTTATCGCTATCTGCAGGCAGCTATCGTCAGCTCTTTCACCACCAACAGCAGCAGCAGCAGCAGCAGCAGCAACACCCAAGGCTACACACGCTTGGAGACTTGTAGCACACACCCAGAGTCAACAGTTTTGGCCATAACTGGAGCTAAAGTCAACGACTAATGCAGCCGATCAACAATTTAGATATAATATCGCATATCGCATCATAATGTTGTTGTCGTTGTCGTTGTCGTCGTCGTCGTCGTTGTCGTTGCTGTTGCTGTTGCAGCAACAAAATGGCGATGGCGGCATCTTTTTTCGCACCTTGTTTGAATGCGCGCCTAATGGACGACAGCGACATTTGTTAGGTGACAGAGCTGCATTCAGAGTCGCCATTCGCATTTGGTTTTCGATTCAGTTTTGGCATTGGCTTTGCCGACCGAAGCGAAGCTCGCGCTGACTTAGTTTAGTTGCGCCTGGCTACGCTAACTACATAAATACATTGATTTAATTAGCCAAAAGAAATAAACGAGTCTAACGAAGATTTAATGCGCTAAGGGGCATGGGAAATACTAGATATACATATATATGAGAGTCAGTATCAGATACCAACTCTAGCAGTTGCTGAGGTAGAGTATGCCCTGTTCAGCCACTCTACATTAGAGTATTTACTCTTTGAGAATGAGAATATTATCTCATTATATATATATATAAGCATACATAATCTTCTCACTATATATTTTAGCATACATAATCTTCCTATGCATAATACCATCATTATATATATGAGCAGACATCATCTTTTTATGTAAGTCTCTATCTTTACATCATTATTGGCATCATTAGCTAGACACTCGTCAAAGACACTCTAAGACTCTACTCCCAGCTTTAGCACGTCAGAGTTCTTTGTCTCAGCTGTATATATACATTAAATATATAATTTGATTCATTGAATGATTCACTTTGAGTCAAAAGAACCCAAACTCGGTTTGGAGAGTTGAACTCAGGGTTCAAGCGCCTCTTTAGCAGCTCATTTGATTTATGAGCAGCCCGCTGATGGGCGCTTCAGATAGTTACAGCTTTCTAGAGAAATGTGTTCGGCTTCCCACGGCAATTGCTGATCTGTGACAACAAATCAGAGACTTTGCGGCATTTGGGTGTCAGCAACATTTAAATCTGGCGAGCGCGTGTTTGCGTATCTTTTAGTCAAAGTTGAGCGGCGATTGACGATTGCCGATATGACAGACATATTCCACGATGACAGCGAGCGATTGACAGAGAGACAGAGACAGAGAGAGGGGGAGAGGGTGGGAGAGAGCGGGAGACAGCCTTGTGTCGGACGCTTATCGCTGAACTACTTTTGAATGAAAAAAAAAAAACTAATGAAATGAGCTGCCAGCGCAGCCATCAATGAAGCAATCAATGGGGCAACTGCCAGGCAGACAGACAGACGGACGGACAGACGGACATATAGTTAGTTGGGGGCTTATTGCAAAAAAAAATGAAGTAAAGTAAAATAAATCGATTGAAATTTAATTTCTTTAACCTTGCTTTCACTTTTCTCATTAACTTTTCGTCGGCAATTAAAATTCAATTTTTGCCAAGTTAATTTCTGCGTTGATAAATTGAGCCAAAAGGCGGAGGAGCGTGTGAAAAATGTGCGAAAAACGGCAAAAGCCAAGCTGAAACAGCAGCAACAACAACAACAACAACAATGAACAAGGTGGAGGAGATACGTTAACAAGGCGCTGGCAAATTTTTAAATGCCAATTTCCGCAAATTATTAAATGAAATGCGAAGATGATGAAGTTGAGGCTGAAACTGAAATTGAAGCTGAGCCTGAGACTGAGACAGAGGCTGAGACTGAGGCTGAGGACGTTTATCTATGGGAGATACTGCGTATCTGCGTATCGTGTGTTGGCAATTTGACATACTTTTGTTGCCGTTTGTGGCATGCAAGACACCACACCACACACACACACACGCATGCAACAATCACACTAATAATAATAATGCCAAAAAAAGAAGAAGAAGAAGAAGCAGAGACTTAATAGTAGCTGCGAAAGTATGACGAATATGTAAACGTATAGCTGGAGCCAGTTGGAGCCTGGCTTATGACTGCGCTAACTAATCCCACAACAAATTATTGTGATTAATCAGCGAAATTGCATTAGCAACTGTTGCTGCTGTTGCTGCTGCTGCTGCGAGTCGTTGGGCGTTGCAGCAACTGTCACTGGCGCTGATTAAGCGCCAAGCGCAGCCGCAGCCAACTCGAGATTAGCCGAGCAGAGATAAAGCCCCGAATGGGAAGAGCGGTTGTGGGTGCGTGCGTGCTCAATTATGCAGCAGCAGCTGGAGATGGAGCTGGAGCTGGGTTAAAGGTAGACAATGATCATGATCATGAACATGAACATGGCCAGGCCAAGTCAAGTCAAGTCAAGTCGAGTCGAGTGGAGTCATTCATCTGAGCCCTTGCAACTGCACTGCGCACATCCATTAACAAGTCAATTAAAAAAGAGAGAGAAAGAGAGAGAGAGAGAGAGAGAAAGAGTGCCAGGAAATGCAATTGGCATTGGGGACGACAGCGACGACGATTGCTGTCGCAGTCACGGCTACTGCAACAGTTGCGCATCTTGGCAGGCTTATCTAACGGCTCCATTTGGCTGACCGACTCGCCTAAGCGGATGCGCGTAATAAATTAATAAAGCCAGCTCTGAAGCCAATGCATATTCAATTAACAATGTCGCCCGACTATCTGACAGTTGCATTTGGCATTTCGAGTGTGTGTTCAATGCTCACCGCATTTCCTGTCCACAGCTCACCACTCTCTCTACCCTCTCTCTCTCTCTCTTATACTCTCCACTGCTTGATTAAACTTTGTTATTATCGTCACATACATCAAAACTCAAAGCGTGGCACGTTTCGAGCATATCAATTGACAGACAAGAAACATTTTCTGTCTTTTTTTTTTGGGGGGTTTCTTAGAAACAAAAAACATATCAAACAAATTTAGTTAGAATTGATTTGAGGTTTTCTTTTTGGGCTTGTGACAAAACAGTTAGACGAGTGAGAAAAGCTTAGTTAAATAGAAAAATAAATGGAGACTTAGAGTGTCCCAAAAGTCACGCAAGATTTTTATTTTGCGTAAAGAAACAGCTGACAGTTCAGGGTTATTAAAACACAAACGCATAACATATACTATATAAATCAATAAAAAATTTACAAATTGCAATTATAAACCCGTGTTTTCCATCAAAATTACTTCTTGCGTGACTTTTGGGACACCCCATAGTTTTCGCTTGAACAAATCCAAATTCTCAGCAAGTTTGAAGTACATTTGCTTAAGCTTGAGTTGTATATACATATATCAATGCTCCATAAGATTTGCATCTATCATTCCTATCTGACATCCCATAGCCGTTCCTATGCCCATCCCCATCCGTATCCCCTTTTCATATTTCAAATTTCAAAACTTGTCAACTCACCTCATTGATCTCGTCCTCCAGGGCGCGTTGTCGCGTCAGCTGGCGCAGTCGCTCGCGCCGCTGCTCCGTCAGCTGCTCCAGGCGCTGCGCGGCGCGGTCCACCTCGCTGTAGAGCAGCGTCACCTTGCGCAGCTTGTGAGCTGCATCCAAGTGGTAAACAGTTGAGGCATCTGGAGCAGGAGCTGCTGCTGCCGCTGCTGCTGCTGCTGCTGCTGCTGCTTGGGGCGCTGCATTGATGGCACTGGCGGCCGCTTGCAGGCGCTGGAGCTGGCTGGCGCCGTGCTTGCGGAGATTATGCAGCTGGGAGTCCATGAGGGCGCGGCTGAGGGCGCGATGCTGCCCGTAGAGCTGACGGCGTGTTGGCAGGCCCAGCAGATCGGCGGCGCGTATGTCGCTCAGAGCGCCAACCAGACGACCCCCGGCAGTGGAGCACTGGCGCTGGAACGCCTCCAGCTGGGCAAAGAACTCGCGCCACTTGCCCGCGTCGTGATGATGCTGGCCCCGGAGCGCTCCGCTCGGCAGCTGCGATGGCGCAACACTTGTCGTGACTTGGTCCACGCTAATGAATTTAACCAAATGCAATTGCTGCTGCTGCGGCTGCGGCTGGTCCTGCATGTGGTGGGAGGTCAAGAGGAAAAGAAAAACAAAATGTAAAGCCATCATTAGTTGGCCAGAATCTGTCCATGTAAAGCGCTTTAATTGGGCGTCTGTGGGGCGTTAACTTGGCTAGAGCCAGTTGGTTTCAGGCCCTCGCCTAATGATTTCATTTTGTGCTGCAATCGCAAAGGTCAAAGCCTGAAACTTACCTTTTGATCGCAGCCATTGCTGCTGTGCTGTTGCTGCTGTTGCTGGTTGCACAATTGCAGCAAATTCGCATCGAGGCAAACGGCCAAAATTTCACAATTGCCAATTTGCTTGCTTAACAATTTGAGGCTTTGGCAAATTAAGTCGATTACGCATAAATGTTGCGACTTCTCGATGGCAATTAAAATGGTAAATGTGCGCGAGGCGGGCAGCAACTGTTGCTGTTGCTGCTGCTGCTGCTGTTGTTGGTGTTGTTGGTGTTGTTGGTGTGTACTTTTATGGCCGATGCTGCAAATACATAAGTTAAAAGGCAATGAGTTTTTCTACTTCTTCTTCTTCTTGTTCTGCTGCTGGTGAGAAGTGCATGGTCAGGCCGGGCAGGCGCTCATAAACAACGCATGGCTCTGGCTGTCGCGCTGTCTGTTTTGGTGTAAATTGCGGCTGTGGCAGGTTGCAGCAACTGCGACTGCGAACCGACTGGCAACGCCCAAAACAAGTTCAGCATAATTGGCAATAAGCGGCCTCTGCCACTTGGCCAGCTCAGCCCGGCACAGCCCACAACTAGATGCTGGCCACGCTGCCTCCCTTTGACTGTATCAAGCCAACAGCAGCAACTGTTGCTGCTGCTGCTGCTGCTGGTCGACTGCTGTAAATATGACAAGTTGGTAGCCACTTTTAATCAGCGTAAATAAAAATTGAAAATTGCTGCTAATGGCAGCTGGCCTATTAATAAAAAGCCCAACAGGCACTTCTTAACACTTTAGCCAAAGTTTTATCCAGCTGCGCCTCGGCCTCGGCCTCCGTCTGATGCGGCCTCTTGCCAATCTCTGCGGCTGCGGCTCTAACTCTAACTGTAAATGCATGCCAGTTGCTGGCCTCTTAGCCAGTTCTGTGTTCTCACCACCAGTCCACCCCCGTTCTCAGTTGATATTTGCACGCAATGCGGCAAGGCAAGTGGCAATGCGGCCAAAGCGGCCAAAGCTGCGGGTTGCAGCTCTCAACTCGCAAGTCTCACAAGCTTCATCATCAGCGCTGGCATGTCTCGGGTTTAATGATGCCGCACACAGCACACACAGGCCATCAAAAGCGTTTGGCATTTCAATTTTAAAGCAGCCTACACATGAACTAAGCTGCCAGCAACCGCTGATTGTGGATGGCTGAACGAATTTCATATGCTCTGCATTCCTGCTGTTAATTAATAGTTTAATCAATTGAGACTTAACCTTGATTTAACATAAATATCTAACAAATTTAATTCATTTTTTATTGAATTATCTCAAATTTACAATTGCATTTGCTCGGCAAATATGATTTAAGCCTATTTTAACAGCTGTCTGTTAAGCAAATTCTGGTAAGTAGCAGTTTTATGTTATTCAAGCAACTTAACAGCGCTGGCTTTAAGTTACGCTGTTAAGCAGTTGAGTTACGTTTGTGCATGCTGTTAATATGGCGCGTAATGGTTAGGCCATGTTATTAACAGCGATGTTCCTATTGGCATACATAAAATGCTTCTGTTAAGCTGCCAATGAGCAGCTCCTTATATATTAAATTGAAATTCAGTTTTATAAGTGTTCTAAGTTATTAAAATGCAAATATAAGTTGAGCTGCCTAAAGCTGCTACGTAAAATAAATATTTTAAATTGTATTAAATATTAAAATTCAAATATTAGTTACGCCTGTTAACTGCCTAGAATCATTAAGTTCCGCTTAACAAAGCAAATGCTTTTTTAAGAGCTGTAAACATTTAAAAGGGCAATATAAGCTGCGCTGCCTATGGGTCTAGTCTTTATATAAACATGATCTGATCTATACAAACTGCAGCTGCTTTTGTTATAGGAGCTGTAAAGCTGCCCTCAGGGCTAACAGAAAATGTAAATGCTAAGAGCTGCAACTAATTAAAAGGGAGCCCACTGTTAAGCGCACTCAATTGTGCATAACATAGCAGAGGAATGTACATATTAAGAGCTTAACGAAGTAAGGGCTATGTTATATGGCCAGAGGGCAGACGAATGTTATGCGGATTCCATTAGACTCCAGGTGGCGTGAGTGCAATAAATTTATGAGTGCAGTCCTAGGCCGGGTCGTTCGTGTGTAACCCGAGCTTTCTTTATGTTTATATTTGTATTATGCACAGGCATGCATATTAATACCTCAGCCACTCGTTGCAGGCGGCATTTAAAGATTCCCAGAAGCGCAGGCCCCATGAAAACAAATTTAATTGCAAGCTGTCACACACACACAGAGACAAAGATAGAGACAGACAATTGTTGTGAGAGAAGGGTCAACTGGAGGAGCTCTTGTTGATGATGTAAGTTTTCGGATAAGCGACAAGTTGTCAAAGACAACAAGCTAAGTTTGCTGTTGACACTGCGCCCAGACCTCAGACTCTCCTGGTGAAAACTTGACTCGGCTCAAATATTTAATATTTGCGTGCTGCGCAGACTGGCATTTGGATTTGGACAGCCAGCTAATGAATACCTTACACATGTCGACAAACAAACAGCAAATAATGTCAATGGCTGCACTTGAGCGAGAGAGAGAGAGACAGAGAGAGAGAGAGAGGGGGGGGGGAGATAGTATACATAGTGTGACTGAGCTCTGTCCAAACTTCAAGTCTTTAGTGTCAGACGCACGTCTGATGACGAGTTGTGCCAGTTAACTATCGAGCGAGCGAGAGAGAGAGAGGGAGAGGCAGGGGAGGGTGTCTTCAAATTGCTTGAGCATAACAAAATCTGAGCAAATGTTTGTCAAAGTTTTCTACACGATTTGGCCGCATTTTAGCAATTGGCATTGAAGCAATTAACATGCAGCTGGAGCTCAAGTCGAAACGGGATTCAGCATCCGAATCAGAATCAGCAGAATAGCTGACTGCCTGCCGTCTCTCGTAAGTGGCCAACGAGTCCTCCTCCTCCTCTCTCTCTCTCTCTCTCTCTCTCTTGCGTATGTCGATTTAGATTCTGCAGATTGTTCTGTGATATTTCCAGGAATCGTGGTAGAGCAGCCAACACACACACACTCACACACACACACACACACACACACACATAGAGAGCTAGCATTCAACGCTGGGCCACAAAAGTTCACATCATAAATTCAAAGTGTCACGAATCTGTCTGAAAGATCATTCATATGCCTGCAGCAGCAGCTTCCTCTCGCTCTGTCTCTTCCCCCTCTCTCCCTATCTCTCACTCCAGCTGGCGGTTGTCTCCCTCTTGCGCTCGCTACAAAGGGAAGCCGCAACCGCAGAGTCCCTCAGGCAATGTGTCTGCAAATCTCGCCTGCCTGCCTGCTTGCCTGCCTTCCGCCTGCCAGCTAAAAACGAGAATTCTAAGCTACACTAGACAACAAAGTTGCCAGCTTAAGCCTAAGAATCTTTTCCACTAACTAGGTCACAACAAATTTACGAGCTTAGACTAGACTAGACGAGCTGCAGATAGAATCACAATTTAGGCCAATCAATAAAAAAAAGTATCTTTGTCAAGTTGGAAAAGTATCTGGGAATATAAAAGTATCTTAATGAATTACTTTTCTACTTTTTGTTTATCTTATCGAATTTTTGAATTTATTTATTTAATTACTTTTGAAATCTTGTTAAATAATATTTAATAATAATATATAATTATTTTTTATTTTTATTTGATTTTTTTAATATTTTTATTTTAGTTTTATTTGTCTTTTATGTTAGAATTAAATTTTATATGTATGTTTATATATATATTTATAGATATTAGTATTATTATTTTTATTTTATTTTATATTTTTATATTCATATACATTTTTTTTTATTTTTATAGATTTCTTTTTATACATATTTTTTCATTTATAATTTTATTTATTTAATTTTTACTAATATTTATTTTATTATTTATATTGAACTATTTCTGATTGTTGCTATGATTCCATCACGTAATTACTATATCAATCTAAATTAAGATCTCATACTTGAGTAATCCTGATAGCAAATCCATCCGACATTCGTTCATAAATCCACTTCCCTCTGTTGTCTCCTTGCTGCTTATCTAATTGAAGGCCCCATAAAACTGGAGTTAATAAAGAGCAATTTGTTCTGCAGTGTTATTGACTTTTGGCTAAAGCTTTTGTTCTATTTCTATGGCAAAGTTCTCAGCATTGAATGCAAGTGCTGTTTGATGTTCTGTTGTTGTTGCTTTTGCTGTTGTTGCATGTTTCCTTTTAGCCAAAGTGGCAAATTGACTGGCATGCATATTCTTAAGCGGCAATGAGTTCGACTGCCTGATTGCCAGACAGCCAGACGACCGAGAGAGAGAGAGAGAGAGAGATGGAGAGAGAGGCAGTGCTGTGCTTTCCCCCTTTGCTCCGTTAGAACATCTTAAAGGCTTAAGTGCAGCGCCGTCGCGTTCTTCGTCTTCGGCCGTTCCCAGCGCACGCTGGTGGCTCTTGGCCAGGCTTTAACTGCACATTTGCATATCAGCTCGTAAATATGGACGGGCTGCTTGTGAGTCTATGAACTTAGCTCTTTCTACTTTTTGCTGTTGTTGTTGTTGTTGTTGCATTGCAACACAAATTGAACTGCCTGGACTGTGGGCCTGTGCTCATTCCCATGCGTTTTACATTTGACATTAAACTGCCCGATTCTGATTGAGGCAATGGCCCCAGCCCCTGCCACCCACAACCCAGACTCACCTGCGCTCCGGTATGGTGCTGTAGTAAAGCAACAGCGTGGCCAGCTCGTAGCAATTGAGACCAGCGCCGGCCACCGCCTCCGCCTCCACATGGACAAGTGGGTCGCCATCGAGGGTGCGTGTGCCTGCGAATAGATGCAAATCGAATTGAATTTCAATTGCTTTCAAACAGCGCCTTGGGTGGTCGCTCGCGCGCGCTCGTTAATGTGCGAAAAAGTGTGTGAATTAATTGAATTGAATGGCTGGCAAATCACAACGAATTGGCATTCCAATTGGAGCGCCAATTGGAGCGCTTTTCACCCAGCCAGGCCTTGCGGCTAACTGCCTAACGGGGCGTTGCGAATTTTCCAATTTATATTTATAAGTTTTTCGGCTCAAAGACTAGCGAAAGTCTAGAATTATATGCAGAGCGACAAAATGGAAAGTCGGGATATATACACATATATATATATATATGTTTACCTGGCAAATAGACGCCGCTGTTCAACAGTTTCTCGGGCAATTCACTGATCGAGTTGGGCGGCAACAGTTCCGTCTCCGTCTCCTGCTCCCTCTCCCTCTCCCTCTCCGGCTCCGGCTCTGCCAGCTGCGGCGACGTCTCGCTGTTCAGCGCTAGAAATTGACAAGTTTTTATACATAAATATTACATTTATCTTTATATATATATATATAGTATATAGTTTATATATATTTTCCTATATAGGTTAATTGCATTTTAAACGCTCGCTGAGAAAACCTTGAAAACTCGTTCAGGATCTGCTGCTGGCAGCAAACACTCTCGGCTCGGCTCTTTGCATAATAATGCCATTTGATTAATTTGGCCACACTTCACAGCCCCGGCTTTCGGGTTGGGGGCGTGGCACGGGCTAACCAGTTGGCCTCCCATAAATTGCTAGCTGGGCACTTTCGCGTGCGACAATTTCGCGGCTGTAACAAATGCGACACATTGCAGCGTCTGCACTGCATTCTGTGTGCTGTGTACCTGCGGCAGCGACACCACCTGTACGCCGCATACAAATGCTGGCCAGGTGCTCGTGCTGGTGCTCGATGGTGGCATTGCATGCATAAGTATGTAACTCAATACCCTGGCTGCAATTGCCCCCGCACTTGTCAGCTGATTTATGCACGCTTGCAAATTGCACCCACACGCCCGAAATCCGACTGCCAGCCGATCGCATTCCAGCGCACAGTGGTGCCAGATAGCCATCTGTGTGTGGGGCGTAGCCCTACAGCAATCTTTGGCAGTTGCTAAGCTGTCAATTGGCCTGATTGGCAAACTTCTTTTACGAGAGCCTACAGAGTTGGAATTCGTAATAGAAATGCGCAGAGCTATCCGGGTTCGCTTCACAGCAGATATTCATAATATGTATGCGGATACTAGGCAGGCTTACGTATGCACTATTGCCATATCAATATAGTGATTTCTGCTACTATATGGTATTTTAGGATACAGGATAGGATTTAGGATAACCAGGAACTACCTGGTTAGAGTCCCAGCATATACTCTATTATCATTCGTTGAAGCTCTACTAGAAATATATAGCATTTGCATACAATGAGAGTCCGGGATGAGAATCTTAATGAAGTAAAGTACATATATGCACGAGCTATAGTTCATATAGTTTATATATATTTTAAATATATTTTTTATATATTTTAACTATATTTTCTATACATTTTAACTATATTTTTTATATATTTTAATGATATTTTATATAAATTTTATATATTTTTCATATACATTTTTTCTACGCTTCAATTTTCCCATAGTCTCGCACCACTGTGCGCTCTGCACTGCTTTGGTTTCTCATTTAATTTTCATATTTTAGGCTTTGACAAATTAAAAGGCATTTGCACCGTTGTTGCTGCTGTTGCAGTTGTTGCAGCTTTTGTTGTTGTTGTCGTTGTTGCTGTTGTCGTGGAGACAACGATATTTTGTGGTTAACCAACGCCTGGCGGATGCTGTGGGCCGCCGTTGTTAATGGCTAATGGCTTTTTGTTGGCTTTTGTGGTCGAGCCGTGGGCGTTGGCAACGCATTCTATAGTCCCAGCAATCGAAACGGCTGGCAAGTGGACCACATATTGAAAGCAAAAACTGCAGATATTAGATCTATCTATCGATCGATCGGTTTACCTATCTATACATATATTTAGAAATACATAAATTTCTTATCAAGTGTCGCTGTTCACAAAGGTCTTAGACGCCTCCTCAGCTTCCAGTGGGTTATGAGATTCGCCGTGAAGAGCAGAAAGGCAAACCAATAGCAGTTGGCGAAGACGAACCAGAACCAACCGTCCTCGGTGGCAAAGAGGCAGCCACGATTGTAGAGATTCTCGGGCTTCTCCACTTGATTTTCGTAGCAGGAGGCGGGCACCGTGTCCTTCAGGCTGACATTGCCATAGTTGAAGGGACCATCGATGCCGCAGCACCGGTAGACGATCTCGTAGTTCCACAGATTGTCGGTGTAAAAGCTCCGCACGACCACAAAGACATCCGTATACCTGACGATGCTGTAGCTGCCAGCAAAGAGCAAAAAGACGCCCAACGAGTACGAGAGAAAAATGGACTAAGGGATAGGAAATACAGTTCTCTCTCTCTCTCTCTCTCTCTCTCTCTCTGTTTCTCTGTCTGTCTCTCCTCCACTTACCGCCAGCATTAGGTTGCCCATGCGACAGCAAACCCAGCACAAATCGAAGAGCAGCAGCACGACGCAAACACCCTCCACCCAGGACATGAGCACGTAAAGCGTGCTAAACTTATAAACTGAACCAATCTTGACGGTCACATAAATGAACTGGAACAACGTGCCACTGTACAAATACTAGACTGAGAATGTTTCCGTGCAGTCTCGATACTTTATATAAACATATTTCTTTGTCCACATTTACCATCAACACCCCATTGAGCATGAGACAGGCTCCAATCAGCTGCTGACGCGTGCATTCCCAGGCGGTCTTAACGCACATCTCTAGCTAAGTTTTAGTTTTTGCTCTTGACATAAGAGGTAAAGGGCCTGTGAGATTTATATAGAAACTATATGTGAAGTAAGCGAAATTTAAGTAGATTTTGAGAGGGTTTGAAAGTGTTTTTATAGGGGCTGCTAGAAGTAGAAGGAGAAGTAGGAGTAGGAGTAGAAGTAGAAGTGGAAGTGGAAGTGGAAGTAGAATGAGTAGAAGTAGTAGAAGAAGTAGAAGAAGTAGAAGAAGTAGAAGAAGTAGAACTAGAAGCAGAAAGTAGAAGTAGAAGTAGGAGTAGGAGTAGAAGTGGAAGTAGAAGTTGAAGTAGAAGGTAGAAGTAGAAGGAGAAGTAGGAGTAGGAGTAGAAGTGGAAGTAGAAGTAGTAGAAGTAGTAGAAGTAGAAGGTAGAAGTAGGAGTAGGAGTAGAAGTAGAAGGAGAAGTAGGAGTAGGAGTAGAAGTTAGAAGTAGATGTTAGAAGTAGAAGTAGAAGGACAAGTAGAAGTAGAAGTAGTAGTAGGAGTAGGAGTAGGAGTAGGAGTAGGAGTAGGAGTAGGAGTAGGAGTAGGAGTAGGAGTAGGAGTAGGAGTAGAAGTAGGAGTAGAAGTTAGAAGTAGATGTTAGAAGTAGAAGGTAGAAGTAGAAGTTAGAAGGTAGAAGGTAGAAGTAGAAGGTAGAAGTAGAAGGTAGAAGGTAGAAGTAGAAGTAGTGCAGATCCTTAGATACTTAAGCAGGCTTTGACTAGCTTTGACCTGGGTCAGTTCAAAGGAAAAGGAATTAATGAATGACTCATAAAATAAATATAGAGAGAGTAAACTTAGCAATATTTTAAGCAAACATAGTCAAGGGCTAACAACAGACAACTTGCAATGAAAGTGAGTAAGAAAACCAACTCTGAATGAATCACAGTACAGATCTTCACCTCACAAAAGAGACACGAGTTCAAGATAATCAACAAAGTCAATCAAAATCTTCCTTCATAATTTGCATTTGAAATCAAAGCAGCGAAAGTTAGCCAAAAAATAGAAACATATATATAAAAATATATATACATAAATCTCAATTAATGCAATCAAACTGGAAACATAATTTCGCTAGAGTTCTTAACAGAGCTGCGCAATCAGCGTGGCTTTAATTGAATTAAATGTTTAGCAAAAGTTTATGCTCAGAAAATATATCAAATTAGCGCTAAATTTGCGCGATATCCGAAATCGTGTTATTAGCGCAGAGCGACTTCAGTCTGCAGCTCGCTCTGGCTGTGGCTCTGACTCTAGCTCTGGCTGTGGCTGCGGGGCGTTTAATTGAATATTTTGTTTAGCTGTGGGCGTGGCAGTGTGCATAGCACAAAGAAAACGGACAAAACAAATAGAAATAACGCCCAGCAATTGAGATAAGCGCAGCAGCAAGTGGAGCACTCGCTGGCGGCTGGCTGGCTTCGACTGCTTGGCCTGCTTGGCGTATGCGTAATGCAATATATTACGTATACGTCGGCGCTTGCATTAACTTACCGCGTGTCTGACGCTTCTCGCCGGCATCGGTGGCCTCCTCGTCGCTGTCAATGTGCGGAAATGAGTTGCCCAAACAAAATAGCGGCAAGGCAGGCGATGTCGATGCAACAAGCTCCAAGTTGTTGTTGTTGTTGTTGTTACTATTGTTGTTGTTGTTGTTTAGATGGGTGTGCAGCTCCTCGCTGGCGCTTGAACTGGCGCTGCTGCGCTCGCTGGCATTGCTGTTGCCCGACGAGGTGGAGTTCATGCTGTCCTGTCGATTGGTCAGGCGCCGGAGCATGTACCGATTGTTGAACAGTTTGTTTTTGGTAATTAAATCGCTGCGCCTCAGCGCGCACTTTGGCGATCCAATGTTGTTGGTGTTAATGTTATTGTTGCTATTGTTGTTGGCCTCGTCGAGCTGATCCTCGTGGAGAGCCAGCGGCAGCGGCATCTGCAGCTCGTTCAGCGATACGCGCTCAATGCTGCGCTCCACGCTCACGAGCAGATTCTGCAACAGCTGCGGCAACTCGATGGCTTCGTTAGCCTCGCCCTGACACTGTCCCCTCTCAGGTGCGTGTCCTGCTGCTGCTGCTGCTGCTGCTGTGGCCGCCATTGACATCTCTAGTCGCAGCACGCTCAGTGGCTGCTCTTGCGTATTTGTGTAATCGATATGAATGCAGTTGCTCTGCCCCCCACTCTGTGTGCTCCCCTCTTGCTCCTTCTGCTGCTGCTGCTGCTGCTCGGACGAGCGCCAAACGACATAAAGCTGCGGTGTGGCCTCTGCGTCAGAATCTGCAATGAAAAAGGAAGTGCAAGCATGAATAATGAACGCAGATAACACACTCGAGCGCGAATATATAGAGTCATAAATTCACAAAGATTAATTGCACACGAGCATTGCTCGTAATCAGCTGGAGTAAGTGAATATGAGAAACTATTTTTAGGGTAAGGCTTGAAAGTAAGAGTTGGCTGAGTATGGATAGTCAATGGAGAATGGATTTCTGCTTCAGGATATATATAGAAGGAGAGCTGATTCTATCAAAATATATGCCTTATGACTTCTCCTGCCTCTTGGATATCTTCTATCATCGTCTCTCTGTCTCTCTCTGTCTCTCACTTCTCCAACTTATTATTTATCTTTTCTTCTGCTCTACTCTCTCTCTGCAGTCTTTTCTGTCTTCTTTATTTGTCGAGTCCCATCTGTCTTCTATCTTCTCTTTCCTCTATCTGTTCACTTCTCATTTCTCTCATCTTCTGCCTTCTCTGTGCTCTCTACTCTCCACTCTCTACTCTCTTCTATCTTCCCTCTTGTTTCAACTCTATTCTCCCTTCTCACTTCTCGCCTTTCTATATTCTCTTCACTCTCTTCACTTTCTCTTGTTTCTTCCTCTCTGCCTCTCTTCCTCTTCAGTATACCCTACTCCCGCCCCATCCCTCTATATCTCCTGCTTTCTGCATATCTCTTTATCCATTTATAATCCCATGCTTTGCCTGACATGTTCCGATATAACTATATAGTACAGTCGTCCCACTTACCCAATTTGACACACAGATAGAGCTCGGCGGGTCGGAGTGCGTGCGCGAACTCAGAGTCGCTCAGCTGGAGTACGAGGGCTCCATTGGATGTGGCCAGCGGCCAGCCGGCATGCCATAACCAGGACTGCAACGATAGCCAATGGAAAAAGAGATTGAAGATTGAGTAACGAAATCATTTGCAAATTTTTATTATTACGACGATTACATGTTGCGCGCCGCTGCACACTCAAATTATGTAGGCAACAACACCCGCAAGTGTTAAGCTGCAAAAAGGAAACCGAAGCCGAAACCGAAACCAAAACCGAACCGAGCACAAAAATCGCTTAGGCTGTGCAAAGCGCATTAAAAATGGCCCAGGCTCTCAGATATATATATATATACATAGTTGGGGTATTCCCCTCTCTCTCTCTCTCTCTCTCTCTCTGTCTCTATTTGACTGTGGGCCTATCAGATGGCGAGTGTGGCAGGCCGGGCCTGGGCCGCGTGGCGAGTCGCGATGCAAAATTATAGATAAATCATGCAAGTCAAACTTTAGCAATTTTTAGCTAATTTTTGGCCATTACCCACAGGCTCAAGAAACAACAACAGCAACAAGAGCGACGTTAACAAAACCAAAGAAACAAGATTTCACCCCTACGGGAATGTGAAATCGAACTTGCAACTCAGAAAAGCGACTTGCAACAGACTCTTGGCGGGACCTTTGGACCTTGTGCGCCTGGCTGCACTGGACTCGACTGCGTTGCCTGAGCGCGCTATTAATTGTTGCAAGGCGAAAATGCATTGTGCGCATTGTTGTTAATTTGCGGAAAATGCGCAACAACAACAACAACAACAACAACAACAACAACAACGGCCAGAAACCTTCACTCAACGAACGAATCGGAGGTGCGCTCAGCTCACATTTGGCTTGATTTATAGCACCTTTTGACTCAACACAAAAGCTCTGCAGTTGTTGTTGTTGCTGTTGCACATGCCACACAACAGACCGCACACAGAGAGAGGGAGAGGGAGACAGAGAGAGAGAGACAACAGTCAACATAAATCAATTGTTGGCAGCACAGAGCAAGGGGCAGCGAGCCATCATCCCAGCGACTGCTCCAAAATCCATTCAAACAGAAAATGATCAATTTTGTCATTTGATCAAAGCCGCAGCGAAACGATCGCAACGCATCGTTTACAATCGATTGAACAAAATGATCATCGCCACACACATACACAACAGCAACAATAGCAACAACAACAATAGCAACAACAACAACAACAACAACTTCCCTTTAGTCAGATTCATGTTGTATAAGCCGCTGTCGCCACATGCTAAAAATGATGCCTGCTCTCATGCAACATTTTCAGCTTGATTGAACGCCAATTCCAGATCAGACTCGCATTGTTGTTGTTGTTGTTGTTGCTTTTATTGTTGTTACTCTTCAACATTAGGTTCTAAATCATTGGCATCGTCGTCGCTTCGGTTTCGTCGTCGTCATTGACCCAAATGCGCGCGTCGCTCGGACGCCGCTTGTCATTGTCATCCGAAGCCGGAGACGGAGATGGGGACGGAGACGGGTACGGAGCCGCTGGCTCACCACCTCCCCCGAGCCACGCCTCTGCGCCGCCTCAATTTCAGTTCTTATTTTTTGCTGTTTGTTAGAATTCTTTTGCCCATTTTGGCTTTCAAAGTCAGCTTCGGTTCGTTTTCAATTTGCTGCGGCGACAAATTTGGCGGCATTCGCTTTAGGCCTTTGGCATTTCGCGAGCTTTTTTTTTATAGTTTTTTTATTTTGATATAATTTTTTGCTGCCCGCCATAAATCTGGGAGGATTTGTCTGAAAGGATTCGCCAAAAACAAACGCATTTATCATCGCGGATAGCCTGAGCCGTTTCGTTCCGTTTCGTTTCGTTTTCATTTAAATTTTTTGTGGCTCATTCCCACGCCTTTGATGTTGAAAACTAAATTACAATTCGTGTTGTCCACGCAAAAAGCTCGCATAAATATTTATGTACGTTAAATGGAGCAGGAGTGGAAGGGAACGACTGGGAGATGCCCTGTAGCTGACATGTTAAATGTGTAAGCAAGAGTTAGAGTCGATATCTCGGAAGTGTCAGCTGTTCCCATGTGAGTGTGGGCATGCCCAACAGCAGTCAAATTACAGGGTATAACATTAGCTTGTATGCTCTGCTTGCATGACTCTTATATATTATAGCAAAGCTCAGCTTTTTCCTCTTATGCATAGATATACATCCTCTATATACGAGTGTATCATACTCATGGCTGAGTACAGGGTATATCAATAGCATATATATGGATCTTAAGCCTGATATCTCTTATATACTAAACCTGCTTTCACAGCTCAACTTCTTCTATGCATATGCTTAGCATACCCCTTGCCACTCAAATTTACAGGGTATCACGTATCTTTCAGCGCACTTTATGAGTAATCAAGCCGACAAGCAGTTGGCATTAGCATATATGCAGATCTAGATATATATACATATATCTTTATGCATATACAAAAATACATCCGAATTCGCATACGAATCCATGTCCCAATCTCTCTCTCTCTCTTTCTCTCTCTCTCTGTCGTCGTGTGGCGCCCAGCCTATGGCAATTATTCAGTGCGGGTGCCGTCGCACCCGGAGCGGCGCAGTCTGGGCTGCTGTCGGGGGACCAGTGGGACCACCGTCAGCGCAGCACAAATTACGCATGCAAAAGGCGCGTTGCATGAACCAGGAGCTAGAGGAGGGGCATAGAAAGGGGGGCTGGCAGACACACTCCCTCCCTCTCGCACTCTGCATTTGGCTTGTTTTCTTAATAAATTATAGAAATATAAAATGAAAACAGCGACAAGTTGTGCTGCCCGCTGGCCGGACACAACTGTGGGCTGCGGCGACGCCCAGTTTTATTTTCGATATTATTTTTGTAATTTTTGTTTTTGGAAATTCGTTGTTGTTGTTGTGCTGCTCCTTCTGTTGAGCGCAGCACTCCAAGAGTAATTAATATGTTGGCGAAAAGGGCCACACCTGGCCAGCAAGCGCCGCTGGCGCAACAATTTTAATTACACATACGCCGCGTTTGCCGCCGCCAAAGCAGCATGAGAAAACCGTTTCGACAGAAGGCCGTCCAATTTGGCGAATCAATTTGATATTCGCCTGTCCCTGCTGCCAGTGTGACTAATGCTATGGGAAATTCATTGAAACCCATTTGCTAAGGGTAATGATTAACATTTTTCTGTTACTCTTTGACTTGTGTTATGCAGAAATCAACGCAATCATTATGTGAGGGAAATGAGAATTTGCTTCAAGTGAAGAAAGTTATTGCATAATGCATGAAAGCGGTTGAATAATCCCATTCTGTTAAGTAACATTGGCTCATTGGAGTTAGAATTTAACAAATAATGTTAATAACATTGAACTAAGCACAAATGAAGTTAAGTAAGTCGCAAGCAGTGCAACTCGAGCCTAGCTGAGCAGTGAAACTGTTAAGTTAACATAGCGACTGCAAGCTTAACAGCAGTGCCTTGGAGGGTAATAATGTTAACAGACTGGACTACTCTGCTAGCATGGGAAGTCAAGCTGTTAAGTTAACATTTGCCTGGCAGGTAGTTAAGGCTGCTAATCAGCTTAACAGCAGAATGTATGTTAAGAGAAGGCACAGCTGAGTCTGCTGGCAGCTATATTATTAACTGTTATCTCTAACTGTTAAACATTTGACATCAAGTTAACTAAATATCATGAGCCGTAAAATGCATAAACTCCAATTGTAATTTTTATGAGCAGCGATTTCCCAATAGCTTATCAACGAGGTCTCCTTAGTTAACATAACTCAATTGCAGTCAAGTTCTCTAAATTAGCTGTTGACTTAACATTTCTCACGCTGAAATTAACATAAATGTCTATCAATTACAGTCAATTAGTCAGAGCTTGGCAGGAATGTTAATGAGCAGCGCTCGGCTTAACATTGAGTCAATTTATGTAAATTTCAATATTGTAGATTTAATATTTTGATGAAATAAAATGCTGAAATATTGCTGCAATGCTCAATCTTGATGATATTTATTAGCATTCGGCATTCCATTGAACAGCATCTGCAATTCGCTTAGCGCTGCGTTTCTTTTGAACTTTTTGCACAAACAAAAGCGAGTGAATTTATTGCAGTGAACGTCACATTTCCGCTTCATCTACCAGAACGGCCATCAAGAGAATGCCACCACCAGCACCGCCACTGACAGACACTGGCAATGGCCAAAGCCAGGGCGCAGCCACACCTACAAATTGTTTGTTTTGCAGAAGCAGGAGAGGGAGAGAGTGTGGCATATTTATGTATATTTTGCATGTGCCTGGAGCTGACAGAGAGAGAGAGAGAGAGAGAGGGAGGGAGCCGAAGGCGCAGCGTGACCAAAATAGATCAGGTCTAGGCTGTCATGCTTGCTGCATGGCCGGAATGCAAAGGCAGACGAACTTCTGCACCACACGCCAGCCAGCCCCAGCCCCAGCCCCACTCCCTCTGCTTCTGCCTCTGCCGCCTGATGGCATGCCAAATTCAGCTGTTGTTGCAGTTTCTTCAAAGCGCGCCACTGGCTGAAGATGATTTAGGCAGCAGGAAGTACACTGGCCATATCGATTGAGTGGTGAAATACTATAGGGCGCAGACGCTGAATGCTCTACAAATAGAGCGGCATCAAATATGCGAATCAGGCACTTCGCAGCCTGTCAACTTAACGGGCTTAAGATAACAGCAGGCAACAGAGAAGAGGCAACAGGCAAGAGATTTTCGATTTCGTGGCAACATCAAAGCTGCAGCTACGATTACATCAGTGTGCGGCGAACGTAATGGCAACAGTTGAGCCACTGCGCCTAAAGACAGCCAACGAGAAGAAGACAATGATGCGATGCGATGCGATGCGGCTCAATTACCGACTTACAATTGCCGTCGAGTAACAGCAAAAACCGGTACGAGTTAGAGCTGATGATATTCTACAGCTGCCTGCTGGCTGGCTGCCTAGTGGTTGTTGCTCCAATCAACCACTTTCAGTTCACAGCTGATCATGAACTTCGGCAAAAGCAAAAGACAACAACAACAACAAGAAAACAGAAAGAAACAGCTGAAAACGAGTTTTTATAGCCTCATGGCATAATAACTGAAAAACAACAACAACAAGAGCAGCAGCAGCTGAAAGATGATCTTGACTCGAGGTCTGGACTCTGATTCTGTCGGGTAATTGAAAATGTTGTTAGCCAACATCAATACCAAAAACGACCATAAACTGGCTAGGCAGAGGGGCAGCCGCAGCAGCAGCAGCGAAACACATTAAAAGCAAAGTCGAAGGGTTTTCCAGGCATGCGATTTGCTTTTTTGGCCAATAAGGAAGTCAGAACTCGATATTAGAAAATCCTATTTGTTGAGCTTCAAATTTTCTAGGAAAAGTTCTTGGACTCAAACCACGAAATGTAATTGTTTTTTTTTTCGGGCGAAGACATTGACTTTGAGCTGGAGGAGGTGGAGCTGGAGTATATAAGGACTTGGCCAGCGACAAAGACAACAACAACAACAAACAAACAACAACTAGAAGCAGTAGAAATAACATCGGCAACGACGACATCGCCGGGCAAATCGAAATAAACTTTATGCACGTAAAATTTTAATGAGCACAGCACGAAGTCAATTTCAATGCTAATCCGGCGGCTAAAACGGACAAAAAAGACTGAGACAGGCGGACAGAGAGACCCTCAGACAGACGGAGGGACATTCAGACAGCCAGACGCGACGCAATATTGCATTGACCAGGAGTCGGTAGACCACCGGGCCACCACCAGCCACAGCTATGACTGGCTGGCCGCCTGGCCGGCTGGTGGTTCAGCTGCCACATATGCCCTTAAGCCACAAATCACGAAGGTGGCGCGCGATCTGACATCCCACTCACAACTGGGCTCCAGGCAAGGTGTCGGCGTTGTCTACACAAAAAGCTCTACACTGTGCTACAGGATTCAACTGCAAATTCTATTGTGGAGTAGAATAAGCTAAAGAAAAGGTTTAAAGCTTTGCTATAAGCCAAGCTTATAACTGAGCGAGAGAGCTTATGGCAACTTTGGAAAGTAGCACAGAGTGTGCAGCGTGGGCAGCAGTTGGGTTGCTTTAATCTATCAGAAATACTTTCTAGCAAAGTTGTTATAATCAGTTGAAACTTTGATCAGTTCAGCATAGCTTTGTAGACAGCTTAAAAAATAGCTAGAAAGGCAGTCCTTTATACTTGAAAAGTACTTTAAAGCTTCCAGCATGCTACAGCTCATAAGAAGGTCAATGAGAAGCTGAAGCTGAAGCTGCACTTTGGTATAATTGCTAATATATTATATATGTATATATGATGTAAAGCTCATTTCCATAGCCTAATACTCTGCTTAAGCTATAGCTGCTCCTGCCAGAAAGTTCAGCTGCTCTAGTTTGATCATCTTTTCTGTGCAGCATTACACACCCATTACACACTCAACTTTAGGCAACATCTTTACCCCCTTTGAAATGCAAGTGTCTTGTCTGTCAAAGCTCATGCAAATGGCCAGCGCAACCTTGTTGCCTAGTGTTATAGACAAGCAAACGCTTTGAACTTGACAAATGCAAAAATAACGTGAGGCCAAATAAAAATAATCCTGGCGGCAACTTCAAGCTCGTCTAATTTATGATTGAACCATTTATTAGCGCTTGGCCAAAGGTGCACACACAATTGTCGCAAAGGGCTTGTCAGTCATTCATGGGGATTTGTAGACAGTTGCAGTTGTTGTTGTTGTTGTTGTTAACAATTTATTTGAAGCATTTGAAGCAGCCGTTTCTCACAGCGAGTGTGTCTACCTGTTGTTGTTTGGCATTGCAGGAAGCATTCACCTTACCCAGACGAGACGAGACGAGACGCGACGAGTCGGGCAGACAATGACGATAATGACATAAAAAAAGAAGAAGAAAACAAAGTAAAACAAACAGCAACAACAACAACAACTGGCAGTCAGTCAAACAAAAAGGAACACAATGTAGACACACACACACACACCGCACACACACACTCCTATTTGTTGTGTCTCGGTTTCGGTGTCTGCCACTTGATGTGGACCCCAGCTAAGGCAACAGCAACAACAGCAGCTGCAGCCCGATCTCCAGCTTTGTCTTCAGCTCCAACCGCAGCTCTGGCCACTGCCCGCTCCCCACTCCCCGATCCCCGCTCAAAGTCAATCCAAGTTGCGACTCATCATCAGCCTGAAGCTGGCTTTTGTTGGCCGGGTTAATTACTAAGCAAGTCACACGCGCTTGAATAATTCAAGGCTATCGCGCATGCAGTTCGTCTTCGCATCTATTGCCAGCCAGCACAGCTGCGCATCGCAGATCTTTCTTATTATTATATATATAGAGAGAGAGAGAGAGAAACGCATCAAATCCAAACATCACTTAAAGCTTCTGCGTAACATAATCTGCCTGCCAAAGGGGAGAGGGGGAGAAGCAGCAGCAAAAACCTCTTCGGGTTCGGGTTTAGGATTCCGTTTGTCACTGTCATTAACAGCGGAGCTGCTGGTTAGAACTAAGTACCTTATAATGAACTGGCTAATGTGCAAGTATATCAACAAATAGTTAAGCCAAGACGAAGACGAACAGCAGGTATTCCAGAGAGTTGTCTATGGTAAGTGATATGGTGCGAGATATGAATTGCATAAGAAGCAAAAGAATCTTGAGAGCTGCGAGCAGTTGATGAATGCAGAAACAGCTCTGGTAAGTGATATATATATGAAATTTATATGGAGTATACCATAAGTATCTCAGATAAACAAGATGTGGAAGAAGAAAGAGATTCTCTAGAGTAAGTCTTATGCAAGGGTAAGAGATATGGCATACACGAAGTAGCTCTAAGAACTATGTTAAGCAAAGCAAGAAGTATTCATGTGCAGAAATATCTTAAAAGATATATATATATGGTATATGGTACATATCGGCCAGGAATACATCTCGACTATACCAAAAGCAGCCATAGAGCGAGAGTAGTAGATAAAACCCTTAGAGTAAGCAACGCTTAGCTACAGCTAAAGTCTCTGAGCATTTCAAAGCTCATTAAAGCTCTAACTCCCATTTGATTAAGTTGCAATGAGGCTTCAGTTAAAACTCTTCATCTGTCGTCGGCTGTTCAAAGCTTGGTGTTTGCACAAGCGAAATGAATGTTGAATAGATTTGTAAACACTTGAATGCATTCACTCCTAATTCGTGCGCAAATGCTGCAGACGCATTATAATTCATCCATATCCATATCCATATTCATATCCTTAACGACAACTTCCTCTTCAGCTCTAATACGACATGTGATTGTCATGACTTTATAGCCAATTCCCACTCACACCACACACACACAATCGCACACACACTCAGTCATGCACAACACGTGTCTATTCATATGAATGTGAGTGCGCACTCGTGAATGCATTTTACAAGTTATTTTATGCAAGCCATAAATATGCACTTTACACTTTGCACATTTCTTTACCTTACTCTCTCTCTCTCACTCTTTCTCTCTCTCTGTCTCTTTCTCTTTCTCTGTTGGCCTTTTTAATGTGTGCGCACAAGCAAAAAACAAACAGCCAGCCAGCCAGCCAGAGGATACAGATCGAGTATCTCTTGGCTCTTCGAGGAAGACAGAGTGAGCGAGAGGGAGAGGGAGGGGGTGTGCAAGGGAGACAGCTACATGTCCCGTAGTGTCTGCCTGCATACAAATTATGTACAAACATGTTTTTCAGAAATGTTCAATTCATTATCGCTAACAAATGCCGATCATGTTTGTGTTCAACACAGACACGCTCGCACAGTAAACAGTTCAAAGCACTTTGAGCAGCTCTAAAATTATTGCCAGACTGCAGAAAATCTAAAACGTCTGGCAACTGCATTTGGAATTGGGTCTGCAGCGACTGCAAAGAGAGGGCGGAAGGGGGCGCAACTGCTGCTGCTGCTGCCGGGCTCAACTCGGTAGCCGTTTGCCATCCAAAGCACTTCGCTGCTCAAATCTCTGCAGCTCCGACAGTAATTGCTGTCGAGCTAAGTGATATGCCATGTACCAGCTGCAGTAACAGCAACAGCTACAGCAACAGCTACAGAATCGGAATCTGAATTCAAATCCGAATCGGAATCTGTATTTGAGCGTTCAGGCCTAATCAGTTTGAACAGGGGCAACAAACAAAGGGCAGCGAGCCCCTAGTCTCTGCCTCCTCCTCCCCTCTCTCTTGCTTAATACACAATTTCCGCTTACAATTTAGTGGCACTCGAAGCGAACAAAAAGCGTAAAGCGTAGCCAACCTGATGAGAGTTGCGACCCTTTCCCCATATACACATATATGTCTATATATGTGACCCCTTCCCTATATGGCCGTTTCTATGTGTGCGTGTCGCTGCGTCTGCGCACAAAAAACCGAATTAAATTACAGAACGTGCTTCATTCATTCAACAACAACAACAACAAAATGAAGAGCAGAGAAGAAAGAAGCTGAAAGAACAATCAAATAAAAATAAATAAGAGCAAAGTAAAAGTGTTTGAAGTGCGAAAAGTGCCAAGCTGACAGATACCCCGCAAGGCTCAACCTGAATGCTCAAGTTCTTCAATTTATATTATATAATAATTATATAAAATATCTAAATTGAAATTTCTACAATTTTATTTTAGTTTCTAGTTTTTTATTGATTAAAATATTTTAAGAATTTTTTTAAATTCAAAGAAATTTCAAGAAAATTAATAAAAACAATTCTTCAATTTTAGCTCCTCTGCATATTTTAACTTATTTAGTCTGCCATCGTTTCTTAAACTTTTTCATCATTTATCATATATATTATTAGTTCCTTATCTTCCATCTAAAGTTCTCATCTTTCAATTCAGATGCTCTCATATTTACCTAAATGTTTTACCCCCATCTCCACTCTTATCTTCCGTCATATCTCCAGCTGAATTTTCATTTCTCACCCAACTGTTCTTTGCGTTCTTAAGCTGTTAGATATCCTGTAAAGTATTTTAAGCTCTTTTCTGTCTGCCCAAAGTGGCCTAAGTTGACAGCACATCAAAGTACTTTTCCCACTCAATCTTTGCTTTTAATCTTTGAATTTCCAAATTTTCCTCTGCCTTTGACTTTTTTGTGGAGTGGCGCAGGCAGCTACTTTAGTTATTTTTCTATTTTTATTGACAATTGAAAAGAAATTTTGAAATTGATTTGAAATATTTCAGAAATTTAAATATAAAATTATAAAAATAAAAACAAAAAAAATAAAAAATAAATAAATAAATATAAAATATATATATATATATTTAAATAATAAACAAACTTAAACGATTTTAAAAATTAAGAAAAATAAAAAATAAGAAATTAAAAGCAAATAAAAAATATATATGCCTGTAAATTGAGCAAAAAATAATAAAAAAAAAATATAAAAAAAATCTAAATAGTATTTTTAGTATTTTTATTGCAGTTTTTCTCAAGAGCAAAAAAAAAACTAAATAAAAAAATATATTTTTTATTTAAATTTACTTTTCGCTTTTTTATGGCAACTCATTATAGCAATTATTTAAAAATAAATTGAAATTAATAATTTATCTTTGGAAATATTTTGGAAATTAAAATAAAATTTATTATTTTAGTATTATATTTTATTACAATTTTATATTTATATTTATATTTTATTGCAATTTTTATAAATTATTATTAAACAACAATCAATACTTGCGCTTGCAACAAACAAATTTCTACGTTTTCCTCTCCCTCCAAACACTTCTCTCTACAGGGTATGGGAGCACTTCAAACGCCACTTCACTCACACGCAGCTAAGATTCTTTGCAGAGAATGTTTTAAGTTTCATTATTAAGCACACGCGCACACACACACACAGACACTCGCAGAGAGAGAGAGAGAGAGAGAGAGAGAGAGAGAGGGAGAGGAGAACGCACAGCTTGAGAAATTAAAAGGCAATTAACATGCAACAAGGCAGCTGCAACTGTGCAGTTGCCAGTAGCTGCGGGCAGGGGGCGCACGAGGCCAGAGGGCGCCCTCTGCTGTGGCTGTTGCTGTTGCTGCTACTGCTGCTGCCACGCCGTGGGCTCAACAAATTCTTATTTTTTACGGCTTCGCTACGAAAATCAGCTGCAAATGTGCGTAGTAATTTTTCGCTGATTGATTCAAATAATAAAAAAAAAGAACGTTTGCCCGAGTCAAAGTTGCAGCAGCGCGTAAGTGGGTCAAACAGAAGAGAGAGAGGGAGAGAGGGAGATGGATAGAGACACCCACAGCTAAATGTGTGCGTGCCACAGTGCGTATGCGTAACGCAAATTAACATAAATTACAGTTTAGACACAGCAGCAACAATTGCAACAACCAAGCAACAGCAACAACTTGTTGATAAGCCAGACACACACACACACACACACACAGACACACACACACGCACTTTGTCAAGAACAAATTTCGATTGTAAATTTCAATATTTTCAGCTTCTTTCAGTTCTCAAGTCTGTTGAGCCCACACTTTGTCTTTGGCTCTGTCATTGAGTGGCCAAATCCAAAAGCCTCTTATCGAGTGAAGGTTCTTAAAGACTTAGCGTAGGTCGAAGGACGCATTTCCGTACTTATTTTTTGTAAAGACACAAAGCGACATTCCAATTTACAGTGCTAATTGCCTGAAAGTTCAGGGACGCCACTCGGACAAAAAACCGTTATGCAGAGGTAAGAAAAAGTAAAAATTGAAAACCGTAAAAGTTTGAGCTTTGACTCTTGGCTATAAAGAGAGAAAAAAAGAAACAATTGTGCAAATTACCTCAAACTATATAAGAATTGTAAAGACTTTTTATGGGCACTTTTTATGGCGACTTTTGTTGAGGTTTATCAAATATTTCTCTGACTAAACACACTTTAAGGCACTGCACTTCACTGAGATGAATTTCCAAATATTTTATTATTTCAACTTATATATTTTCATTGATTTGTTTTCGTTATTCCCGTTGCACATTTCTTGTTGTTGGCTCAGAGAAAAAAACATACGAAATACGAAATGCGTTGCACGTTTCGTCTTCGTTGCTTGTTTTGCTTCGCTTGGATGTTTTGTTATGATTATTTGCTGTGTGCTGCTGCTGTTCCAACCGCTCACAAGACTGCGCGCCGCGAATTCAAATCTCAAACTGACAAAACCCGAAGCCGAACAGCAGCGCGACTCATTTCGACCTATTCGCTCGCCCGCACGAAGCTGCAAGCGATCCAATTGGTAAAGCGCATGCATGTTATACTCAAAATGGCACTGCTATGCTCACTTTGGCACTGCTAAGCGTGTGAAGTTGCTCGCTTCAGTTTTAGACCTATTTTAACAGCGGCCAGGGCTGCGCTAACAGCGCTTTGATTATAGACTTTGCTGATTGGAGTGTTGGGCTTTACTTTTCGGAGTTTATGAGTGGATTTTAGGGATATCTATTAATATAATGGGAGAATTGAGTATGCTAAATATGTTAGGCATAACAGAAGTAACTGTTGCAGCAAGATTTTGGTCAATTAAAGCCAAATTCCAATTAGAAATTTTAAGTTTTTTAAATTTCTTTCAATTTTTTTTTAATTTCTGCATTATTTATCTAATTTTTAGCTCCTCCTTTATAAATAGCATGATTTTTACTGTGTTCTTTGGCGCCTGTTTGCTCCATAAATTTTGGCTCTTACGATCCGAGTTTTTTTTAGGTCAGCTGCTGGGTTTATAGCATATATAGATAGATCTGTCTGTAGGTGGGGCCATAAGGAATGCGCTATTGTTCGATTAAATATGCATGGCCATAAAGTGTGCTCCCCTCCCGGCCTACCTACCCCTGATGCCCGATACTCCAATTGGGATTTCTGATTTCTGCATTCTGCCTACGCCCCCCACCCCCCATGGGCATGGAGATCGTTAAATTGCTCCATGAGCGCTAATTTGCGAGCGACAGGGGGGGGGGAGAGAAGGAGAGAATAGCTAAATGATAGATCTCGGCGATCTCTTCTTTAGGGTTCTCGCCGAGGGTTGGGGCAGCACTTACCTCGCCAATTTGATGAGTGGCGCGCAGCGTAGCGGCAATTTGCGCAAATTTGCATAGGTAACGCTGCTCGAAGCGCGGCAGGCAGCCGTCGTAGTGCTGGGCGAGCAGCTCACGTGCCTGCCGCATTAAAATCGCACGTGTGCGTGCCCAGTAGACGGGATAAATGTGCGACAGATGCCTGTCAATCAGCTCGGCCAGCTGGGCGCCCCCGTCCCCCGTCCTAGTTGCCTGCAACGGACAAACAAATCACAAATGAGCAAATTAAAGGGCCTAACTTAGTTGTTGACTGTTGACTGTTGTTGTTGTTGTTGTGGTTGTTGTTGTTGCTCTTTTATAGTTACCTCTTCTGTCAGTTGTTCCTTCTCTGTTTCCTGCTGCTCCTTCTCCTCCTTCTCCTGCTGCTCTTTTGGCTCTTCCTCTTCCATTTCGCCTTCGCTGCTGCTCGTCTCCTGCGGCGCTGTTGGCGCTCGGCGCATGCTTAAATCAAGCGGCAAACAGTCCGCATAGGCGCTCGCCGAGTCTCTGCTGCCACAGCTGGAGTCCTCAGTCTCCTCCTCATCCTTAGACACCTCCAGAGCTATTGTGGGTGCTGTTGCCTCGTTCTTGATCAGTGTAATCGTTGCTGTTGTCGATGTTGCTCTGGCGGCAACTGTTGCTGGCGTTGCTGTGGCTGCTCTACCAGCAACTGTTGCTGTTGTAGCCAAAACTGTTGCTGCTGTGACCGCAGATGTTGCTGTTGTACCAGCTGCTGTTGCTGTTGCTCCTATTGCCATTTCTACATCAGTTGCTGTTGTTGCTGTTGCTGGTCTGCTCTGTTGACCCGTTAGGCGTTGCTTGCATTTCTTTAGATAGCTGCGTACACGCGACTTGCTGCGGTTCATAGTTGTTGTTGTTGCTGCTGCTGTTGCTGCTGTTGCTGTTGCTCGTGTTGTTGTTGCTGGGCATTGACAGCACACATAATTAGCATTCGCTTTGGCCAGCGCCTCCTCCTGCTGCAGTTGCAGCTCCCCTTCCTCTGCATCCTCTGGCTGCAGCTCCTCCTCTTCAGGCTCGAACTCGTCGCGCGCTATTGGCGCTGTGTGGCCCGCTCTGGCCTCGTTCATGTCGTTGTTGTTGTTGGCTGTGTCCGTGTTCATGTTGGCCATGTCGATGGCAACTGCTGGCGGCGCCGACATCGCGGCCTGGCCATCGATTTGAGTGTCACTCAGCACCAAGATCTCGCTTAAATAGCCCTGATCCACAAGCCCAGCTCCTGGCTCGTTGCCAGTTGTTGTTGTTGTAGCAGTTGTTGATGTTGCTGCTGCTGCTGCTGCTGTTGTTGCTGCCTTGTTTGTGTCAGTCTGCATTGGGGCGAAGAGACAGAAACAGAAACAGAAACTTAGACACGTGTGAAGTTCGAAACATTTAAAAGGTAAATTGGGCTTTAGGGTTAAGCTGCGGCTCCGATCAGATATATCTTATAAATTATACGAATTTTTGGAGAATTTTAAAGGTAGAAACACTTGAGGAGGAGTAGGACTCAAAGGATGTTCATACTGATTTAAAGTAAGAGATGAGAGATGAGGTAGGATTTAAGAAGAAAAAACGTAGTTAGGGGGAAAGAGAGGAATAAAGAATGAGGGGGAAGACAGGAAGAGAGAGAGAGAGATACAGAGAAAGACAGGTTTAAAGAGAGAGAGAGGGAGAGATAGACAGAGTGTGACAGATAGAGAGAGAGAGAGAGACAGAGACAGAGAGAGAGATATGAAGAGCAAGATAGAGAGACAGGGGAAGATACAAGGAGAGGCAGACAGAGTGTGACAGAGAGAAAGATAGAGAAAGGCTGCCTGAGAGAGAGAGAGAAGTAGATAGAGGAACAAATTGAGAGCTAGAAAAAGAGACGCATTGAACAAGAGAGAGAGAGAGAGAGAGAGAGAGAGAGAGACAGAAAAAGAGTTGGCAGAGGTAAAGATAGGTATATAATAGAATGAGGAAGAGAAGGGCAAGCATGAAGTGGAGCTTCAATGCCATCTCTTATGCTTGTATGATCCTATCTCTATAAAAAGTATATAAAATATATATATAAACTTTATAATTACAATGGATAAACATAAATAGTTGACAAAGCATCTCTCTAGTTCAAGTTATCAGAGCTCTGTCAGCCACGACTAAGTTTAGTTCTCTGAACATGTTCAACTCGTGATAAGTAAACACTTGGATTTACCCGAAAAGCGGCCCACGTAACTGTTGCACACTAGAGTCTGGACTATATATATATATATATATATATATATATATATATATATATATATATATATATATTTGAGATAAAATATTTATGTATCTGAATAATAAATAAATATTTATTTTCATTATTTTTGTGTTGCAGTGTGGGCGAGTCAGAGCTCAAATGGGGTGCGCTACGAATCGGGGGCATGAAAAGCTGGTAAGGGGGAGTAGCCGACTGGCAGATACTCTAAGCAGGGCACAGCAGCGCTAAGGCAAGCATTATGAAGTAGGGGCCGCCGCCACGGCTTCCACTAACTGTTACATAGTTAAGCACAAAACCAATATGCCCGCTTTCACACGCTTGGCTGAGGTTGCCTGGGCTACCGTTTGACCGGGCGCATGTTAAGAGTTAAACAAAAAATCAATTGGGGACAACATTGATCCGATTTCGCATGGCCACAGACAACAGCGAGGAGGGCGTGGCAGGGCTTTACTAAAAAGAAAACAACAAAACAAATGCAATTGCGGCAGCTGCAGCTCGCATTTGCATTGCATGACAATCAAATGACTTTGGCAGAGCTCAAAACGTCAAATGTTTGTTGTTGTTGCTGTTGTTGTTTGTGTTGCTGTTGTCATAGGTCAAGTGTAGCACAGTAGAATTCACTTTCTTTTACACACACACAGACAGAGAGAGAGACACAGAGATTGGGAAACTTTGCAGTGAAAGTGGCCGGTCGCCTCCTTTTTGTTGACCATAACACACAATGCCCAGTGGCCACAGTTGCGACGGCAAATACTTAAAATTGTTTCAGCCCGACGATGTGACACTTTAGCGCCATATAAGCTATAAGCTAACACCCACAAGCCACAGAGAGTGAGAGAGAGAGAGAGAGCTGGTGCAGCACGCGCTTTGCTTTAGCCACTAAACCAACTTTGAAGTCCTGTGCTGAGTCCTAGCCAAAAGCGGGCCAGACTGGCCGCCAGATGTCGCTGGCGGCGCTTGCCGCCATGCACATGCGCATGCGCCACAATAAATTTGCATGCAGCGCGGCTGCTTTTGAAGTGAATACACCAAAATAAATACCAATAAATATATCACGAGAAATATTTTCGCTTGTGCCACTTGCGAGCTGTGCCCCATTGCCATGGCTGAGGCTGGGGCTCTGCCAGTCCGAGTCCAATTTACAGCCGGACGCAGCTCATCAATTAATTACCCAGCTCCGCTGCGTGGCCCGCAGGCGTGCGTGCAGAGGAAACTCTGCTCAGGTCCCACTGGGCAATCGAAAAGCCGCTGAAGACATTCAAAGAAAGGTCGCTTCAGTGCATTTGCAGACTAACCTTGAGGCAATTGGCATTCGATTTGGATTCAAGCAAGCAATCTCAGAGAGATATATATATAGCACATTAGCTTCTCACGCGTGTACAGTTACGCGCAGCTGACCCACATCCGAAATCAAATTAAAAGAGCCAAAGCACAAGTATCCAATCCAATTGGATTCGAGTTGGGAATCCATTTTGATGCGTCGCTTGTCACATTTGTGTTAATCAAAACATTATGACTGCGTTTTCTTGTTATTAATTGGACAAGCCAAGCACCCAGGCACACACACACACACACACACACACGCACACACACACACACACCTGCCCACAAATTAAATTTATTGCGTGTGATTTTGATGGTGGACAAAAGTCAACAAGAAAATGGGAGAGAAAAAACGAAAAAACGAAAATGGAAAAAAAATATAATTGCGTCAGCAAACTAATTTGTTAGCAACGGCAGTTAACGGAGCGCCACACACACACACACACACACTCAGAGTCGTGGCGCGTTGGCGTTGCCAATTGCATTTGGCGACACTGTGCGTGGGTGCGTGGGTGGCCACTGCATCTGCTCCCGCTCCCAAATTAAGTGACAGCGAAAAAAGAAATTGAAAATTACTTGACTCCGTCTCTGGCTCTGGCTCTGACGGGCCGTTAATGGCTACGGCCTAACCTCTGTCGTGAACCCCCAGCCAAAACGAAAGAGAAATGAATTTCGCCCGAGAGCCGAAGCCTGGCAATGTGAGAAAAGGCATTTGCATGTTAAGCAGTTGCATACACAAGTATATATACATACATATACATATATATATCCATATATGCTCGTAATATCGGATGACAAGTGACAAGGCGTTAATGCATGCAATGCATACCCTGTAATTAAGCGGGGCTAACGATTGCACATGATGCGCATATTAAGTGATTATCAACTGATGCTGGGCATCACTTAAATCAGGGGCGAGCGAGCGAGTGTGTCATGATGGCAACGGGCGGCCCAAGCGATGAGGCAGCATAATGACACTGGCAATGATAATGATAATGATAATGATTATGATGTGGCTTGATTATAATATAAATGACAGCACTAATAATAAGACTGCTCATCAAAATGACAATGCTTATGCAAATGCTAATGCTAATGCCAATGCTAATGCTTATGGCAATGTCACTGCAAAGGCTAATGCTCATGATAATGCTACTTCTAATGGTAAAGCTAATGCTACTGCTAATGCTATAGCTCTAGCCATTGCTCTTGCTCTTGCTCTTGCTCATGCTCATGATAATGCGAATGCCAATGCTAATGCTAAAGCCCATGTCAATGAGAATGCTACTGCTAATGCTAATGAAGGTGCTAATGCTAATGAATATGCTAATGCTAAAGCTAATGCTACTGCTAATGGTAAAACTGCTATAGCTCTAGCCATTGCTCTTGCTCTTGCTCTTGCTCATGCTAATGCTCATGCTCATGATAATGCAAATACCAATGGTAAAGCCCATGCTACTGCAAATACTATTGCTACTGATAATGCTAATGCTAAAGCTAATGCTACTACTAATGCCATAGCTAATGCTACTTCTAATGGTAAAGCTAATGCTACTACTAATGCTATAGCTCTAGCCATTGCTCTTGCTTATGCTCATGCTCATGATGCTGGAAGTGCTGCAGCACTGCCAATGCCAATGACAGGGCTAATGCTAATAACAATAATAAGTCTAATGCAAATGCTGCTTCTAATGCCAATGATAATAGCTATAAGAGTAAGTCCAGCAATATTATGATAATGATCAATGATCAATGCTAATGAAATTGACAACGATCATAGCCATCATATTAATCTCGCTCTAGTCACGCTGCTGCCTATGCTAATACTAGAGACAATGCTTATAGTAATAAGCCATAATAAGCCATGCCAATGCTACTTCTAATGTTTATAATGCTATTCAATATAATGCTAGTGCTAATGCCAAAAAGCTCAACCCAGAGAACAATACTTATGCTAATGTCTATAGTAATGCCTTCCAACTCTTTCACATCTATTAGACTAGAAAGCAAAGTATATATTTCATATGTAACTATAGAAAGTCAGAGTCCTTAAACGATCCCTCGATCACCTAGCTCCAGCAATAGTTACCTCATAGTCTTTACAGCTCTTACTACTATCAGCAGTTAATAACTGTCAGCTTCCATCGGGAAGCCCATCTCGAGTCTCAGTTACAGTACTTATGATATAATACTCTCTTTGATCTGCCAATTGCTGTTCTCCGATTTCCTCAATTACCCTGATGCCGTGTCGCTTATCAGCGGCGGCGTTTTCCTGCTTTCGGCCCTATCGCCAAGTCGGAGCAAAGTCCGACGGATTTCTTTCATATTGCGATCGGGCATGCACAAATCTTATTCAAGTCGAATGCGTTTGCATTTTTCATGAGTTTTCCCACGTTGTGCGTGCGGCATAAAAACAGCTAACGAAAAACTCAAAAGAAGAAAAAAAAAATAAGAGGAAAATATGGAAAACTTAAACAGTTTTCATGTCGCGCTGTCGCTCTTTTCCTCAGCTAACAGCTACGAATGCGATTTGAAAGCCGCAGAGATGTTGCCGATGTTGTTGTTGGTGTTGCATGTCTCTTGGCTTTTTTGCATGATTTCTGGTTGAAAATGCAAAACTTACTTAGTTGCAATAAATAAATATGCATGGGGCCACGGCGCTGCCCAAACAATGTGGCAAAACAGCAACCGAAAAATTGACGAGCGGATGCACAAAGCAGCGGCAACATCGGCCCCCAACTTGCAACTGGCAGCCAAGCCAAGTGGCAACAGCAACAACAGCAACAGCAACAGCAACATTCATTGCAATTAGCTGCAACAATTTTTATTTGCTTCTCTCCAATTTTTTGTTGCTGTATTTTTGTGGGTTTATTGGCCAATGGCTGCCCGCTCGACTCGCCCGTGCCTGCTCCTCCTGCTCCTCCCACTACTGTCCAGGCAACAAATGAGGCACTGATAAATATTATTAGCGGTTCACTGGCTTCGGCTGGCTAGCCTGCCTAGCCGCATGCCACATTTGCAGCCATAATCGCAATTTATTTAAATGCGAGCTGCAGCATGTGGCAGTGGCAGAGGCAAGTTGCCAATTGCCCGCTGCCCGCTGCCCGCTGCCCGTTGCCCGTTGCCAGTTACCAGTTGCAACCGTTGGCAGCCAGTCCACAATTAATATCGACATTTTAACACTTAGCGCTGACTTATTGCAGCTCTTGTTTCTCTCTCTCTCTCTGTTTCCCTCTCGCTCTTAGATTGTTTTTATCAATGGAACGTTTAAGCTGGCTAGCGATTTGGCCAAATGGCTTTTGGCCAACAGCTTTGGCCACTGGCCATGGCCAATGGGGCTGCTGCTGCTGCTGGTGGTCCGCCAGCTCCTGCTCTTCATATCATATCAATAAAAAAAATTACGACCACGTCAATTTGCGGCAACTTTTTACTTTGTCTTTCGTTCGTTTCGTTTTTTTTTTTTTTGTGTTTTTCTTGCCAAATCTTTGGCCATTTCCTTTGCTTTTCCCAGCGAGCCTAATGGAAAATGTGCTCTTAACATTTACTTTTGGGTGCATCTACTAAAAGATGGCTTAAATAAATAATATACAAAAAAATAAAAAAAAAAATTTGACAATATTTTTTTATATTTTTTTTTTGACTGATTTATGAAATTTATTTAAGCTAAAATTTAATTTAAAGAGCTAAATATTTATTAAAACTTTTTTTAGAGCATTTTAAGTATTTTAAAAATAAATTGTTTATAAAATAAATTATGAAAACATTTTATTTTAAATACTTGAGAATTTTTCTTGAAAAATAAATTCAGAAAATATTTATTTTCAACATTTAAAATATAAAAAAAATTTTTTAAATTAATTTTAATAAATATTTAGTTTCACTATTTAAAATTTTCTTTAACAAAATTGGAAAAAAATTAAATTTGGATTTTTATGTAATAAATTAAATGATAATAATAAATAAAAGCTTAAGTCAAGTTCAAAAACCTTTGTCCCCAGCACGTTAGCTTCAATTGAGAATCGATATCTGCTTTTATATATATATATATATATATATATATATATATATATATTCTACAAGTCTGTATCTCATATCCTGCATATCCTAAGATATTAAGATATATTACAGATTACACATAATCTCATTTCCCTTAAACATTCCCCAAGTTTCTCTGAATTCCTGGCTGCTCTGGCTGCTCTGGCTGCCATCGCCTTAAATGCTATATCAGTTTGTGTGATCTCTCAATTGGGAGCGCTTAGTTATGAATAATTTGTTGGCATTAAATCGCAATTACACGTGAGCCAAGCTCGCCTTACAAATTGCTCAATTTAAATCAATAAAGCAACGATCTGTAGCTGTTTCCAGGTGACCCGCATTCAGCACAGATCTCTCTCCCTCTCTCCCTCTCTCTCTTTCTCTCTCTCTCTGTGTGTGTATCAGAGTGCATATTTGCTTAGCTCTGCTCATGCCCATTTCCAATTTCCATTTCCATTTGGAGTGGTTTTTTTTTTTGGTTTTGGCGAATGCCCTAAAGGCTGAGCCGAAGCCACCTACCGTTGCCGCGATGGCCGCATGCGAGTGCCAGATCAATGTCGGCGGCGGCTGCGTGCGGCGTCCGTCGCTGAGACGCAGGCGCGCGTATTGCTGCATGAATAGTTTCCAGATTACATAAGACATCATAAAGATCGATGGCAGCCACAGGCCACATGCAAATCGTATGCGTGCCAGGAAATCGTCTGGGACAGACAGGGACTCCCAGACTCAACTCTCGTCTGTCGACTCCAGGGGGAACTCCAGGGCTCAGCTTAATGCGTAGTTTGTGTTGCGTTTATTGTTTTCATAAATTCAAAAAGAAATCCCTCTCTCCCTCTCTCTCTCTCTCTCTCTCTCTCGAGTCCGAAATTTGTCGGCTTACATTATTATTATTATTATTATTATTGCTTGTTATTATTGTGGCAGCGCGCGATTCACTTTACAAAAGACAGATTCACTTCATTTCTCACAAAAGCCCAACAAAGGCAGCCAGACAGAGGGCGAGAGAGGGCGAGCGAGGGGGCGTAGCTGAGGCGGCTCAGTGCACTCTCTGCTCCCGCTTCTTCTTCTTCTTCTTCTTCTACTTGTATTATTTTAATATTTATTTACATTTGAGCATTTTGCATAACGCGCGGGTCACGACGGAAATCGTCGGCTGGCAATTTATCAATACATAGTTGTTGCTGTTGTTTGTTTTGTTGTTGTTGTTTATTTTGAGTTTTGTTGGCTGGCTCGTAGCCTAGGGTAGGCCACAGAAAGGTTCAGGTCCAGCTACGTGCAGCAGCAGTAAAAAATCAAAAATAAATAATGAAAAACGCGCCAAAAAATCAAAACGCGCACAAATTTCTGCTGTTCGCGATGCGAGATCAATGGGAAAAAAAAAACGAATAACGCGACGCAGCCAGACAGACAGACGGAACAGACGGATAGACGGCAGACTCTGGGCTGGCTCTGGGCAGGGCTCCAATTGGCGAACGGCGGCTCCGCGTCCGTTTGGGAAAACAAGTTCAAAGCGTTTGCGGCGCGCAACTAAATTGAAATGAGTCGAGCGCCAAATGGAAAAGCCCCACACACACAGGCATAGGCATAGGCACACCTACACACACATACACACACATACACATACACTGCAAGCTTGAATGATTTTCCATGCGTGCGAATGATTTTCAATGTGAATCCGAATCGGCGCTGCGCTCTTGAACTGACTGAATGCGAGTCAATCAAATTCTACATAGAAATACACTGTGCTACAAATTGAATGATTGATTAAAGCATGAACTTGAAGGCTTGATATGAGCTGATATTGTTGGACTACCTAAAGATAGTTGAGGCTTCAGTTGAGAGAGATACTAGACTTGATCCAATAGAACTTTAAATGGTTTCAACAGGTAGTTCCTAAGATACACTTGGAGAAAAACAAATTAAATTTTACTCAAATCAAGCTCCACAGCTAAGAAACTTGAATCGAAAGTTTTTTAGTTGAAGATCTTAGAGTTTGCTATATAATTTAAGATAAGAAAAGGTATTTCAAGCATAGTTAGTCAGGAAAATATTTTTATATATTTTTTTATTAAATTTAAAATTAAAAAAATAAAATTTAAAATATTGTAAAATTTATATATAATTTTTTTCCATTTTATATAAACAGTTTTATGCATTATGAGTGGTCTTTGCCTTAGCTTATGCAGCACAGTGTTGGCCTCGCCCAAAGCTCTCATAAGCAACCTACTCCTAGAGCTTATAAAACTTAAATAGAGTTCAGAATTGAAATACTTATAAATAATGATATAGATTCATATCAGTTTCGTTGTCATTTAACACCTTGCCGAACCCATTTAGACAACTCCATTGATTTTGTAGCACAGTGTTGCCTGATATATAGCTGACACAACACAACACAACACACCCCCACAAGGGATAGGGTATTCTTTTATTGTTCGACTGGTAGGGGGATTGAAATTCTCAGTGTTTAATGCGCCCCATCGCATTGTTTGCTTTGGTTGCCCCGCCCTGTTGGCCCCCCGCCCACTGCCCGCTAGACATTGTTAGCCATAATTGCGAAGTGGCAAGCGCTCATAGAGCGGCCACAGCTGCCAGCGCCTTGAACTTGGCTAGAAACTCAGATACTTTCCACACTTTCCTCCACACACACACACACATGCCATATGCGCTGTCTAGCTCGCTAGCTGACAGGCCCTTTGTTTGCGACTATACGGAACGGTTCCATGGGTCCGTGGCTCCGCGATTTCTCATATCGGAACATGCGATTCTTGTTTACTGCAAGCTGAGTTTAAGTGCTGAGAAATAAACATTTGCTCGCTGGCGAATAAATATTTTGCTTTGATTTCGATCTGCGAGAAATACTTTAAGGCTGTCCTGTGGCTAGGCTATAAATAAAGACTCTTGGGAAATATGTATAAAAGTTTAAGCTATAGATAAACTATCTAATAATGAATACTCTCTTTAGGAAATAAACTAAGCACTTTACTCTGTTGTATAGTCCATATACATATATAAGATATATTTCTCTCAAGAAGTTTCTTAAGCTATGAATCTCCTTGATAAGTAAAAAGAATATATATCAAGTAACTCTTGACTAACTGAGTCTTCTCTCAAAGACTAAACCATATACATCAAGTAACTCTTGAGTTATCTCACAAAAACTCTCTTCATCTCTTCAGCTCATCGCCTTAGCAGCTGCAACTATTCATCATCTCACAACTGATTCGTAATTCCCCCTATAAAGTCTCTCAACTATATGATTCCATCTTTAAACTATGCGCGTTCTATTGTGATCCTAACTCATTAAGAGTGCATTTCCGTCAGTTGTTTCCTAATTAAATTGTGAGGCAATTCATGATGTCAGCAGTTATCAAGTTTTTTTTCTTCTTCCAATTTCATAAGCTCTATTAATTTGCCCCAACAATGATCTCATATGGAACTCAAAGTAGTTTAGAAACCTGATTGAAAGGTCAAAGGCAGCTAAACTAATAACCTTTAATTAAAGTTAATTAACTTGCAGTGGGTTAGTTAAGGACTGCAAAATACTCTCTTCAGATGGGGGAGAGTGATAAATGGCTCTTAAACTGTAGACAGTTGCTGTCAAACTTAGATAAATTGTAATTTACTATAAATATATTACAGATATGTCGTCAAGTTTGAAAGCCTATATACCCCACTTCACAGTCATTCAACAGTGTATCGCCAACTCTGCATTAGAAAACTTTTTGCTATGCTCGCAGCGTCTGTCATACTCTCCCCTATACGTGTTGTGCCTGCAATACGCCTAGTTATAGAGCGGTTACAGCAGTACGCCCCGAAACTATTTCGAAATTGCCAAAAAAAAACGATCTCATCAAAAACTTTCATAAAATTTCGCATAAATTTTGATTTCTAACAATGCAGCGAAAAGTGTTCGAAACTGATAGCGAGGCGAATGGCGAGCAGAACTGTTATACGAGCTGACAGCGATAATCGCTCAGCTCGAAGACAGGCCAAACATGCAAAATAGCAACAACAACAACAACAACAACAGCAATAACGGCAATGCGGCTCAGGGCTAGGCTGGTGGACACACCTACCGTTAGGCTAGAGTGTTTAGCAGAAGCGGAAACGGAACAAAGCGGCAGACAGTTGCGGGGGTTGAGCTTTTGGGCAAACTTTCGTGGAGAAATTGTTGCAAGTCACGCCAATGCAAGAGCGCGAACCCTGGCCCCAGAATACGGCGGAAAAACAGAATTTGCCGCGAATTAAACCACAAATTATTGACTTTAATTGAGTTCCAGATAAATTAAACCGTTAGACGAAAATCAATTAGTAAAGTGAAGCGCAATAAAAGGGGTTGAAATAAACAGTTGACCCGTTTACGCTTACCCGCTGACTCTGCTGCTGCTGCTGCTGCTGCTGCTGCTGTTGACGTCGACGCGGCAGCGCCAAACGCTTCTTAATCCACTTGAGCGTCGTCTGGCGACTGCGCGTCAGCGACATGCTGCACGCGCTCCAGATGTGCAGGATCAACAGATAGATGAACTGCAGCCACTCGACGCACTGCTCACGCGTGGGCAGACGCAACATTAAGCACGACACTGGCTGCCTGACTGCAGCTGCAACAATTTCATCACTCGACGGAGACAGCAACACTTGCACTCGCCTGCAGTTGGCGCTTTTTCCGCTTAACTTCTGCTGCTGCTGCTGCTTCTGTTTCTGCTTCTTCTTCTTCTTCCTCTTCTTTCGCTTTTTCGCACACTTTTTATTTTCGTTTGAATCACTTTGCGTCGTTGTATTTGACAGCGAGGCGGAGGGCGTGGCGTATGTGTTGAATATTATTGAACGCGGGGACCGTTGTTACTTCAGTTACGTTTGTTGTTTGACTGAGAATGCGGTCGCATTTGCCGCTGCGACGACGGCGTCAACTGCGACGTCGCTAACTGCGAGAGCGGCTTAGACGCAGACAGAGACAGAGACCGAAACTGAGACTGAGACCGAGAGTGTTGTTGCAGTAGGCGCAAATTGTCACCAATGCGACACCCCGTTGTTGTTGTTGTTGTTGTTGTTGTTGTTGTTGTCGTCTATAGCGCTTTGTTTATAAGTTGCGTGCGTGTGTGCGTGCGCCCAAGAAAGTAAACGCGAGCGCGTCGCGTCGCGTATAAATAATGCAATCAGCAACAGCCACAAAAAACCCCGAAACCTTAAACGGCACTTTTTTGCAGTCAGAGCACATCGCACTTCAAAGCCGGCTGCGCTGCCGGCGTCGCTACTGCTGCTGGCTTAACTAAGCCCTGCCCTTCTCTAGGCCGCGGCCGCTGTCGCTGTCGCTGCCGAAACTGAAATTGAGCTTTGCACTCAATTTGATTGTCGCCGTCGGTAACGGCAACAAAAGCCATGCAGCCTGACCGAGCTTTTTGTTGTTGCTAAGAACTTGTTATTGTAATAGGCCTCTGCACAGTGGTTGTTATTGCGAGAATATGAAGGAGAGTAAATTTATACAATATAAGTTATTATTAATTTATCATTTATTTATTGTTATTAATTATGAAGTAAAATTAATAAAAGCTCAAACTACTTAGGTACATTATTTAAATATATTCATATTATAGGTTTTCAATTTGTATCTTTATTCTACAACTTGCACCACAGTGCGCTCAGCACGTGTGTGTGACTTACAGCTGCTGCTGCGTGTCAACTAGTATTTAGAAAACGACAGAGAGAGAGAGGGAGGGAGAGTGTGTGTAGAAGAGAACGAAAACAAAAGCTTGGCATGCATTGCCGATGGAGGCCTGTGCGAGAAAGAAGAAGCAGCGAAACGCAACAGAAGCCGAAAGAGCTTTATCGCTCTTTCTTTCGCTAGCTGTTGTTGTTGTTGTTATTTACTTGCTCGCGTTGCCTATGCACTTTGGCGTTGTTGTTGCTGCTCTCGCTGTTATTACGGTTATTTATTTATTTATGCTAATGTTGCTGTCGACGACGACGACGACGGCGACGTCGACGCTGACGTTGCATTGTTTAGAATGAGAACAGCCAGACAAAGACAACAACAACAGCAAATACAGTGGCACTCACGCGACACGGCCCATAAATATGTATAAAAATTCTCCCATCGTTAGGCCGTACGCCGCATGCCGTGTACTACAAGCATATTTAGTTATTTATGAAGAAAGTGCATCAGGCTCTTTCCCAGCGCCGTGATTTTTGTTGTTTTGTGGAAAATTCTCAACACGTCGTCGGGCCGCGCTCACGTAGCTGCCCAGGTGAGTCGCATTTGGTATCCGAATGCAAAAACCACCTGTGCGGATGCAACGGCGAAGATGTCGCCGCTGGGTACGGCGGACACTGCAGCCGGTACGTGTCACTTGCAAAATGAACACTATTGTTGCCATTGTTGTTGTTGCCATTGTTGTTGTTGTTGTTGTTGTTGCTTAAGCGAATTGAGCTGAATGAATTGCGATGCCGGTTTCATTCATAAGCTCACCCAACAGCCTGGCACGGCCCAAAGCTGTTGCGCGTATCGCATGGCATCTAGGCATTAGCCTAACAGCATATATAATCAATTGGTGTGATATATATGATTATGGCAGGGAGTCTATAATGTGCCATAAACACCATCGAGTCCATAAAACCATGCTGCACAGGCGTTTGCCTCATAGATAAGGCCAAAAGGCACAGCCAGGAAAGCTTTCTATACACTGTTCTATGGGAGTTACGAGTGGGTATATCAGTTTCAGTTACCTATTGCCTAACTAGTTACTTTTGCTATAAAATATCTTGTATATATCACCTCTGGATTGTGATCTATTTCTTTCTTTTCCTAATAAATAATGTGTATTCATTTTCAGGATCTATATATCATAGAGATTACATTTTAGGCATCCAAATCGATTCAAACTTCCCAAGGAATTCGAGCCAGAGCTCCTTCACATTTGCTGAATATATATTCAACAAGTCTCAACCAAAACACAGTCCAACTATATACAGACAATTCTCTCTCTCTCTATATATATATAGATACAATATATTTTGTATTCATGATGGCTATGACAGCGCCAAACACTTGCCGGTCGAGCCGAACTGGGGACGAGGTGTCCATGGGCGACTCGGAGATGCGCGATTCGACGGAGGCGGCGGCGGCGGCGGCGGATGAGGGCGGAGCGGGTGAGCCGCAGCGGTTTAAGCGGAAGATGGGCAGCTGGATATTTGAGAGTGTGGGCGGCTTCTTTATGCCCAGGGAGGACGTGTCGAAGCTGTCGGTGAAGCGGCAGGAGGAGCTGCTCATACGCGATCTGATCTACGCGTTCTCGGGCGTGCCCGCCTCCCACATACGGCCGGACATACCCGTCGAGCAGGTGACCCAGGTGCGCGCCGATCAGATCGAGAAGGTGCGCTTCAAGATCAACGAGAACTTCAGCGGAGCCTTCCGCACGCTGGCCAACGAGCTGCTCCCGCTGATCGGCTACTATATCGGCGTGCAGAGCTTCATCGAGGAGATGAACCTGAGCACGGGCTGTGGGCACTCGCTGGGCCTGGCGCTGAACGCGCTCATGCAGCAGTACTTCGACCTGCAGGCGAGCCTGGAGACGCAGCTGCAGGAGAAGAAGCTGAACCTGCAGGAGCTGGTGCAGCGGCTGCGTCCCTGGCTGGTCACCATGCAGTCCCTGGCCAACCTGACCAGCCGCGTCCGCTGCCTGAAGCTGAACAGCGCCCAGATGCTGACCCTGATCGACGAGCACCAGGAGCACTTCAAGTGCGAGCGGCTGAAGCTGCTGCTCACCGACGTCGCCCACTACTACATGAAGATGGTGCAGCTGTGGACCCAGAAGGGCGTCATCTACGACATGCGCAAGGAGTTCTTCATCGAGGACAGCCACGCGGGCGACCTGAGCAGCACCCTGCTCTCGCCCAAGCAGTGCTGCCACGCCTACTGGGCGAAGCGCTATTGTCTGTATATGAACCGGATTCCGAGCTTCCTGGAGCCGGAGGCGGAGTGCATCTTCCTGGCCGGGAAGTACCTGAACGTGCTGCGGCAGTGCAAGGTGCAGATGAAGCTGATGCAGGCCTCGCTCAGCTTTGTGCCCGGCGACGAGTCGCACGTGAAGATCATCCACAGCAGCTACGAGCTGCCCGCCCACAAGCTCTACGAGATCCTCGTCCAGGAGCAGAACCTGCTCCAGCACCTTGACAATTTGCAGGCCTACTTCCTGCTCCAGCAGCTGGACTTCAATGACACCCTCCTCGACTGCTACGCGACCCAGCTGCAGAGCCACGTGGACGACCTGCGTCCGGAGACGCTGCACAAGATCACGCTGCGCATACTGCAGTACAGCTCGGATCCGTTCAAGCATCTGCTGCGCAGCCAGCTGATGGACTGCCACGTGACCACGCAGCTGGCCAGGCGGATGAAGCGTCTGAAAGCTGGGATCGAGGAGCAGGGCCAGCAGGAGGCTGAGCCAGAGGCGGCAGCAGAGCCGGCGGAGCAGGTGGAGGAGCCGCTGGAGCTGACTGAGCCAACTGAACCGGAGGAGCAGGCGGAGGCAGTGAAACAGCCAGAGCAGGCGGAGCAGGTGGATGCTCCGCCAGCTGAATTGGATCTGTGCAGCGAGCCGGAAGATAGCTGTCGCCTGCCGGAGCAGCTGGCGCTCTACGGCTACGAGGCTCTGACGCTGTGCTACGAGCCCCAGTGGCCCATCAGCCTGATCCTGCACGAGGAGCCGCTCGAGCAGCTGCAGCTGATGCATCGCGTGCTCTTCTATCTGCACTACGTGCAGCGCAAGCTGAGCTCGGCCAGCGTCCACGGCGAACGTGCCGAGGCGCTGCACGCACGCATGCTGCAGTGCATCCAGCAGCTGGAGCAGCACATGACCCAGGACGTCATACAGCCGCGCTGGCAGGCGCTGCTCGACGATGTGCCGAAGGCTCAGTATGTGGACGAGCTGATCAGCCTGTTCCAGGAGACCCTGGACAGCTGCCAGGTGATGTGCCTGCTCTCCGAGCCGGTGACCTTCGTGCGCTCCCTCTTCACGCTGGGCCAGCTCTGCCTCAACTACAATCTCTTCCTGGAGCGCAAGGACATCGAGCTGGACTTCGACGCCAGCCTGGCCGAGTACGAGCAGGAGTTCAACGGCCTGCTCATCGGCATCCTCGAGCTGCTCATGGAGCTGGCCCGACCCAACAGCTCCTCCGGCAGCGAGGAGCGCGAGTCCTGCCAGCAGCTGCTGCAGCGCCTCGAGCACATTAGCCGGGAACTGGCTTAGTTCGCGTTTCATTTTATTTCTTTTCTTTTTCCACATTCTTTCACCCATTCCAAATTGAATGTAGCTAAAAACCCTTTCCAAATCTCCAGCTGGGAGTGCCGCACGAGGTGTCTCCAGCCAGGCACAGCCAGGCCCAAGCTGAACAACTCCTTTAGAATCTGCTCAAGAACTTTGCCCGAACTTTGGGTAATTCTTAACTCTTCGACTTTTCAGTTTAGCTACGCAAAGTAAAAGTAAAAAAAAAATTTATTTAGTTAAAATTGAAAAAAATATATAAAAATGTAAAAAATTTTAAATGTTAAATAAATTCATAAAGAAATATGCCAAAATATGAGAAACTCGTTTTTTAGAAATAAAAATATAAATGATTGATGGGATAAATTAAAAAAATAATAAATAAAAAAATAAAACAAAAAATTTATAACATAAACAAAAAATAATAATAAAAAAAAATTAAAATTAGATATTTAAAAAAAAATTTTATTATTATTTTTTTATGTTATATATTTTATACTTTAAATTTTTTTTTAATCTCATATATTTTTTTTATTTTTATTTTTTTATTTATTTTAAATTTTTTTTATTTAAACAAAAAATAATAAAAAAAATTAAAATTAGATATTTAAAAAAATTTTTTATTATTATTTTTTATGTTATATATTTTACTTAAAATTTTTTTAATCTTATATATTTTTATTTATTTTTATTTTTATTTTTTATTTATTTTAAAATTTAAAAAATTGAAAAAATATGTAACATAATAAATATATATAATTCTAAAAGCTTATCAAATAAAATATACAAATATAAAATAAATATGTATAATAAAAAATATTTAAATAATTTAAAATAATATATCACAAAAAAAAATAAATAAAAATTGTATTAAATTTGGATTTTTTCTTTTTTTTTAGTTAAACTTGGCTCAACTTAAGATAAAAAATTTAGATTTATATATGAAATATTTGTTACTTCTTTTATAGCCCCCATAAAACATCCTAGCTCTCCTTTTATATTTTCTAGCCCCTTTTATAGCACTATTATGAGCTGGATAGCTTTTTATTTACATTTTAAATGCATATAAGCGGGACTTGAACCCACTTAGTGGCCCCATTGGAGCTGAACAGAGCTTTGCGTTGCGTACAATGGGCGTGAATAATCGATTTGCATGCTTAATTTCGGGACATTGCGACAATTTATGCCAAGTCACGGCTAAAAATGTTTTTTTTTTTTTTTTATTTTTTGTTGCATAGGATCGTAAATTATTTTAAATGACCGCAAAAACGTTTTTAATGTGCCCAGCCACAGTGTGGCACTTGCCCCAGCCCCAGCCCCAGCCCCAGCCCCAGCCCCAGCCGTAGCCCCAACTACCCCAGCCGCGTTCCACAATTGCGAAATCCAAAGGCCAATTGTTATGTAAATCGGGAAAATGCACTCAGAGCCAGTCGAAGTTTGCCGGGCAGAGCCTCACGCAATTCTGCCCAAAAATCTCTTTATGAATAAATATTGAAAATAAAAAGTTGGCAGGGAATGCGCCAGAGGAGGTGGCTTGGGCTGGGACATACCCTACAAAAAATAAATAATAATAAATATAAAAAGAAATAATTTTAGATTCTTTAGATATGAGTCTAGAGATGATGTAATATATATATTATGAAATTTATTTTATATGAGGGGTATTCCTTAACAGATAATAAGGAATAATGTATACAATTTATATGATAAACTATTGGAGGTAGAGAGAGATACTATAATATAGACAATATATATATTAAGGATATTCCCTCATAGATAATTATATTAAATATACAATTATTTTGTATATGTCATTAACAGAAAATAAATATAAAAGTCTTTCACGCACAGAATACTATTCACTTCAACTTATACAGAACTAATATTCCCACTGCACACGCCATTCCAGGGTATTTAAAAGGCAACTGTAAAAATAAAAAGTGCATCAAAAAAGCCAAGTTGAATTCACTTTATATTTATCGCTTTGCGCTTTAAGGACAACAGGTGGTCGCTGAATGACAACGATGATGACGTTGATGCTGCTGCTTATGATGATGATGATGCTAATGATGATGTTGCTGCTGCTGCTGCTGATGATGATGCAACCATAAAGTGCGGCCGGCGGCATAGCGGCCAACGTCGACCACGACCACGACCACGAGTCGTAGCCAATAATAATGGTCGCAAAATTATGGTAAAGTTCAGATGCATTGCTCCCGAAATGTATATCATTAAGTGCTTGCGAAAATGATGGACTGTCGACTGTCCAATCCCATTTACCTGATCAATGGGCTGCACTCACCTGAGTGAGCTGTGTCCACTGATATGTGCATTATGGCCCAACCAGCCAGACAGTCGTGGGAAAGCCACTGCGGTTGCGCTGGCTGTCGCTCGCAGTCGGGCTGTGGTTGCGCCTCTGTCTGTGTCTGCTGCGGTCGGTGGCTCAGTTCGTTAAACCTATGACACGCCTCGGTCACGAGATGACTTCATTTGTGCGTCGCTTAGAAATGTCATAAACTTGAACTCTCGCGCCTCTGGAGCGGAAGTGCGACGTCAAGGTTCAATGCACGTTTAATTAACGCATTTTTTGTGTGTTTTTGGCAATGGCATTGGCAGTGGCCATTGGTAAATAAAGCAAAGCCATTGAATTGTTTCTAATGAGCAGCTGGCAGGTAATTCATAATATTTAAATAATCATTCAAAGGCCATAGACAAACATTTAGCAAAGGTTTCGTTTACCCAATATTTGTCAGTGAATGGATTAAACCGTAAGACGCTAATTATAGCCTTTTGTGCCACGAATCTAATTCATTAGTCTAATTATTGGGCATAGTTTTAGAGATTGGGGCATGATTGATTGATTTGATTGATATATTGATCTGATATCACTCTGAGGGGTTCAGCTAGTGCCTAAGAGTGCTTAGAATCTATATCATTGCTCTCTCTCTCTCTATTATCATTGTTTTATTGCCATTTTCATTATCACTATACATACCATTATCATTGTTAATGTCATTATCATTATCATTATCATTATCATTATCATTATCATTATCATTATCATTATCATTATCATTATCATTATCATTATCATTATCATTATCATTATCATTATCATTATCATTATCATTATCATTATCATTATCATTATCATTATCATTATCATTATCATTATCATTATCATTATCATTATCATTATCATTATCATTATCATTATCATTATCATTATCATTATCATTATCATTATCATTATCATTATCATTATCATTAATCATTATCATTATCATTATCATTATCATTATCATTATCATTATCATATATTATCATATTCATTACATTATCATTATCATTATCATTATCATTATCATTACATTACATTATCATTATCATTACATTACATTAATTCATTATCATTATCATTATCATTATCATATATCATTACATTATCATTATCATTATCATTATCATTATCATTATCATTATCATTATCATTATCATTATCATTATCATTATCATTATCATTATCATTATCATTATCATTATCATTATCATTATCATTATCATTATCATTATCATTATCATTATCATTATCATTATCATTATCATTATCATTATCATTATCATTATCATTATCATTATCATTATCATTATCATTATCATTATCATTATCATTATCATTATCATTATCATTATCATTATCATTATCATTATCATTATCATAATCATAATCATAATCATAATCATAATCATAATCATAATCATAATCATAATCATAATCATTATCATTATCATTATCATTATCATTATCATTATCATTATCATTATCATTATCATTATCATTATCATTATCATTATCATTATCATTATCATTATCATTATCATTATCATTATCATTATCATTATCATTATCATTATCATTATCATTATCATTATCATTATTATTATCATTATCATTATCATTGGTCACTCATTATTATACAGATACCAACTTTCTCTTTAACCTTTAACTTTATTGAAACAAACTACACTTAATCATCTTGTTCTTCCTCCTCTCCCTTCTCCACTTCCTCGGTCTGGGTCTCAACGAGTTCGGTCAGAGATTCAACTTTGGGCTTCGGTGCCAATTTACGCCTGCTGTAGAGCAGATCCGTCCCGAAATCACATTCATCAAGCCGTCTGTCGCGCAGCTTCTCCTGATACCAGAGCAGACGATCGGTGTTGCCGCCCAGCGACTGATCCAACAGCTGGCGGCGATGCAAGCCGCGCTCGAGCAGCTCAATGTAGTCAATGGACTTCAGTTCCGGGAACTTTTTGAGCTTCTTGAATGCGTACTCGCAGACGGTCTCGTAGGAGTCGGAGGCAGCCATTTCGTTCTTGACCCGCTCCGCGATCATCTCGCTGCGCTGCATGTCCTGCACCTCGGCGGGCAGGATGCGAGCGCGTATGTTGCTCACATCGTCCTCGACAGCCTGCAGCAGCTTGGCGTGCGACTCCTTCTTGGCCGTCTCGTACAGCTGACGCTCCTTCTCCAGTGCCGTCTCGCGGGCCAGCTTCTCGGGGTCCATTTGCTTGCGGGACATCAGGATGGTCATCATGCGATTCAGATTCAGCTCATCAAACTTCTTGGCCATTTTCTCGCAGTAGGAAGCGCCACCCTTGACCTTACTGTGGGTAAAGACATTAGCACGAATCTGAATCTATTTGACATAGGACCAAGCTTACAGGTGCTCCTCAGCCGCGTCGGAAGCGCGTTTACGCGTTGGATTCGCCAGCTCACGCTCCTGTCTCTCCATCTCCTTGCGTTGCTCCTCCTCGGCCTCCCGCTTGGCCTCGATGATGTCCTTGTTCAGCTCGTAATACTTTTGCTCCCAGGCGACTATGTTCATCTTGCGTGTGATCTGCCTCAGCACATACTTCATCAGTTTCTGTGGGAGAAAGGCTAACATGATTCCTCAGTTGGCTAAGAGAGTTCGACTTACGGCTAGTTCGTTGTCCAGTGGCACGTCGAAGGTGTGCGGCAGCTTGACCATGCGAATGCTGCTGTTGTAGTCGCCTATGCCCAGAATCTTGTTGGGCAGCAGGGGAGGATGCTCGGTGACGGCGGTGATGATGCCGCCGCCCAGGACCTCGCTTAGCACAGCGTCATCATCACGAGCTGAAGTCAGGGAGTGAAGGATTACAGCATAAATCTTCTTCGATAGATACTAACCCAATATATCCCAAGCCTCCAGGATGCCATCGATGCGTGTGATGTAGAGGACCGCAGGACGCGTCTCACTCCAAGCCACCGAAGTCAAGTCGCAAGGACGCTTGCGCCATATTATGGGCGAGTCGTGATAGTCCTCCTTCCACAGGGCAAACACCGTGCGCCCAATCGAGGCAAAGAGCTCCGGATAGAAGGGATTCTTGCTCAGGGCCACGACGGGGCCGTCGTGGACCATGGCGAAGTTGATGGAGGCGTTCACCTGCTCCTTGGCGCCCGCCTCGCTGTACATGCCCTGCCACTCCACGCGGACTATGTGGCCGTAGTAGGTGGACAGGATCATCTGCTGGCGCAGCTCGGGCGGATTCTTGGGAACAATCGAAATGGGATAGTTGTTGGGCGAGCTGAAGATGAGCTTCGGTGTGGGCGTGTTGACGGTGAACACCGAGGTGTCGGCGATGAGGCCGGTGAGTGGCTCGCCGTAGGAGATGCTGTAGATGGGCTTGATCGTCTTGGTCCTCAGCGGCGACTCGTTCTGGGTCAGCGCCTTGGGCAGATTCTTGTTGCGCGCCAGGGCCTCCTTCTCCTTCTTGGAGCTCTCGCCATCCAGGTTCCAGAAGCTAACCGTGCCATCGAAGGAGCAGGTGATGAAGAAGTGGTGGTTGCTGCGCTTGTTCGGGTCCGTGAAGACCTTCCCGAAGTTGTTCAGATAGAAGTACCTGCTGAGCCAGTAGATGCCCGTGATGGCGCCTGTGGGCGAGTGCTCGAGTGGCGACACGTTGGCCGGAGCCACCACCACATCCTCGTTTATTTCCATTGTCCAGTTGAGGAAGTCGCCGATCATCGTACGGTACTTGGCCTGCGCCGGCGTCAGGTACTCCTCGTTCTCCAGGTGCTCGCAGCGTCCCTGCAGATCCCAGATCACGAGCTGTCCGTTCTGGCAGCCGCCCAACAAGATGTCCCCGTTGAAGGGGCAGAACGAGAGCTTCGTGATCTCGAAGGGCGCCTCAAACTCCAGCTTATAGTTGAGATTGTCGGCGAAGCTCCAGAGCAGAACGGGATTCGGCTCCAGCACTTGGCGCTGCACGAAGTTCACCAGGTGGGTGGACTGCTCAACGGTCACCGGAGTGCTGAACGCATACGAGACGGCAATGAGGCCGGACATCTTGGTGTACCAATCGCAGCTGGAGACGAAGCGCTTGTCGCTCTTCGAGATGTTGGCGAAGCAGATGAACTCCTCCAGAAACGGATTGGTGTAGTGCACCACCTGCTTGTTGGTGATCAGCTGATAGTCGTGGCTGAAGCAGAGTCGGAAAAATGGGAATGAGATAGGAAAAATTGAAGGAAAACTGAGCGAGGCAAACGCTCACCGATAGCAGTCGATCTGGTTGAAGTCGAGAGTCTCCAGCAGCAGTTGGACATTGTCAGACATATGTATAACTGGCTTGGGCTTTGGCTCCACCGGACCTGGCTTGCCCGGGACGGCTTCCTCCTCCTCGACCTCCGATGCGTCCAGCTCCAGGTCTGAAACGGCCAGAGATTAGGTGACATCCACTGAGTATATGCTTTGCTAGCTTACCAAGATCATCGATTTCGTAGAGATACTGCGACCAGGCGTTCGAGGGGAATGTCGGATTGGTCTGCTGCTCCACGCTCACGGTAGATGGCGCCACCTGTACGGCGACGGGCAGGCGACGCTTGGTGACGGTCTCGTACTTGACGTCCTCCTTGGGCAGCAGCTCGACGACGCCGTCGCGCACATCGCGCGTCATGCGATAGGAGAAGGCGACGTGTCGGGGCTGCTTAATGGGATAGACGCTCTGGATCTCGACGTCGACGGGCAGCTCGCTGAAGCGCTCGACGATGATGCTCATCTCGTCCTCGGTGCCCTGGCTGACCCAGCGGCGGGGCGTCTTGCGCAGGCGTCGCTGCATGCGCCAGCGGTCGAACGCCTCCATGTTCTGGATCATGCCCATGGCCATCTTGGTGTCCCTGCTGTTCACATAGAAGACAAAGGGATCGCCCTCGGGCGGCTCCTCCTCGGAATCGATCAGTGTGGGGCAGTAGCCAATCAGTATGTAATGCTCCGGATTGAAGCCCTTGAAGAGCTTCACCAATTCGCTGGCGTTCTCCAGCTCCTCGAAGAGATTGTCGCGCAGGTCCTTGAACTTGACCTGCTTCCATGGAAACTCCTGGGTGACATTGATCCCCACCTGAATCTTCAGCTTCTTCTGCACCTCTTCGCTGGCAAACGGAAGCGGAAAGGAAAAGAAGAAGGAGAAGGAGAAAGAGAAACTGAAAGCGAAGTCCTTTTGGGCCATATGCAGGCTACCTACGTGATCATCACCTTCTGGCAGGTGGGCAGTCCGAGCAGCGTGCGCCACGCCTCCTGCACGTTGAATACCTTTGTCAAATCCTGGACATCCTCGTCGGAGTCGGGCTTCTCGAACTTCTTGGCATAGGGCACCTTTTTCTTGGCGCCACTCGCCTCGGTCAGCGCATCAAATTCGCCATCGTCATCCATTTTTGGCTGATTTGTGGATGAGTTATATATATTTCTGTTTTCTGTATATCAAATACAAATTTCTATACTGTTGACTGTTGACTGTTGACTGTTCCCTCTCTCTCTCTCTCTCTCTCTGGGTTTGTTGTTTATTTACACTGTCAGGCCTGCTGTGTGTGTGCCATGGCAATCGTAGAGCATGCGCCTGGGCTATGGCAACTCCTGCCAACAAATATTTTCACTCATTTACATGAGTTGGCCAAAAGCAACGGCCAATTTCTGAGTGGGTGACTGTTGTCGATGCTCCTGTTGCGGCTGCTGCTGCTGCTGCTGTATTTCACATCATTATCTGTGACCAAATACGGAACTAGGCGAGAGAGGCACAGAGAGGCCAAACGCAATTGTGTGTCACTCACAGCGGCAGAAATATGTGTGTGATTTTTTCGTGCGGGGCCAGTCGGAGCGCTGGACATGATCTGTGGCATGTTCGAGCTGGTTCAACAGACGGCAAATGTGGAAAGCTACGCAATAATCGAAATCGAAAGTTCTCTGATGGACAGCTGCGGCTGGGATGTCAATGCACCAGCAACACCACCAACGACTGTGGTGCCACCAACTGACACACATTTAATGGCCGCACGTCGCTCACTTTCATTTTCAGTCGCATTCTGAGCAGCTTCGCCTGGCCTGGGCTCAACTTTCGACTGGAGCTGAGCAATTTATGCACCTGTCACTCGATAGCTGCCACCTCGCGATTAGCCTGCGCCACACACACACATATGTATATATATAAATCACTCGACAAATTGTTGACAAAACATTTCGTAATTTAAATAAATAAAAAAGAAAAGCTGCCGATAGTCGATAGCTCAAATCCCCAAAACAAACAAAAAGCAAAGCAAAGCAACACACAACTTCCTCATCCGCAACCTAAGAGCCTGTCCAGGCACAACAATGACGTCGACGACGGCTGATAATTTTGTTGATTGTGCCCGAGCTGGGCGCTGTTCGAGCTGCTCATATGCAAAGTGGGTCCGCAGCGCAGCGAACAATAGCCGCCTAGCTACTAGAGCCGCTAACCACCCTTGCCCCTGCCACTGTCAGTGTCCCTGCCTCTGCTGCCTATTGACAGTAGTCGAGCGAGCCAGCAGGACTTGGCCACAGCCACAGGCAAAGCAAGTGCAACAGCGAAGAGTTGATGCGCTTACTAAAAGAGGGCTAAGAGTGGACTATAGCAGCTATAGAAGACTATAAATAAATATGAATAATAAATATAAAAATATAAATATAAAAATAAATATAAATAATGAAGATTTATTTATTCAGAATTCTTCTGAAAATAATACAATAATATTTTATGTATAATTTAACATATTTATAAATTTAAAAAAATAAATAAATCTATAAAAAATAAACTTAAAATAAATTATTTATTTTTGTTTATTTTTTTGTATGACTTTATTTTGAAACACTGTTATTAGAATTGATTTAAAATATTTTTTAAATACTTTTAAAATAGAAAAGTTAAGGAGAGAGAGAGAGAGAGCTTACTAAGGCTCAACCTTAGTTGAAGTCAAGATATTTGTTATTCACGAGTCTTATAACCAATCATATACCAAATGTGAAGATATGAGAGTCTTAAAACTACTTCAGGCCATTGAAAGGATCTTCTAAGGATCAGCATGCCTCTCTTTAACTGAACTCTGAATTCAATTTTTATAAATTAAACTTGAATCATTAAAGCACAGAATTACGAAGAAATGAAGAAGGCATGCTGTCTTGGCCTACATTCTTCCTATATAAATTAAGAATTCATTCGAAATCTTGATGATTATACTACAAACTGACTCAACTTTAGCAGAACTGTCTGAATTGAAGCAGAAAATATGAGCAAATTTGATGAGCCTTTGAATAGTTCATTAGCGGCTTTCTGTTATAATTAATGTGTTCCTATTAATCACATCAATAAGTGTAGCAAAAGACATCTCAAGGATATAAATATACATGAATATATATCCATATATATATACACACAATTATAATGAAGATACAGAAACATTAAACAAACAATATCTTTGCATAGCTTAATTTGAAACCAAATGCAGTTCCCCAATGAATATATATATATATATAATATATATATATATATATATATATATATATATATATATATATATATATATATATATATATATATATATATATATATATATATATATATTCAAATGTTTGTAATTAATATAAAGATATTTGCAATTTTATTCGAGCTGCTCGCATGTTAAAACCCCAAGCGATACGAGTGTATATATAAATCTGTTAGATTACGATATGCGCCTGTCACAAACATCATATAAAATTATGGGATACTTGCGCTAAGACAACAGCAGCAGCAGCAGCAGCAGCAGCAACAGCAATTGTTGTTGTTGGTGGGGCTGGGTTCGACTCGATGGCTGAGTGGGGCAGAGCCAATGGGAGTCGCGGCAGTTGTACAACTGGCGACAAAATGTTGCATGTTTGCGGCTGTCACCAGCCGCCCGTTGCATGCCGCCTGCCGCCTGCCGCCTGCCGCCTGCCGCCTGCCGCATGTTGCCAGTTGGCCGTTGCCTGTTGCCAGCAATATATGCAAAAAGGTGCTAAAAAGATCAGAGGCAGCGATTTATCTTCATTTGCATTTGACGTCGTTGGCTGTGTGTCAAAAAGGTGTTAAGTGCCACAGTCACAGCCACAGTCAGAGTCAGAGTCAGAGTCAGAGTTGCAGTTGCAGTCGGGGCTAGAGTTGCCACGTTTGACTCTGCGGCGCCGCTTTTGATGACAACCGACAGCAACGGTAGTCGAAGCGCATAATTTTCGATATTTTATAACTTTCCGAAAAGGAGAAAAAACAAAAAAAAAAGAAACAAAAATCAAAAAGCTGGAAACCAAAAATTGACTCTAGCCTGGCACATCAATCCGGTGGACCGAGCGCCCAATAAGGCAAGCCGCCCCAAGCACCGTTATTAGCCGCTGCCAAATTGGCCAGCAACAGCAACAGCCGGGCCAAAACAATGCCCACTTCTAGGCAGAGAGCCGAGATAGTCGCACCGATAAAAGGGACATGAAATTCAAATTTGAGCGCCAAATTTACTTTGCGACTCTTTTATCAGCGAAGCGAGTGAAATTTGCTGCCTGAAATTCGGCTTCCGTATTACGACGTTTTGTGAATTATGTGAGAAATTTGTTAGTCCGCTAAATGCTCCGCTGATCTCCCCCAATCCCATTGACGGTGCCCGCCAGAGGCGCGGCGCGCCAATCGAGGGCTGCGGGCGGCCACGGATTATGGCTTTTATGACCCGAAAGTGGGCCACCCACGGAGTGTGTGTGTGCCATTAGGCCCGAAGACCGCTACAAATGGCAATCAATTAAGATTGGGCCAGATTTCGGCACACTTATCTGCGCCAGTGTTGCACAGCGCGAAAGTGTTGCAAATCGCTGTTAGACGATGGCCGATAAGTACAAAGAGTAAAGCAGTAAGGGTAAATGGGAAATTGAAGTAGAAGAAAAATCAATATGGGGAAATTTGAATAATGAAAACTTTGTAGGATCAGGAGATAATAAGAGGAGAAGGTAGGCTACGAGAGATTGATTTTAGAGTAGTATAGAACTTTTGGATAGTGAATTGGCTTTGTCTAAATGTCTTATTAGACTCATAATGATGATGATGATGATGATGATGACGATGATGATGATGATAATGATGATGATGATGATGACGATGACGATGTTGTTGTTGATGATGATGATGATAATGATAATGATGATGATAATGATGATGATTAATATATATATATATATAGTAATGCTAGTGATAAGTATAAGGAAAAACTAATGCTAATGGTAATGCAAATAATAATGATAATGCCTATGCTTATATTAATGATAATGCTAATGATAATGACAATGATAATGATGAAGAAGCCACTCATCATGATGATTATAATGTAAGACTAATGCTGGTGGTAGTAAAAATAACAATGATAGTGCCAATGCTTATATTAAGCCTAATACTAATGCTAATGATAATGACAATGATAATGACAATGATGATGATAATGCTAATGAAACGATATTGCAAAAGAGAAATGCAATATCTGTGATAATGAGACTGGCAATGCCAATGCCAATGACAATAATAATGACAATGCCAATGATAATGACATTAGCAACGATGGCCATAATAATGATAAAGTCAGCGAACATAACTATGCATGATCAGGCTAAAAGTGTTGCTAATGCTAATATTCAATATTCAATAAATGAGAATATTCGCAACGGATATTAGCCGCAGATAATTCCATATTAACCCCAACCAGCACATCAGGCTCAGGCAGGCAGGCAGGCAGGCAGGCAGACTTTCGCTCGCGATGAAAATTGTCGCTAATCTGTTAGGGAAAATCTGTAAATTAGAATTCGCATGTGGCAGAGTGCGGCTGCCGCATCGAATCGCCGTGCGGCAATGTGTCGGGCCGGTGACAATGATAATCCCTGCAAAAATATGCGCACAAATTAAGTATCCCAAGTGCGGCGATCCAAAACGGATTTGGCGGCTGGCGGTGGTTAGTGGCGGCCGCTCGGCCCCCGTCCATTGTTGGCATATTTAAAGTTGTAAAATAGCGAAAAACACGTTTGACCGACATTCGTGACCAAAGTGCGGCTGCTGTGGCTAAAAGCTGAGACGCCGAGACTCTCAGACTCTGAGACCAGGATTTCAATTTCGATTTCGATTTCGCTGCGCCAATGTGCCACGTCCCACCGTCCCGGCCAATTGACCGTGCGACTACTTTAGCAAATGAAAATGGTTAACAGCAGGAAAAATAAAGAAAAAAAAAAACAAAACAAAACACAAATAGTAGAAGAAGGAAAAAAAATGGATATAAAGGTTTGCACAGCCAAACATATTTTATGATGCACTTATGTGGGGCTTGGGCCCCGGCGACAGCCTGTGTGAGTCATGTTCGCTGGGCCGTCGCCAGGTGTCGCTGCGGCGTTTAAGCAAAAGTGAAAATGAAACTGAAACTGAAACTGAAAATCAAGAAAATCAAGAAAATGTCCACACGCTCGATGGCCCTAAATTGTGGCGCATTGTGATATTTATGATGGTCTCGCATTTTGGCTTTTAATCACATGTGAATGCGACCACGAGTCGAGTGCGCTGGGTGCACTGACCTCAACCTCAACCTACGTACGGAGTGCAGTGCAGCAGCGGCTACTGTATTGCGGTGAAAATCCCCAAAAACCTAACTATGTTAAACAGCGAAATCTGACTTGGGCTCGAGCTCGGGCTCGGGCTGGGGCTGGGGCTCCAGCTCAGGCGCATGACTCCCGACGACAGCGGCATCAAGATAAAGCCGCATGACATACGGCGACAAGAAGCTACCAGAGCTTGCGCCAACGCCAAGCCACGAGCAGGAGCTCAGCTCAAGCCGCAGCAGCAACTGGGCAGCTGGGCAGCAGGCGGGGTAGCAGCTGTATCTGTAGCTGGAGGAGCCCAGCAGCAGTCAGCGTCAGCGTCATCGTCATCGTCATCACCATTTGGCCACAGCGATCGCCCCAAACATTTTGTGCGCCCAAATTTGGTCAAACGTGCAAAATTGTAGCCGCACGCTGTCAAATCTTTTGGCATAGAAAGCGAAATTTAGCTTTGTGGCCAACTCAATGCAGTTTGGCCGCTGCCAGTGCGAGGCGAGGCGAGTCGAGGCGAGGCGGGCGGGCCTAACCTTCTGCTGTCTTCGCTGTCGCTGTCGTTGCTGCTGAGGTAATCCTTGTGGCAGCCAGACAAATGGCCAAGTGCCAAGCAAAGCGAGAATCGCATAGAATTATGCGCCTGAAATCGAAAGTGCTTGAAATACCCTGTAGCTAGGCTGACACAGGGTGTTTCTAGCTGTTGCGAAATTTGATTCATTTTAGATTTCTTTTTGATTTTTTATGAGTCTTTGAATCTTAGTTGTCTCTTTCAAATTTGTTATCACCTTTCTATGTGATTCTCATAAATTTACATAGGATTTCTTGTTTCTATTTAAGTTGACCTAGAGACATATTGATTATGATCTTTAGCTTTAATTAACTCTGTTTAAGCTTGCTAAGAACTAGCACTATAATTGCCCAGAAAGTCTGTGTATTCAGTACGCCTCTCTCTGCAATTCTCATTTATGTTATTATTGTTTTAGTATTATTTCTCTCTCTCTATCCTCTCTCTCCCTCTCTCCCTCTCTCACTCTCTCTTTCTCACTCTCTAATTTAGCTCTCTCCTCTCTCTATCCCCCTCTCTCTCTCTCTCTCTCTCTCTCTCCCTCCTTCAGTCTCTCTCTATCTCTCCTTCTCTCACTCTCTCTTCCTCTCTTTCTCTCTCTCTCTCCTCTCTCTCTCTCTCTCTAATTTAACTCTCTCCTCTCTCTATACCTCTCTCTCTCTCTCCCTCCCTCAGTTTCTCTCTCACTCTCCCTCCCTCTCTTTCTCTCTCTCTCCACTCTCTCTCTCTCCCCCCTCCATCTCTCTCTCACTCTCTCTCACTCTCTCTCTCTCTCCCTTCTCTCTCTCTCTCTCTCTCTCTCTCTCCCCCCTCCACCTCTCTCTCACTTTCTCTCACTCTCTCTCAGTCTCTCTCACTCTCTCTCACTCCCCTCTCTCCTCTCTCTCTCTCTCTCTCTCTCTCTCTCTCTCTGCCTAATTCTCCCTCCAACTTAACTCCACTCTTCCTTATGATTTTCCAAGCACTTGTTTCATATGTAAAAACTCAATAAACATTAGGCATAAACATAGTCAATCATATTCGCTCTCCCTCCCTCTCTATCCCCCCCCCTTTCAGCATCCCTCAGAAACCCATTGACTTTCCATTTCAATTGTGGAAAAAAAGCGAACTTAAAATATTTTCAATTAAGTTTTTTATGTCCACGAGCGAATGGGCATGGGTTGATATATAATCGGACAAAGGCGTTGCAGCCAGAGGCCCACAAGTTAATAAAAAAGCGAATTTGGCTGTAAATGGTGTACAATAACATAAATGTGATCCATTAGCTATTAAAGTCCCTAGCTGCAGATCGACGAATTTTTTACAGCTGCTGTTGTGGCTGCTGCTGCTGCTGCAGTCATTTGTCGCATGACGTCATGGCAGCAGCTCGTGTTGCATAGCTGCAAATGCGGCTGTGGCAATGTGGCAACGTTAGCATTAACGCCGGCCCACGCGGCGTATGTGTAATCAATCAAAATGGCCAGCGGATCGACGGAGGCCAAGGCAGAAGCCACAGGGCGTTGCAACCGCTGATGCTGGTGGCTGCTTGCCACAGTGTCAGGGGCAGAGGCCGCTGCCAGTTGCCACTTGTGTGTGGCATTCGAGGGCGTAATTACATTTTTATTGCCAGAGCTGAGCTGAGCTGAGCTGAGCTGAGGCAGGTGCGGTTGCTGCATGCATCTTCTGTGCCATAAAAAGGCTCCCATGGAAAGAAAACACAGAAATTAATGCCAGATTTCCGAAAAAAGCGAAAATCTGCAATGATTGCCAGCCGGCGGGCAGTTTAATGATTAATTTTCCCAGCCAATTGAGCCGCCCGCAATGACAATGACAATAAACTAAAATTTATGTAGAGCCCGCCGCCGTCGCCGCCGGTAGTGGGCCGCGAGAATGTTGCACACACAAATCGAATCGACGCGAATCGACGCGAATCGAATCGAATCGAAGTTTTGCTTGCTTGATTCTTTTTATTTACAATTTAATGTGGCACTCGCATGAAAATGAATTGGCCGAGAATGGGGCGATAAAGATCGGCATGGCACGACTCCCAGAGCCCAGAATCGATCTTGGCCAGGCCCAAGTTGGCCAACAGCCACACGACATTTAGCTGGGTGTGTACTAGAAAAAGACCAACAACAATGAACGAAAAAGGTCAACGGGCTGCAATCAAAATAACTCAAAATAACTCAATTTTCGGGAGCAATTAAAACGCTGGCGCTGATCTGCCCCGAGCCGATAAAAGCCCACACATCGCCGCCTTGGCGGCAACATGTAACATTTGTCTTTGACGCCAAGCCACAGCAAAAAACAAGCTAAAAGATCGATGAAGTAAATAATCAACTGAGAAGAGGAGGGAAACGAGTAGACGAACTGGAAATGCCCTAACAGACAGTCGGGGAGTTGTTGAGCTGAGGCTAGGGTAGAGCACTCGAAGCGTAAGCTGGGTAAATTGCATATAAATATAGAATATAAAATCAGATCTCGTCCACTTTGGCTAGATATAAAATGTTTGGCCTATGCCGAGCAGGCAGTCGCAAGTTGCCCTCAGCGGGCATAAGACTTAAGCCTTAGACTTACAGGCCAAGATGCCTGGCTATCAACATTGATATATCACATATATATATATATCAGCTGCTGTTACACACCTAATTAGCATATATTGTGTAATACCCTAGGTTAGGGTATGTGCATGTAATTAACAGTCAATAATCAAAAATTACGTATACGCATAGGTGCATTTTTGGCCCGGCAGTCGAAGCAATTAATATGCTCATCGATATTGTCTGGCCACGCAACGGCTGGCCTTTGTTCGGGGGCAGCAAAACAACAGAGATAAACATGCAGAGAGAGAGAGAGAGAGAGAGGGGAAGTGCGCTGGGCACTGCAGCTTCACCCGCAACGAAAGTTTTTAGCGAATTCTTGGCTCGCTTTTGAGTGAAATGAAAAGTGAAATTACTTATTATTAATGAAATTAATATATAAGCATGTTTGGGTGCGTGTTGTACTCGTATGTGTGACAGCAACACGTACATATGTTAAATCATAAAAAAAAACGCAACGATAAATAAAGAGAGGCTCCAGCTTCGGGCCGGGCCGAGTCGAGCCATTCCATGGAACACGTTTCACAGGCATCACAGCATCACAGATAAAAATGCTTTGGCTTTGGCCCCGCCATTAAAAAGTTCACTTTCGTTTGTGTCCAAAACATATACATATATGTATATGCTGCATGCAGCCTGCATGTCGATGTCGTTTTGTTGGCTGTGCATCTGCTCAGTACTCTCCATTTATATGATAATGAACACGTAAAAATTGCGCAAAACCAGTCGCCAATCGAACCCAAAAAACGTTGCAAATTGTTGCGGATGCTCCCGCAGCAGCAGCAGCAGCAGCAGCAGCAGTCGAAGCAGCAGCAGCAGCAGCTGTCCCACTGCCTGATAGCCTGTCCCAGTTCGAATCGGTTTGCCAGTGAACCCAATTTAAGGTTTGTATCTGCTCATCTCCGGGCAGTTGACAAAGTGACTGCACATGAAGGTCGCCTTGTGTTATGATGAAATATGATACGGTAAGACTAACGATGACTTCCATAGATAAAGCTCGAGCTAATTAGTCAGCGGGCAGCAGAAACAGATGCAGATGCAGATGCAGCAGACATGCGACATAAGAGACACGGAACATGCGACATATTACATAGTATTAGCTGTTACGCAAGCTCAAGTGTTTCCCCAGTTTTCTGGGAAGATGCACTAAAACCTTTGGATTAATTACATTCGCCTCTGAACATGACAGCAAATGCAATTCAAGCTGCTAAAAGCTGTTAGATAAATTTTAAAGAATCGAGTGTGTTATGAAAGGTTTCGTGTGTGAGTGGAAAGCTTTCTATGTGGGGAGTATATGTATCTATAAGTAATAATATTTATATATATATATATATATATATGATATATAATTCAGAAAATAAACAGCAGTAAGTCAATAGTGTAACAGAAGAAGCTGACTGCAATGTTATATATTGTTTTGTTAATGGAAAAAATCTGAGAAAAATACAGATTCAATTTCTAGTTATCTTTGTTTGTAGCTAAATTGCGAGACTTAGTCACTCATGCCACATCTTCTTCAACAAAATGAAGCTGAAGATCGCTGAAGATTCATTAAGTGATCTTAGCATACATACATAGGCCAGCAAAAGAAAGCTGAAGAGGCTTGGCATACATTAGCATATCACTAAGTGATTTCTTAGCTTATTTACTTCTCCAATCTCCAATCTCTTGATGGCAAATAGATCATAAACATTGATCTGTTAACAGAAAACCTGTCATATATATAAAATTATGAATATATATGATAAGTAGAGTGCAAATGATCTTCCACTGCTCAGACTGGATCGAGAGACTCGTAACAGAGACTAAAGAGATCTAAGCATCTATTGAATATACAATTGATATACATAAACTAATATATCTAAGCATGCTTATAGCCTTAAATATTGAGAAAATAATACATATATATATATACATATAAATATACATATATATATTATTCTATTAACACCCCAGATACCCATTGCCCTCATCTAACATCCTTAACAGCCCATAATCACACTGATTATCAACTACCTGCCGCAACTTCTCTCTCTTTCTCTCTCTCTCTCTCTGTCTCTGCCAGCTCTCGCCATCTCTTGCTCAACATTTTTAAGGCCTCATCAAATTAAGTCAGCCATTAGCTCGAATCGAACTAAAATAAAACAATTTGATATCCTGTCTTTCACTCACTCGAGCTCTGGCTGTGGCTCTCGCTGTGGCCGCCCCCCGCAGACGCTGTCCAATTGTCGCCGCAATCAAGCGAAATTTGCGTGTAAACAAAATATATATATGTATGTACATATATATACATATAAAAGTAACGCATCGGGATAGTAAATATCGGGGCAATTACACAACTTAATTTGGATTAATGGCCGGGCATAAATTGCACCCTATAAAAGCGAAATAAATGCCACGATTTGTGTGCGGGAAAATGCGTTGCGAAAATTTATGTAATTTTCAATTTCCTTGTGGCCTTTTTAATTAAAACATAAATATTTATATGGAATATTTCACATTGCGATGTGCGCGCCAAGCACTCGAAATTAATTCGCCAAATAAATAATAAAATCATTTACAATATAATTGCAGCGCCGACGCTGGCAGCCAGCAAGCAAGCGGCAAACACTTTCACCTTCGCCACGGCTCGAGCGGTGGGTGGGTGGAGCGGTGCTGCCAGGTGGTGCAGTCTGGAGGCTGGGTCGCCGTTTGTTGGCGTTGTTATTTATGCTTTGTGGGTGTTCAACATGCAGCATTTTAAAGTCTTTACCACAGATATTTTATTGTTGCAGCCAGGCTAAAGAAAACAACATTTATGTTCGGAGCGTTAAAAGACTTTATGACATGCAAGTGGCTGCAATTAGCCAGCTAAAAATCAAGAGCCAAAAATGAACTCAAATTGTTACTCCCCTCCCTCTCTCTCTCTCTCTCTCTCTCTCTCTCTCTCTCTCTCTCTCTCTTGGCCTGTCAATTGATAAGCCAAACACAACACACACCCAACGAAAACACACACTTTTATTGCATAACTCACAGAGTTTGTCATCGATCGTCACATAGAATCTAACATTTTCACCTGCCCAATTGACAGTTGGCGCTAAATCGCAGCTGGCAATCAATAAATGTTTGATTAGCCCAAAGCACATACATAAAACATGACCAAGATGATCATAATGCTTACGATTATGAGCCCAACACACACAATTGCCAGCTGCTGCGGCTGCTGATAGCCCAAAATAAACCCAAAAAGCTGGGCACAGTGGGTTTAAGATAGAAATTGATAATGAATAATGCTGTGTGGATTTTCTGGATGGAAAATATGTTGAAAAATGCTCAAATTTATTATAAATATCTGGAATAATATGAGAACAGTTCGTTCAGTATATTTAACATGCAGTTAACATGACTTGCCTATGTTAACAAACATTTACAGCTGACGGGAATGTTAGAAAATTAAAAAAGTATATAAAATATATAAATAATTAAAAATGTATAAAAAATGTAATTTATATTTATAATTTTAATTTATATATTTAAAATAATTAGTTTAAAAAATAAGGGATGTATGTAAAAAAATATAAAATTAAGTTTATAATATATAAAAATTTATAAAATATTAAATAAATAAGAATAAAATAAATATAAAATAAAATATAAATATAAAATTAAGTTTATAATATATAAAAAATTTATAAAATATTAAATAAATAATAATAAAATAAATATAAAATAAAATATAAATATAAATATAAAAAATAAAAATAAATATATAAAAATATATATAAAAATTTAAAATATTTATAAAATATATAAAATATAAAAAAATTTAATATATAGCAAAAATTTACAAAATATATAAAATATAACATGAAGCTAAAACTCTTATCAGATAAGTAAATTAAGAATATATATAAATATATATAAAATATAAAATGAAGCTAAGACTCTCAGCAGATAAGTAAACTAAGAATAGTTAAGCAAATCTTAAATAATTCAATACATACATATATGAATGATATATACATAGTATATCTTCAGAGTCAGTGTGCTCTGTGGGGTGGTCTGTCTGGCTGTCTGTCTCTCTGGGTGTCTGGTTAACAGCGGCTTAACTGGCTGGGGCATAACTCATAAGCGTGCTGCAAGCTGCAGCCAGGCATTTGTTAAGTGGCACAAAATGCCAATGAACTTTGGCATGCGGCACCAATTGGCAGTTGTTGCTGCTGCTGCTGGTGCTGTTGGTGCCTTTGTGTGGGTTAGAAGCAACGCGTTGCACAGGCAAACGGAAGCGACCTCGAGTGCCATCCGAGTTGGGCGATAATTTGCGACCACTTGACATGCATATCAGAGCAGCAAAGCAGCAGAGAGACAGCAACACACAGAGAGAGAGCGAGAGAGAGAGAGAGAGAGGGGGAGAGGGAGAGAGAGTCAAGCAGGGAGTCTGCAAGGCCGCAGCTTTCGGGTTGCTGTGCATGCTTGAAGCGCGTTAAACGATGATTTAATGCCAATAAATAAGTGTAAACGTTCATTACAGATAATTAATGTATCTGCGCCATGGGTTCAACGGGGTCCCGAACCGTTGCTGCCCCAGACTCCAGACTCCAAGCTCCAGCAACGCCAACAAAAAAAAGTGAAACTTCAATTAGACGCTTAACAACATTATGGCGTGGACGATTAAGCCTTAAATTACGAGCATGGTTCATGCAGACGATTTGACATTTCACCTGTAAAATGAACCGAGATGGGGACTGAGGGAGGGGGCAGGCGACTGACAGAGCAGGTAGAGCCGCCGCTCTACCTGCCATTGATCGCTTTATCAGTCTCGCAGCAATTTCCATTGAGCTCGCCCTGACAATGTCGCCCAATTCGTCTTGCAGTTTTCATGCCTGCCGGCCTGGAAATTGTGTGGCTCGATTTTCGGTTTCAGTTTTCAATTTAAAATGTAAATCAAGTGTGAAAAAGCAGCAAAAAGCAACGAGCCAGCCAAAACTGTGTGCAGCGAAAGTGTTGCAATTGCAATTTGCCTGTTGCAAGCTTTTGACACATTTTTCCTCTCGGGCTGTGTATTGATTTATTTTGATTGTTAATCAATTTGGCGCGCCTGTCTCTGCTGCTGCTGCTGTTGTTGTTGTTTCCCTCTCAGCTCTGGTAATAGTTCAATGAAATTATAAATCAGGCGTTTGCGAGTCGAGGGCGGCTGAGCATACGGCTGGCCCAGAATGCAGGCAGGTGACACACTTTTGGCTTGGGTCATTTGTCAGGCGAGCACACGGGCAGCAAAGCAAAAAGGTTGTGCCACAATTTGCGCATGCGCACGCAAATTATGCGCCATAAATCATGCGGCAGGCGAGCCTGCAACGGGCGGTGGCAAGTAGGTGTAGCCCCAACTGTCGCCTGCTGCTGATTTCCAGCTCGCAGATAAACTCACACACGGCAGCCAAAGAAAGTGAATATATCTATATATATATATACATATATAGTATATATGTATGTATATGTTAGCTTCGATGATGGTCGATCGCGTGCCTCGGCAACTGCTGATGCCACGTGTTGCATGTGTTAGTTTGACATTTGTCTGCCTGACCCTGACCCACAAAAGTCAGCGAGCCGAATGCAATTGCAACTGCCACTTGCCAAGTGGCCAACGTGCCGCCGCCTGTTGCAAGTTCCATTTGCGGCGATCGGCCAATTGAAAAGGAAAATAAGAAATGAGAAAAGTCAGCGTTGCCAGACGTCAATCACTTTGCCACCGACTCCAGACGGCATGCAAAAAACACAGCAGCAGCAGCAGGAGCAGAAAGAGAAGGGGAACAGAAAGGGGAGCGGCAGTGCCAGCAGAACCTCTGCTAGCCCCCAAGGTTAACGTGGCTCAAGCACAGCCAAACGGAATGAAATCAAATGAAGCGCAGGCTTCACTCTACATTCCGCCGACAGCTGCCGGCTAGAGATGGACACGAGCACATCTATAGACAAATATGTGGAACTAGTAAGCATTACTAAAATTTGTGAACTAGTTCCAAATTCTGAACAAAAATATTTATATATATATATGAATGAAGATTTGAAGTCTTTGATATAATTTGATATTTTGAATTTGAGCAACCAAGTTCACTCGGAACTAGTTCCGAAATATTAGTGCTTGTTACCCAGCAGAAATTTTAGTGTAGTAGCCGAGCATCTATAAAAATAAGAAATATTTATTTGATTCAGCTCATGTTAATCAGTTACAAGCGCCTTAAGCTTGTTCTTTTACCGGAACTAGTTCAAAATTGTATACAAATTTAATCCCACAAACTTGTTTGTCTCTTCAAACGGAGCTTGAGTGAATATGCCAATCTAGAAAAAATCAATAACATTCATTTGAACTAGTTCACATGTGCCTTTATCATTCCTTCATTGGTGCACAGTCAAAGTGCCCAAATAAACTAGATCATAGTTACTAATTCCTCAATTCAATTAACAAGACAAGCCCTTGAGACACTTCTACACTCCGTGACTCTATTGACAGCTTATGAACTAGTTTAAGAACAGTTCACTTTAGGTTCAGCAACGAAACTAGATCAGTCTGCTGCTTGAGCTTAAACTAGTTCACATCTCGGTTCAAACTCAAGTTGAACCTGCGCCAAATGCATGCCGATTCTTAGCCGGCCATAGATGAGGCTAACACTCGATCCACTTGCATATGGCACTCACGACCCGTCACGCTGCCTTCTCTAGAGCTCGCGGGCAGAGCACAGCCTCCCAATCGCAGCGGCGCTCGTTGCTTTGTTCTTTTGAAACGCCAAGCCCGAAACGTCACTCCAAAAACAAAAATGACTTAAGAAAGAAAGAACCAGGCAAACACACTCTCAACTTTGTTTCTTTCTCGTCATCTATATATAAATATTTTTTTTTTTGCTTATTTATTTTTTTGAGTAGCCGTCTCAAGAAGAGCGCCGTTGCCTTTTTGACAGCCGCCTGGCATGTTCATTTTTATGGCCATCAACGTGGCCTAAACTGACTCCAGCTCTCACACCCTCTCTCTCTCTCTCTCTCTCCCTCTCTCTCGCTCTTTCATTAGCAGTGCATTCTTAGAAGCTATACAGAGCTCTAGCTAAGCGCTGCTTCGTTCTAGCCTCAGCCCCAGCTTCAGCCTCATCTTCTCTGTCTCTCTCTTCTATAGGGCGTATATATATATAATTTTTTTGTATTTTGATTACAAATTGAATTTTATACGTTCGCCTTCGCAGTGCATTGATTTATGATATTTTATTCTGCCCGCGCGGCTACAGTTCGCTTCATTTTTAATTAAGTCCAAGTCCGAGTGTTAGCCAGCAGCATTTGATTTATGCTCTGCTCTCTCTCTCTCTCTCTCTCTCTCTCTCTCTCTCTCTCTCTCTCATATATATATATATGTATAATTAAAGTTGAAAGTAAAGAAACTCTTGCGATCGGCGCTTGGTTAGAAACGTCGCCTCATAGCTTTCCCTTGAGTTTGTCTTGATCTTGTCTCTGGGCCTTGGACATTGCGTGCGATTGCATTACGAGTGAAATTTGCAGCCTTTTCTCGCTTGGCGATCTTGAGACATCGATAACCTTTTTGCTTAGCTTTTTTTTCCTTCCTCCATCTAAAACTGACATCATCAGAGCGCAAGCAGTTCGCAATTTAATGCCGTGCCATGAAGTATTTTTTGAAATACCCTGGAACAGGATAGAAAATGGGAGTTTAGGCTGTAAGGAGGAGAGGAAGTTAAAGCAGAGTAACTGTCGAGTGGATAAGGATCTGTCTAGCTGAGTGTTCGTTATGTATTCTAATCTAATCTTTGGATGTCTTCTAGTCGGATACTCCCGATTACAGCACTCGTGCTTGATTTTCCTTTTGCTTCGGTTTCTGATTACATAAATTTGGCGCCTGACCGCGAATCAAAGAAGCAGAGGGCGTCGGACTGCGGGGACCCCTGCGCCCGAGCGAGAGCTCCACATTTGCATCTCCGAAGCGGCAGGCGAATGTGTGTCAGGCGCTGGGGCGCGGCATATGTAATTACAATAACTGCAACTTGCGACTTGCCAACTAGCAGCTTGCATCAATGCAAATAACGCAGAATGTGTATTTGAAGTGGGAGAGAAGGAGGGAGGAAGAGGCAAGCCAACTGAGAAGGAGGAGGAGGAGAAACCTGTCGCTTTTAATTAAAGGCCGCCCGACTCTAAGTAACTTTTCATGTATCAACTTATGCGCGCAATTTTAAGCGACCGCAGCAGCAACAATCAGAAATAACTTTTGCATTTAGTCATAACTGCATTTAAAATATTTTCGATTGTTGCCTGGCCCCACCACACACAGATACACAAAACTCGTATTTTGATTTGATTTGGATTGTTCGTAACTCCCCCATATGCAAAAAGCCAAAGCCAAACAGAGAAAAATATATATAGAAACGGGGATAGAGGCTGAATGCAATTGTATCCCAGCCGAGGTACGACCCACTTCTGTCATGTCGCACGATAAATACTTGGAGATTTATTGTTCGCCACAGTGGCAGGCATAATTACAATTTATGCCCCATTCGGGGCAGCGGCAGCGCCAACAACCAACAAACAACAAACAGACAACAAACAACTTGTGCAATCTACGAGCCAAGTTCAAAGCGTGTTTTGAGGAAGCTGTCGCCAAAGACAAAGGCCGTACAAATTGCAAAAGGAAGCTGTCCATCGTCTCTTGTCTCCCAGTCAGAGTTTGTCTACCTGCCGCACAATTGCCATTATTCTTGCGACTATTGAAAGTGAATATTTATAAGTAACGGCCGCATATATCAAAGTAAAGGAAACTTACGGCGAAATATAAATACTCTAGCTTATCAGGTGACTTAAGATGTGCTTAAGAAGCTGCTAGATTGAGGCAGAAGCTGAGCTGAAGGTGCTTCAAAGGCTTTTCACTCGAGTCTCAGAGAACTTAAGTGAGCTTTAATTGAGGCAGAAGCTGAGCTGAAGGTGCTTTAAAGGCTTTCCACTCGAGTCTCAGAGAACTTAAGTGAGCTTTAATGAACTTGCATGAGCTTTCTGCAACATTAATGAGCTTTCAGTAAGGCAAACAACAAGCTTTTGTGTTCAATCTTTAAGTCAAGATATCGTAGACTTTCATGAGACCAAAGCTTATAGTTAGCTTTAATGAACTTTTAACACTTATAAGGAACTTTTGAGAAAGCTTTAAATAATAACTGACAATTTCAAGATTTCTTAACTTTAACTTAAACTGAAGTCTACACTGTAAAAGATTCTGTAATAAATCTCACAGCTGAAACACTCAAGTCTCTCAGCCAAGCCTCTCTGCCCAGCCTTCAGTTAGAGTATATATTTGACTTTCGCATAGCATTTCAGGGGGGGCCATTACATCATGTGAAGTTGAAGCACTTGGCTGCTATTGTTGAGCACATAATTAAGCGCCGCTTAGCTTATGTAATTAACGTCAGCCAAACGAGCGAGACAGAGAGCGGGAGACCCCGAAAAAGACGAAGTCTAATGAATCGATGCGGCCAGCTGCGTGCGCTGATTTATATGCGAGCTTTTCAAGAGTTTGTTGCTGTTGTTGTTGTTGTTGTTGTTGTTGTGTGAATTGTGTTTTGTCACCGTGTGCACAAGTCGAACAATTCGATCTGGCGCACTTCAGCGCAACGTTTACGCAGGCTCTCCACTGGAGCACTCATATTCGCCAGCGAGTCAAAGTCAGTCGCAGCTCCAATCGAGCTCGAACTCCAAGCCGCAGCCGGAGAGTCGAAGTCGAAGTCGAAGTCGGAGCATGTGACATAAGTCGCCGGGTGTATGGCAATGATATATGAATATGACAAAGCGACATGGACAACTTTATTGGCTCATGAAAAGCGCTGTCACTGCCGCTGACTGACATAAATCACGAGCAAAAAACCCAACGAGCTGCAAACGCAGCGATCGCAGCAACAGATCTGCAAGGCAACCAAAGACAACAAACTCCAAAATAAATCAAAAATCAATTTTCGACAAAAAGAACAACGCGACGACGACGACGAGACGTCACAATCTAAACGTTCATCCAGCGTGAAGATCGCGATCTCCAACTGTGTGTGGGTTTATCTAGCCTCAGCTAACAATGGACAGAAAATATAGAAAAAACTTGAATATTTATATATATCTCTAGTCAAATCGAGGACAAGTTCTTAGCATTTAAAATTAAATAAAAATATATTTATTTATATTTTTCTGTTTATGCCTTGATGAAGATCGATTTGCAGTTGTTATGGCAACTGATTTATAACAGTCGAAAACGGTTAGTGGCTTGATGTGATCAAGGTTAACCTCACGAACTATAATTATTGCGCCACTTTATTGCTGCCAGCAGATGGCACAATGAACCGAGATAAGCTTGAATATGAACTAGTTCAGCTGAGGTTCAATTGCCTGAGCAAAGCTGAGAAAGAGTTCAAATGTATATAGAGATGGGACTTAACTGTGGCAGGTTTTATAATGATAAATATTATATATGATATGATTAAATATATATATGTTGCTAAAAGATTTGATCTTGATATAAGACTTAACATAGCCTGAGTCCACGCTAGTTCTAGGAGTAGAAGCTGGCGTTAAGAGCATTGATGCAAAGCTTAGGAAAGATCTGAATTGACATAGCAGAAATATAGCCTAATATACCCTATATTAATAAGGGTATCTCTTAAGTGAAACTACGTATTGAAAGAAGATACCCAGCATCTCCCAGAGAAAGACTATCTACTCTTAGGTTTTAAGCTTTCTATACTCATTGTGCATTATCATTGGAATAGTATCTATCCTTCCACCTCACCTCTCATACAACTCACGTACCCTTTTCTCGCCCAACTAATATACCCCACAGCCGACATACATAGGGCATACGCCCTACGACCTGCCCTAGAAGCATAGCTGTTCCCGTTTTTCATTTCATTTGTCATAGGAGCCCAACAAAGTAGACCAACAAGTGAAAAACAACGTCATATGTGGCTGCCACAGCCACACACTGACACGCCACCTATCGGCTGGCGGAAAGCGCAGTCAGACACGCCATCTAGACACGCTAGCAGTGGTCAGACTACACACAGTGAACACTCATATTTAGCCCCTTTAGCCCCATAAAATGTGCGCCCAACGCGCATGACCTCAACAATTTGGTTCACTTCAATGGCCAAACGCACACACAAATGGCCAAAAGGTCCTGTTGCGTGCTCCACTACGACAGCGAGTGCTCATTGTGAGTATGTAAGTCGTTGTTCTTGTTATTATTATTGTTATTGTTGTTAGTTAGTGTAGTTGCTGTACTGTATTGCCATTGCTAAATGACCAAAGCCTGACTGACCGTACTTTTGGGTCAGTTCGTCAGTTGCGTTGAGTTCGTGAGCAAAGGCGGGCGCGTTGTGTTCTTATACATATATTGGCAACTAGTACACTTCACGCTTCAAATATGAATTGAAAAAATCAAGTAGAAAAAGCAGTAAAGTTCTATATATACACTCACTCATATATATATATATAGCCATGGGCTGCGCCAGCAGCACTCCAATGGTTGCAACGGCGGGCAGCGAAATGCTTAAAGCTGCCACACATGTGGCAGGCGATGTCCAAAAGCAAGGCGAAGCGGCAGTCGAAGGTGTGTATGTGTGTGTGTGTGTGTGTGTGTGTGGTTGACATTTAAAAGTGCATTTCTCAATATTTACCCAGCCAGAGTCGAGCCTCTGCGTATACTTAATGTCACACCTGACGCATACTTGATATTTGCATTGGACTCGACAGCAAATCAATTGAAGCACATCATGCATTAGCCTAATGAAAGTTGACCTTTGAACTCGCGCTTTCTATTGTGCTAGGCCTGCCAGAGCGAGCGCAGGAATCCCATAATGAGCCAATGCCTAAAACAATAATGCCAACTAATCAAGGCCAATTGAGCGGGCAGCACTCAGCGCTCAGCACTCCACAAGGACTAACTATAAATATATATATATATAATATATGTATATATATACTCACACATATATAATATACACATATTTTATATGAATAGCATATGAAGAAAAACGAGTTTTTTGCGTGACCAGCAAATTGGAGCACTCGACTTCTATTTTAAATAATAAAACGAAACGAAATTTGCATAGAGTGTTCGAGGAGAGCGTACGTGTTGCTGGCAAACGGCACATTGATTGATTGAATCAATTTGCCGTTGTATACGAAGCGTAGAAAAAACTGTTGAGCTGCCGGAGAACCTATCTAATTAGATGGTAAAATTTACTAATTATGGGTTTGTACGCAGAGCAAGTTGAGAGTCGGGGCAAGACTAATGAAAGTTGGGTGGAAAGTGCTTAAGGAGTTGTGGCATGAGTGAAGTTGCTTAAGGAGTGAAAAAGCTGAAGAAATATTATTCATATTTACAGTGATATAATATTATTATATGTTAACTGAAGCAGCAAAGGCAACATCCAAACTTCTCTGTGAATATTCATTTATTTTGCCCATCTCATGCCTTTAGATGTGATATAGGCATATTATATAAAGAAGTATAAGACATAAAAAATCTCTAGACTATATTCAGTTTAGTGTAGAATCTTTGCCAATTGCCTATCATTGCCTATATCAGCCTATATCAGCCTCTATCCTATATCTCAGTGTCTTCCCAGTGCCTTGACAGTTTCCTAACAGCCCTTTAACAGTCCCTTTACAGACTTTTAACATTTGTAGTTAAACATTGATGTAAACTAGTAGCTAGAGACATGCATGATCTACATCACATTCCCATTCAAATATTTATTTAATTAAATATTTACTGCTCCCTCTCAGCCATATTCAGCTTTCATAAGGGGCATTATCCGCTCCCGCATCGAATATTACAAATATATCGATTTGCTGTCCACTTAATTGACAGCTGCAGGGCAACGACCCGCTGCCAATTACTGACAACTGCCCACTCAGTTATGGCCACATGAACAACTGTTAACAATTTGTCAATCATTTTTTTTTTTTGCCCTTGCAGATGCCACGCAGGCCATAAGTTCGACCGTGGAGTCGGCCAAGGAGACAGTTAGCACCGCCGTGGCGGGCATAACCAATGAGCTGGGCAGCGCCTTCAAGGAGGGCAGCGAGGCGCTGGACGAGGCCAAGCACAAGGTCATGGAGGGTTTGCATCTGGAGAGCAAGCCGAGCGCAGAGCCCGCCGAGACGAGCAGCTCGAGAGCGCCGACACCCGCTCTGGAGGCGGACGGCGACAGTCTGAAGACCTCAACGCCAGAGCCGGAGATCGAGAGGGCGCTGGCCAACGAGGAGGAGGCGCCGCCCACGCCCAAGCCCTCGCTGCAGGAGCTGGCCGAGCTGAGCGCCCAGGCGAGCGAGGCGAGTGTCGTCACAGTGGTGGCCGCTACAGTGGTGGCCGAGACAACAGTCCCGCCGGACAATGCGGAAACGAAGGCAACCGAGGAGTAAGTACGCATTGAGTGCACCCCGTTGCCTACGTAGAGACCGTAGTTGAGACCACTGCATCAAACGTAGAAACTGCAACAAGTCGCGTAGTTTGTAGCTCTTAGCTTTTGTTTTCTCAAGTAGCTCAAATCCAACATATATATACCATATATAATATACTTACTTTATCTATATCTCTATATATATATATATACCGCTCTCTTTTTCTCTCTCCTCAACAATATGTGTAAATTGTAAATAAATAACTCTTATCTCCATGTACATATCATATACTCTGCATTTCTTATTCCCGCCAGCTAGCGACTCGCTAGCGGCTAACAAGAGCAACAGCGGCAAGTCTTGTGCGTAGCATTGGTAAATCATTCAGATATATCTATACATATATACTATATATACTGAACACGACTTTGGCATGTCATCAACAGCTCCCCGCAAGAGCTTCCTCAAGCCACAACTCACACACACAACAAATTACCTAAAAAAGAAAAAAACAAATTGAAACCTTATTAACACACACACACCCACACACACACACACTGTAGTAGTCGTTGGCAGCGTAAGGTTGAGTTCGAGCTGGAGGAACAGCGTCGCCCCAACACCACCGAGTGGGAGAAGCTGACCGATCTGCTGGCCAAGGGCCACAGATTTCGGCCCTACGAGAGCTTCGCCCGCAATCAGAATCAGTTTTCCGTCTACAAGGACTACACGAGCCTGAGGGACAAGCCCGGCCATTATGACGGACACTTCAGCGACGGCACTTCGCTCTCGAGCACCTCGCGCTCCCAGTCGGACCTCTCCAGCGGCCACTTGACGCCGGCCCCGCCCACGCGCAAAGGTCAGCGTGATTACGCCAAGTTCGTGGCCTCCGAGCAGCCGGGCAGCGTGTCGCGTGCCAGTTCCAGGCTCTCCAATGTGGGCGCCGCCAGCACGAGAAGCTTCGACTATAATCCGCAGCGCGAGCGAATCACTCTTCCAATTGGCACGCGAGTCGGGAGTCGCGTGGGCTCGGCGCGTCGCTCCCTCTGGGCCCGCAGCCAGCCCGAAGTGCTGCCCGAGGAGCCGAGCTACAGCCCGGGGAGACGCAGCAGCTTGGTCACAGCACTGCGCCCAGTCGGCGAGACGCAGCAGCGGCCCATGAGCAGATCCACCTCCAACTTGCATATGACGCGAAGGCAGCGGGAAGAGCAGCAGGAGTCGAGGCCGAGCAGCCGCAGGCACTCAGAGGTGAACGCCATGAGGCCCAAGGAGAGGACATCGCAGGACATTTACCAGCTGGCCAAGGAGCTGAAGCAACAGGCCAAGCCGCCAGCCGAGCCCAAGTCGCAGCTCGGTGCCAGCTTCAAGTCCATGCTGGACTCATCGCGCGACATCAGCTCGGCGCTGCTGCTGGCCACGCCCTTAGGCGTTACCTCACTGCTGCACAGTCCCGCAGCTGACAAGCTGCCAACGCCCAGTGTGGCACGTGGCGGCACTTTCGTGGTGGAGCCTCGACAAGCTGTCACGCATGCCACGCCCTTGCGTCAGGCCACTCTGACAACTGCGTCCTTTATCACAGATGCCATTCAGGCCGAGGAGCGCGCACGCATCCGGCCCAAGGCTGTGCCTCGACACGTTGCCACCTTGCCACTCGCCTCCCCTCCACGAACTCCGCCAAAGGTTGCCCCGCTGCCCGTTACCAAATCTCCGCCCATGTCGCGCGCCTCCTCCCGCCTCTCCTCCAACAGCAGCGGCACGGAGGTGGTCATACGACCTCTGAGTCATCTGAATACGCCCAGCACTGTGTCGCTGTCACCCGACGTCGTTGTCACGGAATACGATGACAGCGACTTGGAGGCCGCCCTGGCGCGGCTCACTGATTGGCGCGGCTCGGCTGCAGCCTCCCTGCACTCGCAGCGCTCCGGCACACGCAACTCGAATACCTCGCGACGCACTTCACCCTGGCTGCGTCGCAACATGGACCACTACAACAGCCAGGAGCTGAAAACTCTGACGAGCTGCGGCACTCTGGGCGTCTGCGCCAATGCCCAAGGCCAGGCCCAGCACCTGCTCGAGCGCTGTGAAGTCTGCTGTAATGAATTTGTGATGAATTAGCCAAGTGAGCTGATGCAACTAGCTGAATTTATAGAAACTATACACATACAGATGAAGGAAGGATCTATGTGCCTTGCTGCCAGAAGCTTTCAGCTATAATTTTATATATTCTTACATAGCCGACATGAAAAGTGCTTATCAGTGCTTTCAAAATCTTCAGCGAATACCTCAAAAAAATAAATATGAAAGCATAATTTGATAGTTCGAAGGGTTGGCTTGAAATTGATATTTATATATGTATTTATTTATATTTTTTTAGATCTTATATAATCAAACTTTTTAATATCTGCTGCCATTTTTAGCCACATTTAAAGGTCACTCTTACATATGGCAATATATTATTTATAATATGCAAAAGTAATAGATAAAATTCGATGCGGTCAAAAGAAAGTATTTCCTAGTCAGGCACGTCTCATTGGAGACCATTTTACTTGTTTATAATGCTTGAAAATATATTCCAAAATTTATACACAAAATTAAATCCATATTTATATTCTAAAAAATTGACAAGATAAAATTTAAATTATTTTTTTTTTATACATATTAGCTAAAAAAATTGTTTTATTAATATATATCATTAATATATAAATATTGCATATTTCATTATTTTAAAAAAATTCTTAAAAATATTCAAAAACTTAAAAAAAATATGTTCTAAAATATATAAACGAAACATTTTGTATAAAAAAAGAAAACTTTATAAACCAAGTACCTAAACAAAACATGAATAATACTAAGCAACCCAGCGATTTTATTAAGCCATCATCGAAAAAAACCTTTCTTAAAAAAACTAATTAATTTTTTATAATAGAAAAAAAAACAAAATTGACAACATATGCCAACCAAAAAATAGTTCAATATTTTATAAAATTATTTAAAAATATATGACTTACATTATTTATTAAAAAATCTTAAGAAAATTGAAGCTGATATAGAGAGTACCTCAGCGCAAAGTGCAGAATTGGGCCTAATTGTAATCCAAACCCAGTAGATTACGGTTTACAGATTAAGTACCTGTATTATTAACTGTATTATTAACCTCCTTGAGCTGCCCAAACATCATGTGCCCACAGAGTAAGCAGAGCGAACGTTCAGTTATTGAATTATGAGCGCTTTACAGCCTCCGTCTGTGTACTTAAATTTGTTAAACATTAGATCGGTTTAGTGTTGTGTGCTGTGTTGTGTTGTGTTGTCTAATTGATGACTTAATATAACAACAACAAAATTGAATTGTTTATCTTTGCCATTCACTCAATTATTCTGCCACTTTGGAGTGAGGGAGGGAGGAAGGAGGAGCGGAGAGGAGCGGAGAGGAGCGGAGCTTAGGCCTTTATGTTCGTTTTATGTTTCATGTTTCACGTACCACATGCGCCACGTCTACCGTCCGTGACTTAATGAACTATTAACAGCAATGATAGTAATTTGTTGTAGCAGCCGCAGCAGCAACAAATGAAATTGCTTTCAGGCAACAACAGCGAACAGCGAACAGCGAACAGCAACAACAAGTTGTCTTCATGGCACTTTTTGGCAAACAAATAGACAATTCAACAAAGCGACATGCAGACAAATGACTACAGCAGAAACCAACAACAACAAAAAGGCAACACAAACCAAACGAATACTCATACTCATACTCGCACTCAGAGATACTCATATACTCGAATAGTCAAGCATTTTGCGGGGGTGTCAGATCGTTAGACCCCGTCGCACCTGTAGCCTGTACCAGCAGCAGCGGCAGCCTGAGCAGCGGCAGCCGTCGCAATTGGCTTTGCAACTATTTTGGCACGATTTTCAAATTACGTACATTGACTCGCAAAATGTTTGGTTTATGCCGCAATTAATTTCCAGGCGGAAGAAGCAGCAGCAGCCGCAGCAGCAGCGGCACAAGTGGCCCCCAGTTCAGTCGGAGGTGGAAAAGTTGAAGGTCTTCTGTTACTGTTGGAGTCTCTTAATATTGTTGTTGCTGCTGCTGCTGCTGTTGTTGCTTTTGGCGTGACATTGAAAGTGAAAGAACAAGTTTTCTACGTTGGCAGCGGGGCATTTCTATTTTTTAATGACGCTGACTTTTACATGGCAGCTGACTAGCTGCCTAGCTGCCTAGCTGACTGACTGTCTGCGGCTATGGCTTTAGCTTTGGCTGTGGCTTTGGCTGGTTCATTGAACGCATGCGTGGCAGCCACAAGTGGCAGCAGCGTCCACAAGTAACGCTAATGATCTATGAAGTGTAAGTGTTTTGTACTTTTACTTTCATTTATCATAAATGGAGGCGTCATTTGTGCTCCTCGACACTGTTGAAATTAGCAATGCGCCCAAAAATACATTTTAGCACTTCATTCAAAGTTGTTGCGGTCGCTCTAGCTGTTGCTGTTGCTGTTGTGGTAAAACTAGCTTTTAATCAAATTTACATGCGCCAACAATGTTTCGCTCAGCCATACGCACTGTGGGCTGTGCCACAACAGCAACAACAGCAACAACAACAACAACAGCAACAACAGCAACAACAGCAACAACAACAACAGCGGCAGCAGCAGCAACAAGTCTTTTTCTTGAGTGTAAAATTGATTTATGCAATTGTTTGTTAGCCACCAGCTGATTTGTTTATATGTGCAACGACAGCAACCAGTAACAACAGCAACCAGCAACAGCAGCAACAGCAACCAGGCAAATCAATAAGTTTATGCAACATGTGGCTGATTGTAGATTTTTGAGTAGATAAAATCAAAAAGACAGCCAGAAGACAATGGCGGTAACCGCGTTCACAGGCTTCCGCTACAAGTTGTTACCATTTCAGCAGCAGCAACAGAAGCAGCAGCAACAGAAGCAGCAACAGCTCAGAGTTAACAGCAACAGGCAAAGGCTAAGCAGTAACAGTAACAGCACACGTTAACAGCTTAGAGCTAGAGGTATGGCTAACAGAAATGTAGCTAAGCTAACAGAACTGTTAACAGCTAACTGCAACAGCTAACAGCAACAGCAACTGCTAACAGCAACAGCTAACAGCAACAGCTAACAGCAACAGATAACAGGAACAGCTAACTGCAACAGCTAACAGCAGCAGCTAAGAGCAAGAGTAATAGCTACCAGCAACAGCAATCGGTAACAGCAACAACTAACAACAGCAGCTAAGAGCAAGAGTAATAGCTACCAGCAACAGCAATCGGTAACAGCAACAGCTAACAGCAACAGCTAACAGCAGCAGCTAAGAGCAAGAGTAATAGCTACCAGCAACAGCAATCGGTAACAGCAACAGCTAACAGCAGCAGCTAAGAGCAAGAGTAATAGCTACCAGCAACAGCAACAGCTAACAGCAACAGCAACTGCTATCAGCAACAGCTAAGAGCAAGAGTAATAGCTACCAGCAACAGCAACAGCTAACAGCAACAGCCAACAGCAACAGCTGACAGCAACAGCTAACAGCTAACAGCAACAGCTAAGAGCAAGAGTAATAGCTACCAGCAACAGCTAACAGCAACAGATAACAGCAACAGCTAAGAACAAGAGTAATAGCTACCAGCAACTGCAATCGGCAACAGCAACAGCAACAGCTGACAGCAACAGCAACAGCTAACAGCAACAGATAACAGCAGCAGCTAAGAGCAAGAGTAATAGCTACCAGCAACAGCTAACAACAAGAACAATCGCTAACATCAACGGCAACAGCAACAGCTCTCAATAACAGCTAACAGCAACAACAACAGCCAATAGCATTAGCAATACTTAAGAGCAGCAGCAACAGCTTACAACAATTGCTAACAGCATTGGCAACACGTGCCAGTACTTAAGAGCAACAGCTACAAGCAGCAGATGACAGAAATTGCTACCATCAATAGCTAACAGCAAGAACAACAGCAACAGCTAGCAGCAATAGTTAACAACAATCAATGTCAGCTTTAGCTAACAACTGCCAACATCTCTAGCATCTCTAACACTTAACAGCAATAGCTAACAGCAACAATTACAAATTAACAGCAATGCCTAACAGCAACATTTAACAGCATCCACAGCTAACAGCGCTGTTAGCTCCAGCATTGCAGCTGCACTATTCACTATTTCCATAAGCATTTTTGGGCCAAAATGAGAAACGAAAAAAGAAAAAACTAAAAGGCGCATGCGAATTTTCAATTAATATTGCAACTGCAACTGCAACTGGGATGTTGCAACGGCAGCTAGCAAAAGAAAAAGAAAAACGCACTGCGTCTGTCTGAGTTGGCAGACCTGGCCAAATAGCAATCATTTGTTAGCCAAAAATAAAAAGCAACAGCAACAGCAACAGAAAAAACAAAAAAAACTAAAGGTAAAATGCATTTCTACAATTGGCGGCTGCTTTCGTTCGTGGCCTTTTGGCTAACATTTTGCATAACTGCGGGTCAAGACGGAAATGGAAGACGTTCGCCAGCCATTAATAATTTTTATTATACGCTGAGGCTCAGGCTCTTTGGCTGTGGCTCTGGCTGCAGCAACGTGGACATCTTCAATGCGTTTCGAGTGCCTTTTGTTTTTAATGGAAACGTGCCACACAAGCCACAAGGCACATGCAACAAGCCACATGCCACATGCAACACATAAACATCTGCTTTTTAACAGCGCCTGCTGCCTGCTGCCTGCTGCCTTCGCCGTTGCTGCTTTTTATCAGTAGCCGCCGCATAATCCAAATTAAATTGTCAAACGAAATGACAACGGCGAATCTCGTTAAGCGAATGCCCAAGAAAATGGGAAAAACACCCAACAAAGCACTCCGTCATCTCTTCTCACTCACTCGAACTGTCTAGGCGGCGTGTTCGAAATGTCAAATTAAACTGTCAGAGCGAGTTTTAGACCATTTTCGGCCATTACATAAGCTACTTATCAGCCCTGATAACTGGGGGGGAAAAACTTCGAATGAAATGGCTGTGTAAACATGGGAAACATATTAATGGGCAGCGAGAGGGCAGTATGAGATACATTTTGATATCTCTCTCAGTCTTTAGCTATCTCTTGATCCACACAATCTTTCAGGCTGCCCTCGCTGTTGTCGTTGCGTTGGTGTGCTGCCTGCGTAGGTGTCTCTGTGCGGTCAAGCGCATAAATCAGCGCGACAGTTAAGCGGACGTTCGTCCGTTCGGGCATTCGCTCATGCGTCAGCCAAACAAAAGACTTAGGCAACGAACGCGGCGACACTGTTGCAACAAAATGCGTTTTATGGCCAGAGCATAACATGTGGCAACAGCTGCATCGCTGCCACCAAGCATATTCTTGGCCATATGTCTGCAGCTCTATAACTATGTGAGATGGAGTTCCAGATGGAGCAGGAGCAGGGCCAGAGACAGAGGAGTGGCAGAAGACGGGGGGCAGGTAGACAGACCCAGCCCCAAACCCTGTCTCAATCCCTGTTTCAAACTGAACTGCGCTAATTCGTGACTACTTTGTTGTACATTGTTGCTATTGTTGTTGTTGTTGTTGTTGTTATTGTGCTGCCGTCAAGCAAAAGCCCTAAATTTAATAATAATAGCGAGAGCGAAAAACGAAACAGAATTTTGCATATGCTTAACGAAGTTTGCATGCGCTTTAGAGAGAGGAATTGAGTTTATATGAATAGAAATATATATAAATAAATATATATATAATTATTATAAAAAAAACTGAATATAAATTAATTTTTTATATTTTTTATTCATACATACACTTGGCGAAATTATTTATAAATTAATGTCAAGCTCTTCTTCCAGTTGTAAAAATGCAGTTGCCTTTAATCGAATTTCGTTGAGACTCAAGGAAACATGATGATGGGCAACGATTGAGTTGGTAAAGATGAATGAGTAGAATGAGCTGAAGAATATGATAATAATAATAGAATAATATGATAATGGGACAATAATAATAATATGATAACAGTCAAACTAGGATATTATTATAGAGTTCACTTTGCGTAGAACAAATACTATATATCCTACATAAGTCTTTGAGCTCAGGCTTATAGTTGCTAGTCTGGAGTAACTCTGGCACACAAACCTTATTAAATAGTCTTGACACCCTTAAGAGTGTAGCGTATGAAACGCAAATTGAGGGAGTCGGATGCTAAGCTGTGCTGCCAGACGCTGTCAGAGGACTGGCAGGCCCAGGCCGCAAAACGTTTGTGACTTGCTGCTACCGCGACGTGTGAGTCATGTGCTAGATCATTTCAAACAATATATACAAATACATATATATATATATATAGACATATGTGTGCACTTTACTTTTGTTTTCAAAGAGCCAGAGCCAGAGCCAGTCCCTGTTCCAGTCACAGTTTGAAAAGTCCCAGCTATATTCCCAGTTGTCAGTTTGTGGGGCTTGTTTCGATTTCAGTTTTTGTTCGTATTTTTTGTTTTTTTTTAGTTTTGTTTGCGTTAAGAGTTTTTCTTCTTCAGCAATTCGACAGCATTTGGTTGTCGCCGACGACAAAGATAGAAATCGCATGACACGATCTTGTAGCCCGAAACAGGCGCCAGTAACCCAGTTTTCAGGTTTTAGCCAACAACAACAGCCACAACCGAGTCGAGCGACTCCCTTGGCCAAATGAAAATGAAACGTTTTGGGCATAAATAAATAATGACAATACTCGTACTCGTACTCGTACTCGTACAACAGCCACCAAAACAGGCAACAACAAATGAGCGCCAACTGTCTCTGTCTCTTTCTCTTGCTGTGCCTCTCTCTCTCTCTCTCTCTCCCTCTTGCATTTGCATTTGGTGTGCTGCTGCGGCATTTGCTTGTTTGTTTTTCAAGTTGTTGGGGCCTAACAGCGGCCGCACCAACGTCTGCCCATTGTCTGTTTCGCTTCAACCTTTTTTTCAGCCTTTTTTTGGCTGGCTGGCTGGCTGGCTGGCATTTTTCTAGATTTGCCAACCACCCCCAAAAAACATGCGCTGAACTCTGACATCGTCCGACAGACAAACAAACAAAACAAAAGGAGAGAAAAAAAGCTGCTCCTGTTGCTCATACAACTGGGCGCCTACACTGCGCGAAAATTGGCTTGCCTTGAGCCATCCATGGAGCAGTCTTGTTGTCGGTGCATTGAACTTCGTTAGCCAAGCCCATAAATTGATTGATTTTTCGCTAACAATGAACGCTTGATTTATTGCCATCGCCTTTTCGCTCAATTCTAAGTTTCACTTTCGGTTTCGACAGTCCGTCACCCACATGGCCGCGCGAGCCAATCGGCGATCTGGGAAAGCTTGACGGTGGATGCACCCTATGCGTCGGTAGCCGGGTCGTCTCTGCCTGTCAGCCAGTCAGCCAGTCAGCCAGTCTGCCCGTCATCTCGGGCTGCAGCCATGCGATGCCAAGAGTTGCATTTTCTACAACAAATCAAGGTGACTGGACATCAAGATAAAAACATAACAAACGATTTGACTAAGCCAGCCAGTAATAGGCAACAGCACAACAACAACAACAACAACAACAGTAACAGCAACAGCTAACCGTTATTGTTATTGCTATTGCAATTGCTATTGGCCTGGCTCTGAGTCGCGCTGAGGCCTGGCTGCTACTCCTTCTCCTTGAGCCGGGCGCACCAAATTTGGTGCGAAACTGAAGCTGCGTTGTCGCAGTCTCCTCTATTTTTTCCATTTTTTTTCTGCTGCTGCTGCTGCTGCTGCCTCTTGCAGGCTGTCGTGGACATCGCACAGTGGTTGAGCAGCGCTAGGGTGGAAGAATTACATTACTAAGCTGAAGTAGAAAGTTGGCAGGAAAGACAAAGAGCTGGAAGACTTTGACAGGCTTGCCTGAGACTAGAGAACTGATTTGGGATCAAAGACTGAAGTAAGGATGAAGTAAGGCATATCTTTAGAGATTATTAGGTATATCATATGATATTTGGTCAGAGAAGTATTGTCAGGATGGAGAATTGAAGGAATTGTAAATCAGTTGAGAGAGTCGCAGAGGCTCTAGACTTCGAGAAGTGAACGAGAGCTGACGGATTGGTCAAAGTTTTAGACTTCTACGAACTCTAGGCAATTTCGTAACTGCACCTTATATATATACTATATACATATCCCAAGCTAAGTCTATATACTGTATATACCATATATTATCATATTATTTACCTATTGCCTTGCCCACATCACATCATATCCCATGGCTTCGCTCTAACACCCCCAATCCAGCATTTCCATGATGTTCGCTCCACTGTGCTGAAGTCGTGGCTGTCGTCGTCATATTGAAATTGAAAATAAGAATCGTATTTGGTAATTGTAATGAAAGCGAAAGGAGTGAAAACTTTTTACCCTGTGCCCGTGTGTGCGCTAAGTACGAGTGCGAGTGCGAGTTGGACAGAGTTTTTGTTTTGTTAGTTTTGGTCACAAAGATAGATCACCAAGGATTGTCGCAGCCACTTTCTATACACACACACACACATAGAGAGGAATACGCACAAACTGTGTGCAGTTCAATGACACAGAGCAGCGCGGATCAAAGCTGGCAATCTGAAGTGGACTCGTGCCTGGGGGCCCAACACTTATCGCAGCTTAGCCACGAGCAAATACCAATCGAAACCTTTTGACATTTTTATCACGCACAGCCGAGCCGAATGCTAATTGACCTTGACATGCGGAAGATATATTCGAATGCGTGCCGCTGATGCACTTCACGACGAAGCGAACAGAAAACGAAAGACTCAGGCAACGAACTTGACTCAAGAGAAGGCCCTCGCTGCAGCTGCCAAGTGTTTAGCCGAGAGTGTCTGTTGTTGCAACACCAGCCAGCCAGCCAGCCAGCCGGCCAGCCAGAGTGTTAATTGCAATTGAATCCAGTGTGACCAGATTGCGCAAACGCTTATCTAATTAACCCAACCCCCAACCGAATGCATCGATCCATAAGTAGCCGTTAATGTTGGGCCCAATCCTAATCAAACTGAATTGGTTTTCCAGCTTCAACTTAATTATAGTTTGTTGGCCATTTTGCTTTGTTATACGGTCACACTAATTAAGCGCATGCAACTCTGACAAGTGCATATTAAATATGCGATAAGCACAATAAAAAAACAACATGTAAAAGTGGGCAGGTAGGTGCGAGGGGGCGTGGTCATTAAAATGACACCAGCCGAGCCGAGACGAGACGAGACGGAGGCGACACTTCACCTTGGCGTTGTTATTGTTAAAAACTTTATCGCCCGGCGGCCGGCTACAACTTTATTTTGTTTGCCTTAATGTCCGAGGCGATAAAATGAAATTTTACACACTGCGCGCGGCATTCAAAAAGAAAACAGCAGAAATGGAAAATTGAAAAAGTGAAGCCAAGGTTGCAGCCAGCAGCCATCAGCCATCAGCCAGCAGCAGTTGCTGCTTGGCGACACTTTGTGACGCATGGGCACTAAAATTGATAACTCTATTGGCCATTCAGCTAGCGGCCATCAATTGCTCACCTGTTGATTGATTTCGCTGATTGCCAACACGTTTTCCATTTGCATTTCTCACACACACACACACACACACACACACATTTATGGCGGCCAATTATAATTAATTTCCATGCCTCAACGCTCGGGCAACTGCAACTGCAACTCTGTTGCTGGCTCTCACCTGCCACCTGTCCGTCCGGCCGTCCATTCGTCTGCCCGCCTGTCGCATCATCGCAGAATGCGCTGCATTTTGTCAATATGCAAAGAGCAGAAAACACGAAATGAAATGAAATGAAAAAGAGGAAAACGAAAGTCAATTGCCGCTCAACTGAGTTGTTGACTAACTGACCAACTGACTGACAGCAGCAGCTCTCACAAAATGCCAAACAACGCGGCCCCCTTAGCCGTTTACCGTTCAATAAACGACCCAGACCCAGACCCAGACCCAGAGCCAGACCCAGAGTCAGAGCCAGTGCAAGAGACAGGCCTGATGGCAGACCTAGCGACAGGCTCAGAGACAATCTCAGTGACAGAGACATGCCCAGCGGCAGAGCCGCAGATGAGGACAGAGCCAGGACAGAGCTGAAGCCTCAAGTCAGATAGAGCCAGAGATAGTCACAGAGAATCAAAGGCAGGCCAAGCTGATAGCCTTACAGCTTGGATGCAGGTGAAGATCTTCAGCCAGAGGCAGAGGAATAAATTCTATATATAAATTCTCGAAGGCAAAAGCTCATTAACTGAAGAGTTTGATAAAGATAGCAGATAAACCACATTCATATTCAAACAGAATGAAAAAGTATATTAAATATGAAAAGAAGCCCCATTTACATGAGCTTAACTGTAGCTGAGCAAAGACGAAAGCTCAGCAGAGGAAAACTTTGATGAAAGCTACAAAGAATATCTCAAAGAAAATGAAAGTAGGTAGCATAAGTATGCATATTAAAGCTCAGCTTGATAAAAAACTAAACAGAAACTGAAAACGAAAAAGTAAATAAAAAAAACTAAAAAAATATATAAAAATATAAAAGAAAACAGCCAATATTCCTTCTCAGCTTTGAAAGCTCATTAAAAGCAGAAAGTGCAAAGCTTAAATGCAGACTAAACACAAAACAAGTAAGAAAACTCTAGTCGAGGCCGCTCGACTAGGGTATACCCTGAACCCTGCATTCTTCGTTTCTTTTATATACACATGCACATGTATGTTCATTACAAGCAAAACATACACACACACATACACAGGCGCAAGCACACACAAGCGCAAGTCGGAGCGTCAGCTGTTGTTTGGCTGCTGTTTGCATGGCAATGCTATGGGAAATTAAATGTTTAATAACTTTTTTTCTAGCGCAACGATTTTGATCAAACTTGTTGGGCGTCATCATGTCATCCATATGTGTGTATGTGCCAAAGCACAAGTCTCTAGTATTTGAAATACGGGACTTACAAATTTGAGGCGAAGGGGGCGTGGCATCCAAAATTTAACAAAAACCGAAATTGTAAAAGGCTCACATCACACTAAGTGCAAAATTTGGAGACTCTAGCTATAAAGATGAATTATATAGATTTATATAACAGAGCATCGATTTCGTTTTTAATCGATAACATTAAAATTAAGACAGTTATCGATTTTTTTTAACAAACTCGATCTTTTCGTGCTATACAGGAACCTACATAAAAAATTTCAAGTCTCTAGCTCTTATAGGTTCTGAGAACGACGCGTTCATACATACGGACAGACAGACGGACAGACGGACAGACGGACAGACGGACATGGCTATATCAACTCGGCTTGTCATCCTGATCAAGAATATATATACTTTATGGGGTCTGCCACGCCTCCTTCTGCCTGTTACATACATTTCAACAAAAACATTATACCCTGATTTCCCATTTTTAATGGGTTCAGGGTATAATGAAAATCTGAACTATAAAAATAGAAAAACTATAAAAGGAAAATATAAAAAAAAATATAATAGAAAACAAGCAGCATTCATTCTCAACTTTGAAAGCTCATTAAAAGCTTAAAGTTCAATCCCAAAGCCGCTGCTGGCGTCTAATACGATTAACTGCCCACCTAAAGCCGTTGAAGAACTTTCAATTGCAGTGGAAAGCAAACAGAGACGATGAAGACCTTGTGCGTCAGCTCACATTAGTGCAGTGAATGGGAGATGGTAGCTGAGACGTCTAAAGGTCGTCGCATTTTGCGTAGATGCGCTGCATGGCAATTGAACAATTATTTAAATTGTTGTTGATTTCATTATGAAAGCTGCAAAGGTGAAACAAATGCAACAGTTGTTGCCAGTTGCCAGTTGCTTGTTGCTTGTTGCATGTTGCGGCCAATTGAATCGAAAAGAGAGCGAAAAAAAAACCCTTTTTTCATGTTTGCCACAACATTTTGCGGGCCAACAACAACAGTTGGCGGCGCTTTGGCTTTGTACTTGTCGTAGTTGTTGCTGTTGTTGCTTTAGTTGTTTCCTATTAACGATAAAAATCACATGACACGAACTGGTTGGCGATTTGGCCTCGACTGCAGCCAAAGAGTCGCTGCTTATATTTATTTTGATTTTATTTTATTTTAAGTCTTTTTTTTTACTGGCGCCGGCGCTAGTAACCCACTTAAATCCTTAACACACAGACGGACGGTCAGGCGGAGATTTGCGTTGGCCAATTATGCCACATTAAAGGCGATACATGAGGCATGGCCCATACTTTGTACGTGCCTCCGTTCAGGCTCGCTGCACATTACGCAACGCCAGCGTCAATTAAATCAGTTTTACTCCAAATATTTTAAAGGCAATGTCAACGTAAAGGATGCGACTGTAGCTGTATCCCTGTGTGCGTATATTTATGGCTCAATATATTGACAAGGGCTGGCCGCCTTTGGCGCTGGCCACGCCTGATTGAATTTATGTCTGCCCCGCATTGCACTCCAATTGTTTGCACAAAACTTTCACAAATTAACCCAAGCCCAAAAAAAACCTGTGAACTAAGAAGCGGAAAAAGGGCAGCAGGCAAAAAAAATGAGCTTGCAACGAGTTGCGGCAGCAGCGACTCGATTAAAATGCTGCACATTTAATTGGAAGCAAACGGGTCGCGCATTCTGGGTGGCCGGCACAGTGGGGTCAATGTGGTCAAGAATGAAGAGAGGAAATCTTTAAAAGTAAAATATAAAATTGAGAAGAAACAATAAAAGAAGAGAGGATATAAAGAAGAGGAGATTGAGTAAACAAAAATGTGCAAAATAAAATAATTAAAGTGTGAGAACTGACAGAAGAGAGCACAGCAGATAGAAGAAAGAAAGGCTACGTTGAGAAGCAGGCAATGGGAATAGAAAATAAACGAAGAAAATGAAGGTAAGTAAAAGGAGATGAGAAAAGCTTGAGCAGAGATAAGAGAAATGATAAAAGAAACGAAAGGAAGAGGATAGAATAAAGAGATATAAGAATATAAGCGCAAATAAGAGAAGAGAAGAAGAGAGAAATAAGAGCAAAAAAGAAAAAGAGAGAAGGAAAGAAAAGGAAGACAAAAAGTTTACCCTTAAACTGTCACGCCTCAATGGGCTAACCATATATACTATACCTATATAGAGCTGTATCTGCAGAGGAGATCAACTCCGATCGAACTTCAAATATTAAAATAAATATAAAATGCATATTATCTGCAAATTATTTAATTTTAAAAAATATATATATATAAAAATAAATTTTTAAATATTTTTTAAATATTTTTTTTATATTTCCTATATATACATTTATATTTTTATATTTCTTTACATATACATTTATATTTTTATATTTATATATATATATATTTTTTTATTTTCTTTTGATTTATATTTTTTACCCATAAAAATTGTGAATTCAAGCCACTGTGGGCGTGTTTCAAATTGCTTTTACGCCGATCGGTCAAGTGCAAGTGGTTATTTAAAGAATCGGCTAAAGAGCGTCGCATCGAGTGTCCAATGTTGGCGCCCCCATATGATGGCATTTTGTCCTTGCTGTTGTTGTTGCTGCTGTTTTTTTTTTTTTTTTGGGGGGGGAAGAAAGTTGAGCGACAGTTGCAACAGCAGCAGCAGCAGCGGCAACTGTTGCGGCAGTGTTTCATGTGTTGTTAAGTGAAATGAAAAGTGCATAAATAAATCTGCCGCCTCCTGTGGCAAGCGGCGCATTCACTGCGCTTGCAGCCGATAAGAATCGAAGCTGGCCAAAAGCAAAAGCAAAAACAAAAAAAAACAACTAAAACTGAGCAGCGCCGCACAAAAGAACTTTCGCTTTCGATTTGGGCAACTTTGTTTTTGTTACTTTGCCTTTTTTTCTCTCTCTCTCTCTTTCTTTCTTTCTTTCTTTCTTTTTGATTTGTAAGTAAAAGTGCGAGTGCATTATTTAAGCCAAGTTTGGTTATTGAAATGCAACCGGTCGCCCATGTGAAAATAGTCAGACAGATGGACGGCGAGACGAGCAGACAGACTGGCGGTCAGCTAACTGTATGCTATATGCAACAGCTATGGTCAGTGGAATAGGCACATGTGGGCGCAATTGAGTTTTAGATGTGGGTGGGGTGAGGGGAAGGAAGAAAAATATAAAATAATATATTAAAAAATAAAAAAAAAAATTTTTAAATATATATATTTATAAAAAAATATAAAAAATATACATATAAAAAAATATAATAAATAAATATATAGAGTATGCAAATTATATATATATATATATATATATATTTTTTTAAATATTTTAAAATCATTATTAAATTTTTATAAAATATTTTTATACAAATATAAATTTTTAAAAAATTTAAAAAATATTTTAAAATAATATACATATTTCTAGATATTTTAATAAAATATTTTATATATGTTAATCTTTGTAGATATATGAATATTAGTACTTCCTCTAGAATTCGCATACAAATAAATCATTTTCTCTCTCTCTCTCTCTCTTTCTCTCTCTGACTTTGCTACGCCTGTCGCCCACTGCACATATTCATGTGGACCAGCCTGTGCTTACATGTACTTAACAGCAATTATGCTCAGTTTAATGAGCCGCTGAAGTTGCCTGTCATGCTGCCAGACTGACTGATGGATGAGATTGCATAAGCAGCAAAGGCGCATGGCAACATTGTCAACAGCTCCCCCTGCCCCTGTCCCTGCCCCTCCCATCCAAGCCCAATCACGATCGCTTTCACTGTGTAGAATCGTTTAGAAGTGCAGCCGGAATGATATTTGCTTGTTAAGTTGATGCGGCGCAACGAGTGATAGTAAAAGTGATAGTCGTTTTTTCAATACCAGATTATTATGGCTTAAATATTTTACGACTTATATAACCACACACACACACACACATGGACAGTCGCACACGTCAAAGAAATTAAGCTACCAAAACACACACACACACTCAGCGACACATACAGAGATAGAGCCACGCACATCGGGGCACTTTTCTAATTAATTTCGAAATAAAAAAAATCTCAATAAAATTTCATTTTCATTGACAGCCGCTTTTCAACTGCACTTCGCCAGATGAGGCTGGCCTGAGACAACAACAACAACAACAACAACAACAACTTTGGTACACTTAATTGACAAGTGTGAAACTTTCGATTTCTATACACCCATTGACACACAAATATGCCCAAGTCGAGGAGGCTCATGCCTTGATTTGTTATGTCTAAATGTCACAGTTTTTTCCACGACGGGGGCGTGGCTGCGCTTGCAACAAGGTGTGCTGCCTGCCGTCAGCCTGCCTCGCTGCCTCGCTGCCTCTCTGCCTGTCTGACTGCCTCTGCAATCTGTTATCGACTCGTCTGATGGCTTCGCCTGATAATTATGTGATAGGCCTGAGAAGTCGAGTGTTAAACTGGCAGCAGCAAACGCTCAAATTAAATGATTAACTAACATTCGCTCGATCCCGTCGAGTGGCATATTCGCTACTTTATTTGCTTTGGCTGCCGGAGGAACGTGCCAAATAGGTGAAATTTCTGACTATCTCACGTCTCTCTCTCGCGCTCTCTCGTGCTCAAGTGCCGCTCCATGGCGATTTGATGCCACAAACTACATATACTATATATGTATATATAAACAACTCAATATGTTTCAATTATTGCTGGCGGCGTTCGTAACAAAAATCTGTTTTCTCAGCAAAAAGGAAAGTTGTCATATATTTCAATTGAACAGCTTAATTGTGGAAGCGAGTCTGCTGCTGCTGCTGCGACTTCGAGTCGGTCTTCATTAAATATGAAGAACTATGGGAAATTTAGCTAGATAAAGGGGACGGCGGATGGTTGGAGTGGTTAAAGGTGGTGAGCGAGGCAGGGAGATGGAAGAAGGAAGTTGTTTACTACATAGTAGAGGTAGCTTAAATGAGGGATTGCCTGCTACAGTTGAACCTATTCCAACTATAGAGACACACTTCAATTTATATATATTTATATAGCTATAAATGGTTGGCTTATATGATTCTATGTCTCTTCTATCTTTATAGCTTTTTCTTATAGTTCTCATCATTTTATAAGATTTCTTAAGCTCATCAAGAAGTTCTTTCAGCTTAATCTACTTAACTCCAATTGCATATCAAAATCTCAATATTATCCCCCCACGACTCCTTCATATATCTCTCAACTCATCCTTTCTTTCCCATATATATACATTTCTTCAAAACTCTAATAACAATATCATTAGAGAAGACACGCAATTTAAGCCTTGTCAGTTCTCTCACCTTAGAATATTTCAATTCAGCAAAAATCTTTTTGTTAGCTCAAAACTGCTGAAGCCTAAAGCTAAATCAGCTTGCAAATGCGCTCAAGGATTGATTTCCCAGAAATGCGATTCTCATCTCGTTCATATTTTCAGCTCTTGACAACCCATAATTAAAAATCAATTTGGCGCGCTTAGAAGCGGCTCATGTCAGCTGCTAGCAAACATACAAAGCGTGTATTATGCAAGAGCCGACAGCCAACAAAGTCTATCCATACATTTATATATATGGGAGCAACATAAAGAAGTGACTGAGAAGAGACTGCGAGACTTGCAGATACCCTTTGGTGGAAGTTGTATATAGAGATAGTTATGGTGGAGGCAGAGCTGAAGATAGGCAAAGACTTAAAGGACATTTCCTTAAACTTGAGCTACATAAAATAATATATATTTCAAATTTCAAGTCTATAGCTCTGGTAGGTTTCGAGATTGCTGCCAGAAAACAAAAAAATCTGAATCGTCTGAGTCCAACAGCTCATTTAGAACAAAATTCTATATATACTCTATATATATACATATCTGCCTTCCTTCTATATATACTTTATATATATAAATCAACCACAAAATAAGTCTCTTTAGCCCATCTCAAGGGGTATCCACAAATAATAATAATAAAGTTCGTTGCCTAAGTCTTTTGTTTTGTCAAAGGTGCAGGCAACATAGCCAGCAGTCGCATCAACGTGAGCTCAACATATCAACACAAATATCTAAAAACAAACACATATAGCAACTATATACATATTTATATATATATATATATATTTGTATAGGTAGGCTGTCGGTTATGCGGAGTTCACGCTATGTCAAGCATGATTTTGTTGTTGCTTCGGGGCTGAGTGGCTAAGTGTAGCTGCCGTCGCCTTCCCAGCTGCCATAGAAACTCATTAATGAGCGCACAAACTGGCATTTGACAGATTTTTTAATTAAACCATACAAATTGCAATTTTTCATGGCTCTGGCGCTGCAAAGCGCTTTTTCAGTTGCCTCTATTTGTGTTTACCTTTTCTCTCTCTCTCTCTTCGTAGACAATCTGAAATGGCAAATGCGAGCACGCAGCTGCCCTATTTAACCCTAAAAATGTTATGCTCACCCAAAATGTTATTCATTTTATGCCTAATTAATCTTTAATATGCAAACACATGCGCCGAAGATCGTGAAAAGCTTAACGAAAGTCTCTCTTAAGTTATGTCTTTATTTAAATGAGCTTTGCTTTGGTTACTAGATTTTTTTTATATTTATGACTAATTAATGTTAAACATTTATTAGTAAATGTAAACAAAAGCTCTTTAAAGCTTTCACAATAAAGTTTATTTGATTTATAGATAATTATATTATATTATTATCTTGATAATTATTGATTCAGATTTTAATCTTCTACTACTCTAATCTCTACTGTTGTTGGCATGTTGAAAGCTTTCAGCTTATACAAGAAAGCACATTAAAAGCTTGAAATCTTCTCTTTATATGCTCGTCAATTGCTAAAGCTATTTATTGTTGAGCGTAATTATAGTTAAGTGTAAGCAAAAGCTTACGAAAGCTTTCAAGAGTTGCGCTTAAGGCTCCCATCGGCTCTTAAAGCTCTACAAATATTGCATAATTCTCCGATTCTCTGCTCTACCAATTACTTGTGATCAAATCTGTGTACTCAACGCCTAAAGCTGCTTTTGGCTCTCTGATCATTTTGCTTCCCCCCGTTATCGATAAAAGCTCCTTTTATCGATTGCTTAATACTAAAAAAACAAATTTACATACGCACTTAGCTAATGAATTACGCTATGTTTGCATAATCATCATCATTATGAACATTATAATCATTATCATCATCAAGTTGGTGGATTGCAGGCTGGCTCTTTTGCTCCTTTCACTTTCTGCACAGCGAATGCCTAATTATTCCTGACCGCCTACACAGCAGCCCCCTCAAGCAGCTCCCCCATCCCCTCCCGCTGCATTGTCTCTAGCTGAGATTTCGCACATAATTAAATTGCGCAAAAATTTACATGAAATTAATCGTTTTATTGTTGTGTCTCGCTGGCATGTGCCATGCGGAAACGTCGCCCTACCAAAAATGGCCACAAAAAACCATAGGCAAACAGTAGCCGATGTCCACTCGCGACGGAGCTCCACAAAAAGCAGCCGCAGCACGCAAGATTTATGCGCCTGCGCCTGCGCTGCGCCTGCGCTGCGCAGCCAACAATTATTGAGGCAAAAGCAAAGGCATAAAATTCATTAGATTTCTTCGAAGCGCTCGGCTCATTTCACTTTCGCAAAGCAATTACATCACGTCGATGATGCGCGATAGAAATTTATGCCAGCGCCGGAGATCTGGAACAGCCACAAATTTTAATTAGGCAAAGCAGGCCGAAGCTTTGCATATTGAGGAATCTTTCAGCTGGGTTCTGGCTCAGTTATCGAGCGAAAGTCGAGCTGAGTAGTTGGAATATGGCTATAGTTCTCTGGCTGCTGCTGCTTCTCTTCACTCTATCCGCAGCCTCCCAGCCGTACAACATCTCCAGCAATCCGCAGATCAATGCCATCGAGCAGCTGGAGCTGCTGCCCACGCGCATTGTGAACGGCGTGCGCATACCCTGCCAGCGTGCGCCCTACCAGGCGGCGCTGCGCTACGAGGGTCAGTTCATCTGCGGCGGCAGCATCCTGACCCGTTACTGGATACTCACGGCGGCCCACTGTGTGGCCGGGCAGCGCGGCAGCTATCGAGTGCGCGTGGGCTCGACGCAGCAGCCGCGCGGCGGACAGCTGCATCGGGTCAAATCGATTGTGATGCACGCCAACTACAACCAGCGGACGATGCAGAACGATTTGGCTTTGTTGCGCCTGGCCACGCCCCTCAGCTATGGGCGGTGCGTGCAGCCAGTGCGTTTGCCCAGCAGCATCAAGCGGCAGAGGCCACCGCGCTGCCTCCTGGTCAGCGGTTGGGGCCTGCGCAAGGAGACGGCGCAGAACGTGCAGCGCCACCTGCGCGCCACATCCGTGTGCAGGGTATCCACTAGTCGCTGCGACCGCATGTACCGCAAGGGCGGCGTGCGCATTTACCGGCAAATGATGTGCGCCCAGCGCCTGGGCCACGACAGCTGCTCAGGGGACTCAGGCGGTCCGCTGGCATTCCGGCGCACGCTCTACGGCGTAGTCTCCTTTGGCATTGGCTGCGCCAATCGCAACTATCCGGGCGTCTATGTGGATGTGAGCAGATATAAAGAATGGATGCTGAGGATTATAGAGTCGTACTCCTAAGATTTGTAAGAAATGGAAAAAAAAAATTTTAAAGAATTTTTAAAATAAATTATAAAAAAAATTTAAAAAAAAATTATGTACAAAAAATTATTTAAAAAAAATAGAAAAAAATGTTTAAAACAAATATAAAAAAAATTATAAAAAAATGTTTAAGAAAAATATTGAAAAAAACTATGAATAAGCCATTTAAAAAAAATATTGTAAAAAATATGAATAAAACTATTTAAAAAAAATTATAAAAAAAATATTAAAAAAAATATTAAAAAAAAATATTTAAAAAAAATTATTTAAAAAAATATTTTAAAAATAATTCTTTTAAATAAAAAGAAATTTATGTATCTCAGAAGAAATTTATTGCGTAAAATAAATATTTCTGAACTTTATACCTAGCTAGCCCCAGGTATTCACCTTATAGATATCTTCTACCTGAGTCAAATCTTTGATATATGTATATGTAGATATGAAAATATCTTCTATACATAGTATATACGTCATACATGTATCTCAAATTCCTAGGATATTCCAGCTTTCATCTGAAGCATCACAGCCCTCTTAAGCAATTTGCTTCGTATTTGTAAAACTTGCCCACTTATTTGGGCTCTCATCTTCCTTCCTTGATCTAACATCAATATTCAGCAACTGCTCAGATATTTTTCTCTTTACCATTTTTTCCATTCGGTTTTTTTTTTCTGGCTGCTTGGAAATTTGTGTAAATTATGTATTTGTGCACTTTTGATTTCATTTAAACGAAGTTTCCTGATGGCCCCCAGCGCATGTCAAATATCAAAAGCAAATCGCGTCGGGCAGCCACTTGCGCAACACCACATCCAGCACAGCCGCCACATCCACAACGTAGCATCCAAAGCAAAATATCACTGCCATATGCGGTGGGCGTGCTCCGTTAATGCTGCCGCTGTCGCTGCCGTTGCTTTGGCTGCTGCGCCCCCTCCTGGAATTAACATAATCGTGCTCAGCCTCTGCCGCCGCCCTGCCCAGCTCCCTCTGCCTGCCGGAGCAAAGTGTTGAGAGCTGGCGATGGCTGTCAAGTGGTGGCTGCTGGCCATGCGAGCTGAGGATGTGAGCTGACGTTGCAGCAGGCCAAACTGTGCCGTTTAGCACTTTTGCCCCACTGTTGTGCAATGCGAGCAGCACTTCGAGTGTCTTTCCTTTTGTTAAAATAAAGTTTTTAATTTTATGAAAATATGCCTTTAAATTTTACTTTTGTTTAGCACGTGTATATATATATGTGTGTAAGTGTGTGTATGTTTAGCTATATGTATATATATAATATATATATGTATGTATATGCGTGTGTAAATCTCTTGAAGCATTTCCACATCAGTTTTTGTTTTTGCTTTTTTTTATATTTTGTTGTTGTTGTTTTTTGTTTTTTGTTTAACATTAAGTTACGCTTAGACAAAATTTTTACGTATTCTAACCTAAATGTATACCATTTCTTTTGTTTAGCATTTAGTAATAATAATAATTGTTTATATAATTCTTGCTTTTGTTTTGTAAATTTTAAACTATTTGCTATAAAAATGTTCAACAGCAAAATTATATGCATTGCATTTGGTTTTTGAAAGGTGGCCCAAAAACACAAAACGCACATAAATTCTATTTTTTTTTTCTTTTTTCTTTTGTTTTTTGAAAAATTTCATAAAAATGTGTTTTAAAAAAATTTAACTTTCGTTTTCGTTTTTTTCTTCTTCTTCTTCTCTCTTTTTAGCGTTTGAAAACAAATGTCGCAAAAAACGTAAAATATTTTTAAAAAATTTTACAATTACAAAGCACAGACACAAAAAATGTTTGTTGTTGTTGTTGTTAGTGTGAATATCCTCTCGACAATGCACAGTTTGTTTAGTTTGTTTTTGTTTTTTTTTTTTAAAGCTATATAACAATTCAATTTCCGATCTGAAGCGATCCTTAAAATGGTTGCATCTTTTGGTTTCTACAACAACATTTAACAGCTATGAAATAAATTATGAATAGGCAGCCAATCGGGGGACTTGACTCGAATATGGATCGTTTACAATTGTTGATGCTCAGTGCTGTTGTTGCTCGTATTAACATTACTATAATTATGATTATTATTAACTATACATTTGGAGTTGATTTCTATTACAAATATATTTTAAAAGCCAGACAGAGAAAGAAAGAGAGAGAGAGAGAGAGAGAGAGGGAGATAGGGAGATAGGGAGAGATAGAGCCTATTTAAAAAACTGTTGAAGCCTACACATTGCACGTAACTCTGTTTGTTTATGTTGCAGCTGTTGTTGTTGTTGTTGTTGTAGTTGTTGTTCACTCATACAACACATCACATATTTTACAGTTTAATAATACTTTCTTACACTTAATTTTGTTATTAGTTAATTCATATTTATCAGTTTGTTGCTATTGCTGCTGTATGATGGTTGTTGTTGCTCTTTATCTTCTTCTTGTTGTTCCCCGTCAATGTCGTGTGGTTGTGGTTGTTACTGTTGTTGTTGGTTGTTGTTTTAGCTGCTATTAGTTGCTGCTGTTGCTGTTGCTCATTCCGCTGCTGCTGCTACTGTTGATTATTATTATTGTTATTATTATAATGTTGATTGATTGATTGACTCCTTATGACAAAAACGGATTCGTTGCGGCTGCCTCCGGTTTTATCCACGGCATGTTGTTGTTTTGCTGTAAGAATTGCAATACCAAATATTAATTTCAACTGTTTCTGAAGCATAACACAGATTGGCGCTAAGTTAAGCAAAACTATCTACATGCAGTTGCTAGCAGCTACGTTCGATTATGTTTAGTTGGTTAGTTTAGTGTAGATTTAGTTATAGATTTTGTTTTGTTTTGTTTTTTGCCAACTAATGGGCATTTGGTGGCTTTAGTTTCTAGTATTATTTTTGGATAGCAGAGCATGCACATTCGAAAAAAACATTTTACCCATTTGCATTGTATTTTTTGCATATTATTGCATTATTGTTTGTGTTTTACTTAAGCGTCCAAGCCTCCATTGTTGGCTACAATTAGAAAATATTATGATCAACTGTGTTCTGTTGTTTGGTTTTTAGCTTCAGCAGCTGCTTGTTAACAATGATTACTCAAGTTGTTTATACGAGAGAGAGAGAGAGGGAGAGATAGATAGAGAGAGGGAGAGATAGATAGAGAGCGATAAACAGAAAATGAAACTGTAGATATATATGGAGAGTACTGCCAATTGGGCCAGCTAAGGAGAGTTTGCAGTCTCCACTCATTCAGTTTCATTTTCTGCAGCGCAGTTAGGACATTCGCTAGCACTTGTTTAAGGAAATCATACAAATAAGAAATCAGTAAAAAATATACTAAACAAATCACAAACAAACAAAACTCAAGCAAAGCAACAACGAATCGCAAATCTGTTTCTGTTTCTGGCAATATCAGTTAGCAGCAACAACGACGAGTCTCCAGCCGAACTCACTTCCAATTTGCAGTAGGTGCCGCCAATGGCTGGACTGGGGTGGCCATAGATGCCGCTAGGTGGCGCCATGTTGCCGCTCTCATAGCTCAATGGTGAAATGCTAATGCCCGGCGTATCGGCCAACGAATCGGATAGAGCGCTGCTGTAAGTATGCGTATAGGGGGAATAGCCGGGCGTGTTATAGTTGCCGCTCCCATACTGCACGGAGGGCGACGGAGCCGAGGGACTGGGATAATAGGAACGCTGCTGCGTCGGCGATTCACCCAATATGTCCATGTTGCGTATGTTGTCAATGCCGGGACTAGTGTAGCCATAGCTATGACCATAGAAATTGTTGTTGTCACGCTGTTGATTGTTGGTATTGTTGTTGTTGTTGTTGTTATTGTTGTAGAATTGCTGCTGTGGACGGGACAGGGGTGGAGGTTTATTGAAGTCACCTAGCAGCTGAAAGTCATCCACTAGCGGCAAGCTAGTCGGACGCAGCGGCTTTAGAGGATTGGGCTATGATTCGATTCGATTCGATTTGGATTTGATTTGTTGCATGCAACAGTTGCTCGAGATAAGAAAGCAAAATAAATGTACAAGGGGAAACAAAATGCAATGAAGAGATAGACAGAGAGAGAGAGGAAACGATAATAGTAGGGAAGAGTAAAGTAAAAAGAATTACCCAAAAAAATGATTAGACTAAACGCAGAAGATCTCAAACAATATAGATATCTGACAACCAAATATATAGCTAAGCACACGTGCACACACGCTCGCCCACTCACCTGAGAGGCTGCACTGACGCCACCGGTGACCGGCGCCCAGGGATCCTGATTCATGTTGACGGGGAAGGGCGGCTGTTGTTTCAATTGATTGATGGACGGCACCTGGTGGGATGAATAACAATAGTTAGACAGGAGTTTCGAGAGAGAGAGATATATATATATTCGTATTTACGGCTGGCTGCTGCTGCTGGAATAGATTCGTTTTGGGTGGCATCACATTGTCCGCGAATGGATTGTAGGCGGGCGCCAGTCCTGACTGCGTCTGGGGCGTGTTTGGCTTAATTAGATTATCCAAATTGACCAGCGCTGAGTTCTCGCCAAGGAATGCAAGCGGATCACGATACGGCTTCTTTGTGGTGGCGCCCGTTGACGGATGCACTGAGCCATAGTTCGACGAAAGCGGATCCATGTCGTCCAGCAGCGAAGCTGTCAATCAAAACAAGTTAACAATCACTGAGTTTACTGGGGGAATATGTTCAGTTACCATTGTTGTTATTGGAGGCATTAGAATTGTTATGTTCGGCACTTTTGTTGCGATTGGTTATCAAATCGAACTCATCAAAGTCGGGCGATTGCTTCTGCAAGATAAGAGCACAAGAGATTAGCTTGAGGTGCTTCCCATTGCTGATTAGGCACTTACTTTAATGGCGCCCGTCTGCATTGCCTTCCAGGGATCATCCAAGGTTGCCGCACTGGGCTGCGCTGCTGCCCAGGGATCGGCTGGAGCGGCTGGCGCTGCAGCAGCTGCTGCTGGCGGCGCTTCGCTAAGCCAGGGATCCGCCGAGCTGCCATTGCTGGCCGCGTGTATTGTAGGTGGAGCAGCAGCCAATGCAGGGCTAACTGCTGTTTTCGTCAGCCACGCGTCCACAGGCGCTGGCGCTGCAACTCGACCGTTTTGGTTGGCATTCCCGTTCGTTTGTAGCCAGCCCTCGTTGGAGGAGCCCGACGCCAAGGATGGCGACTGTGTGCGCAGGCCCCAGGCATCGCCGGGTGCGCCCAAAGCCTGAGGCGGCGCCTGTGCACCGGCGCCCAGTGGCACTCCTTCATTCATAAGGGTGCCAAGGCCAGCCGAGGGATGCCACGGATCGACGTGGGGCGATGCGGCAGCGCCGGCCCAAGGATCTGACAGTTGACTAGCTGCACGGCTCGAGGGCGCAGCCCACGGATCCACAACAGCAGCAGCAGCAGCGCCGCCAGCAGCGCTAAAGGGTGGACTCGAAATGCTTGTCGCGCCCAGCGAGATGTCCAGCAAGTCCAGCAAATGGCTCTGTTGCTCCTCCTTCTTGGCCGGCGCCGGTATGGGTCGGCCACTTGAATCTCGACTGAGGGTTGAAATAAGGTTAGGGAATGAAGGATAGCAATAGCTTAACTATGCTTACTTGAAGTCCTGTTCACTCTGGCTGAGCGCTAGCTGCAGACGCACATCGTCGCTGCGCCGCTTGGCCTCCTCCTGCTCGGCCTCCTCCCGCGACATGGCCATCGCCAACTGCAGCTGCAGCTCCTCCTCGCCAGCTGTCTGTGGACGCACCATTTCCAGCTCGGAGGCATTCTTGGGCGGCTCCTCCTGCCAGCCCGGCGGCATGTCTCGCTGTGAGGGCCCGTCGATGTAGCCATCGCTGCCGAAGCCACTCGGATGGAGAGCGAAACGTTCTTTGGCTTTCAGCGCCTTCACACGCTCGTTCTTGAGCCGCTCGTCGTCCTTGAGCAGATTGACCAGCTGTTTGGCCTTCTCGCGCACATGCGTGCCCTGATCCTTGCCCTCCTCGAAGTAGACAAACTCACGCAGCGTCTGTATGGCAAATATGTTCTCCTTGCACTGCTGGGCGACCTTCTCGGTGCCCGTCTTGATCAGATACTCGAGCAGTATGAGCGCCTTGTAGACGTGGCGCCAGTTCTTGCCATGATCGTTCAGACGCTTCCATATCATTTGCATTATCTCCGAGAAGGCGACCACATTGTACGTCAAATCGGCTATTTCGGCCATAATTGTGGCCGACGGCCCCCATGGATCATTGGAAGTGGCCTCGCGCACCTTGACCTACCCAAAACAGAGAGAGATTTAAGTGTGAATTGGGATAATCCTAAAGGTATTTGATTGGGTACTCACCTGTGCATCGGAATAGTTGTGCGCGAGATTCTTGATGTTTCTGCGTAGTCCGGCGACATTGACCTGCATATCGTCTTTTTGTTTTCTCACTGTGTGACGAAAAGAGTGAAGAGGCGTATTAACATGGCTCTAACTGAATACAATTCTCTGCGTCTACAGTATATATGTAGTCTATGTAGTACTATGTTCGTCTAGATCTGCTAAACCTTTCTTTCAAATCAAATTTGTGTGTTTTCTCTTGAATTTTGTATCAAATACATTCGAATGCTACCAAAAACAAAATGGATTCCGTGTGTTGAATGTCACTATATACATATATATGTATATATCTGGATATATACCAGATGTGTTTATATATATATATTGAGAGGACTATAATCAATACGAACGAAAGAACAGAAATAATTCCAAATAAATCGCACAGGGGCGCATCTGCTCCTTGGGACTTTAGACTGTTACATATAAAGAGATATATATTTATATGGACGGGGGTGTATCTATGTGTCTATGTGACTATGTGTGTGTGTTCTGTGTCAAAACTCAAAAACAAATGCGTGTAGTTTATAGATTTTGGAAACAACAATACAAAATTCATGGCTACTTTTCAACTAAAAGCTTTGGTCAACTCTTATACACCCATGTTCACATTTATAGTGTCATGTATCAAATCAAAAGCGTGTGTGTATATATATATAAAATCATATGCGGTGTATTTTAGGTAAAAGTTTATGCAAAGAAAACATTAAGACTTACTTTTCGGTTTGTTTTTGTTTTTTGTTTCTTTGCGTTTGACTTATACAAGTTTTTGTTTTTTTTTTTTTTTGGTTAGTTTGCTTTCTCTATATACGCTATATATAGAAGGTGTTTGTTTAATTGCTTGAGTTTTTCTTTAGCTTTTTTGTTTTGCTGTTATAAGTGCTCCAAAGCAAGCTAAGTATGAGATACAAGATAATACAGTCAAAATACGTAGTATAAGAGTACATAGAGATAGATATATATGTATGTATATATATATATAGAGAGAGTTAGAAGTGTTGTGCAGTATTAGGGCACATACAAAAAAAAAACAAAAACCATAAGTGCAACGAAATCAGGAAAAGGAAACTAAAAAGTGCTCGAGTGGGGTCCAAGTTCAAGTCTAGCATAGACCCGTAACACCCTGACACACGCCGCAGCTATTTGTAATTCAATTTGCAAACGGAAAATGTACAAAAATATACAAAACAAAGCAAAAACTGGTAAGAAAACGGCGAACAAAGTCGAAAGCGAAGCGCTCTGTGCAGACAGACAAAAGCTGAGTGCTACACACGCGAAATTAGAAGACTGCTAATTGCAGTCGTCGTGGAACTGGTGAACAGTGCTGCCAATTTAGCTATAAGCAATCAATTTTTTTTAGCTATTTCTGGCTAAAGCCATGATCACGCTAATATACCCGTCCTCTGCCTGCTCTATTCAGTATACCAAGAAGCCACACGAATGCAGCGAGAAGGGGAGAAGAGTATTTGCTATAAATAGCTAAGCTGCCTTATGCAAAGCAAAATACGCAAGAATTATAACTGTTTTTTATCATAGACAGAAAACCGAAGGTCGCACCTTCCTTCAGCCGTTAATCAATGTGAAAACTTAAATAAATATCAAAAAAAAATCACAGACTAATTTCGCATGTGCTAATGCAATTAAACACAATTCCTAATGCTTCGTAAACAACATTTCGTTGAGATGTTTTAGAGTATCAGAAAATAAACAACTAAAGCTAATCCACACAATTCACGTCAGAGAACGTTGCCTAATTAAAGCTGATAAGATATCTTGAGTAATGCCATTCGGACAGAGTCAGGTAAGCCGCACACAGATATTTCGACATCTCGAGAATCGAGAACAAGTTGGCATGAAGTGCGAGTGAGCAAGCGAAACGCACTTGACACATATTGGAGCCGGCTTGAAAAGAAACTTCGTGCAGATTTCGAACTCGAAAAGAGTTCGAAACTAGTCGAACGGGTCTACCTACTTGTGTGTGTGTGTGTGTGTGTGTGTGTGTGTGTGTGTGTATGTTTTTGTGAATGCTGCGAGATTCATTGACCGCAGCTCAGTTGTAATGAGCAGTGCGTGCAGATCAGACAGTGTGTCTCTGTGTATGTGTGTGTGTGAGAGAGAGAGATGCGGGCCGCTAGTTAACGGTTTGTTTGTTTTGTTTTGTTTGCTCTCTCGCTCTCGGTGCTCGCTGCAGCAGAAATAGAAGTCAAAAGCAACACGAATAATTCAATTAAACAAAAACAAGCAAAATTTAGCCGAAGGAATTGACAATGAGGGGGAGGTGCAATGCCCTGAACTTGAGCCAGACACCAAACAAGCAAGAGAAAGGAAACGCGGCGAATTTGTGGGGTGGTTGTTACGACGCGAACTTTCTTTGTTGTGACGCTTTATTTTTCTTTTTTTTTGTTTTTTTTTTGCACTTGACTTTTGCGACGTTTTTATTGCCAAAAATATATTAGGGGTCTGTCTGTGTGTGCGTTTGTTTGTATATGGATATAAACCGAGCAGTGGAGAAGCCTTGAGTTGAACGTCAAGTTCAATGAACGTTGGCTAAAAAACAATTCGCGCAGCGGGCGAGAGCTTTGTCGAGATCGAGATCACAAGCGAGACTGAGCAGGCGAGTGAGTGCGTGATGCGAATTGATACGAATTGTGATTTAAATGGCGGACAGCAGCAGTTAGAGCAACAACAGCAACAGCAACAGCACTCGACGAGTCTCTGAGCACACACATTAGAGAAAATATTCCGCCGTGCTTTTTGTTTGTGTGTTGTCTAATGCTATTATGAACCCCTTTGTTTGCGGCTTGTCCGTTTTATCGTTTAGCGCAATGTTGCGAATGTGTGGAGAATCGATAATGGGTGCATGTGTGTGTCTGTGTGGAAGAGTCGAAGGTCAGCATTTGCATGCCGCAGCCCACTGTGCAGCGCTCTGATCTTGCGCTCGCTCGCTCGCTCCCACTCTCTCTCTCTCTCTCTCTCATCTCTCATTTCTGACTCTCCCATCACTAATGCTGCAGTTGGTGCATGCGGGCGTTCAATGTGGGGCGTATGCAGTATGTGTGTGTGAGTGTGTGTGGCTCTGTGATAACAAATCGAAAACGAAAATTACGATTAGATTTCATAAATTGTTGTGGTATCTTCATATTTATTGCTGGCAGAAAGACACCTTCATTCATTAGTCACTTCTATTGCGGCGAAATGGGCAACATAAACCAGTTCCAGCTATGACTAAGCGGCGAGGCGGCGGCGAAACGAGCCGGCGAAAATACACAGTAACAACTGTTATCAACAAAATATATATATATTTGTGTATATATATATATATATATAAATAAAGAAACAGAACTACAATTACGAAAACTATTAAGCAGCTCGCACAGTTATTATTTTCTGAGTGTACAACAAAAATGACAACTTCCGTTAAGTGAAGCACACATTTGTGACGTACGCACACACACGTATGTATGTATGTATGTATATGTACAATATGCTCATCTTGTTTACAGTATTCGCTGCCAATAATAAAGTATATGTATATATATAAAAGAAAAATAATATACAAACACAAAGAAGCAAACTAAAGAGAAATGCTCTTGCCCCAAACGCGCTGCCCACGTCCGCTTACCTGCTGCAATACTTCTTTCTCTCCGCTCTGTGCGTTGCGTTTGCTGCAGTTAGCTAGTCTGTGTGTGTGTATGTGTGTGTGTGTGTGTGTGTGAGTGTATGTGTAGGTGTGTGTGTATATAGTGTTTAGTGTATAGTGTTTCTATATGTGTATGTCTGCGTGTGCCTGTGTGTGGGGCTCCAAGAAACAACGACAACTACTCCTCCCAGCTAGTTTGATATATTTTTACGACTTTCTTTTTGTATGCGCCCGACACAGTCACAAGACGATGACAACAGACGGCGACGTCAACAAAATTGCAATGGAAACCAATTATATGCAGTTGCAGTGTACGCGTTATTTACACAATTCTTTAGCACGAAACACACACACAATTGTTAGCCAAATATAAATATGAAACAGAGCAATGGATTTTCGTGTTTTGTATGGCTTTTTTGCGATTGCTTTCTTTTTCTGCTGCTGTTTTGCTCCGTCTCCTATCGCTGACGATGGTATAACTAAAGAAAAGAAGTTAAGCGATACATCGATAGCATAGTGGCGGTACAACTGCGTGTGCACAGCTATCGATGACAAGGCACGACTGGCGATTAAAAAAGCCAAAATTGCAATAAATTAATAAATAATTAATAAAAAATATCTATTAAAAATACTTAAAAAAACAATATTTAATATTTTATATAATAACAATTTAATTTGCTTTTATTTAAGAAAAGCAGCTACAGCAAGTCAGGGCCGATAGTGCTGTGGACTAACATAGTTATGTTATTGGTGAGCCGCCACACAATGCAGAATGCTGTTAATTAACAGCGCTAACGTTATTTGTTATATACTGTAATAAAGCGCGCTAAAATGTAATATTTGAATTTGAATTTTGATTTAAGTTATTTTAGAGCATAGAAACAAATTGTTGTTTTTATTTACGACTTTATTTAGAATACCATTTTCATTTTCGTTTATATAATTACGCGCTACAAACTAAATTCATTTGTTAACCAACTGATAACAATATATAATTTCTTTCTGTGTGTTTTATGTGCGTTGCTACTGCTCTGTGTGTGTGTGAGTATGTGAGAGTGTATGTGTATGTTTCGGTGTATGTGTGTGTGGTTTGTTCGTTTTTCTTTTTTTTTTAACATTATTTATTTTTATTTTTTTGCTGTTCTTCTGTGTGTGCTTTTTGTTTAACTCTAAGTACCTACTTGTAAAACTTTTCAACGTATGTATATGCTGTATACAGTTATTTAAATATTTATATATTCGCTCTCCTGCCACTGGCCAGACAAGCTGTACCCACGCCCCCAACCCGCCCAGCAATCAACTTATAACTTAAAGCCGGTCCAAAGTCTCGTTCGTCCTTGCGTCCCTGCGTCCTTCCATCCGGGTCGATCCGCTCGCTAGATTTGCCGTTGCTCTCAAAGTGATTGATTCGATTCGATTTCGCGTTTCAACTTACATTTAACTTAAAACATACAATCCAGAAAAACATTTCGTTTGCATGCCACGCCCCCCGTACGCCTGCCAGCGCCTTTACAGTTAAATAATTCTTGTGTTGATTTTCTTTCTCTTTTTTTGTTTGTTTAGTTTTAGTTATTTTTTTCTCCTTTTTTCTCTTCTCTCTTTGTTGCCTCCTCACTGCTCCGGTGGCTCCTCGGGTATCTGGAGATGCTGTGCCGCGTGCTCCGAGGGATACTCCTCGTGGACCGAGTTGGACTGCGAGTCGGCGTCCTCCTCGAGCAGATTCGATTTGCTCGGTGTCGGCACCAGCACCACATTCGGTATATACTCGACCGTCTCATACTCTGTCTTGGCCACCGGATCGGCCTCGGCTTGCTCCGCCGGCTGAGCCTCTGCCGGCGCCTCGACTGCCTCGTCCGTGGCGTTCATCTGCGAAGGCTTCGGCTGATTGGGCTCCTCGATGTCCAGGACAACGGGCACCGTATCGTTCGGCTGCGGCGTTGTGGTGCTGGTGGTTGTAGTGGTTGGCGCTGTGGTCGTTACCATTTCCATTGCGCTCACCGCAGTGGGTGTGGTTGCGGCACTCACAGTGGGTGGATTCGTCGTTGTTGTCGTCGTCGTTGTTGTTGTTGTCGAAGCTGTCGAAGCTGTCGTTGTTGTTGTTGGGTTTGTGGCATTCGCCTCCACCTCGAGCACTGGCGCCGGCGTGGTTGTGGCCGCTGCGGCCAGCAGCAAGGTGGGCGCCACGGCCGGCGGTGCAGCTATTATAACGGGATTGATCAGCGGCTGCCCGAGCGTCGCTATAATCGGCGGCAACAGCTCGTCGTTGTTCTTGATCAGAATGGGCGAGGGCACGAGCATCTGGACGAGCGGCTTGGCGTCCTCTGCATCGACTATCTTCAGCTTGGTCACCAGCAGCGGCAGATCATAGTTGTAGAGCATCGGCAGCACCGTGCACACCTCCTGGTCGTTCTCGAAGCACTGCGATCGGCCCCGAATGCGCGCATCCTGCGCGATCATCAGCCGGCACAGCTCGTTCAGGCGCACATCACACATGATGGGATTGTCTAGTGGGTGGTAAAGGTGAAGAATTAGAAGAATTAGCATTATGTAGATCTATCTTATAAAGCTCTATCTTATATATAGTGGGATAAGATGACTGCATGAAGAGGAGATTGTGAGGTAGAGGCAAGGAACGTCTTAGAACGTCTTCTTTTCCTTTCTCTTCTCTCTATTGTCTGTTGCCATATTCCTCATATTCTCTGTATCTGTCTCTCTCTTTCTTTCAACTATTCCTTCCATTTCTAATTCTCACTGTCTTTTTCAAACTCTTATGCTCTGTATATCTCTCACAGCTCATTTCTCCTTTCTCCTCTCCATCTCAATTTTTACTCCCTTTTTCATACTCATTGTCTCTTTCTCTGTCTATCTTTCTCTCTGTATATCTCTCCCTGTCTCTTTCTCTCTCTATCTCTCTCTCTCTCTCTCTCTGTATCTCTCAGTCTCTTTCGCTCTATATCTCTCTCTGTCTTTCTCCCTCTCGCTGTCTCTTCTTCCCTGTCTGTCTCTCTATGCCTTTCTCTTTCTCTTTTTCACTTTCTTTCTCTTTTCTTTCCCTTACACTTTCTCTTTCGCTTTCTCTCTATCTCTTTCGCTTCCTCTGTCAGTCTCTTTCGCTGTTTCTCTCTCTCTCTTTCTATCTGTCTCTTTCTTTGCCACTCTCTCTCTCTCTCTCTCTCTCTCTCTCTCTGTCTCTCCTTCAACGTCTTTTTCTGTCTGTCACTCTCTGTCTTTTTGCGTCTTTTTCGCCTTCTCCCCCTCTCCGTCTCCTTCACTCACCATCCAAAAACATCTCCAGTTTGCCAGGAACATTGTGATTCTTGCAGCGCGTGTTGGTCACCAGCTCACTCGAGATGCTCGAGATTTGGTTGTTGGTCAAGTTGACCTGGCACAGCATGGGCAGGCCATAAAAGTCGCGCTCCAGCTTCGTGATGTTGTTGTAGGCCACCTTCAGGATCTTCAAGCTGGGCAGCAGAGTCTGCAGTGGGAAGGTGAGGAAAAGAGATAAGTTTAAGGATCATTATCATTATGGGAATCCCATCAATTGCTTACCGTTTCCAGCTGCTTCAGTTCGACCAGTTGATTGGCGGTCAAGTCGAGTATCTCCAAGCGATTCATGCCATTCAGGTCGCCCGGGAGTATGTACTCGATGCGGTTCTCCGGCAGGCTGAGTATGCGCAGGTGACTCAAGCCAGCCAGAGCCGAGTCGAGGGTGATAATCTGATTGTGGTCCAGGCGAAGGTCGATGAGGGCCAGCTCGGGGCTGTGCTTGTGGGCTGGGAGCAGGCGCTGAATGCGATTGTAGGAGAGATCGAGGACCCTCAGGGAGCGCATGCCGTGCAGCTCCTCCATGGAGAACTCCTCGATGTCGTTGAACGAGAAGTTGCCCCGCGTCAGCTTCGCCATCGGATGCAGCGAGAAGTTCAGCGAGCGAATGTGGTTGCAGGCGAGATTCAGCGTGTCCAGCTGCCGGCACGACTGGAACTCGTCCTGGGCCAGGAACTCCAGCTCATTGTTGTTCGCCAGGAGCTCCGTCAAGTGCTGGGCATTCCTGAGCACCCGATCGAAGGATCTCAGGCGGTTGAAGTGCAAGTGGATGATCTCCAGGTCGTCCATGGTGGCCATGTTAGCGGGCAGATGCTCGAGCCGATTGTTGTGGGCCATGAGGAGGCGCAGCTTGCTGCCGTCCGGCAGCTCCTTGTCCAGATCACTGATGTTGTTCGCATTGATGAACAGCGAATGCAGTTTGGTCAGCTCCGCCAGCGATCCGTTCAGGGACTCGAGTTGATTGCGCCCCAAGTGCAGGATGAGCAAGCTGAGCGGAAAGGCGCCTCGGTCCAGTCGGGTTATATTGTTGCTGGGCAATATCAAGTTCGTGATCTTCTGGATCCCCCTGAGATCGTCCTGCTGCACGACGCGTATGTTGCACCGGCTGATGTCGAAGGTCTGCAGCAGCGGCATGTGATTCAAGACGTGCTTCGGAATCTCGTCGAGTTCGTTGTCGGCGACGCTTAAGTAGGTGACATTCGATAACCCGCGAAATGGCAGCTCTGGCAGCGATCTATAAATAGCCCCAAGCGGCACAAAAAATAGAATATACGCTTATTAATGCCATCTCAATATGCGCGAGGGATTTTAGAATCAACAAATCTGAGACCTACTTTGGCTTTGGGCAAAAACAAAATTACATTATCAAACATTATCTTGGGAATGGGGATGGGAATGGGACTGGGACTGGGAGTGGGAATGGGAAACTCTCGCTTTGCTGGCATAGGTAGAGCTATAAGGCTTGATACCTGAACAGCAGTAATGCACAAGATAATAATTTGGATATTAAATTTTTTGGAATTTTCTGTTGCATACTTTTTGGCGCGCAAGTGCGAATGACACGAGCTGAAAGCGGCTGCTGCATATATGAGAGAGATGTAAGCTATAAAAAAAGAGTAAAGCTTTGCGAAAGCTTTGAGTTTATACTATATATATATGCTGCATATATATGCTTGAGCTTTTATCTATAATTGAACCTATATATATTCATGGCTTTAAGTAGATTGAAGCAATTCGTATTCCTCAGCTTTTCCGAACCAGCTTTAACTTGGGTTTGTCTTTATCTTAAAGAATGTTTATGATTCTTTATATCATTAGTCTGAGGAACTGTGAAATTGTCTCTATCTCTATCATTATCTGCATCCCAATCTTTATTTATATCGTTGTCCTCAGCATTCCTATTCCCATCTCTTCAAAGCTAAGTCCTTATATATATATCTCCACCTGTATCTGCTTAAGTATTCATATATGAAAATGATATAATCTGTTATAGTACCTACATCTGTGTCTACATCTATATCTTCATCTCTATCTGTACTGTCTCTATATTTGTATCTTCAAGTGCATCTTTACCTGAGTTCCGCATCTGTATCTAAACATTGCCATCCCTATCTACAGCTGATTCTTTGTATTCAGCTACATTTGTATCTGTATCTGCATCTCTATCTATCCATGGACATGTCAGCCTGTGTATCTCAAGCTCTACCTGCTATAGGATCCGTATCTACATTCATAATTGTATCTATATCTCTATCTATATTCGTATCTTCAGATAAATCTGAAGCTGTATCTGTACGAATCTGTATCTATTAGGTATTTGTTTATGCATATCTATCTATCTCTCTGTCTATCTATATATCTATCCATCAATCCATCTCTCCATCTATCTATCCATCTTTCTGTCTACATACCATCTATCTCTATATATCTATCTATCGCTCCATCTATCTGCCTATCTATCTGTACCTCTCTCTCTCTCTGCTTAAGTATCTATGGCTGCATCTTCATCCCCTATCTATATTTGTATCTTCTCAGTGTCCCTGCATTTCTATCTATCTATCTACCTCGCCATCTATATCTCTCCCCCCTAGCTAGAGATATCTAGCCACATCTACATCTCTATCTATATCCACATCTAATACCTACATATATATTCATATTCACAACTCCAGCTTATCACACAGCCAAAGCTCTTCCCGTATCATATGAATACCTGTAGCTGTCTATCCTACTGCAGCCCGCCTCTCCCTCTCCCTCCCCTCCCCCCCTCCCCCCTTTCTATTCGTGTTTGTATATCTTTATCGATGACTGCAGGCGGCTATTAAGTTGTCGCCGTCGGGGCGCCAAATGGTCGCATTATTCATGATGGGAACTGGGCTGGGAACTGGCTGCGGCGATTGCTTCTAGCTGGCGACTATCTGTGGATGGCGTGCAAATTGCTTGATGGCAGCCAGTGGACATCCTTGGCGCCGTTATTGGCAGCAGCCAAAGAGCCTGCCACTGATTGGCAGGCATCTATTTTTAGATCTCGAGACACTTGGATCTTGATTGATTGCGAGCTCGCCTGTCCACCACTTGATTATGTAATGTGCACAAAAAATACCAGCCAAGGATGATGATGATGATGATGATGATGATGATGCAGGCCAGGCCTAGCCGACTGCAATAGATACTCGTGTATTGTATCTATAATGAGCAGCAGGCAGCGCTCGCTCGCTCGCTCGTTGAACTTGAGCGCATATCAGGCCAGATACACAAGCAGCTATATACATATATCGAGAGATATATATGTGTTTATCATATATCATATATATATATGGACAATTCCTTAACGTCAGTCATTTAATTGTCACACGACCTAAGCTGGCCTCTTGATCATTGATTGAACGTAATAATAAAATTCAATTGGGAACCCACTCGCTCTCCCTCTCTCTCTGTCTATCTCTCTCTCTCTTTCGCTCTTTTGCACAAACTGAGCTGACCCCAGGCAGACAAACAAACACAAAAAAAAGAATAATAATAACAATTACAAATAACAATAACAGAAACAACGGAACATTCCATTTCCAAGTATTCATTAGGTATCACTCTCTCCCTCCCCCTCCCCCTCCCTCCCTCTCCCTCTCTCTCCCTCTCTCCCTCGCTCTTTCTCTTTTTTCAGCTAAATAATAAACCAAGTTTAGTGTAAACTTTCTTGTTGATTGTTTACCTTCTTCTTAAAGCAAAACATAATATATATAGTATACATATATATATATATATATATATATATATATATATGTCTGTACATATAGTATATGTACAGCATATAGACATTCGATTCGAAGTAGTTGTTGCGTTATCACTGAAAACGTTTTGTACTTGGAATATTCCATAATAAATTATGTGGCTATCGTACTCAACACTTTTTCGCACTTTTGTCAGGGCTGGCACTACTCCGCTCAACTGTATAATCTGCCATATATATATATATATATATGATGTGCGCGAAGACATGTATTTATACGACTTCTCTAGACATCGCTTATCAGCCTGAGAAAAAAGCAAAACAAAACAAAACTGATCGATGCAGCGATCGGAAGCTCAGCTAACTGCAGTCGCTCAGCGGCAACTTCTCTCCCTCTCTCTACTCGCTTCTCTCTTCTCTAGTTTCATTTGATTAGAAAACCCCGAAATTATTGTTGACAACATTTTTCAGCAATTTGATCAGTGGACGATCGTTAAAATGATCATTAAAATCACATTATCTATCAAGTTGGCGCCAGTCATAAACTTATGACGAGCCCAAGTCCATTAAAACAGCTGCTCTTATCAGAGACTCAAAGAATCATATACATACATACACACACATAGCCACAGACGTATGTCCACTAGCATGCTTCCATATGTTTTTTTAGGGCTCTGGGTAGAGGTCTAGGCAGGAAAACATTCAGAGTTTTTTTTTTCTTTTTTTTTTTAAATTTACTCAATTTTGAGCAATTTCTGGGCGCAGACGAGATTTCTAGTTGGAGATATATTTGAATATATAGGAATTTAGATGGGATTATATTAGAGATATACCTATATAGATATAATGCTAAATATGTGTTACATATATTGGATATAGATTATATATTTCACAGATGCCCTGTTTATCGAGAATTTGAAATAGATATTGATTGATTTATTCAAGATACTCTGGGTAGCTTTAGTTTGAGCACTTTAGACTAGATGTAGGTGAGTTATCTAGTCTAATAATGTGTATTATTCAATTTAAAGACATCTAGTATGTATAATCAGTAAGTATATAAGGTAAGCTCTCTTGACTCATCTACTCAGATGATATGCCATATAGACAGCAATAGTGCTTAGACCAACTTGATCTCAGGTAGTGCCGTATACCTTCTTTATTAGTTCCTATAGCCAGGCAAAACAACTAAACATAAATCCCAAAAAGAAAGATTTGAAACGGATTTCGTTAACCACGCGAATCACAGCGGATTGTCACGCGTAGCTCAAGCGGTTCGTAAACATAACACACACACACACACACGCACTCTCTCTCTCTCTCTCTCTCTCTCTCACTTGCAGCACATGCGTGTGTGTGTGTGCTGTGCTTTTCCTGGCTCTGCGATGCGGCCTGGCCTGGAATGATTTGGTCAGAGCGCGATATTAAGGCAATAGGTCAATTGTATTAAATTGACATCAATGTAAAGAAGAACGAGCGGAAAAAATACACAGTTTTCAGGCAGCACGCGCTGGCGACGCAACTCGCATGGCATCGAACCGAATCGGCGTTGCATATGCGCTACACTGTGCGAAAAACTGAAGCGAGTTGATGAGCTTTTAGAGAAATATTCGGGAAACTCTTATTCAAAAAATTCTTTTCATAGATTGATGGTTTTTTTAATAAATGTTTTTTAACTTAAAACAATATTTTTTTAAATTAAAAAAAAAAACATATTTTTAAGTTTTAAAACAAAAAGATTTTTTTCTATTATTTTTAGGTAAATTTAAAAAATTTTCAATCGAAGAAAATTATAATTTGTCCAGAAATTTGCAAAAATAAATTTTAAAATAAATTTTTTAATGAATATTTATATTACTTAAAGATTTATTACTCAAAGATTTATTATTTTTAAAAAGATTTTCTGACTTCAAAAATTTCCTAAGCTCTTAGCTAGCTATATGAAAGTGAAGTAAAGATTTTTCAAAATTTTTGTTCATTTAAATATTTTTGATTTCTCTAAAAAATCGAATCACATTTTCTCGCAGTGTATGTGTGTATATATAGCACTGATTCGATTAGGTTCTAGTAATTAAATCATTTTTCCAAGCTTTTTTTTCTGTCTTTCTTTCTACATACAAATTGCAACTGATGGAGAGATGACGTTTGACAAATGATGCTGCGCGCTGATAAAGCAAAAGTCAGCCAATTGTATAACCCATCCAGAACTTGGCAGTTAATCGATTTCTATGCACAGTAGCTACATATACTATATATATAGAGTCTATATGTGTTGCACTGTATCTGTATATTTGATTGTTTTTAATTGAATTGGCAGCTCATTAGGCGCAGGAGTCAAATATCAATGAACCCCGCTTATGAAATAGGCCTGAATATAATATTACTTGAATATATGTACATATATACTCTGATATGGTTATTTATATTTGCTATTAATACAGTCTCTCTATGTATGTGAGGGTGTGTGTGTTTTGTTTCAAATTGAAATTCATTCAGAGTCTTCGAGCGAGCGGAGAAAACGTGCAGCTCGCTCGCTCGCTGCCTGCCAGAACCCAGAACCAGAACCAGAACCAGAATCGAATCCAATTGCAATTATCAGTTTTGCATACGCATTAAGTATACGTCGGATGTCTCTGGGGATTTACTATATATATACCCGTGAGTATGTCTGTGTGTGAGTTTATATAGAAACAGAATTGATAACGCCACTCGCTCGCAGCCATTCAGCATTCAGCAAGCATCAACAATCGAAGCACGAAGCACGATCCTCAGCGAGATCTAATCTTGGGTCTTGAGTCTTGGGTCTGAAACGCGTGTCGCAACCAGCCCGAAACTAGTTGTAATTTGTCTCAATTGCACGGCACTGCAGATCCCCGCCGTAATTGAGAAATTATATCATTTACTTCGGCCAGGTCGTAATTAGATCCCAGAACCAGGTCCCTCTCTCCTCCCCAATTGAGCTAATTATGCTCGTCTTGCTATCCCAGATACCTATGATATATATATCTACATATATCTATCTCTGATGGCTAGGAAATTGACCGCGAAACACGTGAAGCGCATTTTCTCATTATTTTTTTTTTTTGTATTTTCGTTTGCTTCTTCTTCTTCTTGTTTTTATACCCTGAACCCATTAAAAATGGGAAATCAGGGTATAATGTTTTTGTTGAAATGTATGTAACAGGCAGAAGGAGGCGTGGCAGACCACATAAAGTATATATATTCTTGATCAGGATGACAAGCCGAGTTGATATAGCCATGTCCGTCTGTCCGTCTGTCCGTCTGTCCGTCTGTCCGTCTGTCCGTCTGTCCGTCCGTCTGTCCGTCTGTCCGTATGTATGAACGCGTCGTTCTCAGAACCTACAAGAGCTAGAGACTTGAAATTTTTTATGTAGGTTCCTGTATAGCACGAAAAGATCGAGTTTGTTTCAGAAATTCGATAACTTTTATCGTTTTATTGTTATCGATTAAAAACGAAAATCTAAATTAAGCAATAAAATTCTATATAATTCATCTTTCTAGATAGAGTCTTCAAATTTTGCATTTAGTGTTATGTAAGCCTTACGCAATTTCGGTTTTTGTTAAATTTTGGGTGCCACGCCCCCTTCGCCTCAAATTTGTAACTCCCGTATATCAAATACTAGAGACTTGTGCTTTGGCACATACATACATATGGATGACATGATGACGCCCAACAAGTTTGATCAAAATCGTTGCTCTAGAAAAAAAGTTATTAAACATTTAATTTCCCATAGCATTGCCATGCAAAGCAGTCAAAGAACAGCTGACGCAACGACTTGCGCTTGTGTATGCGTGCGCCTGTGTATGTGTGTGTGTATGTTTTGCTTGTCATGAACGTACATATGCATGTGTATATAAAAGAAATGAAGAATGCTTGGAATAGCGGATCTTCGCAGGGTTCAGGGTATACCGTAGTCGAGCGGTCTCGACTAGAGTTTTCTTACTTGTTTATTATGCTCAAGTACATTGTACTCGTATTTTCGTAGCTTCTGTTGCTCTTTCTCCTCTGCTTCTGCTTCTTCTTCTTCTTCTGTTTTTTTGCTTTTTGATTGGGTTTAAGGAACCTAAATTGATAGCCAGCCTACGGAAAATTCTGCCCGCTGCTCAGATAGGAAGACATTCGCGACCTTGAAATTTAGCCGATAATTGAATTTCGTGGGGGGTTTCGCATGAAAACAACTCGCTTAGGGGTAAGACCTAAGCGAGTGCCGCAAGCGCACGGGTCAAAAGTGGGAAATACCTAGCAGTGGACTATATTAGTAATGCTATTTCTGGGTATTATGGGGGCGATCAAGAAAATTTCTGGCAGGAAATTATAGAAGGAAGGAACTGAGAGTAAGAGAAAGCAAAAAAGTCTGAAGCCATATACAAAATATTGGGGATAGCCTTGATACCTTATGAATGCTTTGAGAACCCTATCTTATACACATATGTATATTACATGTTTACTTAGAAGAGTTAGAGTCAGAGAGTCATATATCTAGTATTTTTTGCTAAGGAATCTCTTTAATAAAGAGTAGATAAAAAGTCTAAGGATAGTCTTAGTCTTAGTCTTAGTCTCTCATATTTTCCCTACCAGCTAAAGCGCATTACTTGACTGTAGGAAACCAGCTCGAACCGATTTAAATCTTCAATTAAGACATATATTATATTTGTGTACAGGTCTAAAGTCCCAGCTACCTCTAAGTTGCCTAACCAACGAACCTAATCAAAGCTAAGGAATACACAAGCTAAACCAAGAATCATGAAAGTCAAGGCCTGAAGCTACGATTGCTATAAACCTGATCAAATTTCCTCTTAAGATACATCTATCCTAACTTTAATACAACTCTTCAGCCTCCAAATATCCTTGCTATAAACTCTAGCTTAAGCCAGTTTTCCTTTTTTCAAACTTTCAGCCAAACCTATCCATATCTATATCTACATATATCCATATATCTGTATCTGTATCTGTATCTATATCTATCCATATCTATCGATATATATCTACATCTATCTATATCTATATCTATATCTATATCTATATCTATATCTATATCTATATCTATATCTATATCTATATCTATATCTATATCTATATCTATATCTATATCTATATCTATATCTATATCTATATCTATATCTATATCTATATCTATATCTATATCTATATCTATATCTATATCTATATCTATATCTATATCTATATCTATATCTATATCTATATCTATATCTATATCTATATCTATATCTATATCTATATCTATATCTATATCTATATCTATATCTATATCTATATCTATATCTATATCTATATCTATATCTATATCTATATCTATATCTATATCTATATCTATATCTATATCTATATCTATATCTATATCTATATCTATATCTATATCTATATCTATATCTATATCTATATCTATATCTATATCTATATCTCACTCACCTCAGTCCATTCCATTGCATGCGCAGCTTGTAGATGTTAAAGTTCATATCCCTGAACGATCTCATCTCCAGATCGTCCAGTTGCGAGTGGGTTATCTTCAGGTCGATGTTGACGTCGGCGTTCAGCTTATTGGCCAGGCTGTCGACGACAGCGTTGAAGGACTCGAGCTTCTCGCAGGCGAGCTCGACGTGGTTAAAGGCTTTGCCCATTTCGCACGTGCACGGCGATATCTCCGGACGGGCCGAGCACTGCAGTGCGGCGAAATGGAATACGGCGTACATAACTGAAGCCATATTGCTGCTGCTGTCGTTTACGATTTGTCGTTTGTGTTGAAGAGATTTTCGAAAAACTTTAGCTGAGTTGACAGTTCAGAGGATTTGTCTAGGCGCTGAGCGAGCAGGCAGTCGGAAAATGTTTTCGGTGGGAAAATACTCTATACGGATGCGAGCATATGTGCCGGAGTTTCCATAGTTCGGTTTTCGGGTTTTCTTTCACGCGACTTTTTGATTTTGTGGCGGACCGTTACTAGAACCGTTTTTCCCGTTCACTTGGTGGCCGGCATCGAATTTCACGCGACAAAAAGTCAAAAACCAAAAACCAAAAAAAAAATAAGAATGTTTGAAGAACCCAGATGTGAGAGTTCTGTGTTTCGAATGTGGACTGCAATGCTCAATCGTTTGTTTGACCTCTTGACACGCACGGCTATGTATTAATCTTCTAAGAACAAAACAAAAATCAAATAACACACACACGCACACACACACACACACACACTCTATATTGATTTCTCTCGCTCACACTCTCTGGGTGAGTGGGGGATGTCTATATATTTTATTTACTTTATTTTATTTTATTTTATTTTGTATTTTTGATTTATATTTTATTTATTTTTTAAAGCCGCGCGAATTGAGCGAGATTGTGAGTGTGAAGTGTGGAGTCGATTTCTATATAGTATTATTATAATATATATATATAAAATATATATAAATCTATATATATTTATATATATATTGGTATTCGTATATTATGTTGTTCTTTAGCGCACTCAACGTTTTTTCTTTCTTTGCTGGAGCTCCGTTGCTCACGTCTATAGCCCAACACGGTCCGTTTGCGACTGGGAAAAGTAATGGCAGCGCTGAGGATCCGTTCGCTGGCAGCGACGCTGACGGCGACGCGCGCAGCGGCAGCGACAGCGCATGCTGTGGCTATTGCTGCTGCTGCTGCTGCTCAGACTTCTATTGTTGTTGTTGCTGCTGCCTTGAGAACTTTGAGCGCGTTTTTCGAATGCAAAAGTTTTCTCTTTTGGCCAGAAAGTTGCTGCTGGCTCTGGCTCTGCTTCTGCCTCTGCTGCTGCTGCCAGTGACTGTTAGCAGTGACTGCTGTAATTGCTCAAGCAAACACTCAATTACACGTATTCCTGTCTTCTCAATCTCAATCTGAGTGGCTGGCGCCGCTGTCTGTTTTTGGTGCGTGATGTTTTGCCCCCTTTGAGCAGCAGCAGCAGCAGCAGCAGCAACTGCGATGGGTGTTGCTGCCACATGTGGCATGTTTGTAAGTTGAGTTTCTTAGGAACCTAGGCAGCAGGCCATGCACACATACACACACACACACACATATGCATATCTATGTATGGGGGCATCATTATCAACATCATGTGTTTACAAACTCTCGTTGCTGCTGGCTTCTGCTCTTACGCACTGCTGATAAATTGTCCTTTACACACACACACACATGCCCGGGCTGCCACATGCGTTTTGTAAATCAGAGTTTTATTTGTACATATCTTTTATCTGCGCATCTCTTGAGCAATGTTTTCAATTATGACGTTCCCGCAACGGCTGCACAGCGGCTGAATGAGCCGGCTTGTTATGATATTTGTTGTTGTTGTTGTTGTTGTTGTTTCGTGTGCCGCCTCATCGATGATAATCATGCGTGAAGCAGCCAACATTTGGCAGACCCATTGAATACCCTATAGGCATAGGCAAATGAAAAAGTATGCGAGAATTGCATATATACACATACATATATAATAATATGATAAAAGCCTAAATTCATCTCATTTTTAATTTTAATTACTTAAATTTATATATATGTATATATTTTTTTATTGTTTTTTTATTAATCATGATACAAGCCTAAATGTATTTTATTTTCTATTTATTTATTCAACTTTTTTATTTTAAATAAATTTTCATTTAATATAATTCAATTTCAAGTACTTTACAGGGTATTCTCATAGTTACCCTCTCTCTCTTTCTCTTTTCAATGCATGCAAAATTGCAATAACGGTGAATAGTTACCCATTCTGAGCTAGATATCGATTGTCGATAAGCCGCGCTTAGTATTTAATAAGTATTTAATTTAGTATTTAATTGGCGCTGCCAAGCCACAGCCAACCAAAAGTACGCGTACTGGCAAAAAAAATAAATAAATCAACAATAATTGGCTGCTGTGGCAACTGTGGCGCCACCTCGTTGCAGCTTGCCAGGCGCCACACTGAAGCGAGTGCGCTAAGGGGCAGCAACAGCAACAACAACAGCAGCAGCATGCACCATGCATCAAAGTCCGCAGTCTTAATTTATTTTGAAGTTGTGGCTGGGCACAGCGCATACATAATTAACCAAAGCCCCCTTAAAAATGCCGTCTGTCGCGGCGAATTCCGCACGAAATTCCTGCCGGCTGCAATGCGCGTGCCAATGTGCCCCATCACACACAGCCCATCTTACCCGCACCGCACCGCTGCGCCCCGCCCATTTACCCGGTTTGTCGCCCTTGCGCCCTGCCACTGCTGCTGCAATTAATCATGTTTGCTGGCAATTTTCAACGTCAACGTCAACTTCAAGTCAAACTCAATCTCGGTCGCCTTCGCCTTCGCCTGATGATGAGCGGTTATTTTTAGTGTGACCGTTGCACGCCCACTTGCCCTTAACTAGCTAAATATTTATAAGTAATCGATAAATCGTATTAAAAATATACGCGGATTGCGTAGCTGAGCTATTTTTAAATTTCAATCATGCCTAAATCAACAGAACAGCGAACAGAACAACAGCAACAATTATGAATTATTATTTATTCATCTCTCTGTCACATAAATATTCCAACATTTCTGAAATGTGACAAATTTTTCGTGTTAAAAAATATATTTCTCTCGGCTCGTTCCTCGTCGACGGCTCTCTCTCTCGCTCCCTTGCCCTGTCTCTAGCCGCCTCTGTTTCTGATAGTTGTTGTAATGAGAATGCCACTCGAGTGATTGACGGAGATACTGCAAAATTCCAGAGTTTTGATTCGCAACGGAAATGATCAGATCATGTGCCAAAATTGATAGCCCTAAAATATGCCAAAAACACGTCAATTGGCTGGAATTTGGTATTTGGCTGTCGTCACGGCTTTGTCTGCCGCCGGGCCACTGCGTCATGCGCCACGGGGACGCCACTGGATCAATCGACCGATAATGGAACACAATTGATTTCTTTTTCTTTATTTTTTTTTTTTCTCATTTTATTTCTTTTCTTTCTTTTTTTTGTGTGTGTGTGTGTATTTATGTACTTTTATTTAGCTTTCTTTTTACGCAGAGTTGTCCTAAAAATCTTCGACCATCAATTTCGTGTAGTTTCTTGCAGTTAATTATGTATGTATGTGTGTGTATCAGCTTTAGCATATATATATATATCATATATGTATGTGTATGTGTGTGTGTGTGGGTGTAGTGTATATCTGTGTGTGTGTGTGTGTGTGAAGCATCCACAGCCGAGCACTTCGCGTGGAACCGACACAGGCTACAGAACTTATCCAATTAACTAAATATGAAATATAATATTTCAATATTAAAGTAAGATTTACATATATAAAGCACACACTAAAGCACGCTTCAATCACGCCCACCCATCCGATCCGATCCGGCCTACTTTTGCTCCGTAAACTTGGTGATCTGCGGATATTTGCTCGGCTTATAGTCAATATCCTGCTTGAGGCGCTCGCGTGCACTGCTGCGCACTGCCTCCGTATAGGACGCCTGCACGACGGCATCGTGTGCAATGGCATTGATCACAACATCCGGATTAACGGCGGGATTGACGTTGCCGCCCGCTCCATTGGTGCCGGCGAGGCCGGAGTTCTGTAGCGCGCGCTGGACTCCGCTGGAAATGAGACACTCGACGTTGGCCGGCTTCTCGTTCTGGATGATCTTGCGGCGCTTGGCCGACATGCCGGCTATATAGGCATCGGAGTACGGGGGCTGTGGGCGGGTTTGCTGCAAGTGAAGCCAGAGCTTGATTAAGTATTTCGATAATCACTTTAATTAACTCTTTCCACTCACCTCCGCCTGGGTCTGCAGATCCCGCGTTATCACAGGCAGCCATTCATTGGGGAAATTGGAGTGCCACAGCTCCGAGCCGGCTGTCACGGCGGGCAAAGCGGGCTCCACCTCAGCGGCGGCGGCGACGGCGACGGCCGGGGTGTTGCTGCTGCTGCCGGCCACTTCGGTCATCTCAATGTCGCTATCGAGCGACTGCTGTGCCGGCTGCGACTGCGACTGCGACAGTAAAGGTGAGGGAAAGGCAAGTAGCGAGGGCCAGACAAAAGGTTCCTATTATTAGTTAGTTGGCTCAACTGTACTCATTCATCCGGACTTACGTCGTCGGCATCCGTGGCCGTTGTCAGTGCGTCGCGCAGCACCAGGAACTGTTGAGCGTCTTCGATGTCCAGCGCTGTCCATGCGGGCAATGTCGGATCGATGTAGATGCACAAGAACTGCAAGGCCTCATTACGGAAATCTAAAAGGATAAATCATATAGAATCAGTCAGAAGCGTGTCCTGGCCCTCACGAGTTGTCTAACTTACTGAAACGCAGGGGCGCGCTGAGCCGTCGCATCAGCTGACGCCAGTAGAGCTCCGCATTTGTGTTGCCCAGGCACAGGATGAGCACGCTGTACAGACGCTTCCGGAACTGATCGCAGATCTGCTTCAGCTGATGCTCGAAGTGGTTGCTGCAGCTGTTCCCGTAGCACAGCTTGATGATGCGGTTGAGGCTCTGCCGCAGCGTATTGCAGACGGAATCACGGGAATTGTACTCCGGTCGCTCGTACTGGCGCAGAAAGAGCAGATTGTCCCCGAACCAGTCCAGAGCCCGACCCACGGCCAGGCGCGTCGTATACGGATTGATCGTAGCGCCCTCGAACACGCTGTGATTCAGAAAGCTGCACAGCTGGGCGCGCAGCCGGCTCGTCTCTCGACTGGCCCCGCCGTGGCCAGCTGCCGTAACTACTGCGTCGACTGACCTCGAGTCTGCGGCTGCGGCTGAGTCTGCGGCTGGCGCTGGGGCTGCGGCAACTGGAGTCGCTTGGGCTGCAGCGGCGCCACTCGCACTGTTGGCCGCTGCGGTCGAGGTGGCATTGGGTAGCCCAGTTGTTGTTGTTGTTGCTGCGCCGCCCGGAGCTGTTTGCGCATGATTTCTCATATTAGTAACCAAGAAATTGTCAAACATAGCGGATATAAGTCTGGATATGGTTCTTTGCATGGGCCGACCGTTCGACTGGTGGAGCCCGGTACGGCGATTGATAGCGTAGCTCGCATTGCTAGGAACACGGACACCAGCACCGCCACCAGCAGAGGGAGCACCGGCGTCGCCACCACTAACACCACCGCCACCACCACCACCACTAGCAGCGACGCCAGTGGTCGTCAATCCCGGCGCGCTTCCGCTGCGGTTCTCACGGCTGATGGCGGCACGTCGACGCGACATGGGACGCGAGAGGCTCGTGCCGCTATGGCTACGTGGCAAACGATTAACGTTGACTATGAGATGAGATGACACGTATTTAGAATGCTAATTAGAATGTCAGAGATGCAAACGGGCCGGGGGATGGGGTGTGGGGGGAAAACTATCTAACAGATTGTGGCTGTATGTGTGGGTGAGTGTAGAGTGTGAGTGTGGGTAGTGTCTGTGGGTAGAGCCTATGGGTAGAGCCTATGGGTAGTGTCTATGGGTAGTGTCTATGGGTAATCTAGTCTATAGGAAATCGGCTGCCAGCTATTGGCTTTACTAGTTCTGAATAGACCTTTGACTAGCATCGAACTGCTTTGACAGAAAAGACTGGAACTGAGACTTAGGAATTGGCTCAGACTCGAAGTGGGTTTGTTGCCCTTGGTAGAACTGGGACTGTTGTCCCTGGAAGAGGTACGACTGTTGCCCTTGGTAGAACTGGGACTGTTGTCCCTGGTAAGGGTATCATATGGAAATTCTCACATTTCAAGCAGATGTACCTTAAGTAGAAAGAGAGGCTAAAGAAAGGCTTTTCCTATTACTCAGTTATACAAATTATATATACAGAAAATCCCAATTGAAGTATCATTATTGTCTAGTTTGCATATTCTTATGATTGATCAGTTCTAAACAAACTCAGACGCTGTCAATTGAAGCAAATGAAACTAAGAAAGGAAAAGGAAATTGTCAAGCGCTTCATAGGAATCTAGGCAAATCGAATTATAACTTAAGACTTGCTCTACTACTCCACTATTTGCTCTATTTCTAATCCTGCTCTGCTAACAGCCCGGTTTGCATCTCTGGTGAATGTGTTATGAATGAGGAAAGCAATTCTGCCACGTGGCGATGGCGCGACGAGGCGAAGGCCGTGCAGTGCCCGGGGCATTAGAGCGTTTAGAATATATCATTACACACATCTCACTCGATATATAGATATATGTATATATCATTGGACACAATCAGTTGTGGAGGCATCTTCGTCAGTTTACCAACTCACCTATTGTGCTGCCGACAGCTGCGTTTGTGGCTCTTCGATTGTTGCTGATGTTGTTGTTGTTTCTGCTGCTGATGTTGTTGTTGAGTTGTTGCTGCTGTTGCAGTTGTATTAGCTGTTGTTGCTGTTGGACCAGTGGCTCCGGCTCGCGTATGTGATGGCTGTTGCAGGGCAAGAAACGATCGAAGGCCGTATGCGTGGGTGCAATGCGTCCGGCCCAGTTGTTGTTGCCCCCAATCTGTATCTGGGGCCGGGCCGTCGAGCGCGTCTGCGTGGCCGTTGTGGGCAATGTATTGGCGCGCTGATCGCCGCTGCGCGTTCCACTCGATGTGGATGCGGCCGCCGCAGCAGCAGCAGCGGCAGCAGCCGCAGCGGAATGAGCTGCGGAAACAGCAGCAGCAGCAGCAGAAGCTACAGTCGATGCTGTGGCAGCTGCGGCTGCTGCGGCTCCTCCTCCTCCATTCGTTTCCCCAGCTCCGGCACTGTCGGTGGCGGCTGCTGGTCGTCCCTGTGCCTGTGTCTGGGCCTGCGGATGCACAGCAGCGGTCATCACGTGCACCGGCAAATTGATGGACATCACATTGGGCACATTGAACTCGAGACGCAGATCCGCATCGTTCGTGGCGCTATTCACCACGGCCTGAATCAGACGAGCCATACGCAGCTGAGGATCTGCAAGCGAGACGAACAATGAGTAAAGTGAGACACAAAGAAACCAAATGGAAACGTGGGACAACACACAAGCTAGAGAGCTTTAAAGAGGACAGTTGGGACAGGAGGCTAGATAGAGCTGACCAGAGAGATCGAGCACTAAACACACATAAAGCTACGTTGGGTTAGTCTAGGATCGCAGCAGAGCTGCTTCTCAGCGATCATATCAAAGACGATCCTTTGACATTGGCCAGATCGAAAGTTTTAGGTGTTATTTGAAATGGGTTAAGAAAAGGAACTACAAAACATATCTCTTCGAGTCCGGTATATTAATCTGATTAGTCAAACCGTACAGAGCTGAGCTTGATTATTGAGAGAAGGAAGGAAAACCTACTGCGCCCTGGCGTTGGGAGTGGCAAATAGAGGCGAACCCTTGACCGGCGCGCTTCACCAGCTGCAGGCGCGACGCGCTCATCTAGAAAATCAACAAGGCATTAGACTGGGTCTTCAACTTCCAAGCTTGCGATTGCCTGAGAATGGATGTAGTCCCTGCACACTCACCCATTTCCGCACGCGGCTGTGCGCCCGCTGCATTGGTGCCGGCTGGCGGCACCATGGGCTCATCCACGGGATCCTCGAAGTTGTCGTTGCGCGTAACGAGGCCCGTCAAGACAGCGGCTGCAGCATCCGCATCCGCCACTCCTGCCGCTGTCACCTCAGCTTCCGTGGGCGCTGCTGCGGCGGCGGCGGGTGCATTGGGCGTGGCACGTGCGTGCATCTCGTCATCCTCCTGCATGCTGCTGGCCGGCTGGTGGGTGCCGCCACCCACGGCCTGAATGAGACGCGCCATGCGCGACTGCGGATCTGTGGGACGAAAGAAGAGAAATTCAATCAGCAAATTGTGGTTTAAAGCGAGAATTAAACGGAAAATCATCGGAACAATTAGAATTCTATATATATATATGTAGTTAAGGGAACAATCGGAGTTATTTTGGAAGAGCTGGCATTTATACAAGCTGAGCTTGTGGGCTTATCTTAGAGATCTTCTGAAGCTTTTCAGAGGAGCATAACTATCAGTAGAGAAAGCTCGCCAAGCTCATTAAAGCTGCAGGTTATGGCAGGTGCGAATCGAGCTCAAATCAAGCGTAATATTCAGGAATAAAACGTACAAAGCATGGGCAAGGGCACAGGCATGTAGAGACTTAGCCTGGGACTGGGTGCCGCTGCAGCCTCAGCTGAACTCTCCACGCGCTCATCTATAGAAATCAACGGGGGATTAATGGGGTTTCCCAGATATTTCAACTGCTCCATAAATATATATATTTATAGTGCATAAATACTCACGCCTTTGGTCCTGTCGTGGAGGTGCAGCTGCAGCTGCGCCCGTAGTAGCCGTGGGCACTGGCGTAGGATGACCAGCAATATTTCGAAAGGTTTCGCGGCCTGTTGCTGACTCCCGATTTGGGGCGCGAGCGTATATGTCATTGATATTCTCCGGCTGCGCTTGGTCCGGCACGGGCAGGCCGGCGCCCATGACATCCACCACGATCTGTTGGGGAAGACCAAAGGCCGGCTGCTCCGGCTGCGTGCCAGTCGCACTAGTGGCGCCAGTGGCGGCTGCTCCGCCCTGCCCTCCAGCAGCAGCAGCAGCAGCAGCGGCGGCGGCAGCAGCTGCAGCCGTTGCGGGCACTTGGGCGATGAGCTCGGCGAGGGGAGCGGCCACCAGATTGGGCGTGAATATGTTATTGGAGCGTATGTAGCCGCTCTGCTCGACGAGAATGGGACGGCAGGTGAGCACACGTGGTCCGGGCTGGGATAGGTCAAGCATCAGGTCCGAGATGGCGTGCTGGGCATGCGAGAGATAGTGCAGAGCCTCGGAGACGCGATCGTAGATGCGCTGGGCATTCTCGCGTCCGGCTGTGTCCTGCTCCTCGAAGCTGGGATCCTGCTGCAGTATCTCGTAGTAGCGATCGAGGAACGGCGACAGACGCTGCTCCACAGTGCGATAGCGCTGAAAGACGCCCGCCAGCACCTGGGGACGTGTGCGGCGACGTGGCCCAATGCCAGTGCCGTTCGGTTGCGCCTCTCCCCCAGCTGCCGCTGCTCCAGTGCCGGCAGCTCTGTCCGCAGCCTGCGGTGAGCTGGAACGCTCGTCGTCGCCGGGTGGCGTGTTGGAGCCATCGCCCGCCTCGTCGTCTGTCTCGATGACATCCTCGATGATCACAGCTGCGGCTGCTGTTGTCTCCTCGCTCGTGTCGACGCTGGCGGCGCCGTCGCTGCTGCTGCTGCCAGCGCGTTCCGTCTGCTGCTGCTGTTGTTGTTGCTGCTGCTGGTCGCCCTCCTCGTTGGTGTAGACCGTGGGCAGCTGCACCACCGTGTAGTTGCGGCCAGGTGTGTTGCGGGACAGGGCAGCGGTAACTGCGTCCTGTACCATGTCAATGATGTTGTTGTTGCGCGGCATGTCCGTGGAGGAGACGCCCACCTCGACCACCGTCGACTCCATGGTCCAATGGCCACGCTGCAGTATGTCCAGCGACTGATTGTTCAGGCCGATCTCGGGATTCTCCAGATACGCGGCTATATTGTTGGCACAGTCGATCATGTGCTGGGCGACGGTGATGCGATTGATGCAGAAAGACGAGGAGTTCGGGAAGCGATTCGGCGGTGTGCGAGTCTGCAAGGGATCAGGATAATTATTAGAGAGAGAGAGAGGCAGCTGGAGGTATTTATTCTTACGCCCGCAGCAGTCAGAGGTCCATTGTTGACGGGTATGGCCATCGTGCCGACCAGCATGCCGTCGAGTGCCCGGAAATAGGGCGCATTGCGCAAATTTCTAGGTGTCGGCCTGCCCGGAATGCTGCGTAAGCCGCGCATCGGTTCGTCGTTGTTGGTCGCATTGGCGCCGCGCTGCGAGAATGGCGGACGCTCGGCCACATGCAGTACTTTGCCATCGACATCTGGTAACGGGAAAATGTCGAATTGTCAAATATCTGGCAACAACAAATTTCATCAGCATGACTCACCGTATTCCTTCACCAGTTTATCATCCGCCAGCACGCGGCCCTGATAAATAATGCGCTGATTCTCGGCTGCGATGTTGGTCTTCTCGGCAATCTGCTCCTTGAACTGCCGTATGGTTAACTTCAAAAGGCGCAGAGAAAAAGAAGCAAAGAAAAGCGTTCAGCACACAACCTCAAAATGTCACACACACACACACACACATATACACATGCACATGCACACATTTTCATACTTACCTCATTGTCGATGCTGAAGTCGTGTGTGCGCGCATCTAAAGTTTTCACCTTTAGGTTTATTAACATTTTGCCAAGCAGTAGCTAATGCTGCTCAATTGGTTTTCCTTCACTGCGAATAAAACTTACAACAGCCAACGGCAAAGAAAATCGGTGGCCGATGTACGACGGCAATCGCTGTGTCTTGTTTCTGCCAATCGAAACGCATTCGAATTCGCACTCACACACACACACACACACACTCTCTCTCTCTCTCTCTCTCTCTGTCTTTCTTTCACGCTCTTCGATCCGGTCGTGCCAAGTGTGGGCAACTTTTTTTTCTTGTCTTTTTATTTGATGGTCGATTTTCGTTTCGCTAATGCGCCGCTGTCGTTGTGCCGTATGCCAGTCGATTTTCAAGCAACTAAATCGAAATATATTGCTGCTAAATTTTGATAAAGAATTACACAAAAATAGCGAGCGGCTGCGACCCAGAATTCTTTACTTATTTTTCTTTTTTGCTTCTTGCTAAATATGCTGAATACGTCAGTAATTTACTTATATGGTATTTTGAAATTGAGCCAATACGGTCACATGGTGTAAAACTAATGCTAGCAATCGAACTATCGAGTGTTGCAATTTTAGTTGTGTTGCTTTTTTTTTTTTGGTTGTTATTGTCGGCAGTCTGGCTAGGCTGCGCAATTAGGAATATGTTTTCGTAGCTATCTGGCTACCCTTGCCTTACGCTGCAGCCCTGGCCTGCTGCCAGTTGGCGCAAATATTTGAATATTCGAATGTTCTTCGAATTTCTTTTTTCTTCTCTTGCTGCCCCGCATATATTATGCCACCGTTAACCCGCTCCCAGGCCTTTGCGACGTCTGCTTTGAACTGCATCCTGTGGGAATTTGCCCAACAAAAACCGAATAATAGCTGAAAAAACCCCGAGCCAAAAGCCAAGGTGCGGAACAACTTTTCGCTTTGAATATTTAAGTGGCAGAGCCACAGCCAGCAGCAGGTATGCGAGGAGGGGGCGTGGCGCGGCGCGGCGAAGGCGAAGGCGTGCCTTGTTGTGTGAGCCAGCAAAAAGGCAGCGGCAGCTAACACAATTTTTCTTAGACCCCGGGAAAATGCGAAAATGCGGAAATGTGATTTAATGTCGGCTCAGAATGATTGCCGAATATTTTTGGCTCTTGTTGTTGGGTTTGAGGGTTAAAGCTTAAGCGCTTTAATAACTAGAAGAGCGCGAGAGAGTGGGGGAGAAAGAGAGGAAGAGAGAGGGAGAGACGGATAACTATGAAGTGCGAGGGTGGTTAGATTAATTACGGAAGATAAAGATAATACTGGAAATAAATGCCTAAAAAAATATAAATTAATTTAATTTAAGTTTTTAAATACATAAATAATAAAAAAAAAATAAAAAAAAAAATATAAATAAACTATTAAAAAATACTAAGACTCAATAAATATAAGAAGTTTAATAATTGATTAATAAAAATTATAATTTATAAAATATAAATTAAAAAATATATATATTTGATTTATATTTATTTAAAATATTATGTTGCTTTTATTTATCTTTTCATAATATATGAAAATAAACAACATATAATATTTTTTAAAGAAATTAATTATATATTATTGTATTTTATTTTGTATTATATTATTTTAATATTAGTATTATTATTTTTTTAAATTTTAACATATTTTATCACTAATTTACTATTTTATTCGATTAAAATTTTTATTTATTATATTTTTATTATATATTTTTTTAAGAAAATTTTTTTTTATTTTTATTAATATATATATACATATTTAAATATTTTTTATATTGGTTTTTATATTTTCTATCATATTATTTTATTTTTATTATTTGATAACTTTTTTCCTATATTATTTGATTAAATTTTTATTTATATATTTTTATTACTATTCTTTTATTATTATTTTTTAATATTTTATTTTTTTTATTAATTTTTGATTATATTTATTTTATTATTTATTAATTTTTTATATATATTTAACATACATTCCTTAAATTTCTTAAATTTATTTTTAAATTCACGCCCAAAAAAAAAAAAATAATAATAATAATAATAAATAATAATTAATAGAGTTTTGCTTGGGTTCGCGCAATTTACAAATTGCTTTCAAATGGGCTGTAAAAAAGTTTTTAATGAGTTTTCGACACTTCGCCTCGGTCTCTAAACAGGACTTTTTCCAGGCCACGCGCTGCTTATGCATTTCCATTTCCATTTTCATTTTCATTATTTATTTTTACATTTTTTGTTGTGTTTTTTTTTTGTGTCACGCCCAAAAAACTTGGTCGTGGCGTGAAAAGTGGGCGTGGCAGCGCCCACTAATAATTGCTTTGTTGTTGTTGTTGTAGACTTAATGAAATTATATCAATCGGCAGATCTGCTACCCTGGAAATGCCTGCAGCTGGCAGCTGGAAAATGACTTTTCTTCTTCCCCTCTCCTCAACCCCTCCCCCCCCCACCCCTTCCCCTTGGCTTAATCTTAATATTTTCATTAGAAATTGGAATTTTTGTAATGCGAATCGTAATCATTTTCCTTTTCCTACTACAACTACATTATTTTTCCTTCTCCGCTTTTCTTTTATTGTTCTGCGCTCGCTTTTCCGGCATTTTCTCGGCCGGGCGTGAGCCAAAGTCTCACGTCAAATTAAATCAAGTTGTAATATAAAGAAAATTGAAGCCAACTCCCATTTGTGCCATAAGACACATAGCACGAGGCGGGGGGCGTGGCTGTGAAGGGTAGCTTGCGTGTGTGTGTGAGGGAGAGGGGGCGAGAGTGGATGGGGCCAGCTGATTGGCAATATAACAAACGGCAGAAATTAACCCAATAATAGAGATGGAAATAAAAATTATATTTATATTTCTATATATTTGTTATTATTTATATTAGTAAAAAAAATAATTATTATAAAATATATATATATAATATAAAAAGTTAGGCACAAAGCGCGCCTAAGGGTTAAGCTTGAGCATGACTTATAATTATAAGAGTGTGAGCATGTGTGCAGCTCTAGAAAATAGCAAATTACGCATTAGAGCTAAGCAATAAGCTTAAATTATAATTATAAGAGTGGACATGCATAGCCAACGGCAAAGACTGAAGCGTCACGTATAAATAGAAATGGGTCTCTCTCAACATCGCTCTCTCCCACTCAACACAGCGCACTAAGATCAAGGCAATTCTTATAATTATAAGAGTGCGCATGCATTAACTTATACTGTTTACTTCAGCTACAATGCATAGCCAACTGCCCATGTGCATGCGCTATCTCTCTCTCTCTCTCCCTCTCTCGCTCTTTGCAGCGGCGCTGTGATCAGGGTATTCTTATAATTATAAGAGTGCGTGCAGGCGTGTTTATCTTATGCTATTCTATACAGCTCTAGCATGCATATGTTAGTTTCGCCTTTACTCACCTATACACACACGCATACAACCTTTTGAGTGTGCGTGCGATTGATTGGCAAACGTTTAACGATTCACAATTTTAATTGCTAGCAAATAATTTCCACTTGCTCCACTGGCAATTGCAATTTACTCACATACATAAATATATATCGCGAACTTTTTGGCCGCGACCCGCCACAAATTTATGCTGCGCACTTAATCTCAGCTGTCAATGCAAACCGAAAACAGAAACAGCAGCAGGAGCAGCAGCCGAAGAACGTGAAGAACAAGAGAAGAGAAATTCAAGCGAACTAACGTAATTGGTGCACATTACGACAAAACGTAAAAATCGCACAGTGTTACGTTGCGCCTTGACCAACACATACATACATACATACGTATGTGAAGTCGTAAAGTTTTAGTTGCATTCAAGCCTTGCACAGTTTCGTCTTCGTCTTGCGTCCACGTCTTTGACTTTTAATTTATGTTTCAATTCCAATTAGCAGACGAGGCGCGTGGAGTAGCTTTTATGCGAGTTCCGTTAATTGACTTTCGGCCTGGCAATGGCGCGTCATTTGTAATTGTATACGAAATAGAGAGAGTTAGAGAGGAAGAGAGGGAGAACAGATGTGTGAGTGAGTGTGGAGTTAGAGCGGGAGAGGCACATTGGCAAGTGCAGGGCAGCGCGTGTGTGCGAGTGAGCGGGAGAGTGAGCTGAAGTTTGCACGTTTATTAGGCTAGCCAATGCAGCTAATTGAAGTTCAAATTGTGCTCGGGCGTTGAGTAAGGCGCTTAACGCAAGGAAACCGTTGAAATGTAAGCGCAGGAGTGTGTGTATGTGTGTGTGTGCGAGTGAGTGGAAGCGAGTCGGAGTGTGAGCGAGCAACTTGAGAGCGAATACAAAGGCGAATTCGCAGCAAATTCACTTAAGCGACGAAAAAGCAACTAAAGCCAATTTAACAGTCAATACAAAGGCACACACATGAGCACACACACACACACACACACACATGCACACACTAAGGCTGTTAAGCGGCCACACAATCACATGACGATTGTAAGGCAAACGGAAATAAAATCAAGCATAAATGCAATAATACAATTTATGTGCCAAATTTCATAAGAGCCATAATGGAGTCACACACACACACACACACACACACACAGAGAGAGGGAGACAGAGGACACACACAAATCAAGCAAAAGTCGTCAGCAAACAAAGGTGACTCCTTGCTGAAAGTCGGACGTAATCGTAATCACATTTGTGCCGTTGCCGTTGCCCAGATCTCCTGAATGTTGATGCTATTTATGTGTCATTTTCATTGAGCGCAAAACTTTTGCAGACGGTCAAACGCAACAATGTCCGCTCTCCTCTCCCCCTCTCCCCTCTCTCTCTATCTCTCTCTCTCACACACACACACACACACACACACTACTTCGCTGCAAGTTAACAACATTTGCTTTACGTTTGCCAATTGCATTATAACTCAATTGTAGCTGAGCGATTTTTATGCTATCGAATGGATGTATCGAATCGTTTTCTTCAACTTGCCTCGAGTGCCCAGCTCTTCAGTGTGCGTGTGTATGAGTGTGTGCAGTAACAACGGTACTTGAAAGCCTGAAGAGAGCTGTAGCTGCAGCTGTATGAAACTGCGCATACCCTGTAACATATGATGTATGCTGTATGATGTATGCTCTGTATGCTGTATGATGTATGCTGTCTGCTGTATGATGTATGATGTATGCTGTATGCTGTATGATGTATGATGTATGATGTATGATGTATGATGTATGATGTATGATATTTAATATATGATGTATGATATTTAATATATGATGTATGATGTATGATGTGTGATGTATGATGTATGATGTATGATGTATGATGTATGATGTATGATGTATGATGTATGATGTATGATATTTAATATATGATGTATGATATTTAATATATGATGTATGATGTATGATGTGTGATGTATGATGTATGATGTATGATGTATGATGTATGATGTATGATGTATGATGTATGATGTATGATGTATGATGTATGATGTATGATGTATTATGTCTGATGTATGATGTATGATGTAAGCTGTATGATGTATGCTGTATGATGAATGATGTATAATGTATGATGTATGATGTATGCTGTATGCTGTATGCTGAACTGGGAGTTTCACACATAAATAAGACTTTTGTTTGGTATATGTACATACACATATACACTTACATACACACATACATACATACACACATACCAATATGTCTGCCATGTGTTGGGCTTATCTCATTGTTGTGTTGGCCCAGTTAGCGCACTTGTACAATTGGCATGCAAAGACAGCTGAGGCTGAGCTGCTGTCGAGATGCATTCACAATTTGGGCATCCTTAATGCATCTCCGATGGGCCATAAATTGTGGCCGGGCTGTTATTATTTTGGGGCCAGCGAGCTTGAGGGCACTTCAGGGCCCAGAGCAATGCTGGAATGTGGAGCAGGTGCGCCAGCGAGCTCAAGCTCGAGCTGTTACGCAATGCGGCCGGCCGTAGGTGTGTGGCACGCCCTCTGCTCGCCTGTCACATTGTGGCACAAATTGATTTGACGCGATCTCCGGCTAGAAATGGATTTATGAAAGTCACGCAACTGTTAACTGGGCCAAAACCAACGAAAAAAACAAAATACAAATTTGATACAATAATTGATCGGGTTAAGGCGCATTTATAAGACCCGCGGGCGGCAGCAAGCATTAACCAGTTGCTCGCCTTCTCGCACAGCCCCAACATGTCTCGCGTCTTGCTCTCCCTAATCTCTGCTGTCGCTGTGCTGCTGTCGCCCGCCTGGGCCGGCCTTGGCTACCTGGCCGACGAGCATGCCGTGGCGCACACCCAGCAGAACGTGGTCAGGAGCTACAACGGCACCGTCTCCCACTACGCCAAGTCCCTGGCCACGCCCTACTCCCAGGTGCACAAGCAGGACACGCGCATCAGCAACAATGTCTACCAGCCGGCCATCGCCAAGACCATCAGCTATGCCGCTCCAGCTCCGGCTCCGGCTCCCACTGTCTACACACCTCATCAGGCTGCCTTCTACAGCCAGGCGCCAGCTCCAGCTCCAGTCTACCATCAGCAGCAGCACATTCCGGCTGTGCAGACCAGCTACGCCAGCCACCAGCCCGCCGTGGTGCACTACTCACCCGCTGAGGCCGTCTCCCACATGAGCTTCGATGGCTTCGGCACCCACTGGGGCTACTAAGGGCAGGCATTTTTCGAATAGTTTTAAGAGTTTTGCATTCAATAAAGAAATTTCTGAATATGTGCGAAGATAATACCCTGGAATACACATTAGAAAGGGAAGTGCGGGGTATATTGATTATGTGAGAGGTTTTGTAACAGGCAGAGGCAGGCGAGGTAGACGCCATAAAGTATATATATTCATGATCAGGTTGACGAGTTGAGTCGATCTGAGTCAATGCCTGCCTATCCGTCCATCCTTCTGTCTCTCAGTCTGTCCGCCTTTATATCTATCTGATACGCTCATCCGTCCGTCTGTCCACCTTTCTGTCTTTCCGCCTGTCCATCCGTTCATCCATCTGTCCATCCATCTGTTCGTTCATTCATCCATCCGTCTATCCGTCCGTCCATCCGTCCGTCCGCCTGTCCATAAGTCCGTTCATCCGTCCGTCCATCCATCCGTCCACCATCCATCTGTCCGTTCATCCATCCATCCATCCGTCCGTCCGTCTATCCGTCCGTCTATATGTCCGTCTATCCGTCCGTCTATCCGTCCGTCCATCCATCCGTGCGCCTGTCCATAACCGTTCATCCATCCATCCATCCATCCATCCGTCCATCCGTCCGTCCGTCCGTCCGTCCGCCTGTTCAAAAGTCCGTTCATCCATCCGCCCATCCATCCGTCGATCTGTCCGTCCACTCACCATCCGCCCGTTAAGCCGTCCTCCCGCCCGTCTGCCCTTCATCCGTCCGTCCGTCCGTCCGTCCGTCCGTCTATCTCTCCGTATACCGCATACATACAGACCGGCCCTTCTCTATCCTCTTTCTCTCCACAAGTATATCTAAAAATAAATCCCGTAACCACACTCTTAATGTGTTATTTAATAAACGTAATCGTAGTTTTTATCACGGCTCATGCTCAGCTCAGCTTGAGAATCGGGGTTTTCGCTCACGTCTTCATCCTGTTGTATATAAACAAATCATAAAAATCTACACAAAGTGCTGTGCACTCCGCAAATAGCCTGAAGTAGGACATTAGCTTGGCTCCACTACTAATGCCACGCCCCCAAAACTAACGCCCAGGCAGGCAGGCAGGCGCCTGAATGGTCGGGTTACGTGATTTGTGCAGCGCAAACTTAAAAATCGGACATGAACGCTACGTGACTCGCATGGCAAGGAGCCGGAGACGGAGCCGGAGAGGATGCAGGAGCTGGGGAAGGAGATGGAGCGAAGGACACAGCATCAACTGAACTAATCGGATTTCTTTTCTGTGCGCTGGAAGAGTGAAACGGGGTATATGGGATTGAAGGAGCTGAATAATATATATATATATCGAATATATATGAGGGAGTAAAAGAGGAGGAAGATTATGAAGGCGTAGCAAATTATAGATTGAATAAATGAATCAACCCATAATATTATGTGTATAGAAATCTACTGCTGGTAAGTAGAGCTAGTTAATAATCGACTACTAGGCAAAAATCGATTATAATCGATAAATTCTTAAAACGATAAAGATAATCTATACGCAAGAGATATATTTAGTAAGTAGTTTAGTTAGTTTAGAGTTCATTTAATTTAAAATCGATAAATCAATACTACAGTTATTATAAAAATCGATTATAATCGATAGTTAGCTGATATTGATATTAATAGATATCTTGCAGCTTGACTTCTATTTAAATCGATAACCTACATCGATAACGCAATGTCATTTATCGATTATCTATCGATTAACATCGATAACTCTTCCTATAACTCGGCTCTTTCGCCACTTTCAACTTCTCTAGTTCATCAAAAGAGCATTGCACAGTTATGTACACCCGTCTGCAGCTTTTTTCTCTCATTCAAATCTCAATCAGAAGTTCGCCTCGTTATGAATTATGCACATTGGCCAAAGGAGGAGGAGGGGGAGGAGGAGGCGGAGGAGAGCAAAGGCAATCGAGCTGAGTTTGATAATCTATAAATTGAAATCACATTTTTGCTAGCTCATTAATTCGATGCCACTTAACTTGGCCAACAGAGACAGAGAGAGAGAGCCAAGAGTCAATTGCATTTCGGGAGTCTTAGCATAAATGATGGCTTCATTAGATGGCATCAGCCGAAAAGGACTTTAAGCGGAAAAAACTGCCAAAAAAAGGCTGAAAACTGTGCGCTTGACTGGCCAAGAAGGGAGCAAGAGTAAAAAAAGCGTTGTAACTGGCAACAAATTGCAGCAAGACAGAAATTTGCGGTTATAAACGGGGCTTAAATGCAACAGTCAGCGGCAGCAGCAGCAGCAGCAGCAGCTGCCACGTCCTGCTGCTGCCTAAGGTCCTGCCGCGCCTCGCCACTTGACTGCAAAAAGGCGCAATGATAAAATATTTGCTGGCTAAAAACTTGCCAGTTGCAAAGTTGAGTGGCAACAGCCACCCTTGCCCCCTGCCCCTTCCCCCTCTTGTGTCCTTTGGCTGCCCGTCGACAGGAAGTTGTGAGAAAATAAAAATGCAAAATGCCCAGAAAGACGTATTTATCAACATAATTACGTTTTTTAATGGCTTTTTAAGCCGCAAAATGGCAAAGCCGCAAAATGCTGATAAAACTGGAGCAGAACTCTACAGAAGATATAGTAGCTATATCTTGTTGTTGTTGTTGGTGTTTTTCTTTTAATACTTTAACTATTTTGTTGGCCCTTCTATGGGGCTCTCATGCCAAATGTTTAGCCTCAGCTCAATTAGCCATTCCAGCGAATTGGCCTAATGAAGTTATTTGTAGTGTTCATTATGACTACAATAATTAAATGTAAATAACTAAAACCAGATATATATGTATATAACTGTAGCCAACTATATATGTACCTAGCTGTAGCCATATTTGATAGACTGCAGCTCACGTATGCCCTATCTCTCTCCCTCTCTCTCTCTCTCTCTCCCCTCTATGCATTGTCTGCATTTTCGATGAGCACAGAATATTAACAGCAAATAAACAAGCACATTGCAGTCGGGCGTTGCCGACTGCAGAATACTCTTTCGCTGTCAGAGCGCTGCCAGCAGCAAAGCCAGTTGTTTCCGTTAAGCCATTGGATATAGATTTGGAAAAATTTATAGGCATTATTAGACGAGTGTATATACGAGTATATAAGCCAAATTTCAAGTTTATAACTTAGTGCCGAAATAACTTGCATTCTTATGAACAGACTGACGAACACCACTAAACTAATATACAACCCGTTTCGCTTCTGGAGCGAGCATAAGCAGCGCAAAGTGCAACGGTGCGCAATGCAATCCAATGTATCTGCAAGAGAGAGCCCCTTCAGCATAAGCAAGAGCAAGAGCAAGCTGATCGCACTCGCAGAGAGCTTATGCTGAGCGCGTCTAAAAATAGATTGGCAAATGAAACGCAGCCGTTTATGAGCATAAAGAGAGTGAGTAAGTGAGTGAGTGAGCGAGAGTGAGAGAGGCATATTTAGAAGATAATAACATTGCCAATTCTAGCAAGCAAAAGAACAGCAGAGAGCGAACAGGCGAGAGCGAGGCAGTTTGATTTGAAGAGAGTGTGAGTGTGTGTGCGAGGGAGAGAGGCAGAGGGCAAACAGCAACAGTTAGGCGCGCAGACTGTAAACAAGCTCCAAAGTCAAACGACCTGCGCTCAGTTGCAGCCAGGCATTAAGAGTGATCGGTGCTACGCTTTGCGAAACTTATAGCAGCGGGGATATATATATATATTTGTAACTATATATATATCTATATATAGATATGAATTTTCACTTGCTCATAGTTGGGCCAACAAGTGCGTAGCATGTTAGGCGGCAAGTTATGTCTGTTTATCTTATTGATAACACAGCTCGATCAATCGCTGGCATTATCTCGCCTTCAGCTCGATGACTACCTCACCTACGATGGCATGCTGGAGTACATGGAGCAGCTGGCTGAGGCGCACGGCGAGCGCGTCACTCTACAACAGGTGGGCGTAACGTATGAGCAGCGCCCACTGAAATCGCTGACGGTAACGAACGGGGATGGGCGGAGTGGTAAGCAGACGATTCTGCTCATAGCCGGAGCCCATGCGCGTGAGTGGCTAACGCCCGTGGCCGCCTTGTACACCTTGGAGCAGCTGGTGGTCAGGCATGAGGAGAATGCGCACTTGCTGCACGACTACGATTGGATTCTGTTGCCGCAAGTCAATCCGGACGGGTATACGTACTCCCGCAACGGGGACAAGCTATGGCGAAATACACGTACGCCGACTACGTTCAACTGCTTCGGCACGAATCTGAATCGCAACTACGACATTGGCTGGGGGCAGGGTTACCCCGAGCTGCGCGATCCCTGCTCCAATCACTATGCGGGCAGCAAGCCCTTCTCCGAGCCGGAGTCGCGTGCGGTGCGCGATATAATGCAGGATTTGGCCCGGAGCAAACGTGGACTGCTCTTCATGACGCTGCACACGCACCACACGAGCATCTTCTATCCCTGGGTGTACAAGAGGTAGGTATTACGGATCGTATATGGGATTAGACTAAAAGATTTCCGCCTCTAGCGACACCAGTGCCAATGACCAGCAGCTGCATGACGTGGCCCAGGCCGGAGCTGTGGCCATCTTCAATGCGACCGGCACCAGATTCGGCTATGGCCAGCACGGCAAGGAGGACGCCTTTGGCGGCACCAGCCTGGACTATGCCTACTCCATAGGATTTCCGCTTTCCTTTGCACTTGAGTTGTCTGGCGAGCGGGATGGCCTGACCTTTGACTTCTGGCCACCAGAGCGCCTGCTGCGGGGCTTGGCCGAAGAGTCTTGGGTGGGCATCAGCGCCATGGCCGCAAAGGCCATTGAGCTCTATCCGGCGGACAGATCTCCTTCTACGGCTAAGAGTGGCGCTGCCTCGTATAGTGTAGCTAATGTCCTGAAGATTCTATTGCTTATGACGATCATAACGGTGGTCTCTCGCTAACCAGTGTTGGTTAATGACTTTAGGGATGATTGTAATCAGTGTGCGAAACTTTTCCATTAACTGTAAAGTTTAAAAGTCGGTTTTAAGTGTATATGTATGATGGGAATCATCTGATACTATATAGTATATATATTGCCTGACATCTACTACTAATCTGTAAGCTGTTACTTAATTATATTTGACTATTCATTATATTTATATTATATATATAGTGTTTATTGTATAGTGGCCCATAATATAAATCTTTTAAATATATATTATATATATCTTGATGTACTTAACGATTAACATATACTCGACAGATTTTTGAGGTTAGACAGACTCAATTAAAGCTATAAAAGAGTACAGAGGGAGTGGAAGACCCCACATATGTATATTCCATCTAGTTCTAGACCTAACTTGAATGCATGAGAATTGCATAGTAAGGCTGTTTGCTACGTTTGTTATGAAAAGACTATAATAATGGCAAAATAATACTTCATATAACTTGAGATAACCTATATCATATCAATCAGTGAGAGAAACAGTCAGTTGATTGACTCAATCAATCAATCAATCATAGTTACTCAATTAGTCAGAAAGTTAGTAAGCTCGTCAATCAGTCAGGCAGTTGAAAAGAGTCAATCATCAGACAAGCAGTCAATCATTGAATCAGTTGGGTTGGCAGTCAATCAGCTAATCAGTGAGTCAATCAGTCAATCAAGCAATTATTCAGTCAGTCAGCTACTAATTTCGTCAAGCAGTCCAATAATCAGTCAATTAGGATAGTTACTCAATCATTAACTCAACTCAGTCAGTCAACCAGTAAGTCAATCAGTCAATCAGTTTCATAAGTTTGTCAATCAATCAGACAGTCAGTCAATCAAGTCATCATGTTAGCTACTCAATCTGTAACTCTGTCAATCAGTCAATCAGTCAATCAAGACACTCAGTTACTAAGCTCGTCATCAGTCAATCAATCTTCAATGCTCTCAATCATTCAACAAGTCAATCAGTCAATCAGTCAATCAAGTCACTCAATCAAGGCATTACTCAGTTTCTCACTTACTAAGTTCGTCAGTCAGTCAATCAGATCAATCAGTCAATCCTTCAGTAGTTACTCAATCTGTGACTCTGTCAATCAGCTAATCAGTCACTCAATCAATGATACTTTCAACTAGTTAATATTAATTATATATATATATCTATTATATCTATATTTATATATTAAAGCTTCAATCGCACTTTAAAGAGAATTCTTTAACTGTTATGCCGCTCGCTGGGCCATTCCGATTGTTCATTTATATCAATTTTCAGAGCAGTTGGCGCCTTAACCGAAATATCAGTTGTCTCTCGCTCGCTTTTAAAAATAATTTTAAATCCACAGGCTGAGTTTGCTGTTACTCACGTGTCTGTGCATTGCCCAGACACACACACACAGCCCCGCACACACGCCCGGCGAGAGCCTTACTCATTGAACGAAAAAGCTCGCATTACTCATACGCCGCGTTGCTCGCGTGCTATTCGCTTGTTTGCGCCGGCTATCAACGTGACTTGGCGGCTGTTGAGCACTGGGCGGTCTCTCTCTCTCTCTTTCTCTCTCTCTCTCTCTCTCTCTCTCTGTGTCTGTTGCCATTTCTGCTCTGGGCTGCGCTATCACTCGGATTGTCTGATACATTTCACATGCTGCAATTAACGCAACAAATTGCATTTTTAATATGCGCAAATTAATGTGGAAAATCTTCCATTTTTTTTTTTTGCTGTTTTTTTCAGCAGTCGGCGCCCGACTTTTATTTATAACAGCCATTGCGAAAATTGAAAATGCACAATTAAAGGCACGCCTATATCTCTCTCTATATATATCTGTGTGTGCATCTCTCTCTCTCTCCCTCTCTCTGGTCCTCGCTGACCCTTTTTTTGGGCAATAATATGATAAAATGCCATTACAAAAGTCAAAGTCGAGCTCGGCTTCGGCTCGGCCAGCAGGAAGCAGCTGTTAATTAGTTTTCTGCCAGTGCAGGACTCTTCAGGACACTCTGGTACTGCTTTGGCAGCTATCTATCCCCCACCGTTGCAAATGTTTTAATTTCCGCACGAATGTCTCTAACGGAAATTACATAAAAAAAAACTGTATAAAAATATATATATATATATATATATATATATGTATATATATATAGAGACCAGCACTGAGTGTGTCCAAAACAATTAGCATACTCGCTGTCACTCAATGAAAAGGAAAATAAAGGAAAATAATAGAAAATAACTAAAGAAATTCACGCTCAGCTAGTGCTAATCGCTGTTCGTTACAACCCGATTAGATAAGAAAACTATAGAACTATAGCCAGCCGCCGACTCGGCCCCCAGTCGACTTCAGAGTGCAAAATGCTGCCGATCGCAATTGTTGTGCTGCTGCTCACCGTCGGCCTGCTCTGCCATTGGCGAGCGAGAGGCAGGCGCGCGGCCGTCGCCAATCTGCCAGGTCCTTACTGTCCGCCCCTCATCGGAGCCGTGCATCGCGCCATCAATCTGAATCCCAAAAGTACGTATCCAGCGCGAGTGCAAAGTCCAAAGTGCAGTTGCAGCTGTTTTTGATTGAGTGCTGAACTTGAAACTCTCGGAATCTGAGACTCTGAGACTGTTTTAATTAACACAAATATTAAATGCAAAGCTGTTTGCATAAACAATTATCACAGTTCCATATTGTTTAAAAGCTGTTCATAGGGGAGGTAAAGTGAGTATGAGGCATTGCTTAGCTGAAGTTGAGATAACCAAAGGAATGTGAGTCCTTAAAGTCTTCTAGAACAGTTATATAAAGGTAGTATAGCTCTATATGACGAGCTAGTCCTTTAGTACTTCAATTAGTTCATTATATATACAGGTTAACTTATGGCAAATATCAACGAGAGAATTGAGGTTGACCTTTGGTCACGAGCCATCACTGGCCACCCTAAGATGCACATAAAGTGCGTTAAATATGTATTAAATACTTGAGAAAAATTATAAAAAAATATATAAAATATATATAAAAAAAATTTAAAAAAAATATATATACAAAAAATTAAAAAATATATTAAAATATATAGTTTTTAATTCAATTTTTAATTAATTTTTCAAAATTAAAATGGCTCCAAGCGGCAGGCAAATTCTACTGGTAGAAGTAGATAGAAGCTAACAAAAAATATATTATATATACATATAATATTTCTTTATATTTTTAGATAATTTAATTTGCCCTACAAAAAATAAAAAAAAATATATTAGAATATATAGTTTTTAATTCAAGTTGTTATTTATATTGATTAAATAAAAAATTAAAATGGCTCCAAGCGGCAGGCAAATTCTACGGGTAGAAGTAGATAGAAGCTAACAAAAAATATATTATATATACATATAATATTTCTATATATTTTTAGATCATTTTATTTGCCCTACAAAAAATTTAAAAATATATTATTAGAATATATAGTTTTTAATTCAATTTGTTATTTATATTAATTTAATAAATATTAAAATGGCTCCAAGCGACAGATTCTACTAGAAAGAATCTAACAAAAAATATAATATAATAATATTCCTTTATAATATTTCTTTATAATATTTCTTTATATTTCTTTATAATTTTAGCTCATTTAATTTGCCCTGCCTACATTGTAACTAGCACTACTAAGGTCTACAATGTAGCTGTGCATAAATTAGAAATATAAATTATATATTTATATGTATTCTTTATAGATCAAGTTAGACTCGTTTAGGCGCAGCGCAAAGGCAATTTCTATATGCAAACAGATTAGAACTTGTATCATAAAAAAGCCAAGTATATAAATCATCATAAATAAGTGATCATTTAAAATATTTAATGAAATTCTCGAAACTTAGAAATATGAAGTGCACATTAGTCCACAATAAACTAAGTTGATTAGGCCTCACCGAGTTAGACTCCTTAGCTACCTCCCACGAAGTTCCTCCAGCGTAAACTTAATTTTCAATCAATGAAGCCTTATCGGGCAGCATATAAGCTATTGTTAGACGTTCTATATATAAGTCTTATCACTGTGAATGCCAATTGAAGTGAGTAAACAAATAGGTAATCGTAGGTAGTAGCTGATAATCTGTAGTTGAGCAAAGTGCGTTGACGATTAGCATTATCGCTGGGTTCATAATAATTTTTGTTTATATACTCGCTCATAAAGTGAAAAGGGTATGTTGAGTTATGCTCAGCCTGCTATAAATTGAGCAAAGTTGAAGCTTTTATATACATATTTAGAGCTAGAATCTGACTGTTGAGATACTCTAAAGATCAACGAAAAGACTATGTGTTCTGGCACACTAGACACAGCTTTATTTTACAGACTTTGTTTAGTTCAAATCTTCAAATTCCAGGAGGCTTAGCTACTCCACAGATAGATCTATCTATGGCTATATATAAATTATATATCTCAGATTCGAGCAAAAAGTTTCGGCACCATGACAAAGTATTTATGCAGTCGATCAAGCCCCACACACATACCATTCCTACTGTTATATCTATGAGTATTCGCCCTCTGCATGCCACTAAGAATCGGATTATAAACAAATAACTAGTTGAAGTGCTCCCAAATTAAACATTCCTTATCGTTCACCTCTTTTATGATTGTTATTGTAAGTTTTTGGTGTTTAGTCAATTAAATTAGCTTAACTCTAGTATCTTAATCTAATTTCCCTTAGATTTCATTGAACGCTCCCACAAATATCGCCTGCAATTTGGCAGTTTGCAGCGAGTTTGGGTTCTCAATCGCCTGATGATCACCAGCAGCGATGTGGAGTTCAATGAGCAGCTGCTCGCCAGCCAGGAGCATCTGGTGAAGCATCAGGTGTACAAGGTGCTGGGCCAGTGGCTGGGCAACGGCCTCCTGCTCAGCGACGGCAAGGTATGGCATCAGCGGCGCAAGATCATCACGCCCACCTTCCACTTCTCGATCCTGGAGCAGTTCGTGGAGGTCTTCGACCAGCAGTCGAACGTGTGCGTGCAGCGCCTGGCGCAGCGCGCCAATGGCGAGGTCTTCGATGTCTATCCGTATGTCTGCCTGGCCGCCTTGGACATCATAGCGGAGACGGCCATGGGCACGAAGGTGAATGCTCAGCTGGCGGAGAGCACACCGTATGCCAATGCTGTTACGGAGTAAGTGTGGCGAGATAGTGGTGTGGGATAGAGACTCTCTGGGAGTTGGTTTATATACTAGTTCCATGAGCTAGTTCGTATTACACATAAATGCTATATATGAAACAGTGGAACTAGTTCCGCAACTGGCGGAGAGCACGCCGTATGCCAATGCTGTTACGGAGTAAGTGTGGCGGGATAGTGGTGTGGGATAGAGACTCTCTGGGAGTTGATTTATATACTAGTTCCAAGTGGAACTAGTTCCGCAACTGGCGGAGAGCACGCCGTAGGCCAACGCTGTTACGGAGTAAGAGTGGCACTATTTTGATATGGATTAGAGTCTCTGGGAGCTAGTCTGTACACTAGTTCCATGAACTAGTTCTTATCAGAGATTATGGAACTAGTTCCGCAGTTGGTGGAGAGTACGCCGTATGTTACAAGTTAGTCTGCAGATCAGTTCCGTGAACTAGTTCTTAGTGGAACTAGTTCCTTCTGCTCGGCTCCTGGCTGATCATATATATCTACTTTATAGCCATACTAATTCCCCTCCTTCTCCTCCCCCTCCTCGTCCGCAGGTGCACTGCGCTGATGGCCTGGCGCTTCATGTCCATCTATCTGCAGAACGAGCTGCTGTTCACGCTGACCCACCCGCACCTGAAGCTGCGCCAGATGCAGCTCATACGCACCATGCAGGCGTTCACCACGCAGGTGATTCAGCAGCGTCGCCAGATCTTGGAGCAGCGCCAGCCAGTGGCCACGCAGCAGGCGCTGGAGAACGAGGTGGGCGGCAAGCGGCGCATGGCGCTGCTCGACGTGCTGCTGCAGGCGAGCGTCGATGGGCGACCGCTGAGGGACGAGGAGATACGCGAGGAGGTGGACACGTTCATGTTCGAAGGACATGATACCACAACTAGTGCCCTTTCCTTCTGCCTGTGGAGCATCTCACGCAATCCCGAAGTTCAGGCCCAAATGCTGGAGGAGATCGAGCAGGTGCTGGGCAGCGATCACAGTCGAGCCGTGAGCATGCGCGACTTGGGCGAGCTGAAGTACGTGGAGTGCGTGATCAAGGAGTCGCTGCGCAGATATCCGCCTGTGCCCATAGTGGCCCGCAAGCTGCAGACGGACTTCAAATACAGTAAGTGAAGCGGAGACCAGGAGTGGGTCAGGTCTAAGACGGATTCTCTGCTTGCAGCTCACGCCAGGCTGGGCAATGGGGTCATACCCGCTGGCTCGGAGATTCTCATGGGCATCATTGGCATGCACAACGACCCGGAGCAGTTTCCCGAACCGCATCTCTTCCGGCCGGAGCGGCATGCGAGCAGCGAGCGCTCCGCTTCCAACTTTGCCTACGTGCCCTTCAGTGCGGGTCCTCGGAACTGCGTGGGCCAGAAGTTCGCCCAGCTGGAGCTGAAGATGATGCTGGCAAAGATAGTGCGCGCGTACGAGCTGCTGCCCCTGGGCGAGCCGGTGCAGGCGGTGGTCAACATAGTCCTACGCTCGGGCACTGGATTCCAGCTGGGCATGCGGCGCAGGCATTAGGGGTATTCCCGGATCAGTTTTAGTTAAGCCTATGTATATATATTATTTGTTCAGCTTTAATAATAATCCTTAATCTATGAACGAACGTGGCTGCAGCGCCAGCTGAAAGCCATTGCTGGAGCCGAAAGCTAGGCGCAGCTCCGGGCGCACTGCGTCCCCGTAGGGCAGCAGCTCGTACTGCAGCAGCAGCGGCGCCAGCAGTTGCTCTAAGAGCTTCAAGCTCATTTGCTGCGCCGGACAGCTGCGCGGACCCAGGCCGAAGCTAAGCAGCGGCGTGGACTGCGCCAGAAAGCGCTCCGGCTGAAAGAGCTGCGGCTCTGCGCGCTGCATCTCATAGAGATTGATGTAGAGCTCGGCGCCAGCGGGCAGCGAGCCAGTGCCTAGCTTGGAATGAGCTGGGTAGAAAGAGAGCAATGATTATACAACTATATAGCCCCCAGATACCCTAACTTACTATACTCAAAGTCCCGACTCAGCTCCCGGTTGACTATCACCTGCGGCGGCTGCAGCCGCAGCGTCTCCTTGAGCACCGCTTCGAGGTAGGGCAAGCGGCCGTCGCCCTTTGAGCTGCTGGCCAGACGCAGCTCGTCCAGGCAGCGCTGCTGCACCGCCGGATGGCGTGCTATGAGCACCAAGGCCGAGCAGAGCGCGCTGCTGCACAGCAAATAGCCGAGGAAATTGCAGTTGTTCAGCTCCGCCACGAGCTGAGCGTCGCTTGGCCCAGCTTCGCTCGAGAGCAGCAACTCGAGCAGCGAGCGATAGCTGACGTTTGTCGACGGCTCTATTGTGATGCCCTCGATCTTTATTTGATTGCTGTTCAGCTGCGCCGCTCTCCGCTGCTCCAGCAGCTGTTTGTTCTCCTCGTTGAGGCGGCCGATCAGCCGCTGCTGACGTCGGCGCGTCAGAGGCGAGCAGAGAAGGAAGGTGAGACGATTGGCGGAGCGCACGCTCAAGAAGCGCTGGCGATAGAGCTCAGTGAGGCTTGGAATAATAAGAGATGATAATTAGTCATGGATGATAATGATGATGATAGATAATGATAGTTTTGGTAGAGGAAGTAGACGAATTTCAGCTGTAGCTCAAGCAGAAGTCTAGTCTTTATATATATATATATAGTAACTCTAGTATCTGAACCCTCTCCCGCCCTTCTACTCACTCTTTGAATGCCTCTTTGTAGCGCTCGCTTGGCTGCCTGCCGCAGCCGATGGCCAGCATCAGGTCCAGCACTTGGTCCGACACCAGCTGCCAGACGTCAAAGACTTGTCGCGTGGCCGCCTGCGCCGCCAGCTGCTGGCAGAGCTGCGCGGCCTGCTGCTGGCAGAGCTGGCCCAGTTGCAACAGGTTGTCGGGCTGGGAGAGTGACGCGAGTAGCTGATGGCGCTGCGGCGGGCAGCTGAGCGAGCTCTCGCCCAGCCAGTCGGTCATCAGCTCGTGGCCCGTCTCCAAATGCGTCTCGCTCTGCAGCAGTTGCTCGGCCAATTCCAGGTCGGCGACGGGTATGAAGAGTCGGTGAAAGACCCAAATACGACTCACGCCGCCATATTTGGCCAGGTAGACGGCGCTGCGCTCAAAGAAGTCTATACAAGTTTTCGACAGTTTCTATGGGTAAGTATATCGAAGATAAATAGATTTGCGGGTCTTACTCTTGGGCGAGAGCAGGACAATCTTGTGCATGGCGCCCACGAGGGGCCAGGTGCAGGGTCCTCCCAGATTTTCAATGAATCCGCGCTGGCGACGCTGCCTCAAATAGTTGAACGCCGACACCAGGCAGAAACACAGAAAAATGCTGGCCAAGATCATTTTGTGAACTGCGAACGCAACGGCGACTGCAAATGCGTTCGACTCTCAGCGACTGGAACCGGTTTATGGCTGGGCAACGCGTGGGCATATTAGCTATCTGAAGTGGTTTACTATTGTGCCCGATAAGAGTTTATTTTGAATACGCTGAGAGCATGATTATGACATTGATAAAGCTCATTTTAAATATATAAATATCAAGATATATATCTAATGCAATTTTGAATTTTTTTTATTTTTTTTATTTAGTCAATTTTTCATTAAAAAATATGAATTTCAAGTAAAGCGTATAGCCTTGGCTGCATTCAAATACGTTCCACAGCATGTTGCTAGCAGCATGTTGCTAGCAACATTTGCGCTCGCTGGCAACATTTAAATTGTCCATTTCTGGTAGCTGAGATCTGGAGAGTCATATTTAATGCTAAAATGGAAAGCAAAACAAACAAGAAAAAAATAGAAATTAAACAAGATGTTTATTGTTGACTCCAGCTAATAATCACGATTTTTTATATAAGCAAATAAATATAAATAAATATAGAAATGAATTGAAGCAGGCCATATATGCTTCATAAAAGCTTCAATAAATTAGAGTCTATATATCGACTTATATATATTTTTATCTGAGCAATAGAGAGCTGCTCACCTGCTTTAGTTCAGCTACTTCTGCTCATCCCACATTAATAAAATATTTAACTGTTTAGCTAACAGAACTATTGCCAGTGAGCCCAGCTATTTGGGTTTGGTTTCTTGGTCACATGGCTGAGGGGGGGGGGGGGGGGTTGTCCTGCCACTGCCCCTTGGGGCATTATCATATGGCAGCTGTTGCTGTTCCGAGCTCAAAATTTGAATCTTTTGAATTGTATAAAGTTTTCTCTCTCTCTCTCTCTCTCTGTCTCTATCTCTCTGTGTGTGCGGCTGTCGGTCAACCCTTTCAGGAGTCCAACTGTCAAAAGTACATTTGCCTTGGTTACGCCACAGAAATATCCTCGAAGCATGTAATGACAATATCAGCCAGCGCCAGCGACCCTTCAACTCCCCCTCAACCAAAGAGCTGCTGGCCGCGGGGGCTTTGGGGATTTGAGAGCTTGGCCGCTCTTAGCTGTTGCTTCGCTCTGATGAAACTTTAATGGCACAAACACGCACTCCAGGGCCAGGGCCATGTGTCCGAACAATTTAAGCTAGCTCTGTTTTTCTTTTATGCCTTCTGCTCGATTTAATATCGTGTGAAATGTGATGCACATTCCAGCGGCTAATGGCAGCTAATGAAGGTGCTTTTATAGCGGCTCACTGAACCCCCACCAGGTTGATCATTTATCTACCTCGATGTATATATAGAAATGCATGAAAATGTCGCTTTAAGTCCGTACGTCAATGTCAGGAGCAAGTGGAAAATGCAAATTGCAAGCAAAACACAAAGAAACAAATATGAAATGAAAACTAAGCGAAAAGCAGAGTGAAGGAAGTCGCAGGCAGCAGAGCACACAAATCGCATTCGGAGGCCTGCCGAATCCTGTTGCCTGGCCGAAAAATTAAAAACAAAGACATAAAAACAATTTGCATTTCCATTGTTGTTTCCCACCGCTGAGCGAAAGTCAGTTTTGGCGACAAAAAAAGGGCCGCAGACAGCGCGACACAGAGATAGACCCAGTCGGCCATACATATACGCTTATAAATTGCAAATGCAGTCGGTCAGCCGGCAAGTTAGAGACAGCAAAAGACACACGACGAGCGACAAGCGCAAAAAGAGAGAGAGAGAGAGAGAGAGAGAGAAAGAGAGGGAGGGACTAGGCTGGGCTAGCACGAATTGTGCAATGCGCTGCAGTGGCATTAGCCGTGGGTGCAGTTTGAGTATATGTTATTGATACTGAGGGATTAGATTAGAGATAGATAAATAATATAATCTAAAAGCTTTTTAAATAAAGCAACTTTAAGCTACAACACACGGTGCATTAATGAGCTTTAAGCTGTTATTACCTTACTGTACTAAAATATAAACAAAGCTCTGTTCATTGAAAACTATAAGCTTTAAGCACCTTAAAATGTCTGATTAAAGTTCCATGTACAGTGAAACCTAGATATAACGAACTTCCTTATAACGAACTTTTCTTTAAGTCCCTTGAAAAAACCTCACTTTTACTAACAAGTATCTATAGGGAATCAATTGATATAACGATAAATTTTTTGGTTTCTCTCAGATTCGTTATATCGAGGTTTCACTATATAGTAATTCATAGTGTTAATAAAGGGCCGTATAGATCATTTCCTACTATGATTAGATTAATTCAATTTATAATATTAATTGATAATAATATATATGTTTTTTATGGAGTCTATTATAGAATACTTTTATCTAAGCTTAACGCTTTCGTTGAAGCTTTCAATAAAGCTTGTTTATATATGGCTTGCTTAAGGCTTTACGTAAGAATAGATATGTGCTTGCCTAACATTCACTAATGTGCTTCAAGCTCAAAGCTCATTAAAGCTCTTGCTCTCAAGTCTCTCTCTCTCTCTCTCTCTCTCTCATTCCATGACTTTAAGCCAAACCTTTAAGCTTAGCAGTTAGACTAAACTCAAGCTGACTCTTTGGTCGAATGCCCGTTCAACTCTGGTGTAGCTCGCTCAAAAGTCACTGTGGCTGGGTGCATGGCCTACGGCCAGCAGGCGTCACCATTGCGCTGCTGTTGTCGTTGGCCACAGGAAGCATTTTGCATGAAATGCCCATAAAAATGATATGCACATCAACACTGTCTGATATCAATGGTGCGATAAGCGCGAGTATTTGTTAACTTCGCCGTGGCGCGCCATGCCACTAATTGAGGCATGTTTAGATCGAGGACATGTCAGTTAATCAAGACGAAACTGCGACTGCTGTTGACTAACTACATTTGGCTAGACATTTCATTTGGGTTGTGCAGCTAAAAGGTTGCCATCACTCACAGGCACACGTACACATCCACGTACACACACTAATTCAGTCATGAGGCATTATGGCATTGACTTTTGTCTCATTTTTGGCTCTCCCTCGCAGATATTAATTCCCAGTTGTCATATGTCAGGCGTGGCCCTAATAGTACAAGCTGATGCGTGCGCTATGATTACTGTCAGCGGCAGCCACTCAGACACTATGAATAAGCACTTATGGCACTCACTCGTCGCATATCCTTGTGGGCTTATCCTCTGCGACTTAAGGTGCCCCGCAGCGCCAAGCTCTCTCCCACTCTCCCTCTCTCTCTCTCTCTGGCAACAACTTTGACTGCGCGACAATTTATCACAGCCAATTTAACCACTTAAGTGTGAAATACGCTGCCGGAGTAAAAGTATACTATGCATATGCACACACACACACACTCGCACACACTCGCACACACACACATATATAAATATTAAAAAATATGTAAAGTTACAATTTGCAGGCACTGTGCCAATGGCCTGCAGCGTTCTGCTGAATTCAACTGTAAATTCCCACAGCGCTGACCACTCAATATGCGTATGTGTGTGTGCGTGTGTGTGTGTATGTGTGAGGGGGTGTGCCGCTCTCTGTGTGTGTATCAGTATATTTCTGCTCGTGGCATTTATTTGTTTACAATCTGTTTGCGAAAAGCTGGCGCAAGGCTTAAAATCTGCATTTGCATTTTAACAGGCAATGCCATTGTTGTGCGTGTGTGTGCATGTGTGTGTGCATGTGTGTGTGTGTGTGTGTGTTCCTGGCATTTGTATTCATTGAAAAGACAGTCGCAACTATAGCCAATTGATTTTTATGCAAATTGACACTTTAAGCATTTCACTTTGCCAAATCCGCTTTATAAATTCGATTTGATAGCTAGAGCTAGAGCTGAAGCGGCCCACATGGCGTATGCTCGATATATTTCATTACTATTTTTATAAATAATTGAACTAATTGTAAATGGCTGAGTTGTAAACAAAAAGCAATTGGAATTTGCCAGGAATCTAAATTAAATAAATATATTAAATAAATATATATAAATAAAGATGAAGAGAGAATTTTGGCTAGAAAAAAGCTTTAAGCTGGGGCAATTGTTATTTGTGTATTTTATATAAGTTTAATATTCAATGTAAAATTCTATAAATTTATTTATTTTTTATTTTTATATTTATTCATTTATTTATTTACTTTTTAAATTTATTTTGTTTAAGTTATTTTATTTATTTTATTTTTAAAAATTTATTTTATTTTTTAAAATTTATTTTATTTACTTAATTTATTTAATATATTTTATTTATTTATTTTTATTAATTTTGTTTACTTTATTTATTTTATTTGTGTCATTCATTTTATTTATATAATTTATTTAATATATTTTTAATATTTTTATTTATTTATTAATTTTGTTTTCTTTATTTTATTTATTTATTTTATTTATTTATTAATTTTGTTTACTTTATTTTATTTATTTATTTTATTTATTTTGTTTAATTTATTTATTTTATTTATGTTATTTATTTTATTTATATAATTTATTTAATATATTTTTAATATTTTATTTATTTATAAATTTTGTTTACTTTATTTATTTTATTTATTTATTTATTCATTTTATTTATTTTATTTTTAAAAATATTTTTTTTAAATTTATTTATTTGATATATTTTTTTTATTTATTTGTTAATTTTATTAATTTAATTTATTTTATTTATTTAATTTATTTTATTGATTTTGTTTATTTTATTTATTTTTAAAATTTATTTTTATTTATTTATTTTTAATATTTTCTATATTTATTAATTTCTCTTCTCATATTCAGTTCATCTCAACTTCTTTCCTTCTCTCCCCCCCCCCTCTCTCTCTCTCTCTCTCCCTCTGTCTTTCACCATCTCCCTCCACTGCCCCCCACCTACTCTACATGCATTTACGTTCCATTACTATTCAGAAGAGCGCTTACCCTTAAATCTTTTGGCCACTTGTGAATAGGCGAGCGGAGCTGGCGCTGCTTTGGCTTTCATTCAATCGGCTTTCGGCAGTTCGCATACATAAAAGTGCAGATTCATGTTTTGTTTGACAAAATCCGCATAAGTCTAAAGAGCAAATGCCGTAACAAGCAGCCGTCAGTTAACTGGCTCGCACATGAGCCGGTTTTATGCGAGTGGAGCAGATAGAGCCAGCAGCAGCAGCTGTAACTGGGAACTGGGGGTAGGTAGACAGCAGCAGCGGCAGCTAAATGGAATTAGCCACAGTCAATGATGGCTCAGACAGGTGGCTAACAGCAGCCCCGACTTGGGCACGTGTTGCGCGCGAATACAATTTTCACACCCATTACAAAATTTGCATAATTACAGCAGGGAGCTGCTGCTGCTGCTGCTGTCCGAAGTGTAACAAAAAAGCGTAGAACGCGCCTCATTAACGCATCGCGCATACGCCGCGTAGTTCGCCGTTCGCTGTTCGCTTTGAAGTGCTTGGACACTCGACACTCCTAACCTGCGGCCGTTTGTTAATTTATGTGGCACAAAGTAAATGAGCTCTTCATGACACTCAAGAGCCGCCACGCGCGCTAAATTATAAATGCATTGAAATTAAAAACAATTACACGAAATTACATTTTGCATAAATATATATATATATATATAAATGCATATATATATACATATATGTGTGTGTGTGTATGTTGTAAACAAATAAACTGCGCATAATGATGCTAATCCCTTAAGCCAGGCAGTCGCCAACGCCACCGCCACCGCCCCAGCCCCGCCCCAATTAGTCGCGTGGGCGTGTTGCCACAAAAAGTGCTATCAATTTGCATTGCGTTCGGCTCATTAGCAGCGATGGACACTTTGGCTATTTGCACGCCTAGCTGTGCCACATTAACATTATTTATAGATATGAAAATACATGAGCGAGGTGTGCTCAAAGAGTAGAGCAAGTAAATATATATATATATATATATAATCAATATGTGCAGATATATGTCAGTATATAAATATTCTTTCAGCTTATCTTATTTTTAGCGCTGATTAAAAATTTATCAGCAGCTGAGCAAAATATTTAAAAAATTATTTATAAATTTTCTTATCTATAAATAAAGTGTTTAATAGATAGTTCTGTTAGTATTCAGCAGTATTTGCTGGCCAACTTTGCATAGCAGTCGTGGCCGAGCGGTTAAGGCGTCTGACTAGAAATCAGATTCCCTCTGGGAGCGTAGGTTCGAATCCTACCGACTGCGAAGAGATCATTAATATTTTTAAAAATATTTTAAAATATTTTCTATATATTTTTTAGCTATTTTCAATTAAATTTTAATTGTTTTTAAATTTTTTTTTACTATTTTTTTAACTTTTGAAATATCCCACAGTCGCGAGAGCAAAAATTTCGAGTGTCGCATTTGGAATTTGGTAAAATATTGCGGTTTGCCTTTAGTCGACAGCGAGGCAAATGTTAAGCTTGAATTACAGCTCAATGCGCGTTAAATATTTATTTAAAAAAAAAAAAAATATTAATATATATTTATCGCGCGAGTGTTTGGCCATAATAATTAAATGTCAACAGTATTAAATGGCACAAGAAAAACGGCAAAGCTGCCATTGACAGCTATATTGTGTTAAAGGGCGCTGACAGAAAAAGCTTAAAGCTCTTGCCAAAAACTTGTGCGAGTTTCCAGCGACAACAATGCAGACATTCAGCATACAATTGCAACAATATATATATGTATATATATATATCCGATCAATTGAGACTGGATTTCCGTGTTCCGCCGTCAACTTTCAACTTATTATACAAATCGCAGACGTCGCTGGAGTAAATTTGCTGCGTCGCTAAGCCGAAAGTCCAACAAGAAAAATCACTTTTCGACCTGGCACGCAGAGAGGAGGGGCCGACGGAAGGGAAATTTCCTATTGGAGTCAAGTTGAGCTGGAGATGGAGATTTGCTTTCGTTTTTCAAATGATTTTTCGTTTAATATGCCAAACACAATTTGAGCTGTTTTATTCAAAATGCATAAAGATAAACGTCAATTTGCTGTAGGTATATACATATACATAGATATATATCTTGACTTTTAAGCTGAACTTAAAGCTAGGGCAGGGCAGGGCAGGGCAGGGCAGGGCAGGCAGACAGCAGCTCACGTGGACGGGCAAATGGCATTAACATTAACTTCTTGCTAGTGCGAACATAAAAGATGTTGTGGCTAGATTTATGTTGGCAGTTTTACAGTTATTTTAAGCACTACCTAACACACACCCACACACACTCTCACACAGATAGAGGGAAAGAAAGAAAGAAACAAACAAACGGTTCAACAAGCAAAGTAACAGCTACTTAAGCGCAAAGGAGCTGGCCAAAGTTTTGCAACTATTAAAGTATTAAGTAGATGTGCATCAAGAAGCTGCAACGGCAGCAACGGCAGCAGCAGCAGCAGCAGCAACACGACACCAACTTTCAGCATTGCTGTAAATGCATTTCTTATACAACAACAGCAACAACAGGGCCAACTTTTGTCCATTGGCCAGCTGGCTGCGTTTGCCTGGTTTAGCTCGGCTTATGCGCTATGCTTAACACTTTTTGTTGTTCTAGCCGGAACGAAAACTGGCTTAGAGTGTATAATAAGTGGTATCTTTATGTGAATAATTGTTGGCCAGCCAGAGTTGCCACCTATGCTGAAAATGCGGAAATATAATGTTAGTCGAGTTGTAGTTCTTAAAAGTTATTGTACTCTGCTATGAAGGACTTGAGTACTACTTCTTCTGTACTACTTACTAACATCTCGAGTACCAATTGCTACTCCCTTCTCTACTCCTATATATATGCAACGGTAGCTAACGTTAGTAGCATGGTAACTTATACTGCTAAGTCTTCTTTTGCTCCTCCTTCTACTTCTACTCTGACTTCTGCTCTTTTCGACTACTACTTATACTACTACTAATTCTTTTTGTTCTACTAATCCTTATAGTACTACTACTATTACTTCTACTCCTACTTATACTATTGCTGCTACTTCGACTACTACTTATACTGTAACTTATGCTAGTCCTTATACTACTCTTTATACTCATTTTCATACAACTACTTATACTACTAGTCATATTACTATTAATATTACTACTTATACGACTACTTATACTAGTACTTATACTACTACTTATACTAAACCTTATACTACTACTTATACTACTACTTATAATAATACTTATACTACTACTTATACTACTACTTATAATATTGCTTATACTACTACTTATACTATTACTTATACTACTACTTATACTTCTACTTATACTTCTACTTATACTACTACTTATAATAATACTTATACTATTACTTATACTACTACTTATACTACTACTTATACTACTACTTATACTATTACTTATACTACTACTTATACTATTACTTATACCACTACTTATACTTCTACTTATACTACTACTTATAATAGTACTTATACTATTACTTATACTACTACTTATACTACTACTTATACTACTACTTATACTATTACTTATACTACTACTTATACTATTACTTATACCACTACTTATACTACTACTTCTACTACTACTTATATTTATAATTCTACTACTACTTCTACTACTACTTATACTACTTGTTATACTACTATTTATACTACTACTAATATAGATAATTCTACTACTACTTATACTACTTCTACTACTACTTCCACTATTACTTCTACTACTACTTCTACTCCTACTTCTACTCCCACTTCTACTCCTACTTCTATATCTTCTATTTATTCTTAACTCCTCCGTCTACTCCTAGCTCTCTCCTTACTCCAACCTCTACCCCCATCCTACCCACTCATGACCATCAATTAATATTTGCTTAAATAACTTATTAAATCGCTTAGCTTACATCCTTCAAGTCTTTTGACATCCCTGAGATATGCAGCCTGATCCGAAGGATTAAAAACCAAACTGACATCTCAGATTGAGGGCCAAGCCCTGTTTTTGTTTGATATATGCGTTCGTCTCAGCTTTAAATCAATGTTGACAAACTTTTATTGGATAAGTTTGTTTAACGACAGGCACAAGAACAGAAACGCAAAACGCAGGTAAAAAGTTTAGAGTTCGCTTCGTTTTTTCTTCTTTTACCTTTGCCTTTTGCCTAGCGCACTTTGTTGAAAAATCAAATTGAGCAAAAGTTGAACTTATAGGAAACTTTTGTGCTAACGCGAATAAAAACAAGTTGCATTCGAGATGGGGAGTGCATGACTGCGAGATACCTGTACAGACTAGATAAGTACTTAGGTGAATGAAGGGTGGGGCTGCAGACAAATCAGTTGAGGGGTAAGTCATACATGATCAGTATACATGATCAAGTTACAGTCTCTGTAAAGAGTATACGTACCTCTGTATATGTCCTATATACCCTCTTCACTCACTCGCTCACTCAGCATTAAGATAAAGCCATGGGCATGGGCCAGCAAGTTTGCAATTTGATTTGTGCGCCAAGTACGAGCAATTGATTAGCCTGATTCGAGCAGTTACAGCCACCCGCCCACTCAGCCACCCACTCATTCACTCGATGGCACTCACTTACTATCTCATTCACACTCAGTCAGGCACTCACTTATGATTGGCTTTTCACCTTATTTTTTGTGCTCTGCTTGGCTCGGGCTCTGCGTATCTTCAGTCGGCAAAGTTTGCTCGCAATTTGTTAGCGCTTTGCGGTGGCAGCGACAACAACTGTTGCACTTGCTGGCTACGTAGCTGTGTGCCGCAGACTCCCAGCTGTTTAATATGCTGTGAAATTGCATTACAGTTTGAGCACAAAAAAAGAGTTGGCTTGCGGTTAGGCTGCTCAGCTGCTCAGCTGCTCGACTGCTGCCTGTTGCCATTTGCATGCTGCAGATAAGCGTATTAGCATAGGCAACTGTATACACTTGTTGTGTGTGTGTGTGTGTGGATGGGTGTGTGTATGTGTCTTATCTGCATTTACCGCTAAGCATCTCTAATTTTGTATAATTAGAAGCTAAGCAGCTGCTATTTCGCAGTTGCAACTAAGTAGTGCCTGAAGCTCTCAGCTTCAAGTGAGCTTTAATGTGCTTTAACTTACATTTACACAATATTCTTTTTGCTTTTTGCTTCAACTGGCAACAAATGCATTCAGCTTTGAGTGAGCTTTAATGTGCTTTATCTTTAACTTACAACATATTCATAATGCTTACAAATTGAAGTGAGCTTTAATGTGCTTTGTCATCAATTAATTATGATGTGAGCTTTTCTGAGCGATATATATTTAATGTGGAGCATATTATTTAATCGCCTAGCTTTACATTAGCTTTAAGCTTTAAGCCTTAAATGAGCACATTAAAGCTTTATTTGTAACTTACAACAAATTCATTAAGCAGTTAGCTCAAAGTGCACTTTAAGTGAGCTTTTTCTCCATTTTACAACATATTCATTAGGCTTTCGGCTCTAAGTGAGCTTTAGGGCAGCTTTAAGTGTACTTTAAGTGAGCTTTAAGGCAGCTTGTGTTTTATCTTTATATATTGTAGTATGCTTCACCTTTCACTTACAACACATTCATTAAGCACATTAAATTTGCTCATATTTAACTCCAGTTAACTAAGTTTTCATTTTCATCTAATGTCTTCTGGCCATAATAGCCAAAACCCAATCGTTGCCTGGCCACAGGCGTGCAACGCGTCGCCTGTCGCTGCTCGTTTGCTGTGGGGCTAACAAAATGAAAGCTTGTATTGCATTTAAAATGCAATAACCGGATTAGATTGTGTTGTTGCCATATCAGCATGTCCTTGCTACCGTTCCACCTCTCTACCCCCCTCTCTGTCTCTGTTGTTGCTGTTGTTGTTGTTGCATGTTACTCTGGTATTTATAGAGTTTTAACGCAATCGCAATTTCAGTTGACATTGTTCGCTTTTGGCCATTGTCAGCGCCATTTGCTGCCGGCCCCTGTCGATGGCTGCAGGTATGTCTGCCCGACAGACTCACTCCCCACTTAGTCGATACTCACTGTACTCTACAGTGCGCAATCTATCGCTGTCTGCCTTATGAAAAATGCATTTGCCGAGCTTTTACACGTTGTGAACTGGCCACGAATAACTTCATTTGCAATTGGCCATGTTAATGTTGGCTTTGTGCACTGCGCCTATGCATGGAGCATGCAGCATATGAATTTTGCCGGCCAACAATGAGTTATGGAGCTGAAGATTGTATGAGAAAGAGTTGGGAAATGCCTTGGGGTAGTTCATATAACTTTTTTCTGGTCTTTAAAAGGTCTCCAAATTTTTCCAGATTTTTATTGTTAATCAATCAAACTCTCGAGCGGCAAATCTCATAATTTTTTGTTGCTTACATCAATCACAGCTTTGACAGTTGCAGCACCTGCGACGCGGCAAGGCAAGGCAAGGCTCATTCATTGATGGGCAAACAAATTAAGGGGAATGCAAATAAGTCAATTCCCATTTGGAGGATGAGCTGAAATTAATGCGCTACAAAATAAATACGACAAGATAAATGTTTTTCTTTTCCTTTTTGGGTAACAAGATAAAGCGACGCCAGCAGAGCTAATAAAAATACACGGAGTCCTGCGCGCGCGTCCTGCCAAAGTGTGAGCGTGTGAAGAATGCCTTTGGCTCTGACAGGATGCGAGTGTGTGAGAGAGAGTGTGTGTGTGTGTGTGTGTGTGTGTGGCACACGTTTAGCATTTCAAAAGGCGTATTGTTTATTTTTCTTTCGTTCTCTATCTGCGTTCTCTTCACTTTGCTCTGCATTTTCGCATTCAATGCTATTTATCTGCGTTTTTATACGCATCTTATGTGCCTCGCCCCTCCCCCTCTCGTCGCCAGCCTTTGTAACCCAAGCGAGCTTCAGCTGTAGTTAACTTCTTTGTAGTTTGCGCTTGCTTATTCACATTGTGTGTGTGTGTGTGTGTGTGGGTGTTAAGCTCGGCTAGCTGGAAATTGTCACGTACGGCGACAACCTTTGCCACTTAAAGTTTTAAGTTTTGCGGCGGTGTAAAAATATGTTTTAATTCCATAATCAGCTTCGGCTGCGAAATCAATTCCCCATTGTTCTCGGGCGAGAGTCCAAAAAATCATAGCATACTTTGCAGCGCGACGAATGCTGGTCACGTACAAGTTGAGGGTGGGCCGAGCGAGGGCGGGCGGGTGTGGGAGGCCGACTAAGTTACGCTGGGGCAGCTGTCGCAGCGCCAGTCGCTGTTTGGGTGCACTTAGCATTGCTCGTTTTAAGAATTATGAATGCCACGTGACTTTTGCTGGCCAAATAATAAGCATAAAAAAAAAGCAGCAACATTTTAGGGGTTGCAAATTGCAGCTGAACCGAAACATTCGAATTTGATCAACAGCGAAAGCAAACAGAGAAATGGAAATGAAATTAAGGAGAAATTGTTGAAGTTTAGCTAAATTTAGAGAGAGAGCTATGGGAGCTAGAAGTGGAAAAAGAGGAATAGAGTACTGCTAGGGCAAGCTTCTATGTCTCTTTATCTCAATGGAGAGCTATGAGAGAGCTATGTGAGCCAGGGAATAGAGTACTGCTAGGGCAAGCTTCTGTGTCTCTTTATCTCAATGGAGAGCTATGAGAGAGTCAGAAATGGAACAATAATGCTAGAGTACTACTAGGGTAATCCTATACAGAAAATCTCTGTGTCTTATGCCCAACTCAAGCTTAAGCCAAAACTTCGTGCTGTGCAATCACAGAAATTCTTTTGTATATCGCTTAAAGCCTTCGTCCGCTTGCAGTTGGGTTTAATTTATATGGACAGCAGCTCGACCCGACCGGTCAAAGGTGTCGCACATAAACCATTCAATCTGACATCGCACAACTGTGCACACAGGACAAAGGGAAGGCCGAGAGAGAGAGAGGGAGACAGAGACAGAGACAGCTGGAGGGTATGACAATGCTGCTCCATGTTGACCGCAGCCAAAACTTTCGATTTCAGTTCGTTAACGTGCAAAGTGAACACGTTTCTCCACAATGCACGGAGTTATATTTGGGTTTTTTTTTTTTTTTGCTGGATTTGCCACGTGGGTAACCCACGGCTGCAATTTGCCAGGACTCTCTGTTTTTTTTTTTGTACATGTTCCCATATTCATTTGGCAGAGGGCTGCAAATTGCGCACGAAACATGCGAGCGAGTGCAGAAAACCAATTTGTAATAAAGACTACGAATGAGAGCAGGACATAAGAGTGGACATGGCCATGTCGGAGTATGTATATGGCGAGCGAAAGATGTTGACACATCACGCAGCAGCCAGGAGTCTCAGTCTGGAGCTGTTACTCTGGCATTTGAATGTTTTCAATTAACTTTATGTAGATAAATAGCCAACAACTAGCAGTGATGCCCTCGGGCGCTTTCAAAAGCAGCGTGAGTAAGTGTGGCCGAGTCGTAGGGGCCAGGAATAAAATGAAACATTGCATAACAGTAAATTACGCGCAGCGGAAATTGCATTATCAGCGTCAAAAGGCGCCAAGGACTATGGCCAGCCAGCCAACCAGCCAGCCGGCAGCCAGCCCAGGACTATCAAGGACCAAGCCGGCGCTTTGGCCCTGCAGCGCTTTGGCACTTCCTGCGCGTCGAGACAATGACAACGCGCAGAATGAGTTGTGATAGTAAACTTTTTGCGACGCGCATAATTACAGCTAAAAGAAACACAACCACGCCCCACCCGCCCCCTTCTCTCTCTCTCTCTCTCTGAGAGCCAAGACTGATGAGCAGTTTATGACTTGACGCTTTTGCGCTGCATTTAATATATATATATATATAGATCTTTCGTTGCACATTTGTAAATAACAGTTAATAACAAAGTGGATTACTCTTGGCAGCGCAGCGCAGTGCAGCAGTTGTATGAAATTTTAATGAATTGTTAAAGCCAAGTTAACATTAGAGCACACATGTGCTCGCCCGCCCCAAGCGCACCCTTAACTGTCGTTTCCAATAAAGTTGAGTGCCAGCTCTGGCGCCTTCCCCCTCTACCCCCTACCCAATTCCATACAAATGGAAGAGGATGAAAAGTGCCCTTTAAAATCACTTTATTATGCATGCGTGCCAATGGCTGTGCGGACACATTTGTTACCATACGATAATTTATAAGAAAAAGGCGCCACTCATCGAACCGGCGACATTTCACATTCCCGGAACGGCGCTGTCTTCGAGCGATAAAATGGACCGAGCGACCGACACGCGCTTTAATCATGAGAATTCATATTGAGTGCCGGCGCACATGCTCGATAACGATAGCTACTTAGAGAGAGAGGGAGAGAGAGGGAGAGGGGGGGGGGGGAGCTGCATTTAGTACCTCAGAGGTACATATATGTAAATTTCAAGAAATTTGTTAGAGATGTATCTATGCCTGTCTGAGTTTGGGTAGCCAACAAGTGCAGAGCTTGCCACATGCCACACGCCCCCCACATCCCCCCCACACCGACTGTCGCCGCACACACAAAACAGCTGCACAATTTCCGTTAAAAACTTTGCGCTCAAACTTTTTGTGTGCGACTTTTGGCAGCGGCAGAAGACAAAGAAGCCGCCCGAGAGCAGGCAGCAGCCGAATGCTCTAACAAAGGCAGGACTGAAACCATTTAATTGATAAATATGAAGTTATTATAAGAGTTTGTTATTAGGCAGAAGACCTTAGCTGGAAGATGAGTGTAGTTATAGCTATAGAGAACATGGATAAAAGAGAGTGGGAATGGCGACAAATTGAAAATATAATTGACTTCTTAGGCAAAACTTCTAGGAAAAACTTCTTGGGTGAGAAAAGTAAGATCCAAGCTCTTTGGCAGGCTCTTTGCTTCCATAGCTTGTATTTTCCTGCTTATTCCTTTTCCTTTTAGTATCCAACTTGTTCCCCATTGCTTGCTCGTCGTATTCCATAAGAATCTAGTTGGACTCTTAGGCAGGCAGTGTAAGTTGTAGTCAGTTGGCTGTTTCCGCCGCATGCACTTCAATTGCGTCGACATTTACATGCCTGAGTCATTGGCCAAGAGACCGCACTCTGCCTCACTCCCAGCCCTCCTCTCTCTCTCACTCTCTCTGTCTTACAGCTGCTTTGACTCTAATAGATTTTAATCAGCCGCAGGATATGCGCCTGGACGCTGCCAAGGACAGCGACAACATGCTGTTTTTTCGAGGCCAGCGACAGCAGCAGCTGCTGCTGATGAAAATCGCCCACAGCGCAAGGCTTTAATTAAGCGATTTGTATAAAGCACTAGAGATATTACCTTATATATACATATGTATATCTAAATTTGAAATGCCCATTAAATTTGTGCCTCGTTTGGCGACACCTCGGGGGTAGGGCACGCCGGGGCTTCACACGCCTAATGAGCCACTCACCGCTCGCAAAAAGCTGTTGCATTTCGTTTTCAGCACTTTGACACGTTTGCCACGTAAGTAGACGCTGGGCGCAAGCATATTTCCTTTTATTTACGTAATTGGCTGAGTGCCTCGGGCGTTTGGCGCTTTGCCTCAGTTTATGGCCAGCAAATATATATAAATATATATACACATATATTTAATGGCCTTATCGCTTGATATCCTTAACCGCATCCGCATCCGCATCCGCTGCCGTTTCTGGCTATAAAATGACCCGCATTACGCGCCCTCCGCCAGCGAATCAAGTGTGAAATATCAGCTCCTGGACAGCTGGGCCAATAAAAGTGTCAAATGGAAATGCGTATAATGAGCATCAGAGCTCCGAGTTCAGAGTTCAGAGCAGCGCTGCAAGGACATCATCGTCCTCCACCAGTGCTCCAACCAATTGAATGTCAATGTCGCATCCGTTGCGCTTGACTTCTGACCGCCTCGTTAAAGTGCTTTAAAATGCAAAGTGCCATTATTTGTGTGCATCGTTAAATTTCATTTAAAGCAGCCAGCGTCGACGACAATTTCGCCTTTCCTTTCCTCTCCTCCTCCTCCCTCTTTCGTTTATCTTGTCATCGTCATCTTTATTGGCTGCTGCTGCTGCTGTTGCTGCTGTTATCCTGCGGGCGTGTTGTGTCCATAATTTCGCATGTAATTCGATAGGCCACAGATACTGGCCTCCGATACATAACGTTATCTGTAATGTTGCATCTAAGTCTAAGACAATTCTGGAAATAAAGCTCTTAAGCAGACGGGCCAGCAAAGTCAAGCAGGAGCTGTGACAGTGAGCTGTAAGCAAAGAGCAAAGGAATCAGAAGAGCCAAATGGCAGCAGACGGGAGTATTCGACTAGCACATACCCAGACGAAGAGATACTGAGCTCCAGACGGGCAACTGGATAGACAAGAAGGTTTTGAGGTCAGACAGCAATCAAAATTCGTTTTTTAATCTTAAAAAATTATAAATAAAATTACAAGAAAAAAATTTGTAAAAACTCTTAAAAATATTCATTTAAACTTGAATTTCGGACTGAGTCACTTTCTCCTCCAGCTTCACGCGAAGCGGAATTGCCAAGACAAACGAAAGACCCTAAAAAAAAAGAGTGTAAAACGAAATCAGGGAATTCCTTTAGTTTTACGACTCACGGAAGTGACGACGCAAAGCTGATATGCAAAGATCAGTTCAACGTAAGTTTTTTCAAATTGTTCCAGCGATTTCCATAATACTATTTTTCCCGAGAAATACAGAAACATTGCGACTATGAACTGCAAAATAAACAATGTTGGGATAGAAAAAGGCGAAAAAAAAGTTAAAAAAAAAAGAAGTGCGACTCACCCGCTCCAGCTGCAAGATGTGTTTGTGATAAGCTCCATTGACCCCGATGACAACCGGTATATTAACTATGGTATTCATTACCAATGAAATGATTAAAGCTGTCCTAATATCTTGCTGGCCTTCGAAGAGGGCTACGATGGCAACGCTTGTGTCTAAGGCATTGCAGACCTAACCAGCAAGAGCTTAGCTTTATATAGATACGACATATATACTTCCATTAGAACTTACTGTAAAAGCGATAATTACGAATAAAGTTGAATATCTGAGTGCTCCGAATCGAAAGAAACACATGATTATATATATTTTTTATCTATATTCAAAATGTAAAAGAAAAAATTTTAGATTTCTGCCTCTGCAGCAAAGCAAAATTGAAACAGGCTACTTTGATTTGCAGTTCAAAAAATAAACTAAAAGAGAAGCTTTGAAAGCTCATGGAAAGCTCATTGAAAGCTCGCTGAAAGCGCGTGGAATACGAGCTCTTACCACTCAGAAGCACATTAAAGCTCGTATTAAGTGAAAAGCTCTTTTTAACACCTATAAGATCAAACTTAGTTAATTTTTATGGTAAACTTTAGTCAATCACATTTTATTTTCAATCTTTTTACTTGAACTGTGCCATATCGTCTAATTTGAGGTAAAGTGAAAATACAAAAACAAAACTTAAAACCTGAAAATAATAGAAATACTTTTCTTTACACAGCCTCAAATCGGTGCTTTGGCAGCTTTAGGTACTAACCGAAAGGGCTGTTTCCAAGTGATACCCGGGGTTCACGAAGGTCGAATAGAATTTGGTTTCGGAGCCAGCAACCTGATCCGCGACTAGTATCTTGCTTATCAAGAAGGCAATCAGTGTAAAAGTATACTAGCGAGGACAGGGAAAACTTTAATCAGGCAATGAAGCAACTTTAGCGAAGCGAACTTACAATCTTCAGGGGCCACTTCTTGTGGAAAATGCCGCCATAAATGCCCAGGCAAGTTGTCAGAAATAGAATACTGTCCAGGAATATAGACACGAAGAGTAAGCTCCTTGCAGGACTGTCAAAAATCTCTACAAGTTGTATGCCGTAGAAAATATTAAAAGAGTTACATATCTGAAAAGAAATTGAAATTTATACTCTTTCGATCCGAATCTGAATCGCACTGAACCGCAACTTACCAAAACTATTAGAGACAACACGATCGTATTGATTTTCAGCACGTGGAGTCCCAGGAAGCACATGTTTTCTGAACCTATTTACAAATATAAATGTTTATAGAAAACGATACAAAAGTCTCAGCCTTTCTCGATCTTATAGACCAGCGCAGCGATCAATGATATCAGGACAACCTACATATATACACACATATAGAAATATAAAGGAAGGCAAAGATTCTTCGATTCACTCACCGTACATATGGTGGACGAAGCAAAGAATATTGTGATCAATAGCGTTTTCAAATTCTCATCTTCAAATATTATCCAAATAATGAACTTAAGCGCGAGGAATGACATCAAACAGGCTCCCAACTAAAATGTTTGTAAAATATATATAAAATATATATAAGAGATTGAGCTTTAAGCTGAAGCTGAAGCCAAGATGCTTAATAATAATTATTTAAAGCTGAAGCTTAAAAGTTACTCAAAAAGCTTTCACATATACAACAATCTTTTGCAATATTTTAACTATTTTTATTTGAATATCAGACTTAATTGTAAGCGAGCTTTAAGCTTACTCAAAGTACTCTAAGACAGAACAAACTGCAAGCTTATACAATAATAATTACAGCATTAGATTAATCTTGAGGGAGCTTAAAGCTCTACATTAACATATACTTCTTGAATGAGCTTTAAGCTCATTAAATTGTGTAGAATCGAAATCGAAATCATTTGTTAACTTAACTATGAACGGATTGAATCTCTTTGTGCCAACAAAAGTAAAAAATCCAACGATTGCGACAACGAGCGTGCTCACAGCTGTGACAATGCCTGAGACTGTATAAAATATATTGACCGCACTCTGTTTCTTGATGCATAAGAGCGTTGAGCTCATCTCGGCGACACCCAATTGCTGCATATAGACGGATGGACTAATCGAGGCATGAACGGCGGCACAAGAGCTTACCACGAAGATGCACAGAAAGACTGTAATACAGATTTTAAGACACCGCATCGAGGGATCATGGCACATTGCAGACTCCAAATATGTATGTAAATAAGGTAAAAGAAAAAAAAAAAATTTAGTTAGTCAAAAAAAAAAAAAAGAACAAAAAGAACTGTAAACATAAATGACAAGTATTTCGAGTGAGACATCGTTACTTACAACAGCCAGCCCACAATATGTTCAACCAGGCACATGTGCAACAGCAACAAGAACAACAACAACAACAACAACAATGGGCACATTGTTGACAATTTCGAGTTGAACGCACAAAGCAAAAGGAGAAGACAGTATCGAGTGGTTGGAAACAACCCCTACAGGGCATGCGGATAGAGCCCTAGTCAGTGGCTGTCCTTGCCAGTTTGCCAGTCCTTGTTGGCTGTCCCTTTGCTTTGGATGCTAAAATAATCGCCACAATAATCTGTCAACGACAGCTGTTGATGTCATAAAAACCTTTTGAAGATGTAAAGATGTTGTCACACACACACACACAGAGAGATAGGGAGAGAGGGAGCGAGAGAGCATCAACAACAAAAGCTAATGATAATTTGCCACAATTTACACTGAAAGCAGCCACAGCAACAGGAGCTGCCAGAACTGGCCCCCAACCAGCCGCAGCTAATGGCTGGCGATAAAATCATTGATGAAGCCAAAAAGCTAATTGAATGTTAATCGCTTGACATTGACATTGCACGTGGCTGCGGCCGATAGCAGCTGAAAAGGTGGGCCTTCAATTTGCATAGACCAATGATAAATCATCGAGCTTTAAGGCTCGCCTTTGCTCATTTATTTATTTATGCCACAACAAGACGCAAATCAAATGCAAACAGTCTTTAAATTAAAAATTAAATTTTAATCTACAGTCGAGGAGGGCCAGCCGTGCCGCGGGCCAAGCAATGATCCGTATCAGTGGAACCAAGACGGCCAGAGGGAGGGGCAGGGGTTGGTTTCTTAGCAAAAACCAAACTCACATTTTTTGGCTTGCCCTTTGTCTGCGACTATGACATATCGCGATGGTGAATTGTCTGACCTGAGCTGAGCTGAGCTGCGCTGCGCTGCGCCGCGCTGGGCCGCCCATTTCTTTTCTACTTCTGCCTGAGTTCGTCGAGAATTTGCATTTGAACATGCTCCAAATTTGTTCTTAAACTGGGGGAGTTTGAGAAGAGTTCCAGAAGCTAAATTCCCCAAGAAAAGGAACAGCTTCTATGGGAGGAAATCTAAAAAAAACCTATACATACGTATATGGTAGAAAATTGGATATAAATGGAACTTAGCTCGGCTTAAATTTATTATAAATATTGAAATACATAATAATTTAAATAAAAAATAATTTAATATGTATTTTTGTATTAAAAAATGTTAAAAAATATATTAAAATACTTATAGGAATAACAGAACTTAAAATAAATATAATTTTTTATTAAATTTATTTTTTTAATGAAAATTTAAGTTAATAATATTCAAAATAAAGTATATTTTCTTACATATATTTTTGATTATAAATTATATAAACTAAATTTTAAAAATATATTTTTTGGCATTTATTTTATTATAAAAATACCTGCCAGCATATATTTTTATATAAAAAAAACAATAAAGAATAAATAAATTTAAAAAATATATATTATAGAATTTAAAAAAAATACCAAAATTAATAAAAATAAAATTAAAAATTTTTTAAATTCAAAATATATTTTAATTGACTACACAAATAAAGATAAAAAGAGTATAAATCAATTTTAAAAATATATTTTATAGAATGTTTTCAAATTAAAAATACCAAAATTCAATAAGAGAAATTTTTTATAATTTAAAAATACCAAATAAATTATAATTGATATTCTATAATAAATATAGAATTTAAAAAAATTAAAAAAATACCAAAATTCAATAATAGAAATTTTTTATAATTTAAAAATACCAAATAAATTATAATTGATATTCTATAATTAATAAAAAAATAAGAAATACCAAAGTTCAATATATAAATATAATTGACCACACAAATAAAAACAAATACAGTATAAATCCATTTTAAAAATATATCTTATACAATATTAAAAAAGAAAAAATACCTAAATTCAATAATAGAAATTTTTTATAATTTAAAAATACCAAATAAATTATAATTGATATTCTATAATTAATAAAAAATTAAAAAAAAAATTCAAAAATACCAAAGTTTAATATATAAATATAATTGACCACACAAATAAAAACAAATACAGTATAAATCAATTTAAAAAATATGTTTTATACAATATTAAAAAATTAAAAAATACCAAAATTCAATAATAGAAATTTTTAAAAATTTAAAAAATACCAAATAAATTACAATTGACCACACACATTCGCATTTAATTTGCCATACTTCGGCCATAGTCATATCTCACAGCTCGCATACGTTGCGAGCAGCTATTAATAGAAACAAAATTCGGGCCGTTTAGTGTTGGCCAACAACATGATGAACAGCAAAAACAGCAGCTCGGCCACGCTGGAATTATGGCAATGGTCTGGCGTACACAGCTAACACAGTGGACATTTGCTGTTGCACAAAGTTTTGAATTGGACACTCGAAAGTGGAGCGTCTGGCCGTGACGTGGACAACAACATAAAATGCAGTCAGAGCTGTCTGTCTGGCTGGCTGGCTGAGCTTAGGAGGCATTTTGGGGTTCGGCCCTTTTCAGGTTTTGTGTGCCATGCATCCGATACAAATAGGACAGATGGCATTGGCCAAATAGCCACACAGATGCATCAATTGTCTAATTGTTTGCCGAGACAGAGTCGTCATAATGTCCATCAAATTACGGCCCAGGAGTTGACTTGGCTCGAGTTGAGCCGAGCCGAGGTCACACACACACACACACAATGCGTGGGTGGCTGTCTGTCTGGCTGTCTGGCTGCCTCTCTGCTGTGAGGGATACCCGTGGGATAGGTAAATTTGATTTATGACTTATTATGCGTCTTATGTCCTTTCATAATTTAATTATAGCAGGACATAGCTGCACAGACGCCAGACAACAGGCGGGGAATGCGACTGCGACTGCGACTGCGATTGAGACTGAGTGTGAGAAATGCACTTTTTATCTAGCCCACCTCTCGCCGCCCTCTGTGTGTGTGTGTGTGTGTCGTATAAACACAATAAAGCATAATGCTCTGTTATTTAAATGATGAAAATTCGCTTACGCAAATTGGATTGCAACAATTGTTTGTGCTCAGCTGCATGCGCAAGCAGTTTGTGCAAAAACCAAGCCCAAGCACAAGCACAAGCACAAGCAAGAGCCAAAATGCAAATGTAATTAAACTGCACTTAGGGCAGCCCTCTTTCCACTCTCTATATCTGTTGGTATGCCAAATGAAATTGAAATAAATTATTGACTAATTGTCAAGGCAGACAGGCAGACAGGCAGACAGACAGACACCCGGACAGACGGGAGTATGCATTCAGCTGGCCCACTCGGCGTATGCGCAATCACAACTGCCCGTAGCTAATATCGCAGCAAGAAAAACGTGTTTGAGGCTCGCCCTTTTGGCCAGTTTTTCTGGCCCATCTTCATTTAATTTGATTGTTTATGTGCGCATTAGCCAGGGAATTGCCAGAAATCAATGTCATCTCGCCCGGCCTGTGGTCTGAGCCTGACGTCTGCTCCAAATCCAAAATAAAGTGTTTTACAATCACTTTTTAATCAGCTTTCAATTAGATGATTGGACAGACACGCCTGTCGAATGCCAATTGTCGGAGTACGGGCCAGTTATGAGTGTCATCTGCACACCTGAGCCAGAGCAGATGACGCAGCTCTTTTTATAAATTAGCTGCGGCCAAGAGTTGAGCGCTTTGTGTTGAGATGCTGGAATTTGCATTCGTTTTGACGTTTTCAATTTCAATTTAATTTTTTACTGTAGTTAAAATATCAAAATCATGTAAGTAGTGGAAACATGAGCTGAAATTAAGCTTGTCTTGTGTTGAATATTATTTAAATAAATATTACATAAAATGTTAGAGCAGCGAGACTTCGGTGGGGTCTCTACAATTGGCTTGCATATGAAAAATATATTTTTGGTATTTAAAAAAATCTAAAAAATTAAAGATATTTATTTTTAAATCTGAAAAGAAAAATTTAAATTAAAAAATATTTTTGACTTTAAAAAATATATTTTTATACAGAAAAATATATTTTAAAAATATTTTGTAACAGAAAAAATAAATTTCATGTGAAAAAAAATATTTTTAGTTTTTTAGATTTTTTTAAATTTAAAAATATATACAATTGATTTTTAAAATTTTTGTTAAAATTATAAATATATATTTTATATCAAAATATATAATAATAAAAAAAATTATATTTTTATTTATAAAAATATATTTTTAATTTAAATAAATTTGTTTTTGTATCTTAAAGTAAATATTTTTAATTATTAAAATTTTTTTATATAACTAAAAAGTATATTTTTTATATGCTAAGCCATTTTCAATAGATATATATGTCTATATTCTTAATTATTATCTATATCAAAGCATTAAAGGTATTAGCGAATTAGCTAAGCACTGAGAAGCTTCAACCAAATAATTGTTTATAATATCTTTAAGTCTGTCTTGAGCTTCACTTGCCATAGCTATCTATTTCCCTTTCAATATATATATATATTTAATAAAAATATAATAAAAATCCATTGCAGCCTTGTCTTGTCCTCTATTGCCCTAACAGCTTGAATATCACACGCCCCTAGAGCATTAGCCCCCATTATATAAAGCATGTCCGCCTTTATGATATATATTCGACTGCTGAGTGACCCAGAAAGCAAAAACGTAACTCTGATTGCTGTTATATCAGCAGCAAGAGTCGATAATTGCCAGACAACTGTGGCAAGTGCAGAAGGCGGGTCGCAATTGTCTCTGTGGCCGTTGTTTGTTTGGCTAAATTGAATGGCAATGAGACGGATTTCGAATTCGATTCGATTCGATGTTCATTTCGTGGATCAAGCGGGCACCTTAAGTGCTGCAAGGTGTGCGAAAATAAATGTTAAATCCAATTAATGGCATATCATAATTATAAGGCGCAGACACGCCCCCGCCACGCGAGCGGCTTAGCGGCCCAGCGAAGGCCGAGATCGCCGACGTCGCAGAAACCGGCTCAACTCCAGCTCCAGCTACAGCCTCAGCCTCAGCCTCAGCTCGAGCTCCAATTGTTTTCGGCTGCTCTGATATAATTCATCGAACAATTGCTCGTTTGGCTTCACTTTGCTTAGCCCCGCCGACGATTTGTGGCCCAACCTCGAAACGGAAGCTTTGAGAAGGTTTAACGATATATGATTTCATTTATTATTATTCAAATAGTCAACATTAACAAGAAGTCTCAGCAGTGGGTGCTAGTTGGTGTCTAGAAGCCCCAGTGGGTACCGAAGCCGTCGAAGCTCATGTGGGAGACGCTCTCGGCGGGCGAGTAGTGCACGGTCTGGGAGCTGCCGTAGCTGGAGACGCCCAGGGCAGGTGCGTTGTGGGTGTAGGTGGTGGCAGCTGGGCCATGGTTCACATTGGTGGTGGCCAGTGGTGCGGCATAGCTCTTGGTGATCACGGGCGCAGAGTAGACAGTTTTGGCCAGCACGGGAGCTGGAGCGGCATAGGAGACAGTCTTGTGCAGCACGGGAGCAGGAGCGGAGTAGGTGACGGCGGGAGCGGCATAAGAGACAGCCTTGGCCACCACAGGAGCTGGAGCAGCGTATACAGTCTTAGCCAAAACTGGAGCAGATGCGGAGTAGGTCACGGCGGGAGCAGCATAGGACACGGTCTTGGCCACAACTGGAGCTGGAGCGGCATAGGACACAGTCTTGTGCAGCACAGGCGTGGCCTGAGTGTACAGAGGAGCTGCATAGGTGGTCTTGGCAATAGCCGGAGTGTACACGTTGTTCTGGACACGAGTGTCTGTCTTGCGCACGCTGGAGTAGGGCGTATCGATGGCCTTCGAGTAGCTGGAGACGGTGCCGTCGAAGGAGCGCACCACATTGTGCTGTGTGGAGGCGACGGCATCCACGGCGGGATTGGCCACGGCGACATGGCTGGCCAGCAGACCGGCGTTGGCGTAGGCCACCAAAGCGCACAGGGAGATGACGTAACGGAAGGCCATTGTGAGTGGAGTGAAAATAACTGTTGCTGGCTGGCTGACTGCTGACTGCTGACTGGGCTGCGACTGTTGCTGATTTGGCCAAAATGCTGCGGCTTTTATACGCAGCGGACGCGTGCCAAACTGACGAATGCTTTTTTTTTTTTGGTAATTGAGCCGGCCCACAATGAGAGATGCGAAACTGTTGTGTGGCCGAGCCGGATTGTCTGTCGCTCAGTCTGTCTCGCTGTCCGTTAAGTATTTGGCAATTATTTGAAAGCCAATTGCGACGCTTACGGAGGCAACGGCACACGTGTAAGATTAATAACAATTTGCCAAAAATAATGCAGGGTATATAAAGCTGAAGAAGTGGGGCGTGGCAGTCATCCCAAGTTGGCAACACAATTCAATTTGGGGGACAGCCGGCAACTTTGGTAATTTCAATAAATATTCATCATGCGCCCCGTGCGACGCGCAAAAACTTCGGCGAAAGAACAAAAATCATAAACAACGAAAAGAATGAAGAAAAAAAAAGAAACAGAAAACAGAAAACAAAAACAAAACAACATCCCCAACAGAAAAAGTTGACACAAGCTGAAGAGTCCTTGACTGTGCTGGGTGGTTGGGTGGTTTGGCATATTTGCTGCTTGAGTTGAACTCAATTTAATGGAAAAATACGCGCGAACGCAATAAAAGTTTTTTTTTCTGTTCTCTGGAAAATTTATGAGCTGCTGATAGTATTCAAAATAATTCACTTTTCGAACTGCGACTGCGACTCCGATTCCGTCTCCGTCTCCTTCTCCCTCTGCGGCTCGAACTCCGCTTTTTGGCCCGTCATTTGCCGACCCATTGAACCAGTTTCTTCGCTTGTTTCTTGGGGCGGCGGCTTAGGCCTAAGTCGCAAATGTTAAGGCCGTTGCGACCGTGAAAACCTTTTTGGCCAACACACTTTTGGCCAAGTTATGTCTGCGGCTATTTAAGCTGCGGCACTGCTCCAGTTAGGCATCAGTAACAGCTCCAGTTGCACTCAATCAACAACCTAAACAGCAGCAGTCATGGCCTTCCAGTACGTCCTCCTCTCCGTCTGCGCTGTGCTCGGCGCGGCCAATGCTGGCCTCCTGGCGCCGGCCAGCTATGTGGCCGCTGCGCCCGTGCTGACCAAGGTGGCTCAGCCGCATTACGACGCCGTCGGCACCACCCAGCAGAATGTGGTGCGCTCGTTCGGCGGCACCGTCTCCACCTACTCAAAGAGCGTGGTCACGCCCTACTCCAGCTTCAGCAAGGTGGACTCACGCACCACCAACAACGTCTACACGCCCAAGACTCTCTACAGCGCACCTGCCGCCGCCGCCGTCGTCACCAAGTCCGTCTATGCCGCCGCTCCTGCTCCAGCCATCACCTATGCCGCTCCAGCTCCAGTGCTGGCCAAGACCGTCTCCTATGCTGCTCCGGCTGTGACCTACTCGGCACCTGCTCCCGTTCTGGCCAAGACTGTCTCCTATGCCGCCCCAGCTCCCGTGCTGGCCAAGACTGTCTACTCTGCGCCCGTGATCACCAAGAGCTATGCCGCTCCAGCTGTCTCCTATGCCGCTCCTCTCGCCGCTCCCGCTGCCTACGTGAAGTACTCGCCCGCCATTGGCGTCGCTCACGTCAGCTTCGATGGCTTCGGCTCCCACTGGGGCTACTAGGTTGAGCCCTCGCGCTCAACTCTTGTTGAAAACTCTTGTTGATCACACAAATTAAAATTTAGTTGCAAAAAAAACCGACTTTTGGCAATTTTGTTTATTTTTTTGGTATTTTTTTTCAGTTTTACAAATTTTAACTGGTTATTTGTTAGCTCCACTTTAAACTGTTTGGCCAAGCTAATTGTATGCATTGCAAGCAGCGCGGACAGTTGGCCACATTATGTCGCGACATTTAGTTGCCAACACTTCAGCAAGACGTTGGCAAAGCAGCTCTACTTTGGGCTAATTTATATATATATATATTAAATATAATATATAATGTAAAGTTATAACTATTTAGAGGTCTACTATTGTATCTCAACTCGTTTCTCTGGCTCGCTTTTCTTTAGCCTTTTTACCTCTTTCTCTCTACCTAGTAGTCTATATATCTCTCTTTCTCCGTTATTTGGCTCCCTTTTGCTGCCTCTGAATTTAACTGTCGCTCTTTAATATTATTTTTCCTCATTTTCTCCCTCTTCTTTCACTCTCTCTCTCTCTCTTCATTCTTCTGTATTTTTCTCTCTCTTTCTATATCTTTTTATCTCTCTCTTTCTTTCACTCTTTCTGTCTCTCTCTCTTTCTCTATCTCTCTCCCTTTCTCTCTCTCTTTCTCTTTCTCTCTCTCTCTCTCTCTCTCTTTCTGTTTCCACTCCACACTCCATCTTTGTCTCTAATTCTTTCTGTCTCCCCCTTTTCCTCTCCATATTATTCTTTCTTCTTCTCCACATTCTTACTTTTTTCTGTATCTCTGTCTTTCTCCTTCTCTTTCTCTTAGAGACAGATACTATCTCACTCAACCTCTTTTCTCTCTCTCTCTCATTCTTTCTGTCTCTATCTTTCAGTATCTCCTCTCTCTCTCACTCTATCTTTATATTTCTTTTTCTCATTCTCTTCCTTATTCTCTTCCTTTCCTCTTTCTTTACCTCCGCATTCTCTTACTCTCTCTATACCCTCTCTATCTCTCTCTTATGATCTTTCTCCCCTTCTCTATTTCTATCACTCTCTACTCTTTCACCTTGTCTCTCTATATCTCTATCCCACTCCGTCTTTTCTCTATCTTTACCTCTCCTTTCTCTCCCTCCCTCTCTCTCTCTCTCTCTCTCTCTCTCTCTCTATCTTCTTTAACTCTTTCTGCCTTTCTCCATCTCTTTCACTCTCCTCTCTATCTATTTCTTTCTCCTCCGCTCTGCTGCTCTTTCTCTCTCGTGATCCCTCCTTTCCCTGCATCACCCTTTCACTACCCCCCCCACCCACCCTCCCACCCCATACTCCACCTCCTCTCCACTCCCTAGAACACTGCCCTTCACATTACTCCAGCATTTAATGGGGCGTATGTGTGCCATAATTTTATGCCTCACGCTCACGCCCACGCCTCATCCGCCCACTGCCCTCCACACATATTTATCTTCATTCTTTTTTCACAGGGTCGCAAAATATTTAGTGCAAAACTTTCTGTTTGTCTTTGCGCTGGGCGAGGGGCGGGTGGCCGCGGGAGGGCGCACAAAAAATTGTTGGCCAAAGTTTAATGAGCCACATGACCCCTTTTGGTTTTTCAGTTAGCCCCCAGTTCAGCTGGCATAAACTTGCGCTGGGACCCATCGGCAGCTTGACCGAAAGTGTTGTTGTTATTGTTATTGTTATGGTTATGGAGGTCTGTGGCGGAAAACTTTTGCCAAATCGTCGAGCAGCTGAAAAAAAAAATGGAAAATAAAGTAGAAAATAAAAATAAAAATAGTATTAACTGCTTGGGCCGCAGCAAACTATTTAGCCATAAAGTTGGACGTTCTGCTGGGCATATTTTATGCATTTCGAGGGACATGAAAATTGTTTTTCATTTAATGCTGACGACAATAAAATGTATGTGTGTGCTGAAATATACAAGGACTCTCGAGCACACTCCGATTGTCCTTGAATTTGCGCTCAGTCGTCGAATGGCTGCATTTCTCGCTTTTGCATATTGTTTCCGAGCTGTCCGAGCTGTCCGAGCTGTCCGGCTGTTGTTTGGGTATTTGCAATAGTTTTGGATTCGCCTTTGTTGATTTCTTTATTGGCTCATGCATATGCAGAGTGGACGGACGCACTCGGACAGTGGCTGACAAGGATTCAGTCAGCCAGCCAGCTAGACACTCGAGTGTTTATCGTTATTGATTGCAGCTGGTGAAATATGAGAAGCGTAAGTCCCTGCCAATACCAATACCAATACCAATACCGATACCAATCGAGATTCCCATCCAAATCCCAATTTCAATGCCATCCAATTTGTCTTCCGAATGCAAATTCAATTTGCCACTAGCAGAAGAAGCGCTCCGCCAGCAGCGTTGCCCAGTTGCGCTTGGGCGCCTCGATTCGCTTCAGATAGAAGTAGAAGCCGCTCATGACGATGATGAGCACGCACTGTAATCGATATACGATAGACACATTAATCGATTCGAACCCTACGCCCCCCCTCTCCCCCCTCCCACTCACCAGCAGAGCTGGTGTGATTAGCTCCATGTGCATGACGCGTACGCCCACAGCATATTTGTTGAGGCAGCCCGTGGTATGCAGCGTGCCGTCCGCTCGACTGTCGTTGCTGAAGCAGCTGCGGGGCAGCTCTCCATAGAGCAGCAGATAGTCGTCGGGGCCCAGGATGCCACAGCACTTGTACTGTGGAGGAATGAGTCCTTTCAAGGCGAGCGCGAAGTTGACTCACACATCGACTCACCGTGCGCTCGTAGGAGCCGATGCTCTCGCCCTGCTGCCACTTCCTGTGGATCTCGTGGACGAGCGGATAGGTGTACACCATCACCAGGCTGATCAGCAGCTTCATCCAGCCAAACGATAGAGCGAGACTCAAGTACTGCAAGCGAATGTCATTCTGTAGTCGGCATTAAGTTGAGCCATTCCACGACTTACAATGCGCAGCGGCTCCAAGCTCTGGTACATCACTATGCCGAATCCCACGGTTAAGATGATGAACACTATCAGACTGCTCAGCAGCATAACAATTTCCAACTTTATAAATTCACACTCCGGTATATCGCCATAGGCATGGATTATCATCGAGAAGCGGACGATGTCGTCCACAGCGAAGGACTTCGAAGGACAAGCGGAAGGTAGCAAATTTAGATTTGAAAATATAATATATATATACTAACCCAGCATATGATAATGATGACCAGTACAATCGAGCGGAAGAATATCAATCTAAAGGGCCTTTCCCTCCAATCGTGTGAGCTAGGAAAACTCAAGCGAGAGCGCAATGCCTCCAGCGATCTGAGCATAGTGTGTATTTATGTGTATCTCGGTGTGAGCTGAGGGGAGAAAGCAGAGAAAACTTTAATGAAAAGCTGGAATATGATGTGGAGCAGCAATCAAAGTAAGGCTAAGGTATTAAGTTCTGCAAAGATCTGACTTGGCATGACTTTCAATACTCGAATGAAGCTAGATCTTGGCAAGATTTGAATGCGCAGACTTGTGGAAGTTTATATGTTGTTATTATATTAATATTGTATACATTATTATTATTTATTATATATTTTTTCATATTTCATTCAGTGTGCTTTGCAGTTAATTGCCTGAAACTCTATAGCGCATTTATCTCTCAGATACGCCTGTAAGTATGACTTCTAGTCTTTCTTTGGTAGTCATTCTATATACATATATTATTATATTATTCAATCTCAGAGCTGAAAGCAAGAGTAGGCATTTGCAGTAGTCTGCTACTCCATGGCCTTCATTTAGCCACGTTACTAAAGCTTCAAGTTAAGTTCAAAGATAGATAGAAACCAACATCTTTTTTCTAACACAATATCATTCAAGCTCTTCAGCGCTTTCTTTATCTTAAGTATTAAACATTAGCAGCTACAGCTGCCATCTATAGTAGGCCAAGTTCTTGCAGCTCTGGCAACAATTCTTCCTGGGATCCTTGGTATATACTTAAGCTTCAATGCCATTGCCTGAGCTCTCATCCTTTCAAATAGTTAAATTCTTGAATGCCATTCTATTTCTGGCCAGACATTTGCTTTAAGCTCTTACCATTCATGCCAAAATCTTGCTCGTTTTCTACTATTTTTTCTAGTATTTTCTGGTATTTTTCCAGTATTTACTTCTGGTCTATCGATCGCAATAAGCTTTAAAAACTAAAATAAATAAATTAAATATACATTTTTGAGCAATTATTTTTTGTGTTTGAAGTTTTTGGCAAACGTAAGTAAATATTTAGAGATAAGGCGAGAGTAACATATGTAAAAATTCCCCAAAAAGGGAATCTTTGTCAAGCTGCGCCGCGTTAAAGCGATTTGTGGAATTTGCATAGATTTGCTGTGGTGTTTGCTTCGGTTTGGCTTGGTTCGGTTTGGTTGGGTTCGGCTGGTGCTCGCTGCATGATATGAACGTCTCCGGTCTATGGAATTTTTTAATCAAACAGTTGCCATTAATTACTGCAGAATTCTGCCAGCCACATAACAGACATTTTTTCGACGGACTCCAAATGAATGAAAGCCCAAAGATGGCGAGCGGGCCAAGAGCCAAGGCGCGGCCAATACTCCAGCTGCTTCACATGTTTTTTTTTTGTTGCCTCTGTTTGTGTGTGGTGTCTGTGGCAGTAGCAACAAAAAAGATTGCCACGGGCTAAACCGCAACGCAGCCAGAGCTGGGTAGAGAGACAGAGAGAGAGAGAGAGAGAGAGAGAGAGAGAAAAGAGTCCTGGGCGCTGTTGGCATTCAACACAACTAAAAATCAAATTAGGTGCAAACGAGCAGCCGTCAGCAGCGCTCGCTCGCCAGTGGGCGTGGCGCAGCGCCCAATGTAATGAATAATTTATAATGCAAAAGCGCTGATATTTTGTGTGTGTGTGTGTGTGTGTGTGTGTGTTGCCCTCGCCTCTTAGCTGGAATTAAAATTTTGCGGCTTCGCTTTCATGCGCCAGTTAAAGATTTTTGTTTTCAACTGCAGCAAACGAGAAGGACTCAAGTCGGGGAGGCTGATAAATGTGCGTGTGCTGGTGTCAAGTGCACGCTCGTGAATTCAATTTGATATACAAACTGATTTATCGATGCTGAGCAGAGTAGTGTAGTCGAGCTCCGCCCACGGAGCAAGCACTGCCACACGCCATTCATAAGTCAGTCAGTCAGTGGGCCAACACAAGCTGCAGCTTCTTGGAGCAGGAGTCGGAGGAGGAGGAGGAGAGGGAGGCGCGGGGCTGGTGTGTCTGCTCAAGAGACGATAAAAAATTACATACACTTGTAACTGTTGCTGGCTGCAGCCCCTAACAAGGTTAATTTGTTGCGATCGCACAGCGCACTGTCATTTATCTTCGCTGTCAGCGGCAACTCTATGAACCAGCCCAGGCTCTAATTTGAATTTAACAAGCTTCGCATCGAGAGCGTGTCCTCAGTTAGAGTCACTCAGTAAAAGTCAGCCAGGCAGGCTGTCTAGATGGCAGGCAGTCCACAGTGAGAGTCTATCACAGCGCTTTGAAAATTAAAAATTTATTGCCAGACGAGGTGTCAATCATCGCCTCGCAGCGCAATAAAAAGTAATATGTAACGGGAGCACAACATGATGACGAAAGCAAGTCGACTAGGGAATGCTCTAAGTATAAGAGGATGGAGAATATGAATCGATATGAATATGTATGAACTGGTATGAATAAGTATGAATATATATGAAGAGGTATGAATAGGTATGAATGGGTATGAATAGCTATGAATAGGTATGAATGGGTATGAATATATATATGAAGAGGTATGCATAGGTACGAATAGGTATGAATATATATAAATAGGTATGAATAGCTATGAATAGCTATGAATAGGTATGAATAGGTATGAATGGGTATGAATAGGTATGAATAGGTATGAATAGGTATGAATAGGTATGAATAGGTATGAATGGGTATGAATAGGTATGAATAGGTATGAATAGGTATGAATAGGTATGAATAGGTATGAATATATATGAAGAGGTATGAATAGGTATGAATATATATGAAGAGGTATGAATAGGTATGACTAGGTATGAATATATATGAATATATATGAAGAGGTATGAATAGGTATGAATATATATATGAAAAGGTATAAATTGGTATGAATAGGTATGAATAGGTATGAATATATATGAAGAGGTATGAATAGGTATGAATATATATATATATATATATATATATATATATATATATATATGAAAAGGTATAAATTGGTATGAATAGGTATGAATGGGTATGAATATATATATGAAGAGGTATAAATGGGTATGAATGGGTATGAATAGGTATGAATGGTGTGTTTGACTTTCGTTTTTGGCAATTATTGGGATAATTTGTGATATATATTTAATAATATAATGTATATAAAAATAATAAAACTAATTACAATTAATATGAATTACGTTATTTGAAATAAGTAATATTTAGTGCTTCATAATTAATATATATTATAATATTTGTGTTGCCTACATGTATCCATATTGAATTCATAGAACTCGTATTACATTTTCATCTTAAGTTATTCTTCGCATTATGATATTCTTATTACGTTTTTCGTATTACGTTACTCGCATTATGCTTTTCGCATTACGTTTTTGATATTTCTTAGCGTTCTTAACGTAGTTCCCATTACCATATTACGTATTGCACATTGCGTATCGTAATATTACGTTCTTCTCTTGCGCTCTCAATAAAGCTGACCAGTCGCCGTGTGATCCCGTTACTCCCACCAGCTCTCACTATCCAAAAATTTCCCTTCGCTTGCACTTACTGCTCTGTTAAATTCCCTAGACATTAACATAGATGTGCCTGTGCCTGTATGTGTAATTTCTAATGCTCGCTGGCTGTTCCATGTTCACTTGCGCTCTCAACGAGTTTTTCGTATGTGTGTGTCTGCTGCAAAAATTCCCTCTCCATTCCCATTTGTATGCTTGTATGCGTAAGTTCTGCTGTTAGCTGGCCAGCTGTTCTATGTTCCCAGCTTCTCGCACTCAACGAATCTATGCGTGTCGACCAATCACAAGGCGCAGCGTGATCAAGCGAGAGGCCATCAGCTCTCATTATGCATAATTTCCCTTTGTATGCACTCATTGCTCTGCTCTCATCTGTGTGAGTGCTGTTCCTTGCACTCTCTCACACTCATAGTAGTTGTTGCTCATAATTTCCCTTTGCACTTGTTGCTCTGTAGGCTCTGCTGCTCGATGGCTTCTCCAAATTCCATATTCGTCAGAGAGCGGAAGTTTGGCTCCAGAGCAAACACAGCTTGCAGGCTAACTCTATGCTTATGTTATTATTATAAACTTATATATTATTCTTATACAGAGCAGTACCATTTCACAAATATATTTAGCTAATTATAAACAATTTCTTAAAATTATTAACTATAACTATTACAATCCAACTTAATATAGTACTTAACATTATTAACAAAATATTTGACTAAATAAATACTTACCACACATCACCAGGCGAAGAAGAGGAGGAGCAGCACACTGCACCACTGAACACCACAAGATCGGCATACCAACTGAAGCAGCGCTGCGCAGGCTCGCTTTTTTATAGGGACTGGAGATGCCCACTCGAGTCCTATACCGAGCTGAACTCAACAGTTGAGCCTTTCGTTTTTACACTCGCTCAGTGGGTGGCAAATGGGAAAGTTCGCTGCTGCTGCTACTACTGCTCATTGAGCTGTGTTAGAGCCATCGGCAGAGCCAGAGCGCAGCAGCAGTTGAGTCAGATCAGCAGCAGAGGCCAAACAGTTGAGCCAAGGCAGAGCCAAAGCTGAGCCTATACTCGCCTGTGCATAGGGAGCCGCATTGACCACTCCATTCGTGCTCAACTGTTGAGCGTTTTCTTTGCGTTACTTTTTACACACGATCATTGGGTGGCCAATAGGAGGACTCGCTGCTGCTGCAAGCATATTAAACACTTCTGCTGCTCACTCAAGCGTAGCTGTGTTAATGCTCTGCAGCGCTGTTTCTTGCTGTTGCAGAGGAACTCTTAGCATATTAACAGAGACTGTTAAGCAGAGACAGAGCGAAATACTGATAGACCAGACAGACATGTGTACATATATGGAATTAGCTTATGCTTCATATATACATATATGCTTTATATATACAAAAATTTCTTAAGATTTTAACTATACTTATGTCTTCTGCCTGCTAAATACACTTTCACAAAAACATCATTGCTGAGAGTTACCATGAACTTGGCAAACTTCTGTCAACTCCATCTATATCTCAATTAGATATATTCAAGACTATTCTATAGTCTATATCTATTATCTATATATATTATCATTAACTTATAAATTCAGACCTGATTATCTGCCCTTCACATTTGCCATTTTCCACAAATTTGCCATGAACTTTGCAATGAACATTCGTTCTATGGGTCCAATCACATTGACCGCAACAGCACAAAGCAATTCACATATTCGCCATGCCCTCTGTGGAGCCATAAAGAGTCAACAACAACAAAAAAAAAGAGAAGAGAAGAGAAAACATGTCCCGCAGGAGTCGGAGGACACTTCATCATCAATTTGTATCCGTGCAATGTTTCAATTTCACTTGTTGGCTGCTCGATTGTCGCTTTGTCGCTTTGGGTTTTCGGGGCGACACTTTTATGGTTTTCAGATTTGTGTTCATGTATCCACCCGATATCATCCATTTTTTATAGACTCTCTCTCTCTCACTCTCACTCTCTCTTTGGTATTTTTTGGCTGGCAACTGGCAGTTGGAGTAATGACCGTTGCTTGTTTTCTAATTGGAAAATTCTTAGAGAAATTGAAAAATGTGCATAAAGCTGCCCCAATGGAAGCGAATGCTGGCCATTCGCTTCATGCACAACATTAGATAATAGTTTTTATTTTTATTTCCATTTCGGCGGAGCTGGAAATAAAATTTTGTTGCATATTTTGCGGCGTCAAATGGCAGCCACAAAAATGAATGAAATCGTAAAATGCAGACACGCCGGACAGACGGACAGCCAGCCAGCCAGCCACAGCAGCGCCGGGCTAATAACGTACACTCAAAAACCGGATATGCCGCAGACCCCAGCAGGCCCCCAGCTCCACTTTCATCTAAGCTCAGACAAGCTCTCTCCCCTCTCTCCCCTCTCTCTTCCTCTCTCTCTCTCTCTGTTTGCATTGGCATTTAAGTGCCGAAACGAGTTTTTAGGGCCAACATAACCTCAATTTCTGTATGTGTGCGTGTTCCCTTTGTTTGTATTTTGTTTGTCTTTTATCTGCGTCTGTCTATCTGTGTCTGCTCCGCCCACTCTCTAAGCTCCTGCACTGCAATTGCATTGCCGTTCAGTTTTTCTCGCGCTGTGTAAATATTTGATTTTTGCATTAAAGTCAATTTGCTTTCATGATTCCGTAATTCATTGTTTATCCGCGCTAACTTCTATTACGCCTTCCGCCACGCCCAACACTTGGCGTGTTTAATTTGCCAACATTCGCCGGCTTTCTCACTTCTACTCACCCCCCCTCTCTCTCTCTCTCTCTCTCTCTCTCTCTGTGTGTTGGTTTTATTGTTTCTTTTTGGTCTTCGACCCGCATTTCCGCTGCACTTCCTCCTAGCAGCAGACGCAGTGATATCCGCATCATCTTTGTTTGCTGCCCCGCCCCGCCCCTCTCAGCCCACAGGCCACATTGTTGTTGGCTTTCTCGTGCCGGCTGCCTGTTTTAATATGCGCACTCAACGTTAGAAATTAAATCTGGCGCTCAAATGTTATTTGCGCTTTTCGTTTATTTATTTATTTATTATTTGCTTACGCCTCGCCTCCTGTCAGCCCCACTGAGAGTTCCTGGCTGCCATCCCGCCCACTTTTCATTAGGTAATGCATAATAAGCACGAGTATCCGAGTCTGTATGTGAGTGTATTTAATTTATGTTCACTGGGCCAACAGAACGCAGCTCTCGTAAAGATGCGGATAAACAATCCGCAGAACGAGTCGCTCCTGCCTCAGCAAACAGCTTTTTTCCCTCTTGTTGCTTTTAGATTATATTCTGAACAAAGGCGGAATTTCGTTTGCTCTAATCGTTGCTATATAGAGAAATTATAAATAAATGATTTGTGATGAGATCTACGAAGGGGAGTGTCTATAAACAGGAGACTTAATCTAGATGAGAATCACATAGAAGGGCGAAGAGAGGAGAAGTAGTTAAAATTGATTTCTGAAGATAAAGAAGCCTCTCTATGAGCGAAGCATAGAAATATAAAACCAAACCTAAACATATAAGAATTGCAGAGAAGGGCGAAGAAATTATAAAATATACATCTTCTATAATATATATATCAATATTATGTTGTTCTCTTAGCAAGCAGCCATAAAGTCGAACTAGAACTTATGAGAATTGCGAAGAAGGGCGAAGAAATTATGGAATATTATTGAATCTAAATCAATATCATGTTCTTTAGAAAGAAGCCATAAAGTCGAACTAGAACTTATGAGAATTGCGGAGATGAGTGAAGATATTATAGAATATTTTTGAATCTAAATCAATATCATGTTGTTCTATAGAAAGAAGCCATAAAGTCGAACTAGAACTAGGGCACAGAAACTCAAAAATTTATATATTCTATAATCAAAATCAATATCAATTTGTTTTCCATCAGGAATCAATACTTTGAGTCTAGTTTAGGAACCTCATGAGGAGGCTCTATCAAGATCTCTTGACTTCAAGCAGCTAGTTTATACTATTGTCAATAGCAGATAGAATAATAGCACGTTAAACAAAGAAACGATATAGTAGTATATAGATGTGTATAGTTTTCCTATTATGCTTGAGCATCAAAATTTACATGTCTCACGCAACGCAACAGAAGTTTAACAGGCCACAAACTTGACGTTATGACCTCATTTAACAGGCCTTTCACACGCGCATCAACGTTTTATGAGCCAGCAGGGTGATGGTGGGTTCGTTGAGACGCTAACCCACACAAGGCGAAAATCAAATATTTCGCTATGCATTACGCAGCACGCAGAGAGGGAGAGGGAGAGGGAGAGGGAGGGAGAGTGGGAGGGAGAGAGCAGAGTGCCCTCGCTTGGTCTATCATTCAATCATTATTCGTATTATAAGAGGAGCGATGCCTGCAATTTTAACGAGCTTACGCATTTTATCGTCCACGCTGCTGTTGCTGCAAGCACAATGAATCGAAGCATATCCGCAGCCGCAGCCGCATCCGCATCCTCGCTGCTTGTCATCATCAAGCACAGGCGATGCCAATGCAGTAAAAAATCTAATTTAGTGCGCGGCTTGCATACAAATGCCTCGCTTCAAGCTTACGTGACAATGTCAGCTTACATATATATACATATGATATGACTGTGTGCGTGTGCGTGTGTGTGTGGGGGTGTGTGTGGGTGTCAATTGGCAATTGATGTCACGATAAACATTGATTTGCCACAGAGAAGAAACCAATTTTGTATATGCATATTTTATTAATTGTTCAGCGTCTTCGAGTTGCGCAATTTAATCAAAAATTTCGGAGTTCGCATTTAAAGTTTTTAATGACTTTTCAAACTTGGCTGAAAACGAAGCCCCAGCAATTACTGTTTGTTGTTGTTTGTTGCAGCTGTTTGTCTGTTGTCTGTTGTCTGTTGCATACGCAAACGGCATTTGGGAGTTGCTAACAAAATGCAAACCGCTAATCGCGTTACACGAAACTTTCCACAGCCAAAGGTGCGCCTGGCAATCGAGTGCGAAATTCCGCATACGCCACGTGCGACACACGTGTGTTTGCCTGGCAAAGCATTCAAGTCATTTCCGCTTAAGCAGTCAGCCAAAGCCAGCCAACTAGCAGCTGGAGTCGCGCCGACATGACAGCCGCGTGCTGTTGCATGCCGCAAAATGTTGCTCAGAAACCGACTTAAATACAAACAAACATGGCCGCCATTGCAATGGCGACCAGCGGCGACAGCGCCGGCCACTGTGTGGGGCAACGCCTAAAACCGGAAACCGGAAATTTAAAGCTATGCCAAGCAAATGAAGCGAACTTTTACTCCTGCTCTTGTTTGCCTGACTGTTGCCAGGCATTTTGTTTATTGTTGTTGAAGTTGTTATTGTTGTTCTTGTTGTTGTTGTTGTCAGACACTGCGGACAGCTGCAGGTTGCATTGTGCAAAAGTTTAATTACAAATTCGCTGCAATTTCTTTTGCAATTGCTACAAAAGCGCAAACAACTTTTTTATTGATATTGTTATGGAGTTTTGGCCTGTCAAGCTGTTATTGTTGTTGTTATTGTTGTTATTGTTGTTGTTGTTGTTGCCAATGTCAGATGTCATGTTACGCTGAAGTTATACTCTCTCGCTTTATTGCCCGCCCGTCTGACGTTTTTAAATGCAAATTGATTACTGACATCGGCCCAAGTTGACGAGCTGCTTTCAGCCGCTAATAGCCAATGTCACATTATGCACATTCGAGCAGGTAATGCGACAAACAGATGACAAACACTCGCAGTCGGGGCAGTTGCGAGAGCTGCCATAAAAGTTATGGCTGCATGTTGAAGGCATATGTGAAATAGTTCTGCTGAAGTACTCTTAGGCAAAGAATTGCTTTTAAAACTAAAGTGAAACTCAAATGAAGATATATATTTATTATCGATAGCTTTCGACTAATCGATAATGAGCTGTTATCGATATTGACTATGTATTACGTTATTTCTCTGCTTTGTTTGAAGCACATTACTTTAACTTATTTGTATATAGTAGTTATCGATATTTATAAATGTTCTGAATTATCGATTGCTTGTTATCGAATATCGACTGTTATATATATTAAGTTTTTTATAGTAATTTATTAAGCCAACTCACTGCTCCGTTCAGTATGCTCATCATACTCTGTTCAGCTCAACCAATTATTATTATCGATAACAATTGAATAATCGAATGTAATCGATTGTTGAGGACTCTATATCAAGATAGCTAGGAGTCTTATATTACACATATGAGGACACGTATGCAACCAACTTTAATCGATAACTACTGCTGAATACATTAATCGAATGTTATCGATTTCTGTAACTACTACAACAAGCGAACTCACAGTCTTCATTTGAATACTTAAACAAAACAGAGTTCGCTCATTTTTAATATTCTCCTCAGATTATCAGTGCTAAATCGATAACAATCGATTGCTACCCAGCTTAACTAAAGCTCTCTGGTTTATATTTGAACATGGCAACCAAAGCCCTTATGCCGCATACACAACTTCGCGCTTTCACTTAGCTCAACCATAATACTTCAATGCCACTCATGATTTTATATATTTATATATATGTACATATATCTGTATACATTTGCATACATGTGATCGATAAACCTCAGGAGACAGCCGCGACAGACATCGATATAAAATTGTCATAAATTTCATTTTAACTTTTGTTTTTGTGCTGTGCATAAAAATTGGCGTGCAGAAATGCAGCGTTGAAGTGGAAAGTGCCAAATGCACACAGAGAGAGAGAGAGAGAGAGAGAGAGAGAGCGAGAGAGAGAGACTTTTATGCCTGCCGCATGCATGTGGCATGCAAAAGGCTGCGCCCCATTGTGGCACTCTCACAACTTTTCCGCATGTGCATGGCAAATTTTATTAGGTATGCAAATGTGTCAACTTTATTTGCAATATTTCGACACATTTCGACACTTGTTGCCATAATGAACTCATCGTGACTGTGTGTGTGTCTGGCATGCATATTTCAGTAGCTGGCAAGCACACACACACACAACTGTTGCACAACTGTTGCCAATGATATGCTAATAAAGGCCGCGAGTCGTGCATGCAAATTGAATTAAACTAAACGACAACTGCAGCTGGAGTGTGAGTGACTCTCTCTCTCTCTCTCTGTGTGTGTGTGTGAGTGTGTGTGTGTGGGTGCATAAATTGCTGCTATTGTTTAAATGTTTGCCAACATTATTAACTTAATTCAATTGGATTTCCATTAGAGCCGCACGCACACAACTCAAACCGAGCTGCGAGCTATTTGCACTAAGCTAAAGGTACGAGTCGCAGCCCACATCTATCATGACAGATATAAATATATATGTATATATATATATATGTATATATCAGTATGTAGACTGTCTGGATCTCTAGCTCTATCGTCTAGCTGGCAAATCAAAGGCCCGTCTCTGCATAGCATATGCGACGGCTAAAGATGAGGCCTTGTCTTGTCTCTCGCCCGGCGTCTGTTGACTTTTGGCAATCGAATTGAGTTGCAGCTGCAAATCACACAATAAAATAATTGATTCCATTTGAAATGCACACACACATACAACGCTTGACTTTGGCAGCATGTGGGCCGACATGCATGCATACATATACTTATACACATACATATATATATATACCAACTCGGTTACCCACGCCCCAATGCTGACTGTGCTAAGAGTACAAATTTATTTCCATTGTTTACACACACGCACACGCGCACACTTAGAGAGAATGGGTGAGAAATGAGGCTGTGGAGCACATCCTTTACGAATTGCCACTGGTTTATTGATAAGCGCCAGGCCCCGCTCAGGCCTCCTTGCTGGCGGCCAGGGACAGCTCCTTGCGTGTCTTGCGGCGCATACGCAAATTGGATATCAAACGCACCGTGCAGAAGTAGACCAGCTCCACGATGCTCAGCGTGGAGACGCCCATGAAGAGGCCCAGCAGACCGCCGCAATTGGCCAGGAAGTCGGTGGTGCCGTAGAGCTCCGAGCGGCGTGAGGTCAAGAACTGTGCCTCCTTGAAGAATATGGATACACGTGACATTTTCATGCTGAAGATCAGAAGATAGTTAAAGTTAAAGCTGACTTTAAGCATATATATCCTCATCGTACCCCTCTCGCTTGGTCTCTGCTTCGTCGCCTGACTTGTCCTTGCTGGCGACAGTTTTGTAGTCGAAGTCCGCTTGGGATATTTCCGCCTCATATGCAATGGAGGTGCACGAGGGCAGGCAGTTGCAGTCCGTTTGGCCGCGCACGTTCTCCGCCTCGGTGACCATGCCCTGCTCGAACTCCTTCAGCAGCAGCTCGTCCTCGGCCTCGTTATAGCACTTCAAGTTGCCCAGCCCGCAAACCGGCACATTCACATTGTCTAGCAGATGGAATACCTCGCATTAATCTAACAAATTGTTGAAGCAGATGACTCAAGACTCACGCGGCATCGAGAACTTCACACAGCCGCACTTGGAGAGCGTGAAATTGGCCAGGCATTCGAGCTCGCAGTTGGTCTGCGAGTAGATGTTGAAGTAGCGCAGATGCCGCTCGGTCTGGAAGTAGCACTGGCGCCTGTGCGGCTCGTAGTGCTTCAGGCCGTCCGAGGTGGTGATAATCTTGGGTCGTATGGAAATGAGCACCTCCTGGTCGAAGGGTATGCGGAAGTACTGGCGCGAGGTCTGCGCCACCTCACCGGGCGTGTGCAGCAGAATCTATAGAGAGAGAGACAGAGAGAGAGAGAGTCCTTTGTCTAAGCCCTAGGCAGAGACCTACCTTGAAGCCCTGCACGGGCCCGCGGCACATGTCATCAAAGTCCTTCTCGATGCCGCCCATAAACAAGTAGAGCCCCGCCTTGGCGCCCGGGCCCAGCACACGATGCGGATAGGTCTCGGTATGGGCGCTCAGGCTGTAGCCGTCCTCCACATTCCACTCGGTGGTCAGGCGATTCTCCTCGCGAAAGATGATGTCGGGTATGATGCTGCACGGTTCGAGACGCGGCTTAGCTCGGACTTAGTCGAATCCTTAGACTATAGACTTTAGACTTACCCCTCGGCGCGATAGATCTCGGCTGGACTCAGCGCATTGAAGCTGTAGCAGACGCCGTCCTCGGTGACAAACTTGTGGAAGATCTCCTTGCACTCGATGGGCGAGTTGCGCCACTTGCAGTCCAAGTAGGTGTCGTCGAACATGGGCTTGACCTCGCTGAGCGTATCGATGATCTCAATGCCCTTGCGCTTGCTATTGCCGAACGTGATGTCATGCAGAGGCGCATCGCACACCTGACTCACGGCATCAAAGTACACAAATCTATCAAGAATTTGGGAAGATTTTCGTTAAGTTTACGAGCTGATATGTAGAGGAGTATAGCAGACTTTATCCTAAGAAATTCCTAGCTAAACTGTCTTCACGAATGTTTTCCTTAACCTTTCCCTCAGATCTGCCCGATACTCACTCTTGATCATTGAAGTCCCGCACTCCACTGACATTGCTGCGGAAGTCCCTTAGCTGCCAATAGGCGTCGGTGAAGTTGAACTTGGTCTGGCGCGACTTGTTCTCCGGGCAGACGGTGACGGTGGGGAATGGGATCTGCCAGACGGGCGTCGACTTCTCGGCGAAGCTGACAATCACCGGATTGTTGTTCCACTTGTCCCAGATGTTCATGGTCAGCTTAAAGCAGGTGAAGATCGAGAGCAGGAACACGCTCACCCAGAACAGGCGCTCCAGCCACGGACGCTTCTTCTCGCCCAGGTAACGGATGCCGTGGATCGTGCTGTAGTCGCAGTACTCGTGGATGATGGCCTTGGCCGCCTGGAAGCCGCTGCCGTACTTGATCTGCTGCTTGGTGTCCACCTCGTCCTCGCTGTCGTCCGAGTTGGTCTCGCGGCAGGCCGAGGCCGACTTGGCCATCAGAGCGGCGCGCTTCCACTGGTTCGAGGTGGCCAGCACGCCGAGTTGAGGCGCCCTCGGCACCTCCAGACCGGCGATGGGCGTCTGTGGCTCCGTGCTGTTCGACGACATGACCGAGTGCGAGTACGTTGACAAAGTCAGGCAAGCGCCGGCCAGCGACTCGGCTTATATAGCTGCTCGAGCGCTGGCCACGAGGGTGCAACGCGGCCGCCCTCGAAGGAATTGCGCACAGAGGCACGCAGCTGCCGGATCACGCATACGCCGTGTGAAACCTGGGCAGGTGTAAATGGTGTGAAATAGTATTGTCCACGCTAGTTCTTTTATTTTTGGTGTCATTTCAATTAGTCCATTGGCCAAGCTGGCGTAATTTGCGAGCTGCACGCGCGCCCGACCCGAACAGGTCCCCAGCCAATGGGAGCAGCGAGTCGTAATTTCAGCTGGCTAAATGTTACCTCTGCGGCAGCCTCGTACCTGGAACTGCCACAGGGCGAGGCATTCTAATTAGCTTTAAATTGCGCCCAGCCCTGGTCAAATTGAATAGCGGCTGCTGGCCAAGGCTCATGCATAGCAAATCCAGAACTCAACCGCAGACGCTTAGCTCGACCAGAAACAGAAGCTAAACGGGCAGACGCCGTAGCAGACCATGTCCAGCTGCAGCTGGCAATAAAGATTGTGATTGTGATTCTGTGTGTGTGTGTGTGTGTGTGTGTGTATAGGTGTATGCTTTTTCGGCTGTTGTCCTGCGGCAAGGACACAGCACACAACACACAACACGCTGTCGAGCCATTTTAATAAAGTTAACTGCATTTTCGGCATTGTGTGCCCAAAAGTTTGTCAAGTGGAGTGAAGGAAGGAGCCCCGCCCTGCCTCACCTTTTGTTGGCGCTTTTCATTAACGTGCGCTGCGCTCTCGACAATGTTTGCAGTGTCCTTGTTGTGCCTGCGTCCTCTGCTGCAGTTGATCATCATTTATTTTAATGAGCTTTTCCCAAATAGAATTTCAAATGCCAGCCCAACTTTCACTTGCCAAACTTTAAAGTAATTTCAATAAATTTCTAGTATTATTTTTTTATAATATTCATTTATTAAATACATTTTGTTGTTTACATGTTTAGCTGGAGGACACTGAATTGAATGTTGTTACTGTTAACAATAATTTTATATAGTATATATATATATATTCATATCAACTATTTACACAGCAGCTACATTCGATATAGTACAGATGTGTGTGTGTGTGTTTATTTTAATATTAAATATTAATTCATTTTTATGTAAGTTTGAAGCCTTCTGCCCGTGCCTCGACTCTGCTTGACTTTTGTTTATGAAACACCTGTTTTAGTCACTATGCTACATTTGATACACATGGTACGTATTTTGAATAATAATATTGGTTGGCTTGTTAAGTATATATATAGAGCTATATAGATATATCTGATATGGCTAATATATTAGTTTAATTATGCTTTTCATATATAAAATATAAGTTTTGGGTTGTCGCTGTCAGCTAATTGTAATTGAGTATTCATTGAACTGTTATCTGTTATCTGTTATGTGTTATCTGTCATCTATGTACAAAGCTCTCTTTGAAGTACTGTTTAGCTTTACCTTTTACCTATATGTTCTCATATGCAGTTTTGAAACCCAAAAATATGCTAAGCAAAACAAAATACAGACACGATAAGCAAGATATATATACATATATATATCTTTTATTTATATTTTCATATATTATTTATTTAGTTAGTATTTATTATAGCTACGGTAATACCTAGTTGCCTAGTTAAAATGATATGTTTTGCTGTAATTTACGTTCATTTATTTTTTATTTTTATTTTTTTTTTTTATTTATTTTTTTTTTGTGTTCAAACTTTGTTCACTTGAAGTCTCTAGTACAAAAATACTGAATAAATTGCACTTGCATTGCCCAAATACACACACAAGCCAAAAGCAATTCGAGCATTTTCAATACTCTACAAACACCCCTCTCCCTCTCTCTCTCTCTCTCTCTCTGTCTGTCTCTGCATCTGTATCTTAAAATTCTCTGTTTTTTTTAGACGTCTTCGTTGACACACTTTTGATTCTGCTTTAGTCCATTTGGTTGCTCGGGGCTGATCTATTGCGGAGCTAGAGCCAAGCTGAGCCCATTCGACATCAGGCTCAAGGCGTTGGCAGTGGGCGTGGCTGGAGCAGCAGCAGCCTCCTGAAAAGATAGCAAGCAAATGATGGCAAAAGTCAAGTAAAATCTTATACAACTAGCAGCTACACTGCTGCATCTAAGTATTCACTCTCTCTCTCTCTCTCTCTCTCTCTCTCTCTCTCTCTCTCTCTCTATCTCCTTACTTACAATGCTCAGGGTGCGCACAATGCAGGCGCGCGTGGCCGGCGGCTCATCGGACTCCAGGCCGGGCGAGCTGCCGCGCGAGGAGACGGAGCCGTTAATCAGCTTGATATTCATGTTGAGGTCATCCGAGTGGTGGGTCTGCGAGCTGCTGGAAAGACGGCCATCCAGCGACAGATCATCGCGCTGCTGATCCTGCAAAGGAGAAAAGGATTATAGCCAAAGTGGGCAACAGCTGTTGGTGGTGGGCAGCAGACGCACCTCCTTGGGACTGGCGCAGAGGCCGAACTTGATGTCCATGCAGTGGGTCTCCGTATCGCTGCCATCGTTAGCGACCGCAGCGGCGACCCCAGCAACAGCAGCGGCATCGGCGTCAATGTCAGCGTCGGCAGCAACATCCATGGCAGTTACAGCGACAATGTTGCTGCTGTGGGCAACGGGTGAGCTGTGCCCATTGATGTTGTTGTTGATGTTTGTGTTGTTGTTGTTGTTATTGTTGCTAATTTTGTTATTGTTATTTGGCTCCTTGTTAAGTGTTGCTGACGTTGGCTGGATGTGCTTTGTTATGCCTGCTGCCTCATCATCGGCAACAACAGTTGCAGCTGCAACGGCAGCAACGGCAGCAACATGTCCATTGGCCGCATCGTTATTGTTATTGTTGTTGTTGCTGTTGTTGTTGTTGCTGGGGCTGCGATTGCCGTTGGTTGAATTGGCGAGCTCATCGCCCAGCTCGTAAATGTTAACCATGTGTGCGGCCTGTGCGTGGACCATCAAGTCCCAGGGATTGGCGAACGCATCCTTGCAAACGGCGCAAAGCAATTTGGCGCTCGTCGGCGGCGTCTCTGCGTGAACGGATGAAACGGATGAAACATGCAAGAATTAATTAGTTATTTAAGTTGGCTCTGGGCCGGGCTAAGTCGCATAAATAACTCAATTTTAAACCAAACGCCAGACAGATGCTGCTGACAAAGCCCACACACACACATGTGTTTAACAATCATAAATTAATTGCCGACATAGCAAGCCACGCCCCCAACCCACTCCCCCTCCCTCAGCCCACTCCAGTGTAAAGAATCGTAAGACTTACTCGCTGCAAAGGCCACGTCCTGGCACTTGCATGTGAACCTCAGCTTGCAGTAACTTTTCTTGTGGTCCAATAACTCAGACAGCTCACTGAAGCATTCCCGGCAGTTGCCGCAGATTAATGTGTCCGGATTGCCTGCAATAGAAACAGAATATGCCCCATAAAATATGGACTTTGATGCAATTATTTACACGCGGCTGCTAAGAATAACAATGCTGCAACTGCCATAGCAATAAACAAAGTAATTATGACGAGCTCTGGCGTGGATTTTTATGTGGAACTAGCAAAGTATATGATCTGATAAAAGATTTAGCAAATTTATCCTAATGATAAAGTTATTATCATGCATTGTAGTAGATACTATATTCATAGTTCAGATTTGTCTGTATAAATGTATTATTTTATAGAGCATAAACAGCCTAAGGTTGAGTATCTGCAATGAGGTTGACTATCTATCTGCATTGTAAAGTGCTTGCAATGAAGTTTGCCAAGTTTGCTTAATTGCCTAGTTTATAGAGGTCTATTGGCCCAAATATATACAGCTGAAATGGTTAGCTAACAATGAAGTTAAATATTTATCCGCTTGGTAAATTTTGTCATCTACTTAAGATACTTGTTCATCGCTACCTAAGATACTTGTTAATCGCTGGTCCCACAGTAAGACACAAAAAAAATTAGATATTTATCCTCTGGATAAATTTTGTCATCCACATAATATCCTTTTTTATCATAAACAATCTCTGGCCACACAGCAAGACTTAGCTAAAGAAAACTTTAATATTTATCCTCATGGTAAATTTGTTGCAATGAAGTTTATCAGCTACTTAAATATATGTATAAAAGAACAGCTAAGTTTAATATGGCCTTAGGTATTTCTTCACTTATCCAACCATCAACCATCCTATTGCAATTCAATCAACTTTTATTTCTATAAATTCTCTGATTCCATTCTAATCTACCTTTACCTGCCCAAAGTTCGTATCTCTCATTGAGCTATATCTACAAAATATATATATTTATTTACAGTTTATATGACGCCCGCAGCAGCTGCTGCCTCCGCTCGACTCGTTGCTTGCGCCGCTTCTTCTTGGCCCAAAGTTTGTATTTTCTTGATTTCTTAAACTCGGATTTCTGTCGAGCTGCTCGCTCCTGCCTTTGGCTGTACTGAAGCCAGGTGGCAATTGCATCAATGCGCTGATTTGCTGCTTTATCAATTTCAGTTTCAATTTCCGAGTGTCGACTGAGGCGCTGCTTGCGCTGCTTTGGCCGCTGAAGGAAGTTCTTAAGCCTCAGCGAAAGGTTGACAGGCTTGGACGTTGCCTTAGAGCAGGCCTTGCTCTTGGTGGCCTTCGTCACTGGGAAGACAGTGTGGGCTGTGCTCTTAGTTGGCTTTGGCTTTGGCTCCGTTTGTTGCCCTGCTGCGACTGTGGTTGGGCTTGAGTGGGTTTGCACGCATATGGTCACCGACTCGACTGGCGCTGTAGTTTTTGTGCCTTTGGCTGGCTCTGGCTTCGTTTTGTCACATTCATCTTCCTCATCGTGCACATCATCTTCAGCATCCTTTTCCGTTGTCGCACATACTTCGGCGCATGTTTCCCCTTCCTCAGCTGCCAGATCAGAAGGCGACAGTTGCGCTATATGCGAGTGTGGTTGCAACTGTTGTTGTTGTTGTTGTTGTTGTGGCTGCTGCCCAATAGAGCCAGCTAGCTGCTGCAGCAATTGCATTCTGCTGTCATAATTTGACTCCGCATCCGTTTGGGAGTCCCGCATGAACTGCGACGGCTGCTGATTGCCCAAAGGCTGCTCGAATTGCTTTTTAACTGCCTCAAGCATTTGCTGCTGCGAAGGCGCTCCACTGGCCACTAGCTCCCGCTGATCCTGCTGCTGCAAATCTACTTCCTGCTGATCCATCGTCAGCGGCAGATCAGAGATGACCTCATGGAAGCTGTGCTGCTGGCTGTTGGGGACGAAAGGCGGCCGCAGCTGCACGTTGTTGGCCAGGAGACGCCGCTTCAGGCTCAACACGCCGTTCAGATAGGCCGTGGGCAGCTGATGTGCTGCTGCGACTCCAAGTAGGATTGAGATGAGGAGCAGGAATTGATATCTATTGGAGGCGAGTCTGCGACTTTCACACATTTCTCTTGCGCAGAGAGACGAGTGCCTAAACGCCATCTGTTGGCCTTTTTTATTTGACAAGTTTCACAAAGCTGGAAGTGAGCTGTGACCAGGGTTGATTGACTTATGGATACCCGGTAAATAGTATTAATATAAGTCGTTAGCTGAGCTGTTGGATTATGTCTTCCTGAGCTGGTAACGGAGTCTGGCTGGTCCATACCTGACTTGAAGCTACCCTGTAAAGCTAAAGTTAGCCCAGCTCAGTCAGACATATAGTATTATATATCTGATTAGCATTGATGAGTCACTATTCCACTCACAGGCCAAACTCTTCTTCAATTAGCTAAAATTCTGCTCTCAATTTCCCACTCCTCGCCCTCCTCACCCATCCTAATCATAGTTTAGTTAGTGAACTCAACTTGGCCATGCTTAGTTATTGCTAATCAATGCATAAATCTTAAATGGCCAATGCAAATGGCCAATAAAAACAATGCAAACAAATCAAGTCAATACTCACTGTAGACTTTGAATGGTCCCCAGTGTTGATGCAAGCTTAATTGCTCCTGTGCATGTTGCTGCTGCTGCTGCTGCTGTTGGTGTTGGTGCTGCTGCTGGTGCTGCTGGTGCTGTTGATGCTGTTGATGTTGATGCTGTTGTAGATGCTGATGTTGTTGTTGTTGTTGTTGTTGTTGCTGCTGTTGTTGTTGGTGTTGCTGCATCATTTGGCTGTGCAATTGTAGCGGCTGCGGTTGCTGTGGGGACAATGCCAAAGTCAATGGCTGCAGCAGGCAGCCCAATTGCTGCTGTTGTTGTTGCTGCTGCTGTTGTTGCTGGTGATGGGACGGCTGCTGGGAAAAGGCACCGTACTGCTCCACGAGCGCTGTTTGATTAGCAATTATTGCTGACTTTGCATTCTGTGGCGAAGTCGTTGACTGCCCGGCAATGACGCTCTTCAACTGGAAACCTGTGGCAGCGGCAACAAATTGCTGTTGTTGTTGTTGTTGCTGCTGTTGCTGTTGTTGTTGTTGTTGTTGTTGATGCTGCTGTGGGTCCTGTTTGTATTGTGACCAGTGCAGGGCACCGGGCGCCGCCGCCGCTGCTGCTGTCGATAGCAAATTCTGCTGATGCAGCAACAGCTGCTGCTGTGGCAACAAATTGGCCATCGCCGCCATGGCAACGGCAGCAACTTGCTGCTGGTGATGATGATGATGTTGCTGCTGTTGCTGCTGCTGCTGCTGGTGTTGCTGCTGGTGTTGCTGCTGCTGCTGCTGCTGTACCGCCTGCTGCTGGTGATGGACCGCAGCAGCTGCTGCCGCCGCCACTGCCGCAGCGCTGTGATGATGCTGGCCGTGTTGCTGCTGCTGCTGCTGCACGGCGGCCGTCAGGCCATTGTTGTTGGTCATCAGACGCTTGCGCTTCTTGGCACGCACGCCATTCACATTGCCGCCACCACCGCCGCCGCCTCCGCCCCCTCCCCGCAGCAGCGCCGACGAGCAGTAGCTGTCGTAGAAGTAGTCCCTGCAAAAAACACAAGTTGTGACAGCCTCATTAGTTGTGTCACCCCGAAAACAAAAGAGGCAGCAGCAGGCTGACAACTGTTGCCTGTCTGTCCGTCCGTCTGCCTGTCTGTCCGCCTGACCGCTAGTCAATATTTGCTTAGGTCTCATCCTGTGAGCGTTTGCCATTTGCCAATTATGTGCCACGCCCACAACCTGATTGATACAAGCCCTGCCGTCTGCCGTCGGCCGTCGGCCGTTTGTGGTTCAATATTCGAACAGTTTTCATATCGCCCACACGAGAGGGGGGGTCGACACAACAATTGTGGCTTTTCTGGTCAGTTTGTGTGCGGTCAATGGACTGAGCAGGCATTTAAATGACAAACACGAGCCCTGCTGCAACCACCTGAGCTGTTTGCGTTTTAATTACAATCAAGTCAACCACTCTCCCTCTCTCCCCCTCTCTCTGTGTGTGTGTGGTGGAGTCCTGTTGCCCTTTTAAAGCCCTAACGCACTTCCTTTTCGGCGTCATTAAGCTTAAATTAAATATTTCCACACGAGTAGCAGGTCGTAAAGGAAAAAAGATATATATATGTATATATATATATTTGCGAATTGTATGTGCTGGCTCGCTGGCTCAGTCGCTCAGTCATCATTAAGGCCGCGCCGGGGACAAACAAGTGCACATGTCAGCGCCAGGACTAACAGCCTGGGCCAGCATATTATAGCATACATTGCAGCTGTCACTCACAGCCAGTTCCCCCATTTTGTTTTTTGTGTTATCCCTCTGCGTGTGTGTGTGTGTGTGCAGTACTCGAAACAACACACAACTGACCCAGACACAGGCGCAGACATCGAGCATCGAGACGTTGACTCAGACGCTAGACGAAAGCAGCAGTCGATGTCACAGTGAAACACAGTGAAAACGTGAAGTGAGAAATGTTAAATGTGACCGACTGCGCAATGCTCGCTCAAATACTGAAGTATATCGATATGAGTATATAGATCTAGCTGTGGAGTCGGCTAAAGAGAGATAGATAGATAGATAGATAGATAGATAGATAGATAGATAGATAGATAGATAGATAGATAGATATATAGATAGATAGATAGATAGATAGATAGACAGATAGATAGATAGATGGATAGATAGATAGATAGATAGATAGATAGATAGATAGATAGATAGATAGATAGATAGATAGATAGATAGATAGATAGATATATAGATAGATAGATAGATAGATAGATAGATAGATAGATAGATAGATAGATAGATAGATAGATAGATAGATAGATAGATAGATAGATAGATAGATAGATAGATAGATATATAGATAGATAGATAGATAGATAGATAGATAGATAGATAGATAGATAGATAGATAGATAGATAGATAGATAGATAGATAGATAGATAGATAGATAGATAGATAGATAGATAGATAGATAGATAGATAGATAGATAGATAGATAGATAGATAGATAGATAGATAGATAGATATATAGATAGATAGATAGATAGATAGATAGATAGATAGATAGATAGATAGATAGATAGATAGATAGATAGATAGATAGATAGATAGATAGATAGATAGATAGATAGATTGATAGGTAGGTAGATAGATAGATAGATAGATAGATAGATAGATAGACAGATAGATAGATAGATAGATAGATAGATATAGAAGCCTAATGGGATGATGTGGATAATCATGCTACATAACCTGATATACAGCTGTATATAGAGTCTAACATACAGCTGAGCACATTCTCTGTGGCTCAAGCGCCTACTCAAACAAACCCCAAAGCCAATATACCCATCTTCACCCTACATAAACTCTCTCTCTCTCTCTCTCTCTCTCGCACAGTGTTGACAGCCCCAAATATATTTTATGTGATGTGTGGCAGCAACAAAGGATACGACTGCGTCCATGTGCCTGTCCATGCGCTGATGGATGGCGCCTTATTTATTTATTTATTTGTGCGGCTATCCCCCCGCCCACCCGCCCACAAGCCGAAAACAAAGGCAAGTTCCAGCCTAGGCCCTTGGCGCGTTAAATGATATGTAAATAAACTCTAAATGAGCGTCGTATGGCTTGCATTTATTTAAATTAAAAATGTGCTCAGGCTTGAAATTGTTTTTATAATTTTCTGTTCAGTTTTTCTTTTCAGTTTTTCTCGGAACTTACCAATCGTTGCCCGTTTTGCTGACATTCTGACGTTTTCTGCCGATTTGATGCGCCTTCGGCTCGGCCACCATGTTGACATCTGCAAGCAGAAGAACAAGAAGAAGAAGATGAATAAGAAACAGAAAATGAACAACAAATAGATAAATAACTCGCCAGCCCATTTATAAGCCCAGCCAACAACAATGCCAAATCGGCTTTCAGTCGCAAAACAAAACATTTTCCTGTTGCCTTTGAAGTGCTAAGTGTAAAGCGCAAAGACAATGGCATTTCGGGTTTCTATTATGTTTACATAGCATATCCTACATCCTTTGTTGTTGTTCTGTTTTCATTATGCAAATGTTGAGCTCTAAGTGATTAAAAAAAACTAGGCTGGGGTGGGTGTGTGGTGCAGCGATAATAATTTAATCGGACTTAGCATCATTTATCTTCATAAAAAGAGCGCATGGAAAATGAAGTTAGCAGCGGACTCCAAGACGGGGACACGAGCCAAAAGTGAATGCTCTGCCGAGAAGTGAATGGGAAATGGCCAAGGAAAGCTGGAGTTGAGCTATGAGTGCTAAATGTATTGGAGATTCTAGAAAGCAAGCAAGCTGACATCGATTATAACTTGGAAATAGTTTTAATACATTTTGATTTAATTTAAACATTAAAAACTCTTACTAATATGAAACACCAACACTCACTAACAAATCTTAGTTCAACTAATTAATTAAGCAGCCAAACACATGTGCATATTAGAACCAACCCAACTCAAGTCTCACACAGACAGACAGCTTTGCCCCTGTCCCCACCCAAACAAGTTCATAAATATGCTTCACGCTGCTGGCTGCTGGCTGCTCGCGGCTGTCGCAGAGCTTCAGCTAAAGCCAAAATCGTGCCCGAATGCATTAAACATTTCATTTTTCAATGAAAAGGGTGCGACGCGCAATGTTCGACTGTGTTTTTTTCTCTCTCTCTCTCTCTCTCTGCGACTCGGATTTGGTGTGGTGCGAGTCGAGTCGAGTCGTGGGTCGCGCGCGCTCGTTCATCATAATTCATGACAAAGTTTGAAGTGCGCCGCAGGGTGGCCCAAAAAGCAGGAGGAAAGACAAGCCTCACAGTAGGCGGTGGGCGTGCTGTGAGCCAGTTGCTATAACTACAAATTACTGGACGTTGGGGCTGCGGTTGCTTTACATCTTTTTTTTTTCTTTAGCTGCTCCCTTTTTTGTTTTTTTTTTTTTTTTTTGCTGAAGCATTTCTTCAGCTTGTCTGCTCGGCTGGCACTGCTGGCAGGCAATAATTAAGATTAAGGATAAAAGCATAAGAAGGATTTGAAAAAGGCATGGCCAGAGCGCTGCAAATCGGTTTAGCGCCAGTCGACACTGGCCAGTCGACAGTCAGGAGTCGGGAGTAGATCCCATGCCACATTCCGGCAAAGTCAATGGCGCGTGGCTGAGTGAAATATTACACAGTGCTTTTGGTATTTGCATTATTTCTGTATTTAGCATTTTAAAGCCGGCTCTAATCAGCGCAAATTAGCATTGCTGCAGAGCAGAGCATTTGCATAAGCGCATGGAAATGCTTTTTATTCGAGAGCGCGCGCGAGCGTTGTAAAAGTTTTTGATTGCTCGCCAACGGGGCGTATGAATATGACAGCATCCGCATACGCAGCGTTGTCTGCGTCGACTGACATTGCGCGCTAAGTGCATTAAGCTGTTTTCTTCACACGAGACACGCATGAAAGAATGCACTACTCCCTCTCTCTCTCTCTATGTGTCTCTCTCTCTCTATGTGTCTGTCTGTCTGTTTGCCCTGTTGCATTGCAGCTGGAAGTGACGCGGCTTGAAATTTCATTAAGCGTTTAAATTAAATCGACAAACAGTCAGTTGTCAGCCAGTCAGTCAGACAGTCAGTCAGGTAGACAGACAGATAGACACACTCTCTCTCGCGCTCAACATTGAAATTTCATTAAAAGTATCGCGGGAGAATTTATGTTTGGCCGCACTTTAAGTTGCGGCCTGCAGCGACTTCCGGCGCACAAAATACGCAGACAGCCTAAGATATGGCTGCTACACATGCCAGCACTGTAGGAGCTCCTATCACTCCTGGCTCCGTTTCTTTCTTTTTTCCGCGCGCTCTTGTTCGATTTTAGTGCTGCGCTTCCGGCAAACGTGGGGCCATTAACCCGACGGGCGACGGCCCAACCGCATCGGACATGCAACTATGCGAGGGTTAAGGTCTGCCGCGTCTATGCAAAACAGAACTGAAACTGAAACAACCCAGCGCAGACCGACCGAGGCAAGCCAGCAATTTACTAGCCAACCTCAGCTGAGCGATACAAAAGATAGAATATTTCAAGTTCCTTTTGTGTGTATGCTAACGGTTCTTTTAGATTATACAACATATTTAGCGGGAGGCTCAAGTTGGGCAAGGGAATCTTACTAAGGCGAGGAAAAGTTGAAGTCAAAAGGCGAAGGCTGTGGCGGAAGGGGAAAAGCGAGTCAGAGCTAAGGAGAGGTTGAAGTCTAGGTAGGGTCTAGAGTCTGAATTCTTGGATAGTGGATAGTAGAGGGATAGAGGAGAGGACGATAAAGGGATAGAGGGATAGATAAAGGGGATAAAGGGGTAGAGATATAAATAGATAACGAGATAGAGGGATAGATGAATCGAGGGATAAAGAGATAGATGAAGGAGTAAAGGGATAAAAAGATAAAGGGATAGAGGGATAAAGGGATGGAAGGATAGATGAATAGAGGGATAAAGAAACAGATAAAAGGATAAAAGGATGAAGGGATAGAGGGACAGATGGATAGATGGATAGAGGGATGGAGGGATATATGAATGAAGGGATAAAGAAACAGATAAAGGGATAAAAGGATAAGGCGATAGAGGGACAGATGGATAGATGGATAGACGGATGGAGGGATATATGAATGAAGGGATAAAGAAACAGAAAAAGGGATAAACAGATAAGGGGATAGAGAGACAGATGGATAGAGGGATAAAGGGATGGAGGGATAGATGAATAAAGGGATAAAGAAACAGATAAAGGGATAAAAAGATAAAGGGATAAGGGAATAGAGGAACAGATGGATATAGGGATAAAGGAATGGAAGGATAGATGAATAAAGGGATAAAGAAACAGATAAAGGGATAAAAGGATAACGGGATAGAGGGACAGATGGATAGAGGGATAAAGGGATGGAGGGATAGATGAATAAAGGGATAAAGAGATAGATGAGGGGATAAAAGGATAAAAGGATAAAGGGATAAGGGGACAGTTGGATAGAGGGTTAAAGGGATGGAAGGATAGAGGCATAAATATATATAGGGATAGACTGACAGAAGGCCAGATCGACATATGAACATGGCGAATTCTTTTCAGTCCACGATTCTATATAGTTTATGATCTCTGCTACGACTGCTTCTGTCTGCTAACTCAGCTAGAAGTAATCAGAAAACATTTGGAAATCTGCAAAAATCCTTTGCTAGCATAAATTGTGAGCAAATTTCAGGCGCTGATGATATCTGCAAGGGAAATTCCACAGCATGTGCAATCATAAATAAATATGTTTATTTTCAGTTAAGAGAGACTCACTCACCTAGGGTCTGGCTGAGCACCGTCTTGCCGTCCTCGCCGTGACAGGCGTTGCGGGCATCGAAGGGATTGGTGAACTGCACAAAGGCGTAGCCCTTGTGCATCGAGATGCCTGCAGGCGGAGATGGAAAGAGACATAGAGAGAGAGAGAGAGAGAGAGAGAGAAAGAGAGAGAGAGACAGGTATGTAGCTATATGGAAAGGTGGTTAGGTGTGCTGGCTGACTCACCTGCCAGGCGGCCGTAGATCTGAAACATGCGCTCCACATCCGTTTTGGAGCACTGAAATGTATTCAGATTGCCCACAAAGATGCGCGAGTTAACCGCCTGCGGATCCTGCGAGTTCGTCTGGTTGGACAGTTTTGACAGCTTCATTGTCGGTGCCGCTGCCACAGGCGAGGCAACTGACGATGGCAAGGACACGGGCAATGGGCACGGCAACGGCAACGGCAACGGCGCAGCCGCAGCGCACGTGTGTCCAAAGTACAAGAAAGCAATTCTGGCGGCTGTTACCAAAAAAAAAATCAACAAGCTCTGCGAGGGCTGTTTGATAGCTTAGACTGCGCTTTGTTTGCGGGCTTTGCTGTTGTTTGTGGCTGCAGCTTATTGCATTTGGCCTTGGGTCGTGGGCAAAAAGGGATTTGCCGCCGTTGTTCCACGTCTGGGTTTTGTTTCGGCCTTTTTCCCGCTGTCCTTTTCCTGCAGCGATTTTTCACTTTTTAACGTCTGCCGCAGTTTTTTTTTTAAATCTGTAAAAATAAGAGCAGCGAAAAGCTTGACAATCGCACTCATTTTTTCTCTCAGTGCTGTTGTTGTTGTTGCAGAGGCTTAAATATCAATGGGCTTCTGCATATATGCATATATCTGTATGCACATATATATCTATATACATATATTCATTCAATCCATGGCATATCGTCATGCCATCTGCGTGTTTATATTTCATTCATCCACTGTTTGTTTGTTTGTTTTTTTTTGTCAATTTAATCTTATCGGCGTGCAATTAAAATGCAAAAATCCAAAAATTCCATTTTAATTGAAAGTCAAATTTGTGATTTTTCAAAAACCCAAAAACCGAAAATGTTGACGGAATGGAAAGTTATGTAAACAAAATATCAAATTTAAGGCAATCTAGCAAAGAGGAGGAGCATCTAGACTAGCTGATGAATAAATCAAGGTATCAAAGAGTTTATGATGCAATGAATCACTGAATCAATGAATCAATGAATCGATGAATTAATGAATCGATGAATCAATGAATCGATGAATCACTGAATCGATGAATCATTGAATCGATGAGTCCATGAATCTATCAATCATTAAATCGTTCAGTCAGTGAATCATTGTATCAATGCGACAATGAATCAATGAATCAATGAATCAATGAATCAAAGAATCAAAGAATCAATGAATCAATGAATCAATGAATCAATGAATCAATGAATCAATGTACCAATGAATCAATGAACCTATGAATCTATGAATCAATGAATCAATGAATCATTCAGTCAGTGAATCATTGTATCATTGCGACAATGAATCAATGAATCAATGTACCAATGAATTAATGAATCAAAGAATCAATGAATCAATCAGTGAATCATTGAATCAAGGCGACAATGAATCAACGAATCAATATACCAATGAATCAATGAATCAAAGAATCAATGACTCAATGCAACAATGTATTAATGAATACCTGAATACCTGAATCAATGAATCAATAAGTCGATGGATTAATGATGGATGGATCAATGAATCTTTCAATTAGCAAATCAATGAAACAATGAAACCATGAATCAATGAATCAAATATTCTATTAATCTATAATCAATGAATCAAAGGAATCAATAGAGTTACAACTGTAATGAATGCAAATTTCTGGATTCTATACAGCTCTCTTTGCCTCTATTGGATAATTTCTGTTGTATAGTCTTATTTATGCTAAAGTTAAGGAAATTGTTACTAGAATGCTAAATGCCTTGTTGTTGTCATAAATTACAACGTTTAACTGCGACAACAACTTATGCATAGGGCAGTGTATGCCTCGTGCCAATATATGAGAGTGCAAGGCAGTTAAGAAGAAGGAGGAGAAGAAGAAGAAGAAGAAGAAGAGGCAACACTCGCCATACATAGTCCATTGACTACGCCCGCTTTAACACCTCAACCCACTGCGCGCCCTTAACAGCTATCGCCATGGCCAAGTGCTAAAAGTGTCTGAGTGTGCAAGTGTGAGTGTGTGAGTGAGTGTGTGAGTGTGTGAGTGTGTGAGTGAGAGTGTGTGCAAGTGTGTGTGTGTGCAAGTGTGTGTGTGTGTGTGAGTGAGTGTCTATGTGTATGTCTCATATTTATGTTCGTTTGCTTTTACTTGAAACATGTTTTGTGCGTGTTATTAAATTAAATAACTTTTAAATGGCTTACATACAAGCGACAGCAACACTCAACAACAACAACAACAACAAACGCAACATTGAAGGCGTGTAAAAGTGAAAAATTAAGCGTTTTTATTGCGCTTTTCGATGCTGATCCAAGTTGCCGCTGCTGTCGCTGCTGCTGCTGTTGCTGGCAACATGTGTATAAAATGTACATGTGTGTGTGTGTGCTGGTGTGTGTGTGCTGGTGTGTGTGTGAGTGCTTTTGCATAGCGTCTGCATGAAATAAAAATAACAACAAGCAGCAATAAAAATAAAATACTCTTGTAGCAGCAAATTGTTAATGTGATTTTTATGCAATAGCCGAGGGCAGACTAAGCGAGACAGAGAGAGCGAGAGAGAGAGAGAGTGTGTGTGTGTGTGTGTCTATATTTATTGCATATTTATGGGCGCAGCAGTTGCCTTTAATTGCGCACCTCAAGTCGCACCTGATTAAAGCCTTCGATGCCATCAACTATATTAAAACGAAAGCTACAGATACACAGCTATAGATACAGATACAGATACAGTTATAGGATACAGAGCGACAGCTACAGATACTTTGACGGGCGCCATTGTGCGCCAGTTATGAGTGAAAGGCGCTTTATTTATTATAATGGCATGCCGCGCCACTCCACTGTCTCTCAGTCTCTCAGTCTGTCTGCCTGTTCTATTCTCTCGCTGTTATCCTGTGCATTGTCCTTGCAAATGAAGGATTGTCGCCGCTGGGTTTTGTTTTTATGCTTTTTGCATAACGGCTGCATTGTTGCAGCCACCACCGTCACATGCCACATGCCACACGCCACACGCCAAATCCAAAAGCCGTATTGAACAACCGTTGAATATGCAACACTTTTTTGGCCTACTTTTTGCTAGCCCACCTCCTCCTCCGCCTCCTCCTCTCAGACTTTTTTAATGAACGCGCGCTGCTTTAATTAAAGTCAACAACAACGACAACAACAGCAGCAACAGCAACAGCTGACAAATTTAAATTGCATAAACAAAACAAAAACACTTGCCACGCCCCCCTTACGTCGGGCTCCGCAAGTGCCTGGCAAGTGCTTAGTTAACCCGTCTTAATTATAATTAACTGCACTGCTGAGCGCTGCACTCAAAAAAAAAAAACATACTACACATGTATAAGAGTGTGTGTGAATGTGTGTGTCTGCATGTGTGTGTGTGTTTGTGTGTGTGTGTGTTAACATCCTCTCTGTTCGCCTCGCAGCCAGGCAAGTTCAGCCACAAGAAATTGCTCAGGAAATTGCCGTAATTCTTTGCTCCCACAACTTCAGCCTCACTTTCTCTCTCTCTCCCACTCCCACTCTCTCTCTCTCTCTCACTCTCTCTCGCTCCTTTCTCTCTGTTTAGGCTGCTCACTTCTTTTTCCAGCTGCCTGACTGCTAAAGTAAATTAAGATGCCGAGCGTCAAATAAAAAGTCGTCGCGGCTAAACTTGAAAAACGCCAATTCAACAGCTCAACTCCCCCACATGAGCTTTGTAATTGAGTGTGAACAGCGCGTGCGGCATAGCCGACTACTGACTGCGCTTTCATATTAGACAAACTCTTTGATATGCTAAACAAATAAGGGTATTCACAAATGACAGCAGAAGGAAAATGTTTCGATTTTAATATGAGCTAAGAAATTTCAGATCAAATTTGATTTAAAATATGAACTGCTTGGACTAGTTTACAGCTTGATAATAAAAGTTTTAAAATATAAAAAATTAATATAAAAATTAAAAAGTAATAAATTTATTTATTTATTATTATTAATTTTACTATTATTACTTTTTTAATTTTTTTATATATTTATTTACTATTATTATTATTTTTTAATTTTTTTTTATTTATATTTACATATTTATTTACTGTTATTGATATTTTTCATTATTATTATTATTATTTTTTAGTACATATATTTTTTTTTAAATATTTATTTACTATTATTATTATTATTATTTTTATTCAATTTTTTTTTTTATTTAAATATACGCATGGTATATATTTTTAAATATTTATTTACTATTAATAATTTTTTTAATGTACATATATTTTTAAACTTATTTATTTACTGTTATTATTTCATTTTTTTTAAATTTTATATGTATTTAAATATTAATATTAATATTAATTTACTACTATTAATATTTTTATATTATTATTATTATTATTTTTATTTAAATAAATATATATTTTTAAGTATTTATTTATTATTATTTTTTTTTATTATTGTTAAGTATATAAACATTTTTAATATTTATTTACTTTTATTATTTCTTAATATATTTTTGTAAAATCAATTCCTTTAGCAAATCCCATTAACCCCATTAAAAAGGAGTGCAGTAAACGCCGTTTGACTTGGAGCAGCGCAATTACCGACGGCTGGCAATATCCTTGGAAAAGGATGCCTAATGCGCCGCATTGTCTACGTTTTTAAGCCGCACCACACAGCTGCGGCGGGACTGTACCTTAAAGCAGCTCATTTTAAAGGAATTTCTCTCCTATTTGTTTTTTATTGACTTTGTCGCCGAGTGCTAAATAATGCAACAGGCCATTAAATGGGAAAATAGCTGTTGAATAGCCAACCAGGCGAGCTGTCAGCTAGCTCTCTTGTCTCTTGTCTCTGTGCTGGATTATCGTGCGATCAAATGTCAAAGGACACATTTCGTCCTGTTGCTATTTACTGCCCACAAATATGGGCGGCACATATCATTTTTTTCCTCTGTTTCTCTTTTTTTTTGTCTGATCTCCTTGTTTTTTTTTTTGCCATATGTATGTTTAACTTTTCATTTCAAATAGCTTGAGGGCGGGTTTTTTGCCACCCCCGCACCCCTGTCTAATAGGGGACATAGAATTGAATAGATGCTGGAACCATTCAGAGCCAAAAAGTCAACAAAGCGTGGCTCGTGCTGGCATAGAGCGACAAATAACCCCAATTGAAGGCAGGCTGACGATAAAGGCATCTGTGTGGGTGTGAGTGAGTGTGTGTGGGTGTGTCCATGTGTGTCTATGTGTTTGTTTATTGACAAGTCGACTTCAACAACTTTATTCATAAGCAGCGCAGACAGAAAACGTGACCCCAAGCAGGCCAAACAAATGCGGGCTAAACTATGCAGCCTGCCAAACATATCTATGAAGAATATCTAGAGTATATATGTGTATATGGTCAACAGTGCACGTCTGCGGGCGATAACTCAGTGGAGTTTATGGCCAGCGCCTCAACGTATGCAACATAGTTTAAAAATAAAAATAAAAATGCTGCGACGTTGTCGATAAGCAGGAAACGTGTCAGAGATTGTCCTCGTCCGTTGTTGTTGTTGTTGTTGTTATGCTGTTAATTTATTGTAATGCGCAAAGAGAGAGAGAGAGAGAGAGAGAGAGAGAGAGAGAAAGCATTTATATATATATATGCATTAAGTGCCAACTATTTGCATAAATAACAAGAAATTAATAACAAACACACGGCGCCATGGCAGCAGCCGCATAAAAGTTAATAATTGCTGCATGTCAACAGTGGGCGGAGGCGTGGCCAGCTCACACACACATGTGTCATATATATACATATATATACATATATATATATGTAGTATATGTTGTTACAGAAATAATAAAAGTGCCAGCGAGCCGGAGTGAAATGACACTTTATCACTTGACAGTAAATGCGTTTTATTGCGCCGCTCATTAAACAAAATTTAATTTGCGAACTGAATTGAGCCAGTTGAAGTTGAACAAGTGTTGCATAAATTTAAATTGCAAAAGTGCATCTTGAATGTGGCCAGAGAGGGAGAGCGAGAGAGAGGGAGAGAGCTGATAGCTTCCATTAGAACAGTGCCTATCGATTGAGTGCTGTAGAGTGTACCCTCTCTCTCTCTCTCTCAACTTCAATTTGAATGCAGCTCTTTGCTTTAAGCATGGCTGCAGCCAACTTCAAGACGATCTCAAAGATTACAGTGCAGTCAAGTATTATGGGCAGACCTACTCGGCGAGGCATTTAAAGCAGACTACAAACTGCTGATGGATTTTATGGATATATCAGTTGACTGGCATGACTCCAGCACTCAGTTAACTGTAAATCAACATTGATTCAATTACTTGCATTTAAGCAGCCAACTGCAAGCCAGTCACAGCCTACACACGCATATCTTACAGTGCAGTCAGACATTATAGGTAAGCCTTAACAATTTAATATAGGCTGAATTTAAGGAGATTACATGTTTGAGAACACATGTGATTGCTCATGCTCATGCTCACGCATTACCGTTAGCTCGGATTGCATTTCACTCACACGCATGCATCACTGTTAAAGTGTTAAATTTATTGTTGGTCTGCAGTCATGCGGCTTATATTTGTTTTTCGCCTGGCCTCTGCAGCGACAGCAGCGAAGGCAGCGAACGGTTCACATTGCGGTTCTTTAGCTGCGCATTCATTCATTATACATACATGCGTGTGTGTGTGTGTGTGTGGCAATAAAAATGGCGTTTGTTTTGCATTGCTCTTTCGCTTTCCCTCTTTCTCGCTCTTTTGGCCTGTTATGAATAACTCTCCCACTGTTCGTTAATGGCGCCAACTGCTGTGGCAAATTGAGGGCGTGGCGTGTTATGCACTCATATTTACGCTGAAATATATATACATATATATATATATATATCACTTTGCCAATTATGTAGGCGGACAACTGCGACAGTTATCAAATAATTGTCACATATATATCACCCGACTTCAGTTTTTACAGTTGCCAGAGCTGATTATGCGCATATAGTGTTCGAAAAATGATATCTCAGTTGAGCAACGTATGAAATCGTATTTTATTCATGACTCATTACATAACCCTCTATACATAACCCTATTTATTGATATTATAGTCCTCCTATCGATAAACCACAATATTAAATATATAATTTTATTTATTTTTTGTTCTATAATTATTTCATTATTCACTTAAAGTATTTATGTAAATTTTATTTGTAGAGCCTATTTAATTATCCAATTAAAGAAATTAACTTGAAAAATTGTGAAAATATTTCACGATTCGCTGAAGTTCAAATTGAAAATGAAAATGAAAATGAAAATGCGCCATCCACGAGGGGGGTGGGGTGGCTGTAGGCGTGGTCATTGCTGCGGAAACATGCACGAACAAGCGCTTTGCGTTCTGCATTTTTGGCTATCGCGGATGCGGATGCGAATCCGAATGCGAATACGGATTTTGGCTTTGGTTTCGGTTTTGGTTGGTTCGATTTAGGTTTTTGGCTGCGGCGGTGTCGATTGTGCCGTTATATTGTGCAAACGCGTGCATTTTTGCGGTCCATTAAAAGCAGCCAGCGAAAACAACAACAACAACAGCAACAAGAAAGAAAAACTCATGGAAAGCGAACGCACAAATTTAGAAGAAAATTCACATCAAATAAGACCAAAGCAAGGTCAAGTGAACGCGCACTCTCTCGCTCTCCCTCTCACACACTCTTTAAATTGCTCTCTACTTATTGCTCACTGCTCACTGCTCTCTGCTCACTGCTCTCTGCTCTCTGCTCTCTGCTCTCTCATGCTCTTTGAAACGTCACCAACGGGTGAGTCACACGCACTTGACACACTGTGTGCGACGCCACTGTTGTCTGTTTTGCTGCTGCTGCTACTGCTTTGTGTGTGGGAGCGTGCGCGGCATACTTTGCCCAAGCAGGTAAACACAAATGCGCGCAACAGAGACAGCTAGTGTGCTTAAGTGCTCTGAGTGCAGCTGTTTAGCCAGAGACCACAGCAACAACAACAACAACGATAGCCATACAATTTATTTTCTGTTTCTGTTTTACGCTCTCCGTCCGACGCTCGTCGCTGGATCGTTTGGCTCGCTCAGTGACTGCGTCGATTTCACAGCGTTTGGGTGTGTTTTTATTTGGCTGCTCGTGCGAAGTTTCTCCATGCGGGCAAAAATTTAATTTTGCCAACAAGTGAACTAGCTGAAGAAGAAGTAGAAGAAGCAGAAAAAAGGGCACAACTACGACAAAAGAATAATCGCATTGATTAACTGCACATGCAAATACATACATATAGACAGCTACAGCTGTGTGCGCTCGTTCGTCAACGTGTTCATGTGTGTGTGTATCTGTGTTGGTGTGTGAGCAAAAAGTAGATACGCGAGTTGTATAATCGCCAAAACTTGTTGAATTCGCTGCCTCCCTCGCACTGCTGCCTGAGTGCAAAGATACATAAAGAAACTAAAGCAACAACAACAGCAACAACAACAACAACGATAGCAGCAGCAGCAACTGAGACGACGTCATGCAGGCAATCAAATGTGTTGTTGTTGGCGACGGCGCCGTGGGCAAGACCTGCCTGCTGATCAGCTACACGACGAACGCCTTCCCCGGCGAATATATACCAACGGTATTCGATAACTATTCGGCGAATGTGATGGTGGACGCGAAGCCGATTAATCTCGGCCTGTGGGATACGGCCGGGCAGGAGGATTACGATCGGCTGCGACCTTTGTCCTATCCGCAGACGGACGTCTTTCTCATCTGCTTCTCGCTGGTGAACCCCGCCTCCTTCGAGAACGTGCGGGCCAAGTGGTTCCCCGAGGTGCGTCATCACTGCAACAACGTGCCGATCATACTCGTCGGCACGAAGCTCGATCTGCGCGACGACAAGCAGACCATCGAGAAGCTGAAGGACAAGAAGCTGACGCCCATCACCTATCCGCAGGGCCTGGCCATGGCCAAGGAGATCGCGGCGGTCAAGTATCTGGAGTGCTCGGCCCTCACGCAGAAGGGCCTGAAGACGGTATTCGACGAGGCCATTCGCTCCGTCCTATGCCCACCCATACGCAACACGCGCAAACGCAAGTGCCTAATTCTCTGAATGGGTGCGAGGGGGACGGGGAACACACAACGAAATAGCAAAAAAAAAACTAAAACGAAAAGTGCAGCGAGCAGTGGGAAAGAGAGCGAACGACGCTTGCGAAAAAAAAACAGAAACAGAAACAAAAACAAAATAAATGATTCGCTTTAGTAACAGTAACAATTACAGTTACGTGTGCATGTGTGTGTGAGTGAGAGTGTGAGTGAGCAGGCGAAGCGTTGACTGTCACGCACAAGAGCAAAGTATTCATATATGTTGGTGTTGTTCTAGTTGTTATGCATCAGTGTGGGGGGCCGTCGTTGACAAACATAAACAGCATATGTGTAGACACATGTGTCTAAACATAGCCGAGTTGAGCAACAAATTCGTATGACAAATACGTTTAGAATTTCTCTGGAAATTCGAATACAAATAGAAAGCTATAATTAATTGTAAATAAATCTAAATGATTTCAACCGGCGACGATAACGGCTTCCAGACAACGACGCGCTTATCAAAAACAACGAACAAATTTCTGTTGCACATGCCTATAAATAAGCTGAAAAACTGAACAAAATCAATCCCCCCCTTTTCACACGAACCATAATTGCATAAAGCTCTTGATTAAATTTAATCATAATTATTAATAATCTACACAGTTGTGCTTCCAGATGTGTGTGCAATAAACAATAAAAAATACGAAAGAAAAATACAAAATAAAAATTAAAATATTAATATTAATAATTGAATTGTTAAATGTAAAGCTTTTCGTACGCATTTGTTTCTTGTATAATTTATTTAATTTTGCAATTAATGTACACTAAATACATACATATAGACTTCACACAGATATACATACATATATACTATATATATGTATATTTATGGTTATGACAAGCGTTGAGGAAATGCAGCGAACTTTTGCCAAAATGTGCTTCTTTTTTTATTACCACAACTTTATTTATATTAACACATAATTTACTGTTACCAATGTAAAACACATAAATCAAAAAATATATAAAAATTTGTAAATAAATTAAATAAATGTTTTCTTACACATGGGCAAAGTGCAACTTTTTGTTGCATACTTTTGGGCGGTGCCAAAAATCATTCTGATAAGCTGCAATCTGAACTGTTTTTTTTTTATCTGATTACAAACTCTAATGATAGGGGCTTCCGCTGGCCGAACGGAAGTGCAAATAACATACAATATGAATATGTCTCATAACGAGCTTAGCAACTGATTGATGAGGGGTGTGTGGGGTGGTGGGTGTTGATTGGGCTGGGGCAAGCCTGTTGCTCGTTAGTGGCCAAAGCGCCGTGTGAATTTGACAAATAATTACGCAAAAGGCAAACCGCTGTGCGGCTGCCAAAGACAGCAGTACCAGCACGCCCACCTGGGCCACGCCCCACACTGACAGGCGGGCGGGTAGGCAATTCAATGCCAGTGACACATTGGGGTGGGGGCAGCTGATGGATTGGCTTGGCTCTGCCTCGTGTTGTGTCTGCGGCGCGACAAATCGCATAATTGACCCAAATATTCAAGCATCAACAACTCAAAGCCCCCAACTGACAAAGGGGTGTGTGCGAGTGTGTGTGTGTGTGGCAGACAGCTCACACTTGCAACACACACTGAAATTGTAGCTGCGGCATCACTTTTTTATTTAACATTTTTAGTTGATTTAATTAGCTGAACAAGCACAATGTATAAATATATATACTATATATGCTATATATATATATATGTATTGGTATAGGCATAGTACAAGCGCAACATGCACCTTTGGCAGCTGTAATAAAAATGCCGTTAAATTGTGTGTTTGCTGTTGACAGGCGTGGAATTTACAGCAATTATTTGTTGCCCTCTGTCTGCTTGGCACGCAACATTGTGCGTTCGTCAAGAGCTAATGCCAGCGACAACGGTGTCTATAGAAATCAGATTATAGAAGCTTCTATAGGTACTATAGCTCTGTGCCTGAAAAGGTAGATATACATACATAGGAAGCTCTAGTTGTAGTCTCTAAAGGTACTTATACCTCCATACCTCTCTAGGTACACATAGGTACCACTATAGGTAGATTTATATAGGTATACAAAGGTAGCTCTGTACCTCTAAGAGCAGATATAGATAGGTATCTCAGTACCTATAAAGGGAGATAAACATAGGTACATTGGTACACCTCTATACCTCTTTAGGGATATATACATAGGGACACAGTTACCTCTATATGTAGATTTTTATAGGTACTTCTATACCTCTATTGGTAGATATATATCTCTTTGTCTATACAGAGGTACCTCTATACCTCTATAGGTACACATAGGTACTTCTATACCTCTAGTGACAGATATATGTATCTATATATACATAGGTACCTCGATACCTTTATAGATATACATGGGTACATCTAAAAGCACACTTATATAGGTATACAAAGCTGCATCTATACCTCTAAAGGTAGATATATCTATAAATATATACATAGGTACCTCTATACCTTCATAAGTATGCATAGGTATAGCTCTATAGATAGATTTATATATGTATATATAGGTATTTCTGTATCTCTGAAGGTAGATATGGATAGGTACATATGAGTGTACCTCACTACCTTTATGGGTAGATTTATATATGTATACATAGGTACATATATATCTTTAAAGATAGATATGTATAGGTACCGCTATAGCTGTATGGCAACAAATATAATGAGAGAATATTTAGCATACATTGATATAGTTATATATAGAGTATAATCCACATATATTTATTTACATAGTTTACTTAAGATAGATAGAAGATATTCATCACATATGCATCCTTCACAGTTTTCAAGTCAAAGGCGACTTTCGTGCTTTATCCCAATCGAAGTTGAAATCTTTTGCCCAAATTCAGTTCTAGACCCTACTCTCTCTCTCTCTCTCTCTCTCTCTCTCTCTCTCTCTCTCTGTGTCTCTCCCTCTCCTAAATGTAATTCTATTTGGTAATTGAATTGTGTTAAAATGCTTCAAACGTTTGGCAAGTCCCTGGTGTAAACTTGGCCCGAAAAATGTGCAAATTGCAAGCGCAGGCAAATGCAGTGACAAGCGACGCATAATTATGCAGCTTGCCGCCAATTTATGCAGCGTGCGCATGCAACATGGCCAAAACGAAAATGAAAAGCCTGTCAAGAGTGCCAATTGGCAATGGGCAATTGGCAATGGGCAATTGGTGTCCTTGTTGCATTGGCAGGACATGCGAGGCACGAATTAATGGCCGCAGCTTTGATTCATTTTTACAATTTGGCTAAATCAATTACGAAAATTTCACCCAACAACAAGAGCAGCATTTTCCATTTTCCAGCAGGCAAATTGTTGCGAGAAAATGTAATATGAAAATTTCAACGCAATTTTCATGGCATTTTCATGGCGCACGGCCACAAATTCGCTGCAAAATGCCAATAAAATACGCCCGAGCGCAAAAATTCCATTTGAAGAAGGCAAAAAAAAAAAATATATAAAAAAAAATAAAAAAAAAAATAAAGAGAAAAAAAAATGAGTAGGAAAAAGTGCTCTAAAAATATTTCACACTTCCGCCGCGCAGCGCAGAGACAAAGAGCCCACCTGAGGCGGCAAGCGTCAACAGGATATGACAAGGTTGCCCCACGGTCGTTGGCCGCAAACCCCTTGCACCCGCGCCCCCTGGCCTGCCCACTCTTTGCATATTTCCAACGGGCAACTTCCTGCCACAGCGCCTTCAACAAATTATGATGATGCGGCTTGTGGCAGCCCAAAATGCCAAACATCCCGGCGCACGAATATGTTTATGCGTTGCCCAAGTCCTCCAACATAAAACAGACGCCGGCTACACCGGCTATACCCTAACAGTGAATGGGTTTGCACGGAATTGTCGAGCAGTTGGACGTAGTCGAAGATAAGGGTTAAGAAATATGGTTAAAACTTGTAAAAAATGTAACAGGATAGATAGACAGATTAATAGATAGATAGATAGATAGGTAGATAGATAGATAGATAGATAGATGGATAGATAGATAGATAGATAGATAGATAGATAGATAGATAGATAGATAGATAGATAGATAGACAGATAAATAGATAGATAGATAGATAGATAGATAGATAGATAGATAGATATATATGTAAGATATGTAGATAGATAGGTAAGATATGTATATGTAAACGATCTGGCAACGCCAGTTATTGTTAAGTTGGCTGCACTTGATTTGGCAACATCAAATGTTGCTGAGCGAACTTGTCAAGTGGGCTGAAGAGTTGAGCACATATTAGAGAAGCTTAACAGAAATATGCTAACTGTACTTAAAAATATAAGTTATACAAATCTTAAGAAATACTAGATTGGAACTAAAAAACTATCAAAGATTTGAACTGCTTGAGACAAAGCAGCTTAGAATTTCAAGCATAAGCTAAGCAGCTGCTGGCAACATCAAATGTTGCTAGTGTTGAGGAACTTGAGGCTAGAGCAGTGATCAAAAAGTTGTTAATATATAAAACGATGAAGTGTGATCATACTCACAGCTCTCACAGTCTGCTCTCTCAATATATCTATATATATATATCCATATATAAACCTAGAGTATCCAGTCTTTCGGCCATTTCTACAACTTCCGCTGATTGAGCCGGGAGCGCTCGTCGCTGGCTAAATACGATAATAACAATTTAACGTTTAATCGATGAGGAAGGCTGCCATAGAAATGGTGTCACTCGTAAACAAAATGTCGACGGCCGATTGCACTGGCGATTGATATTGATGTGAATATTGGATTAAGTCGGCGTAACAAGTAGCGAAACGCTGGCCAATATCCCTTTTGCTGCAGTCGAGGCGAGGACAGCGTGTCTCTGGCTGGGTTATTGATAATCTTTGGCAGGGCTTGACGTGCGCCAAGTGGATAACACACGGCGTTCCGTTGCGTTGCGTTGCGTGGCAAGACATGCCGCAAAATATGAGCATGAAAAGTCAGTGCACACATGGAGAAGAAGCAGAAGGAGAGTGGTCAGCTGGAGGAGCCGTAGATGGCTGGAGGAGTAATGAACTGCGGCTGGCAGACAACGGCAGACGCCTTGTTTGTCCATAGCTCGATCGATGCAACGGCCACTGGAGTGTATTAAAAACAAAGTCACAGTGCGTGTGGTATGTATGTGCACATGTGTGCATGTGTGTGCGTGTGTCCTGTCTGTGCACAACGTTGTCCTGGCTCTTGCTGCTGCCAAAGTCAATGAACAGCGACGGGGACAACGCCGATGGGACAGGCGGCTCACCAAACACAGACACAGACAGGCTGACTGCCGGGCAGGACATGCTATCACAGCCGAGGCAGGATATGAAGCCTGTGCGAAAGTTTGCCACAATTAGGATGCTGCTCGACTCCTGCGCTCGACTCCTGCTCCAGCTGCAACTCTCAAAGCAATAAAAAAGTTTAAAGTTGCGTTTAAAAATGCATAAATCATTTCATAAATTTAGAGGCGGCCCTCGATGAGCGACAAAACAGAAACTTTGATGCAACGTCAAAGCCGACGGCGACGCCGACGGCAGCGACACGTTTCCGCCATTTTGTTGCTGGCAACTTGTTGCGCTTCAAAATGTTGACAGCTTCCAACACTGTACGAAATTTCCGCTCCGCCTCCCACTCAGACACACACGCAGACTGACATTCAAATGCAGGTGTGTGTGTGTGTGTGTGTGAGTGTCTGCGTGTGTCTGACAGTTTTTAGTTAATAATGAAAATTGCGCTAAAAATACAAATGTATATAGAAATATATTGAAATGGACAGCTACGAAGATCATAATGATGCTGAATGCCGCAGGTGGATAACGAGTCCGCAACCAAAATGCAATACAAAAGCGATTTTCTATATAAATATTTTTCTCTTTGCCAGCTATTTTTGTGACGCCCCCACTACTCTAGCCGCCGTTGTTGTTGTTGTTGTAACACAGTTCATGTATATATGTATTTTTTTTATTTTTATCTACTTTTATTTATTTAAATTAAATGTATATATATATATATATAAATAGCTGTGCTTAGCCCAGTGTTTGTATAGCCAATGAGCTGAAATTCAATTAATTTGATTAGCCCAAGTTGTTGAAGTATGAAACACAATTATTTCGCCTTCGTAAGGCCCGCTTGACATTAATTGTTTAAATTGCAACCAAAATAAACAAAAACCTAATTGAAATAGTCAGCAAAGAAAATAAGATGCCCAAAGATATGTCTATATAAATATATATATTGTATACATATACATATATATATATATATATATATATATATGTAAACTGAATAGTATACAATTAAGCAAAGGAAATACACAAATTGGAAATGTTTATATATATACATATATATGTATATATACATATATACATGTTATTTAGTTTTAGGCAACATTTGTGCTTAAATTGCATTTAAATGCAATTTGCATAAACATATTAAATTAGTAAAATAAACACAAATTCTGCTTCAACATCTTCTGCTCAGCTTTGACTTTGTTAATTTTACCACATTTTGGGCTAATTGAGTTTTGGATGGGAAATATATATACATATATGTAATATATAAATGAACAATTTAATATTTCATTTTTAAATGAAATAATATTCTAAAATATTTTTTCATTATTTTTTAAAATTATTTTTATATATAATATATAATGTATAATAAATATAAATATTAAACAAATAAATAACATATAAAAACATTAATAAATAAATAAATAATAAATAAATAAATTATTATATTTTTCTTTTAATATTATTATTTATAAATTTCAATTGTTCTTTTTTATGATTTATATTTTTATTAACACAATAATTTTTTTAATATTTTAATAATCATTAACTCATAAATTTAATTTTTTATTAATTTTTAATAATCATCAATAAATATTTTAAGAATTTATTTTCCTTAAATTAATATATTTCTTTTATTTTTATTATATATAAATTTAAATATAAAATTATTATTTTTTTATTATTTTTTTTATTAACTCAATTAATTTTCTATTAAATTATTTATTATTTGTATGAAACTATTCTCTTTTTCGCATATTATTATTATTATATTCACAAAATATATTATTAAATATTTTTTAAAATTAATCAATAACTTTACATAGATTTGTTATGCATATATTAACTACTTAAAAGTCTAACTTGCTATTCATTATGTTCAGTTGATTTCAGATTTTCTGCCTTTATCCTAGTCTTCATGCTCTGCTCTTTGCTTCGCCGCCCCACTCTCTGCCCACGCAGAGATCTGTGCCAGATTCGCTTGGCGCTGCCTTTAACATCCTCAAGGACACTTTATCACGCTTTGCCAGAGCTTTAGCAATTGTCGAACAAATGTTGCAGCCGCTAAGTGGTTTTATTTTAAATCTTTCACGTACGCAAAAAAAAAAAAACGTTTGCCCCAACCCCAGTCCGCCAACCCCCGATGCCAACGCCTGCGCTGCCTTATGACAACAAGTTGCTTTTAAAAACTCAACTCGACTGTCGCGAGATTTGGTTTTGTTTTTCAGCTGTTTTGTAAATGTCAGTCTTCATTTGTCAGTGGCGCCCAGTGGCAGGAGTCGGAGCAGCCAGCTCCCAGCTCCTCCACTTCTCAGTTGGCTTAAGTGGCTTCGTTGTCAGACCGAGTTCATTTCTCTCACTCTCTCTCTCTCTCTCTCGCTCTCTCACTTGAAATATGGATAGCCAACAAAGTCTCAAGTCTCGCGTCTTGAGTTTAATCTCTGCTTTAACGTTTTGTTGTCCGTGTTATTGATGGACGTTTAAATTGCAATTGAAATTGAAAAAAAAAATATATATAAAGCATATAGAGGAAGAGAAGAAAGAGAATTGGCTTCGCCTAAGCATGCTATAAATATTTATTATACACTCTCAAGGACTAATTTTGATTAATTTATCAATCGCTGCTGACTCGCTGCCGGGCCTTGACACGAAATGTCAGCCCCTGGAATTTATGGCCCCAGCGAGCGGCATTTGCAGTTAGTTAGCTAATTATTGGCGTGGGCTCACAACTCGGTGCCAATCAATAGAAAGTAAATTCGATACAAATCCTTGGCACAGGAAGCTCAAACACGTAAGCCCACAACAACAACAACAACAACAACAACAACAACATGAGACGAGAATGAGCAACAAAATGAGTGAGAGTAAATTTCACGCCATTGGCAAATCGTTTCCTGACGTAAAAACATCAATCAGCCAATAATTTATTTATACATATGCGTTCGACTCGTATTTATGAGCATTTTATATATACATCATGCATATACACTGTTCGTACTGTGTGAATGAAGGGTATATACGGACGGATATATATATAGCAAGATCTTTTAGCACTGAGAGAAATGAGAGACACAGAGAAAGAGAGAGATTGAGAGAGGGAGAGAGAAGGAGAGAGAGGGAGAGAGAGGGAGAGAGAGGGAGAGAGAGGGAGAGAGAGGGAGAGAGAGGGAGAGAGATAGGAAGATAAATAGAGAGAGAGAGAGACAGAGAGAAAAGAAGAGAGAGTAAGTAAATTAAGTATTATAGGTTTTTTCTTTCCCTCTCCCTCTCTCTCTATTTCTCTCTCTCTTGCTCTCTCTCTCTCTCTCTCTCTCTTGCTCACTCCTTCTTTCTGTCTCTCTCTCTCTCTCTTTCTATATCTCTCTCTCTTTTTCTCTCTCTCTATCCCTCCATGAGAGAGAGAGAGAGAGACAGTGCTGTCAGCCTACCACAACTTCCGACATTTTCCCTCTCAAGTCACCCTTTCTCTACTTTTCTCTGCTTCTCAATCCATTTTACCTCTCCCCCTCTCTCTCTCTCTCTCTCTCTCTCTCTCTCTCTTCCTCTGTCCACTGCATCTGTTAGCTTCATCAGCCCTTACACATTCACTTTTTCAATACTTTCAGCTGCGTACAGTGTATTACGCAGTCAGTAATAGCCACTCATCGTGCTCTTGGCTGAAAGAGTCGAGAATTTGTTATTTATAATTATCGATGCTATCGATTGTAGTGGATGACAGCCAGCGAACTGCCGCAATTTAGATATTTTTAAGCACATTAATGACCAAATGGGATTTTTGATGATAGCTCTAACTGTTTTAGCATTGCCCTTTACAACTCATACTAAATTTAATGGCATCTTTTAGCAAATTAATTTCTTTTCGTTTTTTTTTTTTGCCCGTCAAAAAGAGGTCAATTCGGTCGCTTTACAACACTTTTCTGCATTTGCATTTTAATTAGGAAAAAGTTTAGTTTCCTTTACTTTTTCTAGTTCGTCACTTATCGAAATTAACTGTTATTTTAGCACATTTCCAATTAGCAGCCATTTTGAGCGATTGACACATTTTCACATTTAATTCAAGTTGGGTGAAGGCAGAGATAGGTGAGAGGAGCTGGATGCGATGCTACAGATGAGAGGTAAAAGAGAATAGTAAGAGAGGAGATGAACTAAAGGGAAAACTCTGAGAGGAGAGCGAGATAAAAAAAAGCTAGGGAGGAGATGGAGGGAATGAAGAAGAGAGGCTGAGTAAAGGCATCTGTGAGGGAGAAGTGATGGAGGAGAGACTGTAAAAGAAGAAGATGAGACTGTAGAATTGATAACTCTATACTAAAGAACCTCTAGCGTCAATTGAAATAGTATTCTAGTATTATAGAGAATGGAGGAGTTACAGAGTAAAGTTGGAGAGGAGATGCTCAGGAGATAGCCTATGGTAGTAGTCTCCAGTGCAGTGAGCTATTGTGGAGTCTTCTTATGAAGGGGGTCAGTGGCTGGGCATCTTGTTTACTTCAAAGTGCCAATTTACGGTTACAATTGGCCGCAATGCACGGCTCATAAATTAGCGAGCAGCTCGGCAGCTGCGATTCGCATTCGCATTCGCATTCGCCATTCACAATTTCAATTGCAATTGTGGCCCAAATGGTTTTGATATGCTTGGAATTTTCCATTTTTCCGTTTTCCGTTTTAAATTCTTTTCTTTTATTTTTTTGATTTTTAATAGCTGCAACGGCTTTCGGCTTTTGGCTTTTGGCTTTTGGCTGCCTGTTTAGATGCAAAGTTAATGCGACGGCTGCTTTGATGATGCAGCAGGTGAGGTCATGTGCGGGGCCAGGTGCAAATGCCGTTGCCGATGCTGTAAGTGCACAAATATGCGCAGGTAATGTGCTTCAGATTTGCCACTTGCGGGTGAGTGTGTTCGTATTAGTTTTTCTTTCTTTTTTCTTGGGTAATTATAGCGCCCAGCGGGGCGACGATGACAAAGCCGTTGAAATTTTTATATATTATTATTACAATCCGGAGCGGTGAAGCAGCGTGCCAAAGCAGCTAACCAGACAACAGCAGAGGGAAAAATATAAATTAGGCGCACATAAATAAACAGGCCACAGCTGCGAGGAAAACTTGATTGGCTAAGTGACAGAGTTGGCGTCGAAGCTGAAAGGCACATGCTGACCTCGACACTCGGAGGAGCAGAGAAAAGAACAGAAGAAAAAGAAACACAACGAAACAAAAAGCTACAAAAAGAAAAACAATTAAAACGCCATAAACTTCTGCGCGGCCATAAACTAGTTCCTAGTTATACAAACTTATGAGCGAGTCTATTTATTTGCCCAATCGTCGCACCGTTGAAGCACCTGCTGCTACCAAGGACAACACAAGCAGCAGCAGCACAATTGAGCTCATATAGCTGATTAGCAAACTGTGTAGCGCCTCTCTATGTGATTCGCATAAGTGTGAGTAGGTGGTGAGTGGGCGACTGAGAGTGTGGCAGGAGAAGAAGGCAAGTGTACAAAGGTATGATAAAGAGAGAGAATGAGCGAGAGAGAGAGAGAGAGAGAGAGAGAGAGAGAGAGAGAGGGAGAGGGAGAGAGAGAGAGAGAGAGAGAGAGAGAGAGAGAGAGAGAAAAAGTGAGTATAAAATAAAGAGAGAATGATAAGCAAACAGAATAAGTAAGAAAGCAGAGAAAAGGCAATAAAAAAGAGGTAAGAGAGAGAGAGAGAGAGAGAGAGAGAGGGAGATGGAGAGAGAGATAGGGAGAGGGAAAGAGAGAGAGGGAGAGAGAGAGAAAGAGCGAGTATAAAATGAAGAGAGAATGATAAGCAAACAGAATAAGTATGAAAGCAGAGAAAATGCAATAAAGAAGAGGTAAGAGAGAGAGAGAGAGAAAGAGAGAAAACACGAAGAGAAAATATATAAAATGAAAGAGAAAGAAGATAAAGTGCAGAATAAATGAAATAATGAATAGTGAGAATGAATCAGAAACAAAGAGAAAGATCAAGAGAGAAGAAAGGCAGAGAAGAATACGAGAAAGAAAGACAAAGAGTAAAGAAGGACACAAAAAAAGAAGAGAAAGCTAAGAACTAGAGAGAGACTTCAAAATCAATAAATTGATGATATGAGAATTGCATAGAAAGGCAGCTTACAATACATTATTCCTTATGAACAATAAACATTTCTACAGCTTTTGGCATAACCAAAAAAACAAAAGAATTCTCTCTGCTCTATATATATATATATTATCTGCTAAGCTACGGCTATAAAGACTCCCCGCCCCCAACTATGGACAACTATTGCGCTCATAGGTTGCTACGACTATTGCTCATAATGCTTATTATATTAGCGATATACAAATGCCATAAAATGGCAATTGCCTGCTGTGAGGCGCTGCTGTAGCGTGCGCCCAATAGGTCGCAATTCGATTTTAATAAAGAAGCCGGGAAGGAGGGCAGCTATTTGTCAGGCCTAGACCCATTTGGGATCCTGGCCCAGCCCAGCCCAGCCAATAACCGAAAACTAATAGCAATAAATGTTGGGATTTTGAGCAATAAAAAATTGCGCCAACTGCGCTGCTGTGTGGAGTGTGTTTAACAGCTTGTTAACTTGTTAACATGTTGACTTTCTCCCCGCTCCCTCTCTCCCTCTCTCTCTCTCTCTCTCTACATGTGTAAATCAGGCAATCGACTGTAAGCCACAAACCAAATAAACACCCTTGAAATTCCCACAGCCACAGGCTACAAAAATTTGCGGTTTTTTCCGCCGTCCCCCCAAATGTAATTTAAATTGTGGCAGAAAGTTTGCGCTTGCATTCATTGTCGATATTGAATTAGCAAATCTGTCGAGAGTAATTGACTGATTTGGCCAATTAAGAGCACTCTTTATACGATCTGTAGACAGCGTTAGCCTTAGCGCCAGTCAATGGCCAGATTTATGGTCCCAAATGCTGGACTGCCAGATGTTTTCGCAGTAATCGAAAGAGTCTTCACATAAAAAAAAAAAAACAGAACATAAGATCAAATGAAAGAGGTAGAAGAAGAAGAGGCAGCAGCATCAGCACCAGATCACACACAATAAAATTTATTAAGCATTGCTCAAATGCAAATGGGCAGACGCGGCGTATGTGCAATACGCTCAATTTGTATATCTTACGGAATTATGGTAAACAAGTTGAGAGATTCAAGTTCAAATCTTGGAACTAGCCAAAGAGCTCAACTCTCGGAACTAGCCACGAACCAAAGCTGTTTCAATTTATCGTTTCTGCTAGCTAGAGATCATTAGCAGCCAAATTAAATTGGGGGAAATATAGCGAAATTATTACGAAATTTTGAGAAATTTTTAGAAATTTTTAGAAACTTACAACAATTGTAGGCAAGAGGAAAGAGCATGAATATTGTGATTAGTTTGTTGAGTTATTGGAATAAGCTAGGGGAAAACATATATTAAATAGTTTGAAAAGTGTGTTTAGCAGAATATGTTAAGTCTTTAGTTTTCTGGGCAAAAAGTTATCTATGGATAGAAATTTATTTTAAGCCTGCCAAAGTCTATAGAGATTGAAATAGTCTATAGAGATTGAAATGAACTGCCTAAAATATTTTATAAAAATTAGTCTGGCTTTGAACAACAAACTCTTTAGATGTAAATCTATATAAATCTGTATAAATCTATGTAGAAAAAAAATAATAAATAAATAATAAAAATTAGTTACAATCTTAACAAGGTTATATTATCTATAACGCATTAACAAGATTTTGTTTTCAACTATTTGAGCTAGAAATATAATTTATGAAATTTGTATTTCAACATTTTCAATCGGTTCAGTTTATAAAAATAAAATTCCATTTTGCCATATAAGAAAGTCTCCCATATTTTCAGTAGAAGAAACTCTTGATTATGCATTGAGCTTAACTTCAAAATGATATTTTTATAATGAAGTAAATTTGACTTCAATCAAAGCTTAAAATTTGAGCTTGAATTAAGAACATGCTTTAGCCAGCCTAAGCTCTAGAGCACATGCTAATAGCCTAGCTATAGTTTATGCTTAATAACAGGCATAATATATATTTGGCTTTAATATATGACTTATGTGTTTAACAAATTTTGGCACTTTAATTCGCTGAATTTGTTGTTTATGCCACAAATTGCAAATTGCATTCGCCTATGCCACACACAGAGAGAGACAGAGAGAGAAAGGGAGAGAGAGACAGGCTGCAGCATTGGAATTTACATTGTTTTGTCTTCCATTGTTAGGCTAAATATATATATGTATATATATATATATATACATATATATATATATATATATATATATATATATATATATATATATATATATATATATATATATATATATATATATATATATATATATATATATATATATATATATATATATGGCTATGGCTCTTGCCGATGTCGTCAGCTATGCGCGTTGCGTGCTCCGTCGCCGTGCGCTGCAGTTTAACCGAAAACTTTTTGCCACGTAAATGATTTGTTTTGTCAATTATTTTGTTAGCCTCAACATGCAACAGCCATGATGGGCCAGAGAGCTACGGCGGAGGCGCCTCAGCTGATAAGATCAAAACAATGTGAAGATAGACAGATACAGATACATATGTACAAACTGTTCTGTTTCGAATATCAAAGTTTTAATTGTGTGGGCGTGACCAGGTCGTAAACAATTTCAAATTATGATATGGCAACATAATTGTGCCGGGTCGGATCAATCGGAATCGTTACAGATACTTATGAAGTGCTCTCCCTGTTTGTCTGTTTAAACAACTGCGTCCAGTTGCATAAATATTTATGGCAGCAGACGCAAATCAAAGCGGCAGCTGATTATTTATCGCTAACGAGCAGCCGATGGGCTCTTGCCTCTGCGACTACAGAAATGGGGAGCTGACGCAATGGAGCCCAATACAATACAACAATAACAAATCCGACAACAACAACAACAACAAAAACATGTGCAATTCCTCTCAATTAAAATTCCCAAATTAAATTTAATGCACAGTTGTTTAAGCAGAAATCAAATAAATTTAAATAAACAGCGAAACTATGCGCTGTCGCTGCCAGAGCTGCCAGCGAGCACCCAGAAGAGTCAACAAAAAACTGTTCAAATTACTGAAAAGGCAATTGAGTGATGGATGGGATTGGCTCTGGCAGCCTCAATAACATTTTCCATGTTCTTCCCTCTCTCTCTCTCTCTCTCTCTCTCTCTCTCTCACTCTCTCTCTTTTTTTTTTCAAAATATTCTCGACCTGTCTTTAATTAACATTTGCCGTTGACAATTTGTTGGTTCTAGGAATTTACCTTTTGGCCCATATCAGCTGCTGCTTCTGCTGGCTGCTTCTGCTGGCTGCTGGCAGATGTAGATTTGCTCGGCCACAGAATTTGTTTGAAATGTTTAACACTTTTGGCTTTTTCGAAATGCCTTTCTTTTCGTTGCTTTTCTCTTTTCTCAATTCTTCGGTTGTTGTTTTGGTCTCGCTTGGCCGGGCCCAGGCGATATGCACTGAATGAATGAATGAGTGAGTGAGTGAATGAATGATTCGCACCAATTGCACGTTTCGAACGCAGATCGCGATAACTGAAAATAACACACACGGAAGGCAGCTCAGAAACTCAAAAACTGCTGCGAGTGTGTGAGAGAGACTGACGTCCGTGTTAGCGTACAGGCCGTTGCCAACTGATGCGATGTTCGAAACGTTTCGGAAACGGGCACTGGCCAAGGCGAACGCGAAACGAACGCCAGCCCGACGGGCTGTGCGCCTTCGGCTCACGATGGCTCGCTCGTTCGGCTCGGCTGGCTAGCTGGCTGGCTGGCTGGCCGAGCTGAAAAGCCGGCAAAACAAAATGTAAATAACAGTACTGTGGGCCCAGTTGGGCTGGCGGGGGGTCGGGTGGGTGGTTCAGTTACCGGCTTTTGGTTTGGGCTTAAGCTTTGGAGCAGATTTGATGCCGTTCGAAACGGCAGCCGATGGAGGAGCGTCAGGTGACGACTAACCTAACCCAACCCAGCCGCCACTCGTCGGCCCCACCCCCAACACGGCTTTGTTTGCTCTGCGGCTTTTCGGGGTTGCTACTGACTGTGTGTGTGTGTGTGTGTGTGTGTGTGCGTAGACACTTCGGCTTGGCCTGCAATTGGCGGGAAACTTTGTGGATCCCATTCATGTTGCCAGCTCAGAGCTTAGCAACATTCCGCCTTGGCAACAAAATGGCCCAAATTGTTGAGGCAGAGCTGAAACTGCAAAATAAACTGAATAACTTATGAGAAAATATATATAATTTGATTATTGTATTTTATTTTGTATTCTTTGCATCAAAGATGCATTATTTTGGCTTGGCAACATTTGGTGAATGCTGCCAGCAGCAAGGGCATTGCTCATGCGCCCTGTTGTCGCCTCCTCGTCGCTGTTGTATTTATTCTTCGTGTTTTTCTTCTTTTTGTGTGTGTGTCTGTGTGTGTGTGTGTGTGTGTATGTGTGTGTGCTCAGCCACCCACTCTCTGCAGCAAATGCCATGAAACGAGCGACCGCCTAACGCCTCCAAAGTGACAACCTTTCAGTTTTATCGCTGTGTCTGTGTATGTGTGTGTGTGTGTGTGTGTGTGTGTGTGTGTGTGTGTGTGTATGTAAATAATGTAACAGTAAATTAGCGTGTTTGACACACTGAGAGGGCGTGGCCAACGCGATGCGTGCGCTGGGCAATCTGTTTAACGTTGACTTTTCAGCTCTTCAAAGGTTAAACCACATTGATTGCCCCACTGCTCAAGGACTTTCAAATGCAATTAGCCCAGCTCCAGCTCCAGCTCCAGCTGCAGATCAGCAGGTAATACACCTGCTGCTTCAGCTGAATCAAATATAACAAAAAATGTATAAAAGGGCAAACGAAAATCAGCCAAACGCCGACATTTTGATCACAGTCTTTTCGCACCTGTACAAATCAGTTGTTGTTGTTGCTGTTGTTGTTGTTGTTGTTGCTGCTTATTTTTGGTTCATTGCCAAATAAACTGAGAAGGAAAATCAACTCTAGTTGATGAAATAACCTAATTATGCCAGAGAATTTGATGAGCAGATGAATTTCAATTGAAGTTGATGCCTAGCAAAGTATGAGACTCCAGGCTAGTAGGGTAGTTAGGGTATCTACTAGTCGTGGCAGCTTCTGTGCTTCTGTGCTTATTTAGCCACTGCAACTAATTACAAAAGACGACAAAAAAACACACACACACACACCTGGCACTACACCTGGCACGAGGCCAAAGAGCAATCAGGGAAAAATGGAATAAAACAAATGTCGCTCAGGTGTGGTTTGGGATCTTCGAGGAAACTCGAACTGACACAAAGCATTCAAATTCGTTTACAATTTGTGTCGAGCGTGTGACGTCACAGATTGAAAACGAAAACGGCCTGGGGGCCGCCTCTGCCCCAGCCCCAGCCCCAGCCCCAGCCTCTGCCTCTGCCTCTGCCACTGCCCAAGCATCCGTCTTGTTTGTTATTTTTAATGCTTCATTATTTCGTTAAGATTTATGTCGAGAGTATGGCTGGGTTATTCGCCAGCCCATATATCAACTCAGCGCCGACTATAATATTTGAGGAACTTGAATCAAATGTAAATATATATATTTAGTAACAAAAACAAAAACTAAAGCTAGGATACAGATCGCATCCACTTGAGTCGGCGTAGGTGATGCGAGGAGTTCATAACTGTGCAATAGGGATTATCGGCGAGCATTTTCTGAAACGTAAAGTTCACAAATTATAGGAGAGATCTGAGGACCTTTGGCCACAAGCTCACCTCTTCCTCAGTGCACAGGTGTATCAGGCCCGTGGAGTACAGCTGAAGCGGCTTCTGCTTCTCAGCGTTCCGCACCTTAGCCAAGACCTGCAATGCCTTGCTAACGAAGTCTGTTGAGAGATTTGCGTTTATGTGCAGACGCCGTAGTTTTCTGCAAGATCTGAGTATGTTGAGGCACTCATTGCCGCCAGTTCCGCCTCGACCAAGTATTATGTAG